>OZ038529.1:2400000-3600000 GCA_964036665.1 Gordius sp. MW1
CCAAATGAGCTATTCATGAGGAGGAAAAACATTCATTTGTTCCTATTGCAAACTTTGATGGAATTTGGGGTGTGAACACTCAAACAATATTGGTAGAAGTATCCTGAGAGAGGAGTTAACCCAAGATCAGTGGAATAAGATGGAGGCCCTAATACCAGATCTGCTGAAATTTTAGATTATCAAAGGCCCTTGGTCTAAACACCTTTTTACTAGTTTATTAGGGAGTGAGTTATTTTCACTGGACATCAGCAAAACAGAAGCTTTACATAAGTCATTAGAAAGTCGATTGATGTTTGTATCAAGTATAATACTATTCTTTTTTTAAATTCGTTCATTGCTTGAGCTGTTAGAATTAGTTCAACCTATTTTATTAGCCAAAATGTGACTTTTCTACAACTTTAAGTAACACAAAAGTGCCTAAGTAAATAAGCAAACTAGTTGTTAAAAATTATGAAATGAAACATTGAAAACATTTTACAATTGAGTTTGCTAACTGTTTTTGGCAGAATATATTTATTTTGAAATACAATCTGACCAACATTTGTTAACTGAATAAAATGAGTTTCTAAGTATAGGGCCCTGCTCCCCTTACTTAAAAGTTTAACACAATGAGTTTTTATACAAAAATTTTTTTGCTTATAAGCTTTAAAAATAGGATCTTAAAAAATCTGTAATTTATAAAACATGATTATATGCTAGGTAACTTATTTCTTAGAATTATATATGTAATTGATTTCCATTTTTTAATTTAATTTATGTGAATACTAAAGTTTTGGTAGTTTTGATATGAATTAAATTTTTGATGTTATATGATCTCTTATTGTTTCATATAGATATATTGTTCTTTTATTATAATTATATGCTAGGTTAAATAATTATTAAATTAAGGGTGATCTAATTTCTAATAAATGTCAAGTTGCATATTTGTTAGGATTATATTCTATGTTAATTTATTAATTGTTTCATAGTATAACAGATTTGTAATCTTTAGTAGATGAAAGTCTTAAACCTGGCTTAATCTATTCTATAGTATTTAATTTTATATTTTTAACCACTTAAATATTAGAATAATCCTACTGGGTATCAATCACACATTATATTAATTTAAACCTTAGGAATTTAATTGTCATTTATTAATACTGTTGAGCCTCTTTATTATTTATAATTTATCCCTATTTGAATGTTTTTTTCTACAATATAAAGAAACGCTAATGTTAACTTATATCCAAATTATTTTAATATTGAATTTTATAAATAACAATCAATTGTAGCATTTTTTGATTATTTTACCTTCTTTAGCGCTTATAATCCTGATTAATTTGCAGATTGTTGGTCTTTATAATTTATTCCCAATTCTAATTTATAATTAATTTATTTACATTTACAATAATTAAGCATGAAAATTATATCAAATTTATGTTAACCATCCAGTATTAGCTTTAAATAGTATAGCTTCTTTATTACAATTTATCATTGTAAGAATTTTAATTATTCAAATCTTGATAAATAATTTAAAGTAGTTTGAGTACTCTTGCAATCCTATCTCACATATTTCAAAGTTAGAAGTGTATCCCCTAGACATAAGGCGTCAATACTAATATACCGAGATAGGGACTAACCCCTTCCCATGCATTTACATTATTCGCACTAATATTCCTTCTCAATGGGTGGTCCGGACTTGATATCTCTCCCTCCTCCCACTCCCTATTCTCACGCTTACTACTGGCAGAAAACCTACCAATTTTACTATGGTTGTTTATGCTTTTCCTTTTTACCCCCAACCCCCTCCCCTTCGAGAGTATTCTCTATGTGCAAGACAAGTAATAGCTACTCTATATTATACAAATTTATTATTCTCCTGCTTACGCTCCCGGAAGAAATCTGGCGTCATTACCCAAATATGAATTTAAAAATAGGTCGAGGCGCCCTCTTATTGTTAAAATATTTCCCTACAAATATGGGGTTATTTTACTTATAACCATTAATCAACTGCCTGTACAAATACTTTCTAAAATGCTAGAATATATAAAAACTTTTACCCTAATTCACCACACTTGATGATAATGTCTAACACTCTCAGTGAGTCTATTAAATTTTACTTCGGAAATAAAGATCAATTTATTAAACGGGTTTAATTCTGTCCCGACTCTACAATGGAATTTGCTACGGGCCGAGTCGGATTTCTTTGTTTAAAATGGTCGAGCACGCAATCCCTTTATTTTGCTCCGACGAAATGTTGTCCCGACATCATTTCTATAATTTCAAGAAATGTTGGCTCATTAAAGTGTTCTAGTTACAATGGAAAGATATAGCTTTTACGGGCTTTAATAAGTTAAGGTTAGAGTAAATAGGCTATTATGGGTACGTCTAGTTATTGCCTCTCCGTTTTAATTTTTACCTAGTGTCGTTGTTTTAAAAAAATTAGATTTTCTATTGGCGTTAAAGCTGTTGCCCCGTTCCCCTCCACGTCTATTTCTTGCTAGCAGTCATAATGTAGCTACTCTATTTTTAACAAATATATTATTCTCCTGCTTAATGCTCCCAAAAGAGATCTGCTTCAATACTAATACGCACGACAAATACCAGAGGGAAGGAGATTGGCGCCCTCTCTATAAGGATAAGTCTAAGCCCACCCCTCTTCAAAAAAGGTCTTATTTATATTCAGTAATTTAAATACATTCTCACTTCTGAATTTTTAACATTATACGAAACACAACTACGTTTGATTTTAATACCTTTCATTTCTGCCAGCTCATTAAGGATTAAAATTCATTGTTAACTCGGTTCCATTCCACCCCGACTTTCAAACTCTTATCCTCCAATTATAATGATATTAAAACTTGGATCTTTAAATACCCAAACGCTAAGGGAACCAGGTTCCTTGCAGGCCCTTACTTTATTTGCCTCCCACCACTGCATCCACATTTTCTGCGTCCAACAAACAAGATACTCACATCGAAAAGTCCTCCCCGTTAACGATTATGTTTTTTACGCCACCGAGTCTGGCCAAGAATCTGCAACAGAAGTGGGTACATTTATCAAACGCGACCTCAAGGTTATTATCGTTGACTACGTGAACAATAGACTTTTAATCATTCACCTACAAATAAAAAATCGGTGTGTTTCAATTTTTAACGTATACGCTCCCCCCTCTTCCAAAAATTTTCAATCGATGGAATCCCTCCTGCAAAACATCACAGATAAATTGAAAGCTAAACATATTAATATCCTAGTTGGTGACTTCAATGCCTCCGTCCAACGATCACTGGGTGATAATAAATTGGTAATTGGCCCTAATTCTATAGGTCCGACTAACCGAAATGGCAAACTGCTCAAAAAATTCTGCTACAATCACAAACTAAAGATAACCTCAACTTTTTCCGACCTTCCTCTAGAAAACCTAATCACATACCAAAAAAACGAAAATCACCGAGGTACCCAAAATGATCATATAATATGCCAATAACCACAAAATGATAAAGAACTTTCACACCATTCAGCCTATCTTAAATACAGATCATTTTGTAATCGTAGCAGATCTCTTTATTAATCCCTCCTCTCTCCACACGTCAAAAAAACTTAAAAAATACCCATCTGGAGCTAACATAATCAGAGACATCTCTCAGCTTGTGCCCTCATTACAAACAGACTCGAAGTCACTTGGGGATCTTGCCCCTCTCTCAGTCAATGACCATAATGACTTGTTAGCGAAGTTTTTTACCCCATCCCAGAGTAACCTTCATGTCAACATCAAGTCCTGGTTCTCCATCGATACCATTAATTTACTCGAGACCCGTTATAACGTTTTTAAGGATAAGACACTTAGAAATAAAAAAGCATGGGTCCAAGAACTCACAAAAAAGATCAAAGCTGCAATAAAAAAGGACAAGGCTAACTACTTATCAAGCAAACTAAAAGAAGCAGAATCTGCGGCTCGTACTAACAATACACACACCCTTTACAAAATTCTAAGGAACATCACCGCAGAATTTGCCGATAAACATAACTACAACACAATACAAAATGAACATAGCTCCAACGATTCTTTGATCCAAACCGAGGCTTGGGAGAACCACTTTCGTTCCATTCTAGATCGCCCTTACTCAATCCCCTGTTCTGACATATTCCTTGACTTTATTAACAACTTTAAAACACCGACCACCCCGTGTATCAGATTAGAACCTCCCTCCATGAATGAAATAAAATCCGTTTTAAAATCCCTCAAACTTCATAAAGCTCCCGATGCAGACAGAATCACAACTGAAGCCCTTAAGGCTGATTACACCCTGTCTAGCGAACTCTTGCATCAACTCTTCACAAAAATCTGGCAACAAGAGCTCATCCCTCACGCTTGGTCTACTTGTCTACTTAGTAAAATCTATAAAAAAGGAGACCCATCTCTTCCCGACAATTATAGAGGGATCACAATCATAAATAACATTTCCAAGGTTTTTATAAAAATAATATACAGGAGAATTTATCCATTTATTGATGATAATTTAAAAAGTAACCAAGCCGGCTTTCGTAAGTCTAAAACCACAATTGAACATATCCTTACCCTTAAAAATATTATTGACATCTCCTCTAAATCTAAATCACCTTTAGTGCTAACATTTGTCGACATTCAAAAAGCTTTCGACTCCCTCTCCCATCTTTACATATGGGAATCTTTATGCCTACTAGGAATTCCAAAAAAAATTATTAGACTTATTTTCTTTCTCTACAAGGATATGAAAGTGGTCATAAAACATCTACACCACCGCTCAAACCCGATCCAAGTCAATTTAGGAGTTAGACAGGGATGTCCACTATCTCCTCTACTATTCATCACGGCAATGGATCTCATAATAAAAAGATCCACCCTGCCTTACGACGGTCTCCACATGAACGGCACCAAACTGTCTTCACTGCTTTTTGCTGACGATTTATGCATCGTATCAGATTCAATTCTTAAAACACAGAACTTTGCCGATAGGTTCGTCTTAGAATGCAAGAAAGCCGGTTTAATAATTAACCCAAGCAAGTCTAACATGCTATTAACTTACCCCACCAAAATACTACCTTGATTATCAACAACACCTTAGTTCCCTTTTCAGAATCAATAAACTACTTAGGAGTGACCCTTTCTTCAGATACATACTCCCACCAAGATGCCTCTAATAAATTAGCTAAAGCACTAAAGAGATTTTATTCCTGCTATTCGATCTGGAAATCTCACGAACTAGCTCTACCAACCCGCCTCCGTCTATTCAAAACCACCATACTACCGGTATTCCTCTATGGATGCGAAACGTGGTCCCTAAAAGGCCCGACTCTTAAAGCTGCCCAAACCAAACTAAACAAAATGCTAAGAATAATTTGTAAAATATTCTACCCAGTTGTAATTAGCAACCCAAACCTTTGGACCCTCTGTGAAATCCCTCCCATTAAAAACATAATAATATCACGGAAGTGGAACTTCTTAGCCCACCAGACTAGACGCAATGGACTAAACATTTGCTTAAGATCAATACTATGGAGACCGCCCCAACTAAGAAATCGAAAATGTCGAGCTGGATCCACAAATTTTTTTTTTTTTTTTTTTTTTTTTTTTTTTTTTTTTTTTTTTTTTTTTTTTTTTTTTTTTTTTTTTTTTTTTTTTTTTTTTGAGCCTGAGTTCTGAGTTTCAAACTAGTTAACCATGGAGAGCCTTCTAGGCCTTACACCGAAATCTGAGTGGATAATCGGTAGCCCCTCAACCCAACTGCTTCGTAAATAAGCCCCAATCCGACGCCCAAACTAGCTAACCAGGGATGGAGAGCCTCCTAGCGAGTACCACAATCTGAGCCAACCACATCGGAAAAACACTTTCTTTCCACACCATCGATCCGTGAGCCCGAGGCCGACGCTCTAGCGAACAATGGAAAACCTTCAAGTCCTCTTACCGCAATCTCAAGGAAGTGTCGTATCCTTAATATTTAATATTTATATGCTTATATTAGTCTCATGCATGGTCCGCTTTTGCTTATACTTTAGTGCTTCTTACTAACAGTACTGACCTTCGCTTTAGTATACTAACAAATTAACCACTAACCTACTAACAACTGAACACGTAACCTTTGGTTAGCGTGGCCCGAGATGCACCAATGGTGTTAGATGGGACTCAATCTTAGCTTGCCGATTTAGCTAAGCTCTTGTTTGTCATCGGGGCTTATACATACATACATACATACATACTTATTCTTTCACGAATGATAACTCAAGAATCACGTAAGATCCCGATTTTGTTCAAGTATATGTTTGTAAAATTAAAAATAAAGTTCGGTTGAATGATGGCCAATTTTGTGGGCCAATTTAGGGTGGGCATCTCATGGTTTAAGTTAGGGATCAGTTAATGATCCGATGGGTGATATCAGACGCCTAGCTAGGATTTTCTCAAGGGGGAGGAAAAATTCAAAAAAAAATTCGACACTTTTATTTATAATTTAACAAAAATAAACTTCGCGTCCAATATGTGCGAAACTTCAAGGCGCTATATAACCAGCTTTGGAAAAATCTCTTCTCTTCATTAATCAGAGCATTTACTATCGCTTTTATACCTTAAAAAAGGGCATGGACCTTATGCAAGTTATTCAACTGGCATGAAATATAATCATTTAGTAAAATCAAATAATGGCGGAAATCAAAGCAAAATTATATTTGTTTGATCGGAAAAAATTCTCAAGTTGCTAATATACAAAACTATACAGTCACTCAATCTGTTTACATGACATTTTTTAGTACAGCCAAATGAACGGTGTCTAGATAAAAAACAAGTTTTTCATAATTTAAAATTAATGGTGGAAAATTATAATGGTAGAGTGCAAGCTTTTAATCGAAAATTAAATTCAAAAAATTTAATGTATATATTATGTTTCCAGGCTTTTATAAGTCAGAAACTTTTATGCAACTAAATTATAATATATTAACCCTTTTAATCTAATTACTAATGAAAAAAAATGTCAAATTTTGTCAAGGGGGTAGAAAAGTCCCGCTTTCCGCCCTCTTGGCTACGCGCCTGGTGTATATGATATATAAAAAAACCTAAAAATCGTTAAAACACCTTTTATTAATATTAAATGTAAAAGCCAAAAGTTATAATGAAGAACCTTTGCGTAAGTAAAATAATAACAAATTAATACAAGGGAACTATTATTTAAATAATGATTTCTTCCCAATCATCCATAATGGAAAGACAATTTAGCTATAAAAAATAACAATTTTTAGGCCTACCTAAAAATTTTTTGGGCTTGTATAACATCCTGTGAACGAGCATTTTTCACATTTACATGAATTGTTGACATTATTATTTATTGTCATTCCTTTGTAATATAATTGCTTGTATAAAGCGGTGAGGTTGGATTGATATGAGTAGAAGGAAATTGTCTGCGATTTATAGACCAAATATAGCCCCACAAAGGATAAAAAGTAGCAATCAAATCACAAAGAAATGAAGTAAATTGAGTGATGGGTAAGATATACAGGACGTTAATGAATTAAACAATATAAATTAGAAATCAGTTTATAGCAAGGAATTGACAATAGCAATTGTGGGGATGGATGTTTTTTTGATTAGTACAGGATATTAAAAGATGCGAAAAAAAGAAAAAACCATTTGAATTCATTAATGGATATATAAAAGAAGGAACTTGTGATCTCAAACGGTACAAGCCTAGATTAAAAAAACAATTGGGAATTTTCAAGCTTAAACTAATTTCAAACTTTTTACTCGTTGTGAATAAAGACGTGCGTGATTGGGCAAGGCAATGCATTCATTTTTTAAGAGCAATTGTTGCAAAGTGGACCTGTATTATGTTTATGGACATTTGCGAAATAAAACCAAGTTAGCCATGATTGAACCTTACCCACAACTGGTACGCATCTATTTTTATAGCATAGATTATTTCACCAGATGCCAAATTGCCCCACATATATTTCCAAAATATATTCCTCGATAGCCAACATCTGGGTTAAGGGACGGACAGTGAATCACTTGAATCATCGCCTTTCAGAAACTTTATTAATTTTAGTAAATCACCATATTTATACTATAGCAACTCCTTCATTAGCAAATAAGGTATTTTTAATTGCTTTAGAATACGTGACTTAGAACTGAAATGTGAATTCCCCAGTCGGCCTATGACACTTTTCTCAGAGTACATGGAGGGTATTTCAATAATAAGACTTGAAAGAATCGGAACCAAAGTAGCAGAATGATGAAAAAGTAGCAGAAAAAGTCGAAACAATAAAACCAACCCTAACCCTAAAGTACTGCATAATTATAACCTTAACCCTAAAGTACTGCATAATTATAACCCTAACCCTAAATTACTGCATAATTATAGGTTAAGACTTAAATTCTATGTTAAATCCTGATCAATTCTGACCAATTTGGCTGCTTTTCTGCTACTTTGACCAGGTGCCGACTTGAAGATATTGTCGAATAAGTTAAAAGACTAAACGTCACTAGATTGCATTTCGTTCGTAATTTAATATCCACATCCTCACTTATTAGTACCGTCTCACGCAATTGTATAAAGAACCTAATAAAGTGGTACCTTCATTGCATTACAAATAAATTAATGCACAAAAATTAGATTGCCTCGTTTTAGGGGCAGGGTTTCTTTCAGGGGGGAGCCCAGAAATTTCAAATACCCCCCCGGAGAGTTTTGATTGAAGCATGAACTCAAGTTCCATTATGTAGTCATAAATTATATTAATAGGCTAAAATTGAAATTCTATAAATTATTTTCATTTTTCAATAAAAAAAATATGAAATTGGCGAAATTAAATTTTTTTACAAATAAGGTGGAAATCATTCATAGACATCTTTTTTTAACATCTGTGAACCCTAATTTAAACGAGTTTTTAATAGGCATTTTTTACAATCTTGAAAGTTACAAATTATATTTAATTAAAAAATATCAATAGGTAAATAAACATAAATAAATGCTTTTAGAATTATTAAATCACTATCTTACTTATAAACTTAAAAAGAATTATTATTAATAATAGATTCTATTGTTTGTTTTTTATTGATATAATATGCTTATTTTGAATTGCAGATGTCTGGTAAATATAAAAGTACTCTTTTACACTACTTTAGTAAAAAGGAAAAGCCTAATAAAAAAGATGGTAAATATGATTTAATTTGGGATGATTTTAATTATGCAACAGGTGAAGATGTGAATAATTGTTATGTAGAAAAAACTCTGGTTTGTTCCATATGTTATAATGAAAAGGATGGTATTTATATTTATATTACTAACAAAATATTGGTCATTTTAAATGTATATTAACAAATGATAATTTGCTTGCAAGCATATAAAAAAGATCCTTTTTTGTCTAATCAATTATGTATTACGAAAAAGTGAGGATAATTCTGCGGAGAAACTGGTTAATTCCAGACCTTCTTACTGAAGAATATCTAGATATGGCGATGAAGAAGTATGCCTTTAAAAAACAAAGAAGAATTCAATTATTTTCTTAAAAGACACTTGCCCGTTAAAATATTACATGTATTATTTAATGATTATGCGTGTATGTATCTATTTATGTATCACTTATATCACCAATAAAAATCAGTAAATATTATACAAAATGGTTTAGCAATTAGAAAAAGTTTACCCCCCCCCCCCCCGAAAGTTCAAAATACCTCCCCTGAGCATTTTTTCTAAAGAAACCCTGTTTAGGAGGCAAGCTAGACTATATATTATAACTTAAACCAACCTCCAATTTACTATCCATCAACCGCTTAATAGCCTTCTTATCAACAAACCACAGCTTAAATCACCAATTTAGCTTCACATATCCTCTTACCGCCATGTCAAGGGAATATCCGATCTTTGTTGTTTGCCATATCATGTTTGTTTTCTTCTTAATATTGACATTAAACTTAGTATTTTCATTCTCTCATCTGCTGATATAAATAATTTCCTTAAATCTGCTTAAAGAACCTCTGCATTTGCTATTAATGGGGTTGTTTGTCTTCAAATCAATTATAATAGTTATAAGAGATTGCACTTACAGGTGAGGCTTTTTTGCCATAATATTCACATATTTCTGACATTGGGCCATGTAAAAAAAGAAGAAATTGCTATTATTTCAGATGCTTATCAGGAAGGGCAAAGTCTTTTAAGATTAATCATGAGGACATTTTAAAGCATATTATTCTATGGTCTCGTATCGACGAGAATTTTCGCCTTGTCTAGACTTTTGAAAATATACTAAATAGAAAGTTTTTTTGGATCATTAAAATTAGTGATGTTGAAAACCTGAGAAAAATATCGGTTAGACGAGACGAGATTTCGAGAAACTGGCCTGAGACCGAGACGAGAATTTTTATGTCGAGACGAGACGTAAATTTCTTAACAAATATTTATTATTTAGAAAACATAAATGTAGTAATAAATGTTCGCAAAAATCCAAATTTTGGTAATTTCAGTTCATTTACCTAGGTATGAGTGATCCTTCGGGTGTATGAATATCATATAATTGTATCCATAGCATTATTATTACAAAATATTAGGCTTAAACTAGTACTGATCGAGCAGTAAATTTAATAAAAGCATTTTTAATTTTTCAGTTTTTCGTCCTGCCAAATGTGGTTATAAACTGGTGGTAAAATGAAGATTTTAATAATCATCCAAGTTAGGCTAAGGTGGCTCGAGATTTATTTAAAGACCCTAGGGTCAACTGTGCCTGCAAACGATTATTTTCAAAAGTGTTTTTTTGTACCCGATGACACTTTACATGATTAATTCATTTATATTCAAGAAGTTTTGATGCTTAACTCATAATATACATGCTAAATTAAAAGATATTATGTTATTATATTTTTATGTAAATACTTTTCACATTTTAAACTAGGGTTGACAGGTGCATTCGAATTTATTATAACACTAGAAGTACATTATAATATTTTCACCCATATATACACAGCATAATAATTAAATTATCTACATGAACAAATTATTTATAACGTGGCTGTTGATGGAACGAATGTTGATGGAAGGATTTTTTAGAGGAGCCATCAGAACTAACAATTTATTTGGAATGGACTAATTAGGTGCTAAATACAAACGTTATATCACCTCACGAGGAATAACGAAATACAAATAATACTTCAATCGAAATATTACACACACGTAATCTCACAATCATCCAACCCTCCCCCCTTTTTCATAAGTAGGATGCTTTAGATAGCCTGGGGCTTGTCATATCCGCTGTATGTATCTAGGTTTTTGTAGCTAGAGTTGTTACATTGCTAACTTGCTTCAACATTAGTTACCATCTACTCGAGTTTCTGCTCAGCCCTCGTACATTTTTATATGCTATTGTCCTGCCTAGTGCACCGAGCAGCAAGCACATATGGTGCTAACGCCCCTATTAAGCAACTCAGTGTGCGTGCTCGCGTCTGGAGTTTGAAGAAAGTTAGCAATTTAACAACTCAACTTGTAGCTAGGATCCCTCGCTATCTTAGCGTGCCGCCATCGAAGAATCTTTAGGATCGAGCGGACTAGCGGGACGTGATCTCCACCTGATATTTCGGTTTGACCACCCGTTTTCATGTCCCCCCATTAGTCTTGTAAAAACGGCTGAGTTTTGCTTGGTTGACCTTAGGTTTTAGTCGACTAAACTATAGCAGACCAAAAGTTTGATCAAAAAACCTTTGGTTTGTTTATGCGACTATGAAAAATAGATTAAAAAAGCTATGGTTTGTTTATTTTTAGACGACTAAAACCAAAGGTCGACCAAACGAACCCTAGCCGCTTTTACAACACTATCCCCATTCTCAAAGTCCTAGTTTTTCTTTCCCTTAACAGATCCACGCTGCGATTGTGTCGTCTTCCTAGCGCTTACACCACGTACGCGCTCCTGCCTGTCTGTTATTGTGCCCTTCACCCATTCATGTGGACCCAAAAACATGCGCGCCCACACTGTGTCTCTAACGCTAAACCACCGCACTCCGTGTCTCCTTCTATCGCGGAGCTATGGTTTCATTAAATATATGCGTCCAGCTAATACTTGGTTCACGCTTGACCGAAGGCCTTCTCTTCGGTAAGCGGTCGTTAAGTTGCAAGTCCTGCAACTTTTCGCTAAAAGAGCGCGGCATGCGGGAACTGATAGCGGTTTGCTCCACTTTTTTATTGGTGCGTTGACTTCAATGCTCCTTGCCGCCTGTGGTGCCAAATTCTTCTGGATCGTCTTTTGCCGGATCATAGTATCCACGACCTCCTTTGTTATCTCTGGCTGCCGCGCGTTTTGATGGTCAACGAAGTTCACGCAATAGTGCTCCATGGCTATTCTCGAGTTCCAACGCGCCTGTTCCCTTATGTCTTTTAACAGTAGCAGCAGATCTAATGCTCGTGTTAATAAATCTCCTAAAATAAATACTTATTGTCTTCCGGTTTTGCCGCCCTTTTAAGAGGCCGCCATAATCTAATACACTGCTAATCGAAGTGGTATACATTAAAAAATTGTGTAACCAATTTGCCACCATTTTGAAAAATGGGATATCAATTATCGTTAGTTTTGTAGCAAAAAATTGTTTAACCCTATTGTTTATATTACCTTAGTTGAAATATATATATTTTAACCTTATATGTTTTCTGTATATATTTGATTTTTTATTTACATCCTATTTCATATTATATATTTAATCTTGCTTATTAACCAATCAATTACAATTACTATCAAGTGTAAATGGTACCATAATGTGAAGTGTTTTATTATTTTTAAATATATTAGTAATAACTCAAATAACACAATGCCTTATTGTTCAGCTTTTTGATGTAATAACTCTAGGAATAAAAACAGGGATCTTTCATTCCACAATGCCACTCTCTATAAGCAACTTAGAGAGGTGTGATACCTACAATTTTTAACTTACCAGAGCATCTTCAATAAGTATTATTAAATCACACTTATAATAATTTTACAATTTTAGAAATCTGCACCAACAAGGAGGACTAATAACTCTTTAGCCAATCCACTCAATAATTTAACAAATCAATTATCCACAAAAAGAAAAAAAAACAAAAATGCCCTTAAACAACCTTTACAGGGTGAAATCCCACAAGACAATACTTTCCTTAGTAGCCAAGAGGCAATGACTGCTAGTAAGTTAGCAGCTTAAAATTTAAAAGTACTATTAAACGACTAAAAATCTCCAATAAGAGGTTAAACGGAGGATTTTAAAGCTGAAGGATCTTATATAAGAATTAAAGAAAAGCAATTTTACCACTCAATTAGCCCTCACTTTGCACTATATTCAGCAAGTGCACACAGGCACCTCAGGAATATTATTTGCCTCCATTCAGAATCATCATTAAGAGGTCGAGCATTTGTCTCGATGTTAATCCTGGTAAATTCTATATTAAATTAATAATATTTTTTAGGGTTCATAAAATGTTCTATTGAGAAATTCAAAGATTTTATTTTGAAATTTAAATCTCCTGTATATGTAGCACTATCTTTAGATGAAGTGGCTATTCGATAAAATTTTCATTAAGATGGCAACCAACCAATATCATGGGTATTTTTTGGCAGAATCAATCTATATGATTTATATCAACATATAATGAAGCAGATAATTTGTCATCCCATTTTTATATATTAAATTAACTTACTATACGTAAATACCTTAAAATCTTATTTTATAACAATTTGTGTATTATCAAACTTTAAAATAAAATATTTGTAACATACTTAATAAAAGTATATTATTTTTAGGGCAAAAACATATTTTATTCAGCGATTATTTATAAATTTCTATTAATTAGGTTATATTTTCAAATAATAAAATATATGAAGGTGTATTTAAAAATTAAATGAAGTATAGATGGCGCTTAAATTAAAGTTACTTAATTTTATAAAATTAGTGTTTTTTATTGACGGTTTCTTAGTGTTTTCATCATTAAATAAACTAACGATTTGTTATTACTAAATAATAGAGTGCTTACATAGGCGTATCTAGGATTTACTCATGGGTAGTGTTAGAAAAAGAGCCTATACTAAACATTTAGATTAAAATACCTCTCAAAGCAATTCCTTGCCTGCCACAGAACACTATAGCATCCGTTATAGTATATAATGCTTCCCTTGTTTTTTCGTAATAGAATTTTTTTTCATTTAAAATAACCAGGTCAATTGCCTGTTTTTTGTTAATATAAAAATCTTCAAGCGAGTTGATAATGTCTGCATGCAAATGATAATTATTTGTGAATGTATGTTGAATGTTTGTTTTGCATTTTGGAACTTGTTAAAAGCACAAACTGTGATTTAAAAACTAGCAATTTATCTAACCTGGTATAAGCATTTACAGTTAAACTATTTAAATTTTGAGAGCCTTTTCCACCCGTAACTTTCCCTGCAAGTACACAATACTTACAAAAAGCTCCTCCAAGCTTTTTGGAGTAACATAACCATGGCCATTGTTTAAACCACTGATATTGAAATTTTAAATTACGAGTTCCACATTTGGGGAACTCAAAGCTTTGCTCAGGTTGCCAGATTAATTTAAAAACCCTAAGTTTCTCCATCCCAATCAAATTTGAGTAAATATAATTGCCTATGTCATGGTCATCTAAAAGTATAGATTTAATATATTTTGAATGTTATCCTCACTAATATCTATTTTAGACTTCACACTGGCTGTATCTACTAGTGTTTGATTATTTTCTAAAAAAAATTCTAGAGAGTGAGTTTGAAGAGTAAATTACCTTGATCTTTTACTTGTATTCTTAGTCTTACAGCATTAATACAATCTTTTTCTATGGAAATAGATTCTAGAATCTAAATTTAGCTTATTATATAATTTATTTATCACCCTGATCCTGATCTCTATGTTCCTCTTCTTCTCCTACTGAATTAGTACTAGTACTAACATTTTCTAAATTCAATTCTAGAATCTAGAGTGAATTATAATAATTTGTAAATTACCCTGGCTGCTACTTTTCTCGTTGGAAAAGTTAATTTTTTTAGGGAAGTAGTTATAAATGGAAGGATATTGTTGGCGTTTCATATTAAAATTTCGGAAATTGGATGTGATGGGAGCTATTTATCTAAAATTTAAATTTCGAATAAAATTTATAAATTTTGAAATAAAAATAGAAAAAGCAACGAAAAACTTAATAACACTTCCAAAATAATTTATAAATTATAATTATCAGTAATATTTGTGTGCAAATACAATATAAAAATTTTATTATTTGAAACTCATGGGTAGTGTTACAACCTTAAATCATACCCTTGTATACGCCAATGAGTGCTTAAATTATATTCAATAGTTTCAGTCGTAGAACCATTAGAAAATTTTATAAAATTCACATATAAATAGAGGGTGTATATAGATTACCATATCAATGTGGAATAGGTTTAATAAACGAAGAATGTACATACATACATACAATAATTTTCAATCCGTTTATATAAATGTCATTGTATAAATACGGTGGATTTGGATTGATAGCGTAGGTAGAGGGAAATGGAACGCCATATTTCGGACACTTATGGTCCATCTTCAGGAAAAAAAAGGAGAAGATGATTTATAAAATTAGTTTCCAATAATGGTAGTTTAGGATTGATAAAATGCGAGGGTGGAAATGGGTTTAGATATTTCGGTCGTCCAGCGACCATTATCAATAAAAAAAAAAAGGTAACTTACAAGTGATGTGAATTACCAATGAACGAGAAGGTGTCGACAAGTTTTAATTTATAAACAAAAATAATGAAAACTAGTTGAAATAGGAGGGTGAATTATAGCGAACACCGGTTGGAACAAGAGAGTTAACACTTATTGAAATAGATAAACAAATTTAAGATAAAGATGGGGTAAACAACTTTAAGATAAAGGATAAGGTAAAATACAAAAGGGGATTATAAAAATGAAGCAATAGCAACTATAAGAATAGTGTAAAGGATGGCAATTACAAAATAAGGCGGTTACGAAACGATAGGGGAAAGACAAAAGGGTAATCGGGTGTGTATAGTGGTAACAGGTAGTTATAGAGGAAGGTGTGGGTGTATGTGTTTGTAATTTCTGAATTGTCCTGGTTAATCATTGATTTGGGGCTTGAGGCGGTCGATTAGAACGCTTTCGATGAATTTTCTTTCTTTGTTATACTGAGATCGGTAGAGGACAGTCGGGTTGTCCCAGTCGATGGTATGTTGGTTTTGTAGAGTGTTTTGCTACGGCGGAGTGGGTCGCGCATCGTGTCAGCGGGGCTTTGTGTTCTGTAATTCTTTCAGCTAAGGTTCTCTTTGTTTCTCCCACGTAAAATTGGTTGCAATCGGCGCAGGAGATTTTATATATTAAATTAGAGATATAATTTTTAACGGTTATGTTATTAATAGGTTTTATGAGTGCAAATAGGTTGGATGATGTTTTGTGAGAAAACTTAAAATTATCTATATTATGTTTGTGAAAAATTTTATTTAATTCCTTGAGGAAATTATTATTAAGACTGGAAAGGTATGGATATATAATGGTTTATTTTAGATTTTATTATTGTGGAGGGATTCGCTCCTGATATTAATTTATTTTTAATGTTTGTCAGCAGGTCAGGTCGAGTGGGTAGTTTAGGTCTAAAAATCTTTGTGTTATCTTGTCAACTTCAACAATCCTATCACACTCTCGAGAGCAATGAGATATTGCTCTTTTAATCATCATTCTAAATGTGTTTATTTTAAATGTAGAGGGGGAATGGCTGTGCCATGGTATATACTGATAGGAATCAGTAGGTTTATGGTAAACTGTTGTGATGATCTCTTTATTTAAATTATGGAGGGTTAAATCTAGAAATGGTAACTGATTATTTGATTCTATTTCAACTGTAAAAATAATATTTTTATGGAACGAATTTAATGTTTTTAAAAAATCATCTAAGTCATTAGTTAGGTTATGAGGCCAAATACATAAAATGTCATCAACATATCTGGCATAAAAAGGAGGGAATAATTTAGAGGATTGTATGTAGGATTCTAATTCGTTGAGAAAAATGTTGGCAATTAGGGGTGCGAGGGGGTTGCCCATAGCAGTGCCATCAATTTGGTCATAATTTATATTATTAAACTGAAAGTTATTTGTTGTGCAAAAATTTAATAGTTCTTTAAATACTGATTTAGTGAAAGGAGGTTGTTCAAGTCTATCATAGATTTTTACACAATAATTTTTAGCAGAATCTAAAGGAATATTGGTAAATAATGACTGAATATCAAAGCTTACAAGTGAAAATGAAGTCGGTAAACTACAGTGTTTCAATCGATTAATTAGATCTAAAGAGTTTTTTAAAATTAATGGTGAAGATACATGTGGTTGCAATATTGATATAAGGTGCTGGCTTAGATTAAAATTGTAGGAGTTATAAGATGACACAATTGGTCTTAATAGAAATAAAGGTTTATGAATTTTGGGTAACCCATATATTAGAGGAGTGCAAGATGTGGACGGTCTTAACTTCCAGTATAAGGAGGTGCTGATTTGATTATCTTTTGAGAGATTTAATAAGAAGGTTTGTAACTTTTTTTCCCGGGCATTAGTAGGGTTTCTTTTTAATTCCTTAAATAAAGTATTGTCTTTTAAAATATCAAACATTTTTTTGTTATAATCATCTGTGTTCAGAACTACTAGTTGACCACCTTTGTCTGATTTACAAATTCTTATATTAACATTGGATTTCAATGACTTAACAACTGAAAAAACTTTCTTATCTTTAATTAATTTCGATTTGTTAACTTTCAAAGGGCAGTCATTATTTAAGGTGTTAGATAAACCCGTTCACGTTCATAAACGCGTTCACGTTCGTAAATTTCTTATTTATTTAAAATTATAATTGTTTTTCTAACACTACCTAAGACGGTCCCAAGTCCGTGGAAAAAAAGTGGAGGGTTGGCGTCAGGTCGGAAGCCGGCTATAAAAATCAACTCCAAAATTATGATAGTTTCAAACAAGATTCTACAAGAAAAGGCTAGGGCGTCCTCCACAGACGACGCGCACTGCATACCCCGCCCGTGCAATGTGAAAAATACACTAGGGTCACTGCCCAACTCACAACGAAGGCGGTTAGGAAAATACTTGTTAAAAGAATGCGAATAACGTGTTGGAATGTGGGAACGTTGACGGGGAAGAGCATCGAGGTCGCACAAATGCTAAAAAGATGAAAGGTACACATCGCCTGCCTACAAGAGACGAGGTGGAACGGAACGAAAGCTCGGAAATTAGGAGAAGGATACAAGCTTTTCTACAGTGGGTCACCAAATCTTAGAAACGGGGTTGGTATCGTTCTAAGCGAATCGTTCAAGGACAAGGTGGTGGAAGTCAAGCGTTGTCCCGACAGGCTAATGTGGGTGAAGATTGCAAATCAAGGGGGTTTCCTAACCGTTATGTGCGCGTATGCTCCCCAAATTTGGTGTTTGGAATCAGGACATATACTTCAATTCATTGGAAAAGGAAATACAATACAAGGAATAGGACAGAAAGGCTATTGGGACAGATTTCAACGCTCACGTAGGGAAAGATCGCCGCCTCGGGTATGAACGCAATCATGAAGGCTATGTACATGGTCTGAAGTATAAAGAAGGGGAAAACCCTCTCCAAGTATCCCAAGCATATGACATGGCGATCGTTAACACCTATTTAAAAAAACGCGAAGATCATATTGTGACCTATAGAAGTGGGAAGCATTGTAGTCAAATTGACTATTTGCTTATACGGCGAAAGGACTTATGGAATATCAAGGATTGCAAAGTAATACCGGGAGAAGAAATCGCCAGGCAACATCACCCCGATGTTATGGATCTTGACAGAAGAGTATTTCCCAAAAGAAGAAAGGTCTATGAACCCCGAATTCGATACGAAAGGCTAAAGGATACGTCGACGAACGAAGAATATCATCAAAGCCTCCTCACTCTTGGGTGCAAGGAAGTTGCAAAGGGACGTAGACGACGATTGGGAGACGCTATCTAAGGACATTAAGGAAACAGCGATTCATGTTCTAGGACAGACCAAAGGAGGCAAACCTATGAATAGGGAACCATGGTGGTGGGATCAATCGGTTAAGGATTTCATCGAAAGTATAAAAAATCTATGTAGACGGTGGCATAAATCAAAAAAGTCGGAGGATTATCAAGAATATAGGGACCCAAAGAAAGCCGCAAAAAAGGCCGTTGCAAAAGCGAAGAATGCCGCCTACACCGAGATGGCAAACAAACTGGATCATAAAGGGGGCGATAGGCTTATGTACAAATTGGCCAAGATAATGAGAAGAAAAGTCAAGATGTCGGAGTTCTTAAAATAGTCAAAAACGAGAAGGGTCAAACTTTATTCAAACCTAAAGAAGTGATGGGAAGGTGGAAAGGATATTTTAAGAAACTTATGAATATTGCAAATGACAAGGATCCCCTTCCCAAAATTGAGCCAAATATAAGTAAGATCGAACTCTTTCAGGAGGATGATGTTAGGACACAAATGAACAAGTTGCAAAAAGGAAAAGCAAATGGCCCAGATGGAATACCTATGGAAGCATTGCTCGGATGTCTTAAAGAAGGAGTCACCACCATGACGAACCTTTTTAACAAGATATTGGTAGAAGAGCGAATTCCTAATCAATGGAGAACAAGCACTATTATACTCTTATTAAAAGTCAAAGAAGACCCTCAAGACTGTGGCAAGATATCAAGCTAACTTGCCACTCCTTGAAGCTTATGGAAAGGATCTTAGTAACAAGGCTGAAAAACAAGGTGGAAATATCTAAATAGCATTTTTTATGGATCGTAAAATGACAATAATTAGCATACCTTTAATGGTTCCACGATGATTTTCATAAATAAGAGGAGGAGGAGGATGATTTGTCAAAGATGAAGACAAAATAAGAAAAGTGGGAAAATCAATTAAAATTAATATCTTAACAGCAAACATGCTACATAATTTAATTTCAGATAAAAGCTAAAATTTAGAATTATTAAATTAATTTTATAATTATTATAATCGGCACTATATTTAAAGGTTTTTAGGCATCCGTCCGACACTTTCTTAGATAACCCAATCAAAATGAGAGGTAAAAAAACTCTGCGCAAAATGTAATATATGTAAAATGTAATATATAGGCCAGGGTTAGGGTTATGTTTAGTTATTTATTTGATAATATGTATTTATTTATAAAATAGATATTATATATTTTGATATAACTTATTTTGTTTTAATTGTACATATTACATGCGTATGAATATGCGTGAAAACCGGTCTCAAAAGTGTCGGACGCTTATACCCGAACCATATTTAAAGGCCTTCTTTATGATATTCGGAGAATGGCCGTTAATGTTCCAGGGTGAATTCGGCAAGATGGTTTTCGGCGAGTTGATAGGGCACTTTTAGGCAAGTCATATGGCGTCTAAAATAAAGTTCGCCGTGAAAGTTTTTTTCGCTAGTCTAGGAATTTTTGCTGGGTTTTCGGCTGCTTTGGTGTTTGGCTTTCATTATAAAAGCATCGGAACAGCTCTATATGCTTTTTATTCAGGTATGAATTAAGTTTTATTTAATAAATTGGTTTTTAAAGGCTTGTTTGCCCTAGCAACTTTACTATTATTTACTGTAGAAAATCGAGATCAGACATTAACATGGATTAGAATAATAGGCAACTTAAACAATTTTGGTATTGCAGGATGCATAGTTAGTCTAATATCTTCTATCATATATATTTCATTGGGATTATACTATAAGCAAAGTAATATCTGTATCAAATATTTATATTAAAATTTTTAAGGCTTAATGCATTTTAAGGGAGAAAATTTTTATATGATGCTTATCTGGACATTATTGATGGCAAAATGGTCATATACAACTTTTTGGTATTCAAGAAAGATATTAAAATCATTGGATTTATATTTTCCAGTCACTGATTTTTATAATAATAATGATGACATATATGATTACAATAATATTAGCACCTAAATTCTGAAAACTTAGAAGACTTCATAATTAAAAAAGTTGTTATACAAATGTTGTTATGTATTTTATATTGTATTATCTATACTATTTAGAACTAATATATTATTGTTTAATAAAAGATTATAAAGTAAACCTTCATGATCTATCATATCTGTGTACAAAAAAATTATATATTTTCAGTTTTTTTATTATGGCCTAGAGGGTTAGTATAAAATATAATTCCCACTATTTTAAATTTTACTTGGTAGCTTAGTAATTTTTTTACCCATTTACTATTTTTAGTTCTAATCAGTACACATGGGCATAGCCAGCATTGGGATTAGAGGGGGCAATAATGATTTGGAAAGGGGCAAAGAAACATTTTTTGAAATTTAGTCTTAATTTTAATAAATTTCAACAAATTATTGGATATAAAGGGGGCAGCCATAGAGGCCTGTAAAGTCACTTTTTTTCAACCCGAACCCGACGCCACCCGAAAGCGTTTTTTAATTTTCAACCCGGTGTAACGTACAGAAATGACGAACGTTTTAAAATAGCGAACGTCTTATGCGAATTGCTATTGGTTAAAAACACGAAATAATGAGTTTTGATCACGTCTTTTTTTACTAGCAGGGGATTGGGAAAATGCATTGTTACTTTTGACGATCCCATTGTTATACCAGTCTATGGTTATACCATAGCGTTTTTAAATTTGATTTGAACGTCAATTATCCCATATTTGAATTAGAGATAGATAACTAATACATTTAAATTGATATAATTATATTTATCTTAATAACATTTTGTAAGGTAGATGCTAATTGTGTTGTAATAAATATTAAGTTAAATAGAATAATATTATTTTTTACCCTCATTTTACCCTTATTTATTACCCTCTTTCTCATCAGGGGGGAGGGGGGTGATTTGCCCCATCCCCTTATTTTTTACCCTTTTTTTCACCAGGGGGAGGGAAGGGGGGGGGGGGGGGGGGTGATTTGCCCCCCCCCCCTTATTTTTTACCCTGCACGAAATGAGTTTTGACGTTATATCACGTGTTTTTCACTAGCAGGGGATTGGGTGGGGACATGGGCGCCCCCCCCCCTAATTTAAAAAAAAAAAGGATCAAATTTTAATACAAAAACCCTTTAAAATTGAAAAAAAATTATGTTTTGCCACCCCCCCCCCCCTATTTGAGCTTAACTCAAGGTAAAATGAAAAAATAGTGGAGACCATTTTTTTTTGCTCTCAGGAAAGTTTTTGGATAGTCAACCTAAATTTTTTTAATAATCTGCCCCCCCCCCCCTAATTCAAAACCTGGGAACGCCCATGGGTGAAGATTCGAAAAAAACATTGTCACTTTTGACGATCCCATTGTTATAACATAGCGTTTTTAAATTTGAACTTCAAATATCCCAAATTTGAATTAGAGATAGATAACTAATATATTAAACAAGAATTTCAGAAAGGTATTATATAAATTTTTATATTTAATATATTTTTTTATTCCAGATTTGATAACAAACAAATACATTAAATTAAACAAGACAATTGAACATTAATAACATTTTGTAAAACAGAGATTTGAACTTAGTAACATTTTGTAAGGTAGATGCTAATTGTTTTGTATTAAACATTAAGTTAAAATTTGATATCAAATTTATTTTCAGAATATCAATATTTATAGTTAAACAAGATAGATTGGAACCTTAATAACATTTTGTAAAAGAATTTACAACATTCTGTTAATCACTATAATTATATTTATGACTGCGGATTGTAATTATTTTATTCATATTACAAATAAACATTTTCATTTTTGATACATAATTTATATCAACTTAATATGTTAACGCCATTAATTTATAATATTATAACATATTTATTATTTTCCAGAAATATATAATCTAGCTCTAATAGTAAAAAATAAATTAATTAAATATTAACTAAATATTAAATTTATTATTCATTTAATAAATTAAGCATAAAAATAACATAATATTATTGATGATTGGCGTTTTTATCCGCCAGTAAGAACTGTTTCAACAAGTTTATTGAAAATAAAAAATTAATTAAAAATTAACTAAATATTAAATTTATTATTCATTTAATAAATTAAGCATAAAAATAACATAATCATGGGCGTACGCAAGGGGGGGGCAGGGGGGGGGGGCGGCTGCCCCCCCCCTAATTTATGAAAAAAAAAAATTTCAATGCAAAAACATTGAAAAATTAAAAAAAATTATGTTTTGCCCCCCTCTAAATGAACTTTTGAACGTTTTGCCCCCCCCCCTAATTCAAAACCTGCGTACGCCCATGAACATAATATTATTGATGATTGACGTTTTTATCCGCCAATAAGAACTATTTCAACAATTTTAATAAAAATAATAAATTAATTAAAAATTAACTAAATATTAAATTTATTATTCATTTAATAAATTAAGCATAAAAATAACAAAATATTATTGATGATTGACGTTTTTATCCGCCAATAAGAACTATTTCAACAATTTTAATGAAAATAATAGCTTGATCGACATGTTTGAGGTTCTCTATTTTACAACGTTCGCTGAATCAGTTATGACACCTGACCCGACTAAGTAAAAAAATTTGAGGATGAAAAATTTATTCGACAGAAATGACCATATAAAATTTGATTAATAAATTTATTAAATTGATTTACTATAATTATATGTATAAATATTGTGGCGTCTACAATTTCGGGGCGTAAATTTGACCTTCTCAAATTGAATATTTAATTATATCTTTATGTAGTTGAATTTTTAATTTACTCCATAGAGTAAAAACAATAATAAATACTTATTTGTTAATATTTTACCTTTCGTGATTCAGCTTTAAATTTAAATTTGCCTCCAAATTAAACGAATTAAAAAAATAGAAAGGGAAATTGAATATATGAATTAATGATTATAATTAGTTATACAATTCGATATTGTTTTACAAAAATTATAGATAATAGCATTAATTTAACAAATATGTTTCGTTCATTTTGTAATGTAAGATTCATATCCTTTGACCCGACTCTATAAATCCAACCCGACCCAAATGCATTCTAAAATTTTTAACCCGAACCCGACCCGAAATTTTTTAACCCAAACCCGACCTCGGGTCGGGTTGGTCGGGTTTCGGGTGACCCGTGCAGGCCTCTAGTCAGTACATGCAATAATGATGAGCAAGAATTATAACCAAAACCATTGTATACATTTTCTTAAAATCAGGTTTACTATATATATTTTTTGTACAATTTTAATCAAATGCATCTTTCATTTTTATTAAGATGGAAATGTTTAATCCATTACCTAAACTGATGTTTCCATGCAAATTCATTTTTTTTTACGATTTGGTTCTTTTTTGATAAAATATGCTTTATTAAAGTATTAAATATATAATTAAATTAATAAAAGGATACAAAAACAAATATATTTATAAAAAAAGTGATTAAAAGGCATTGTCCGTCTCTTCGTCTTCTTTAAGAATGGGCATTGAATCTATCAGGAATTAAAAATTAGATTTAGCGATGGCGATTGATTGTCTTAGTAGAGAACTATTCGAAAATTTTGAGGGAAGTGAGCTTTTATTAAGTTCTTTCAAAATTTTAAAGCGTTCTTCCCAAACGTCCCTGAACACGACGAAATGATAGAAATAAAAATGGAGGATCCTTTATAAAACTGAATATTTTTCTAGCATACGATGCTCTGCCGATCCTAGGGGGTCGTGAGTATCGTTATTGGGTGCAATCATATCAATACAAGTGCAGTCCGTATTTAGAAAAGGGCCTTTGTCCCATGGGACGAGTGACGTACCGTTAGAACGCATCCGCCCTTCAAAAGAGGGGTCTGACGGTTCAAGGATGGAGGGAACTTTTGCCCGTTTGCGGGCAGCTTGTATCAATATGTTTATTTTTTGGTGCCTACTAGTGTTGTAAATGCGGCTGGGTTTTATCTGGTCGATATTAGGTTTTAGTCATAAACAGGCCAAAGGTTTGACCAAAAAACCTTTAGTCTCTTTATGTGACAAAGAAAAATTGATCAAAAGACCGTTGGTCTGTATATGTTTAGTCCATTACCAAAGGTCGACCAAATAGAACCCATCCGTTTTTACAACACTAGTGCCTACCATACCTGCTTTTGTTGAGGGTGACGCGCTTCCTCATCTACAAGTGAATTACAAAGCCGGCAGGGGTAAGTAAGGTGACGTATATATTTACAGCCCAAGCGGAGGGCTATGTTGAAGGATAGAATGGGGTTCTCTAAGAGCATTCCTGACAATTTGCTAGGGTAAGCTTCAAGCCATTCATGGCCGGATTGGTCAAAAGTCAATGAATGACCTTAGATTGCAATGCTGTTTGGCGTCGCATGTTGAGAGAAGGTAAGCAACGGACCGCGACACCGAGATTATGGTAAATTACCTCCTAAATTGACATTCTCATTCCATAGAGATGAGGCTTGATTGATGGAGAAATTGAGTGAAAATGGGACGAGGTCGTTAATGTAATGGGTTGTTGAAAAGATAGGGAGGAAAAAAGCGGCTAAGGAAATCGCAGTTGGTAAGCGAACACCTAGACCTATAGTTGTTAAATTGCTAACTTTAGCAATGCTAACTATGTGCTATGCTCGAGCACGAACACTAGCTGTGTAACATGCTAGTTTAGCACAATGAGTGCTAGCTGTTCGGTGCAATAGTTTTAACAGTAGCATGTAAAAATGCTCGTGAGGTTAGTCGAAACAGCCAAAACTGTTAAAAAATTTAGCAGGAGCTCGAGCAGTAAATTCGAGCAGATAGTAGATTGAATTGCTATTTGTTAAAATTTAGCAACTTACAATATTTGCTCATGGTATATTATAAAGTTAATATATTAGAGTTTTATAAGAGATTAAGCATGTTGAGCATAAAATGATGGATTGCACGATAATAAGATGAGATTGTAAATTTGATTTTTTACCTGACATGTAATTATATACATTTTGAGTTTTTAGGTATAAATAATTTGTACAGGGGGTTAAATAATTTTTTTTTTTTATTTTTATTTTTTTTTTATTTTTTTTTTTAAAGTTTATTTGTTAAAAATCCGCTGACAGTAATATAATATAAATACATGAAATATAAAAGGCAAAATGCGCCGAATAAAATAATACACTATTCGGATATATCATCATCGAGGGGATCTTCCAAAATTGGCCAAGAATCCGCGAACGATTTAAAGTTGTACTTGGCTATAAGAATACCAAGTCTTTGTTTTAGTAAAAAGGGTACCGAATGTTTAGACGGGGGAGAACGTCTTCCAACCTCTTTAAAAAAAGCTAAGGCCTGTTTGCCAAAGGTGCCTGAACACGAAGCAACCAATGGAATAAAAATATTTGAGGATAATAGGGCTTTGTATTTATTGGTTTTCCGCCCCTCTGCAACAGCTAAAGAATCTGTCATAATCTATGTTTATGATGCGATTTAAATTTTTTTTTCAAATTGTGACTCACTAGGAGCTTAAAAAATGTTTTTCACCTTTGAAATTAAGATTTTTGAAAGGTTAGCGGTCGCCCAGGTGACAAATGTCATAATCTATGTTTATGATGCGATTAAAATTTTTTTTTCAAATTGTGACTCACTAAGCGCTTAAAAAATGTTTTTCACCTTTGAAATTAAGATTTTTGAAAGTTTAGCGGTCGCTCAGGTGACAAATGTCATAATCTATGTTTAAGTTGCGATTTAAATTTTTTTTTCAAATTGTGACTCACCAAGCGCTTAAAAAATGTTTTTCACCTTTGAAATCAAGATTTTTGAAAGCTTAGCGGTCGCCCAGGTGACAAATGTCATCATCTATGTTTATGATGCGATTAAAATTTTTTTTTCAAATTGTGACTCACCAAGCGCTTAAAAAATGTTTTTCACCTTTGAAATTAAGATTTTTGAAAGTTTAGCGGTCGCCCAGGTGACAAATGTCATAATCTATGTTTAAGATGCGATTTAAATTTTTTTTCAAATTGTGACTCACCAAGCGCTTAAAAAATGTTTTTCACCTTTGAAATCAAGATTTTTGAAAGTTTAGCGGTCGCCCAGGTGACAAATGTCATAATCTATGTTTATGATGCGATTTAAATTTTTTTTCAAATTGTGATTCACTAGGAGCTTAAAAATTGTGTTTCACCTTTGAAATTAAGATTTTTGAAAGTTTAGCGGTCGCCCAGGTGATAAATGTCATAATCTACATTTATGATGCGATTTAAATTTTTTTTTTCAAATTGTGACTCACTAGGAGCTTAAAAAATGTTTTTCACCTTTGAAATTAAGATTTTTGAAAGTTTAGCGGTCGCCCAGGTGACAAATGTCATAATCTATATTTATGATGCGATTTAAATTTTTTTTTCAAATTGTGACTCACTAGGAGCTTAAAAATTGTTTTTCACCTTTGAAATTAAGATTTTTGAAAGTTTAGCGGTCGCCCAGGTGACAAATGTCATAATCTACATTTATGATGCGATTTAAATTTTTTTTTTCAAATTGTAAGTCACAGCGCTTAAAAAACGTTTTTCACCTTTGAAATCAAGATTTTTGAAAGTTTAGCGGTCGCCCAGGTGACAAATGTCATAATCTATGTTTTTGATGCGATTTAAATTTTTTTTTCAAATTGTGACTCACTAGGAGCTTAAAAAATGTTTTTCACCTTTGAAATTAAGATTTTTGAAAGTTTAGCGGTCGCACAGGTGAATGTAATAATCTATATTTATGATGCGATTTAAATTTTTTTCAAAGGCATTCCATTGTCAAGTTCCGACGGAATAATAATTTAAACTAACGAATAAAATAACTTATTTTTTTAAAAGTCTGCGAGTAATTTTTATTTTATTTATTTCTAAAACTACCGCGACGAAATATCCGCGAAATAATATTAATTCTAATTTTATGTTTTACATATTTTTCCGAATCAGAATTACTCAAGAAAAATACATATATGTAAGCGATGCTATAATTGCTTTTATAAAAAAGGGTAATAAAAATCGATAAACATACTAACAATCATGACTCATCATAAACAAAAGTAGAGTAAAATTTGGGCTTATGTGTGGGGGGGTGAATGAATATAAATTTTTTTGGATAGCGCACACGTAAGGGGGAAGGGGGTGGAGGACACCACAATAATATAGGAAATTATATTTTGTCCGGTATAATAAAATATTGCTATATTTGTTTTATTCAATGTGCCTTTAATTTAATGCATATTTTTTAATAGTGGCTAAATGAGATTGCAAAAATTCGGGCTTAACAGGCAAATTTAATATTTTTGGTCGGGAATTTCGGGCAGCTCTAATTTTTTGGGCGGGCCCGGACGGACACCTAGAAGGGTTCGGGCGGGCTATGAGGTTAAAAATTTAACCGGGTCGGATTCGGACATAAAATTTCAAACAAATCTGACCTCTGATCCGTTGTTTAAAATGATGCAGTTGGTGCATTGAGGAAATAGTTTGATAAAATCAGTTATGTGTGCAGCGAATGCTATTAAAAGCATAGTTTTGAAAAGAAGTCACCCACAGGGAGGTGTTCTAGGGCTGCGTGCGGCGTGGGTAGCTATCTCGGACCCTCCTTTGATCTCAAAGCCTAGATGATGAGGAATGAATATCGGGGTCAATATGGGCTTGATGGAACAACAACAATTGGGATTATGTAATTATAATCTTCTAAAGACAGGTAAGATGGGTCTACATAGGAAAATTAATAATTTGACCCTCTGAAAATGGTAAAAATGCCATTTATGCGGTAGACTAGTCTCAAACCTTTTAAAATTTGAAATATATGTTTATTACCACCTTCAAGTTTATATGTTTTTTAACGTTCTTGAAGGCTATATTCTCATGCCATTTATAATTTTAATAATATTTAAATAATCCTCTAGACCATTTATTAATCTACAAAGCTATAATCTTATTTTTTCTCACTTCTCAATCGAAACCCCTTCGACTATGTCTAGAAAAACGGAGTACAATAAAGTACATATGCGACGTTTACAACCATTCCCCCCCTACCTTCACATTCACTTGGCTCAATGAATTGGAAATAATCTTGCAAGTATTGTTCTTAATAAGTTCATTCATAAATGTATAATCTAATTTATATCATGTAAAATAAATTTAGGAGTGTTCGATTTAATGTTAATAAAATATTTGAAATAAATTTATAATTTACATGGAACGTTGTGTACAAATTTATAATGTTAATAAATAATTTATTCGGTATCCAACACGTAATTGGGATGAACTATTAGAAAGGGATCTTCTAGTCTTTCGCTATCTGTGCTTCCTTTAAATCCGTATCCGCTGATTTTAATTATCACATGGTCCTATATTTAAGTAAAACAAAAAAATAAAATAATTCTGGGCTAATTTCACAAAATTTTTTTAAAATGCATTACACAATAATACCCTTAAACTTTAAAAACTTAATTACTTACTCCCTCCCCCATCGCATACTTTTTTACTCACAAAACCTAAAGGCAGGGTCATGCTAGAAATATTTGGGTTAGCTCGGTTTTAAATATAAAATTTTCCAGGCACTTTTTGATACTGAATGGTTTAAAATATAACGTCCAATTTTGATATAACATTATTTTGCATTTGGTTATTTCCAGTGGGAAGGGTGCTAGTTACAAGTATTTATTAGGTCGAGGCGATTCCAAGGCTGAAAAATATTAAATCTAACCAGCAAAAAATATAAATTTACGTAGCCGCAAAACGTCAAATTGATACATGTAAACATGGGCATAGCTAGGGGGTGGCAGGGAGGGGCGCTGCCCCTCCAAATCCAAAAAAATCTTAGAAATTTTATCAAATTATAGCTAAAATTAAAAAAAAATTGTTATTTTGCCTCTCCCTAAATCATTATTGCCCCCCTTTAATTCCAATCCTGGCTACGCCCATGCATGTAAAAACCATCACTGGTATATGCACAATTTTAGTACCATCCTTAAACTAAACATACGCCACCTTTGTAAAGACTCCAAAAAAAATTTATGTTACCAAGTAGAATAAACATTTTAAGCATTTACCTTAACAATAATCATTTTAAAAACAGCCTTAACAATTTCTCATACAAAATGGCGTGCCCTGACCTGATACTCCAAAAACTTTTGCTTCAAGAATCAGCTGTTGTTACCAGTATCCTCACTTACCACATCTATGAGGCGATCTAAGATTTTTTCGATCAAAATCTTTTTCTGCACCAATTCGGCCTCCGTATCAATTTCCGAAGCTATTTGATCCAAATACCACTGTACAACATGACTTCGCTTTACCATGTTGTTACTATCCGAGACAGATGTTTGAACGGGATCTAATAATGCCATAGGATCGGAGAATTCTTCTTCAGACGCATTTTCCCGCTGCCTCAAGTAGATGAGTATCAAATTGGCAGTCGATTTGTATTCGTCGTATGACAGCTATAATAATTTCATTAAAAAATATCAAGATAATTTTATTGTGTGCTAAAAATTTTGAAGAAGACAAGACAAAAGAGACATTTTTTCCAATGGGCAATTTGTTAAGATTTATTAAAATTAAGGCTACAATTTTAGAAAATGATCATTTTGCCCCTCCCTAAATCATTATTTCCCCCCCCCCTAATTCCAATGCAGGCTAAGAACATATTTTTTCTATAGCGAGGGTCGACTTAAATTGCATAGCATTTAAAGCTTATAATTAACAAGACAATAATACCATTCATTGATATTGGAAATATATTTTAAAAGAATTGTGACCGGGAATCGTCGCTGACCTAAATATAAGTTATAATATTTCGTCCTATTAAAGGTCTTGAGAAAATTTAAAAAATTTTAAATTTAAAATTGGTGAATAAAAAATTGTTAGTTGTGGACTCGTTAGGTTTGGTTTGGACACGGGTATGCTAGAAAAAGTTTGAAGCAGAAATATATACAAATTTAGTGTTTCAAACTTACTTAAAAATTAATAAGTACGAAATACGGCTAATTTTGAGCCCCCCCCCCCAAACAAAAAAACAAATAAAAAGTTTACTAATTCGATAAAACGTTCTAAAACTCATCTCTTCATCAAATAAATTATATGAAAACCCTGTGTTTACCTTATATTCAACGGTTAAAATAAACACGAATGTACTTACTTTAACGACCTGTCTTTTCGAATGACCACTGGTATTATCATCGGTTTCCATCGCTGAAATATAATTAATTTACATTATTATAGGCTAATACATCCACAGGCTAATAATACAATAGATCTACTGACGAAGAGCGGATTTTCGCAAACTTATTTAGTAACTCATGTCGCCATTTTTGGTGAGGTTTGTTTAACCGGTAGTGTCGTAAAAACGACTGGGTTTTGTTTGGTCGGCTTTTGGTTTTAGTCGACTAAACATAAACAAACCAAAAGAAACTCAAACCGTAGATTAGTCTAAGAACGCGTGTACAACTACACCCCCCCCCCTTTTTACTAATATAATTTTGGTTTTTGTCACTCACCATATCCCTGGTACCCTATCAAATTTTTTGCTTATTTTATATCATAATATGTATCGTAGATTATAAGTACTTTTGTGATTTATAAAATAAACATCCCCAGGGAAAACCTCGCATGATGTTTCCTCTGTTTAATTATACTCTTTGGTCTATTTTTCTTAGTCGACCACTCGGCTTAGTCGTTCGAATTTGAAAAACAGACCATAGTCGACCATAAGTCTAAGTTAAACCAAAAGTCGACCAAACGAAACCCACCCGTTTTTACAACTTTATTACATAATAATTGACAGTTGTTCCCAAGTCTATCGTTCCCAGAGCAAAATTTTTCAAACAAATTTTCATACTACCCGTAGCGTTAGGGGGAGTGTTGGAAGGTTGTTGAAATTCGGAATCTGGAATATCGGCATCAACAAAATCTTCCAGATCGATATCGGGTTGATCAACTCTAATGATAGATTTGTTGAGCAAATTAAAAGCTTCCTTAACGTGCACCGCCTCAACCTGTATGAAAACAATTTTTCATTTTTTACCATTGTATGAAACGAGAAATATGGGATTTTTAAGGAAGTCAAAATATATCAAAACCTATGACTATTTGCAATTAATTTTCATTGAAAGCAGTTACATTAATTTAAATTCTTAATCAGTCATTTTTCATATAATGGCAATTAACAATACTAACAAAAATGTAGGTTCTTGCTGTTATAATCTCACTACCCCTTGGCTGATTTGAACTTTCACCAGTTTTTTGTGTGTGGCAATTTTAGGCTTATAATTTATACGAATAACTATTTACAACAATAAAAGGGAGTTTTACAATTGAAAGAATTTGCGAAGGGAAAAAGTATAATATTCGGGAAAATTACAATAATTGGGAAAAACTTAAAGTGATTGGGGAAAATAACGAATGATTTGGGGAAAAGTATAAAGATTAACAATTGATGGGGGGTTTCGTATTTATAGCATAGTCAACTAAACAATATAATATCTCAGGGCAAACTCATATATCTTCAACATTTTCAGCTTCACTTCATAAAACTCAATTTTCACATTGAAAATCAACAAAAAAACGAAATTTCCCATATTTTTGCGAAATAATTACCGTATCCAAGCAGTACATTTTAGCGAGAGCTTCACTCAATCGAATCATGCTCTCCAATTGACGGACCGTTATTCTCCAAGATGATTTGGTAATGCCGGACATATCTCTTTGTCGCAATTGTTTGTATCTCTCCACAATATACTCGGCCGCTTCTTTACTAATCTAAGAAATTTATATTTTTCCCAAAAATTAAAAAAAAATGCCTCATAATATTATCATCCAAAAAAATTAAATGTATAACTAGAGCCCTGCAAAATAATTTCTTCGGGCCGAACCCAACCCGACTTTTTGGAAATGTAAATTTTATAAAGAAAAATTTCATTAACAATACCCACCCGTACCTTTCATTTAACATAAAAATATTTTGTCTCCACTAAATAGCCTACTCAACAAAGAAACTAGTTAAAGAAATTAAAAAATCTTTTAGCTCGATTTTGCATCGGGCCGGGCACGGGCCGGGTTAATCTATCAGGCCCGATCCGAGTCCGAATAAATTTTAAATTTTGTTGGGCCGGGCTTCGGACGGCCCGTGCAGGGCTCTATGTGTAATACGTTTTTTCTAATAGGCAATTTACGTTGACTGAGTTTATAATAAATATGCCATTAGCACGTTGTTAGTGGTGTATATAATAAATTTTTTAATTTTTGGCATCGCATAAATCGCGTAAAGCTTGGAAAATTTAGTATACGCGTACTAAGAAGACAAACCTTAACAAAAACTTAAAGTTTGCCATTATAGTAAATTAACACATACTTTAATATTTTAGTATCAAAGAAAAAAGATATGATTTACCATCGGTTTGAATTTTCTTGCAAAAAGTATGTAACGTTGAATGTCTTCGTAGGAATAAACTTGTCTCAGCAAGTCATTGTTGACGCCGTCGTTAACGTGTAAAGCAATTATTTTGGTGGCTATAGCATGGTCAACTATCTACGTAAATTAGGCGAGAAAAAAACACTCTAAATTAAGTGATTATATTCAACCTAAAACCAAAATCGATAGGATATACATGATAAAAACTTTTGAATATCAAATAATGACAAACAATATTCAACAATATAAGTTATCAAAGAGATACTTTTGAAATCATTTATTTAATCTCTAATGTAAGTTAAAAAATAGACAAAACTTTTGTAATTAAAGATTAAACCAATACAATTTTTTGGATTTTAACTAAATTTAGGCTATTAAAAACACTATGATTACAAAATAGATATAAATAATAACCTCGTTACAGTCATCCACGAGGATGAAGAATAAATCGAATCTTGACATAATAGGTCCACTCAGAGATATGTTTGCCTTCAAAGATTTCGAAAGATCATATTTACCACCTATGGGATTGGCTGCAGCCAATATTGATGTTCTAGCGTTTAGGGTTGCCTTTAAATTGACGATTCAAAATAAGCAGACAATATGTAACGAAGTAAATTTAATTGCAAAATAAATACGAAATGCTTAAATATACTTTAACACCAGCTTTGGTGATAGATATAGTTTGCTGTTCCATGGCTTCGTGGATCGCAACCTGATCTTTCAAATCCATTTTATCAAATTCGTCGATGCAGCAAACTCCCTGATCACGAAAAAAAGTTTCACAAATACTATGTTTACTTTAAGTATAGGCACTTAGTTATCACAAGAACAAAAGAAGCGTTTATTTGTTTGCAAAACTTACTCAATATATAAAATTAAATGAATACCTTAAAAACCCAATTCCAATGCTTATATACTAAATCAAAGAATAAAGCAAATTTATTTATTCCAGGGCTATTGATTTGCTTAAAAAACAATCTTGAATTTTCAAACCTAAATGATAAAAACCATCTAATAATATATCCCTATTTAATTATTGAATACACATAACATATGTCCATATTCTAGGCTTTGTCCAGCATAAGAAATATCATATCTTCCTAAAATTGACAAAAAGAGTCAAAAAATGATGTATCAAACTAAAATGCTGTTAATCAATAAAAAAGAAGATATTTACATTTATGATAAAAGAGTATCTAATGATAAATATCCTTATTTAACAATTGAACATACACACAACACATGTCCACATATATAAAACTCGGGCCTTCGGCCCTCGTGGGAAGGGGGAGAAGGGAAGGGGAAGGGGGGACGACTCATCTGTACTTCGTATAAATGTATCATATTTGCTATGCAATTTATGGGCGAGAAAGGTGGGAAGGAACGAGAATGCCTATAGGGGGGTATTAAATGCCTAATGATTAATTAATTATTTATACAAATTTTCCATTTATAGGCAAAATTTAATATAGGCAAAATGTAATATAGGCAAGGATTAGGGTTAGATTTAGTGTTTGCATCTAGTTGCGTATTACATTAGTTTTTATGGCCTTTAGTGATTATGGGTCTAACAAACATTATATTATAAAACATCACAATGTTAAGAATTTGCAGAATTGTTGGGAGAAATTTTTTGTTGAATTTGAACAATTTTTAATTAAAAAAATCAAAAATTTAGCCAATGGTCATTTTTTCTCCATTGGTCAGTACCAACAGATACTCTATAAGTCAATGATAGCCAAAAAAACGGAAAAAAAATTTGATGCACATTTTGGCCAATGGTCATTTTTTTCCATTGGTCAGCAGCCAGGACACGGTAAAAGTGGATATAAATTCATAATAGTCAAAAAAAACGAAAAAAAAATTTTTGAATCACATTTTGGCCAATGGTCATTTTTTTCCATTGGTCAGCAGCCAGGACACGGTAAAAGTGGATATAAATTCATAATAGTCAAAAAAAACGAAAAAAAAGTTTTCGATTCACATTTTGGCCAATGGTCATTTTATTCCATTGGTCAGCAGCCAGCGGACGGCCAAAAAGTCATAATAGCAATGGTAGGAACAGGAACAATCATAATAGTCAAAAAAAACGAAAAAAATAATTTCGATTCACATTTTGGCCAATGGTCATTTTTTCCATCGGTCAGGAGCCAGCGGACGGCCAAAAAGTCATAATAGCAATGGTAGTAACAGGAACAATCATAATAGTCAAAAAAAACGAAAAAATAAACTCGGATTCACATTTTGGCCAATGGTCATTTTTTAACGGACGGCCAAAAAGTCTTATTATCAATGATAGTAACAAGAACAATCAGAAGAGTCAAAAAACTCCGGGATTCTAACCCAAAAACTAGTTAAATTGCATAGCAATTAGAAGTAAACAACTTTTATTTATGTTTATTATATAACATTGGTCAGCAGCCAGCGGACGGCCAAAAAGTCATAATAGCAATGGTAGAAACAGGAACAATCATAATAATCAAAAAAAACGAAAAAAATAATTTCGATTCACATTTTGGCCAATGGTCATTTTTTTCATTGGTCAGCAGCCAGCGGACGGCCAAAAATTCTTATTATCAATGATAGTAACAAGCACAATCATAAGAGTCAAAAAAACTCCGGGATTCTAACCCCAAAACTAGTTAAATTGCATAGCAATTAAAAAGTAAACAACTTTTATTTATGTTTATTATATAACTAGTTAAATTGCATAGCATTAAAAGTAAACAACTTTTATCTATGTTTATTATATAACAAAAACTAGTTAAATTGCATAGCAATTAAAAGTAAACAACTTTTATTTATGTTTATTATATAACTAGTTAAATTGCATAGCAATTAAAAGTAAACAACTTTTATATATGTTTATTATATAATAGATAATTTAACAAATCTTATATATAACACACCGAGGGAGATAGAGATGAGGGGTGGGGCACCTCTTATGCATTAATTCAAAAAATAACACAGCGAGGGAGATAGAGATGAGGGGTGGGGCACCTCTTTCTCATGCATTAATTTAAAAAAGCGATAACCTAATATACCCAATGCAAATAGATAGGGAGGACAACGGACAACGGACAACCAAAAACGAGCCCATAAATTGCATAGCAATTAATATAAATATATTAAACTAATATGCTATTAATGAGAAAAAAACGAAGATATTTACATTATCTGCCAGCATTAGAGCTCCAGCCTCAATTACAAATTGGCCAGACTCCTCATCTCTAACAACAGCAGCAGTTAGCCCTGCAGCAGTACTAGCTTTACCACTCGTATAAACGGCTCTCGGGCTGAATTCCTCCACTGCTCTGTAAAAAGTTATTTTTTTTTATATTGGAAATTTACCAACCGATAAAAACTCAACGAAAAATATGTTAAATTTAAAGCAGGGTTCGAAGACAAAAGACTTCAAAAAAAGTAAATTATCGCACTTATAATGATGCCTAAAATTACATTTTATTAAAAAAATAGTCTTTTCGTTACTAACATTTTTGACAATTTATTAAACTCATCTTTTAAAAAATAAGATAATTTGCACATATGAATTTTTACATATTTAAAAAGAAGTCAAGAAAATCTGTAATAAAGTAAAAAACTTATGCTATACTTTACATTGAAAAGCTATGTAGCTAGTTGAAAGTTTATATTGCAAAATGACATTTTTTCAATATATTACTAACTTTTATATTAATTTAAATCATTTAAAATGTTTTTAAAAAATATTATTACAATATAAGCAATATACTTGAGTATTTGGCTTTTAGCAGTACTAGGGTCACCCACAATACACACATTAATGTCACCCCTTATATTGGTCCCTTCAGCTGTTTTCTTTGGCACTCCACCAAATAACATGAGAAGAACGCCTTTCTTCACATCCTCATTACCTTTTTCAAATCGACAAACATAACATGAAATCTAATTTCTTGGAAAAACATTTAAATTACTTAAAAGTTAATTAAAATTTATATGTAGTAAAAACTGACTTTAACATTTGTGAAAGCATACCTTGGTTATGTATAATGCATTCAATAAGAAGACCTTAATAGAAACAAAAAACCTTCTCACTTAATAAAAACTTTTTAGCAAAAACAAAATCTATTTTAGAAGCATTTTAGTTTCCCATTGTAAACTATAACTAACGAATGTTCAATAAAAAGAGGTAAAGATAAATTTAGACATTTTGGCCATATTACAATAATTACAAAAAAATTGATGACACATAGCAATGGGCGTAGCCAAGGGGGACATCAAAAATTTTGTTTAAATCTATTAAAATTATGGCTAAAATTTCAAAATAATGATCATTTTGCCCCCCCCCCCTCCTAAAATCATTATTGCCCCCCCCTCTAATCCAATACTGGCTAGGCCCATAAATAAATTGAGCTAACCATAAACAGCGGGGAAGAGGGAAGTTATCAGATTGTGGTATAAATTTTTATCTTGCGTCATTTCGTATATCCTCGTCCATTCTTCCTCGCTCATGTGTTCTTTAATCATTTCAGCTGTTATATCTTTATCGAAGGCATCGTTTGGCCCCATCTAAGTACATTTAATAGTGTATTTATTTAGTAGCAAATAGTAGTGTTGTATAAAGGGCTGGGTTTCGTTGTTTGGTCCACCTTTGGTTTTACTAAGGGCCTGTCTTAATATCGGATTCAGATTCAAATCGCGCGAATTTATCTTTGTCTAAATATCCGATTCAATTTCATGGGTCAAACTCAATTATATTTATAAATATTTTGTTTTTTGATAGTTAAAAACGTTTTGTTTGTTTGTTTGTTTGTTTCACCTCTTGAGATTAAATCTAAACTTTGCTAATACCTAAAAATTTAAAAAATACAACATTTAAGCTTAGGAAAAGTTTTGCATCTCACAAAATCGCTGTTATGATATGCGTATGAAAAGTAAATCTGCTGTGAATTCGACGTTTAAACACGGTTACGTTATAACCAGTCCGACGATTTTTGCCGCGCAGCAAAATCCGTTATTAAGACAAGCCCTAACTATCAGTCGACTCTGATTTGTTTTTAAATTTCGACTAAGCCTAGAGGTCGAGTAAACGTAAACAGACCAAAAACTTTTGGTCAGTCGACCAAACAAAACACAGCCGTTTTTACAACGCTAGTAAATACTAATTTATTAGATGGTTAACTTAAGAAACCCTGCATAAAGCACCTGTAGTCTAACTAGTTTTCTCATTGTCACAAATGTGTAATTTTACAATTTATAAAGTAGGATAATCTTTTTAATTAATTTATATAATGACCTCAAATGACAAAAGCTAAATTAAGATTACCATAAAATAGCAACAGTGGTTTTTCAGAATGATTTTAATGAAGGATTTTAAAAAACTTTTTGCAAATTTGTGAAATTCAAACTTACTCCACCATCTTGAAAACTAACAGAACAAGCTAGAAATCCCAGTCTATAGGTCAAATCTCTGACACCCAAAGCTTTAAGGCCCCTAACTCCTTCTGTTGAATAACCTTCACCTCCTTTAATTCTCGTACTGCTTTCAATTCTCGCACCTTTATACAAATTTTACAATGATATAATTTTTTTTAAAATTTTAAAATAATCAAATTATTATCATCTTTATTAATTTATTAGCATTTAGCTTTTATTATTAGTACTTTATAATTCCTAAAGTATTCCTTTAGTCTAAAAGTATTTAATTATAAATGCCAAAATTAAGCTTTATGAGATATACATTGGGCAACAAATATTATAGTGAGAAATGCAACTTCACTACTTCATGTGCATAAAAACATTAAATAAAACATAAAAGAAAATTAATAAAAGATTTATAGTATGTATGACCTGTTACTGATAGTTTTGCCACGTCTGGAACAACAATTAAAGTTCCAGTGAAATCACATTTATCTCCTGGCCGTGCTATATCAACCATTTCTCCACGCAAGATAACTTCAAAACTTTAAATAATAAAATAATATTAATTCCGCAAAACTTTTATTTCAGCATTTAAAAAACAAATTTTTTAAAAGGATTATAATACCTCCTTGGTACGTTTCCTTTATTAATATCAGCTTGAGTTTCTTGGATGCGTATTTTTTGGAAATCTATAAACCTAGATTTGTGTATATCCAGCATGAATCTACTCCTATTGGTACAGGCAGGATTGTGACAAACAGATGGCTAATAGATTAATACACAAATTAAAAAATAAAAAACTATTTTACATTATAATTTCATAATTAATGTTAAAATGTAATTAAAACAAGAGAAACAAAGACAATCGTTTTCCAATCTAAGATAAGCTCTAAGTTAGCAACTAGATATAATTATGGATACTAGTTCAAAATTCTTTATAGTAAATTATTTTCAATTTAATATAGTTAATAATAATATGGTTTGTTATGACATGTCTCACTTGAGTAAACCTAAACTGTTGTTCAACCCCTTTTATCACAGATTGACAATCTAAGCATATAAAAGTTCCAGATACTAATTCTGGATGAACAGGATGTGTTCTCACTACCTGTCCACTAACTCTTAAAAGTGTACCAATTTTGGGACATTTCATTTCTCTCAAACTTCAAAATAATTTATTATAAATCAAATATATGCAATACATGTATCTAGTAGGAACATTAGTAAATCCAATATAATAACTCTTCTCGTGTGACTTATTTCCTTCTACATTTATAGATGCACATTGTTTTAAGGCTAAACAAAGGTAGGAATAAACTCTAATTTTTTTTATTCATCTTAATGTTAATTACTCACCTATAATATTCTTCTTGTATAGTAGTTGCTAAATTTTGATTAAACTTTTCAACATGTTCAAAATTAACTAAAAGTGTATTGCGGTCAATCATTGATGATACAGTTTCAATCTCTCTTGCATAAAATTTTTCCCCATCTTGCGTATAACTAAGCAAATTAGTAAAAATATATTAATACAAACTTAATGAGGAAATCTAGAAAAAGTTCTTGAATTTTTTCTGCCAATACATCTTTCATTTTAATCTGTCCTATTTGAAAGGCTTCTACGTCCATAATAATGTTTAAATGTAGCGGGAATTAAAAATAATTTTATCAATTGAGTACATATCAGATGTTTTTATAGCTTTGCCTCGGTCCATAGTAAAACTATAGACTGCCGTACAGCTGATAATTTTACAGCAAATATAGCAACCGCCATATTGTGGGAAATTGTAACCAAACAATAGAATTCAGCAAAATTTTATGTTCTAATCTACTTATTTTTTTTGATTTATAAATTAAGTTATTAGTCTTATTTATTTTTTTCAATATTTTATTGTGGAGAAGTATAAATATACCTGTTGTTGAATTTTTCCTACAATATGGCAGCTATTTTGGTGTCTGAATGATTTTAATAGTAAAAATCAGCTGTTCGGCAGTCTATAGTTTTATTAGTCTATGCCTCGATCACATTTTAGTCTATGGTCCAATTAGGGATGCTTAGATTAAAGGTATCATGTCCGTTAGGTTGCGTATAGTAATAAACCTGTCAGTTAGCACTTAATAATATATCACTAAGTCTATGTTTACTGATGACAACACCTTATATAGACCCATAAATACAAATTTTGTAGAAATAATATATAAAATCTTGATGATAGTGCTCTAAGACAAACTGCTATCTAAAATAGCAACAATCATAGAGATTTCTTTTTTTATTCTATACTTAAATATTTTTAGTTAAAAAAAAATAAATAACAGGTCTAAAACCGGGTTTAAAAGTCTACTTCAAAATAATCATAGTTATCAAAAATTTACAACATAAAGTTTGGGAGTCCACAACGACGTGCAAACACAAGGGTTACGGCCTGACTCATAAGAAAAGCGTTGCAGGAAACTAATTGTGAATAAAATGCGAACAACATGCTAGAATGTGGGCACGTTGACTGAAATGAGCATTGAAGTCGTACAAATGACAAAGAAGAAAGGTATACATTACCTTCTTATATAAACCAGGTGGAAGAGAATCAAAGATCTCGAGTTAGGAGAGGAATGTAAGCCATCTAAAGTGGGTCATCATATGGTTAAAACTGGCCGGTATTGTTATAAGCAAATCGTTTAGAACGAGGTGGAGAAGTTAAGCTTGTTCAGACACGCTAATGTGGGTAAAGACTGGAGATCAAGGGGGATGCGCTAACTTTATGTTTGCGTATGTTACCCCATTTTGGTCTATGGAATTAGAGAAAGACCTTTGATTCCTTTCAAAATGAAATACAAGGATTAGGAAGGAAGAAGGAAAAGCTTATTGGAGCAGGGTTAAACGCCTGGGTAATGAAAGATCGCCTCGAGTATGACTGAAATCATGGAGGCTATGGGCATGGTCTGAAGAACAAAGAAGGGGAAAAACTTCTCCAAATATCTCAAGCATACGGCATGGCAATCGTTAATACCTATTTTCAAAAATGCGAAGATCATATTGTGATCTATAGAGGTGGAGATCATTTTAGTTAAATTGACTGTCCACTTAGATGGAGGATTAAAGATTGCAAAGTAATCTCAGGAGAAGAAATCCCCAGGCACGTTAAGGAACAGGATAGAATAATTTTCTTGCATGAAATTGTATTTGTTTTTTAATATCAAATTGAGCAAAAGCAATAAGTTATAACTTCAAAATTTATTTTATGGCATAGAGTACGTTTTTTAAAATATGAGGCGCCAACATCTCGATGTCCATATATCGAGATGTTGTTAAGTTTTTGAACTATGACCGTCATGATGAAAATTATTTAACCAGTCTTTTAAATTTTTAAAATCCACTAATTGATATTTTGATTATAAATTCATTATTAAGACTTAAATCAATTTTTTACAACCATATCTCTTAGTACGCCGTTCATCCTCCTTAGTGCTGCGAGAGCTGTTGCATGACGTGAGCTGCTCATTATTAAATGCCAATTAATAAAATCATATCATTGTTAATCTTTTCATAGCTTACCCTTCTTCATCTTTATCAACTATTTGGTTCCACAGTCGTGGGGTAGTTTTGATGGGTTTCCTCCATAATCGCCTAAAGACCATGGTAACCAGGATTGGATTTAGAAAGGGGCAAAAATGAATTAGGGAGGGGCAAAATGATAATTTTTAGTAATTTTAGCCATATTTATAATAAATTTTAAAGAATTTTGGATTTAGGGGGGGGGGAAGCCGTCCCTTCCTGCCACCCCGTGGCCTCGCCCATGGTAAGGGCCATGTGATAATTAATCTTCTTAGTTTTTATATCTTTGTCAAACTGCCCTTTTCACGTGACAGGAGTCCTATTCCTTTCTTCCCTGTACCTCCATGAACACACTCGTCTCCCTTCTTAGTAATGCGATACCAACTTAGCCGATTTTCGTTAATAATTATTTTTATTAGATTGTCACGCATTAACTATACGATTATGAGGATTAATCAATGACTTAAATCTTTAAAAAAATCGCCATTTTTAAATATTAACAATACATCTATGTATATAAATGTAAATTCGTTTTCTTTGTTCTCTAATAACTCCTAAAGCTCTCGACCGATTGCCACCAAATTTGGCCAGATCATTTCCGTAGCATCCTAGATGGTTTATATATACTTTTTATCGACCTAAGTAATAAGACGGTCAAGTTTTTTTTGTTTTATACGTGTTGACACTTAATCAAGACGTCATATGACGTCATTCAGGGATATTGTAAAATGCAACAATGCAAATAATCTTTCATATATAAAAAGGGCTCAAATTCTATTTATTATAAGTATTCTATTTATTAATATATCAGCAATGATATTTGGCCCCGCACGTTGCTGGATGTATTCGAACGTGTGGCAAATGCGAGGATTAGCACATGTTGTCTCACTGATTTTATAAAAGATTCGGTTTTTATGTTTAAAACATTATTTATGTGTTTCATTTTTTTATTCAACTATTTTATAATCCAATTAAATGTGTAATAAATTTTAAGTTAGGAATAATATAGAGAAACACACCCTCTTCCCATTTGTTTTTTCCTTTGCATTTTACTTGAAAATGTTCTAAAGATAATTGTTTCTCAATAAATCACAATATAGGATTTTGCTGCGCAGCAAAAATCGTCGTACGTGTAACATAGCAGTGTCTTAACTTCGGATTCACAGTAAATTTACATTTCATACGCATTACATAACAGCGATTTTGTAAGATGCAAAATTTTTCCTAAGCTTAAATGTTGAATTTTTTGAATTTTTAGGTATCAGCAAAGTTTAGATTTAATCTCAAGAGTTGGAATAAACAAAAAAGTTTTCAAATATCGCAAAAAATATTAATAACTACAACCGAGTTTGACTCATGAGATTGAATCGGATATTTAGACAAAGATAATTTCGCGCGATTTGAATCTGAATTTGATATTAAGACAAGCTCTTACCTATCTGAAGCCCTGCCATCCAAATTCCAAAATCTGATTCCACCTAGGTATAGATGAATCGTATAAAAATTGATAGAAAATAAATAATTACCCTTTTTTAGTTTTTGATAAGGTCAGACTGAGTAAATAAATTTAGTAAGTACAATGTAAATTGGTAAATAGGATTTCGCAATTTAAAAGTAACAATATTTTCGCATAGTTCATAAGTTATGTTGTTTATCAACTTCTAAAAGTTTACAAACATTTAACATATTTTTAATTTTAAAAACAGCGATGAATTCCACTTCCTTTATTTTAACAAGATTCTCTTTGATATTAAATCATTTTCTAGGTGCATCAATCGGATCAAAAGGTTATACTGTTTTAAATTTATTAATTAACATTTTGTAATAACTGTCAAACATTTTATTAATTATCGTTATTAACTTTTAATTTTTGTATTCTGTTCTCTCTTTAATTTTTTTTAATCTGTGACCTTCTTTTTATAAATACATTCATCTTTCGTTACGATTTGAGATTATCTTATTCATTTTTATAGATATTTCTCAAAATTGAATAACTTCTTAGAGCCGAGAACAGCGGTTAAAATTTTTATTTTATATATTAAAAATTCCTCTGAATAATTTTTACTTTAATTACTAACTTTACACCTTTAATATAATATTCCAAACAAATTGTAAAAGGGATATCGCGAATATTATTGATAAATTTTAATTTTAAAAATTAAAAACAAACGTTAAATTTCGTGCCAATTCACCTATTGGTTTGAATGATTTTATCAAATTGTAATGCTTATTAAAAGCCCATTGAAAATTTAAAACAAAACGCCCGGTAAGCGATCGAAATATCAAAATTTGACGAATTAAAGAATAATATACTCTTCCAATAAATGTTCAAATAAAATTGCTTATCATAGGCGTAGCCAGCATTGAAATTAGAGGGGGCAATAATGATTGTGAGGGGCAAAATGTTCATTTTTTTGAAATTTTGGCCATAATCTTAATAAATTTCAACGAATTTATGAATTTAGAGGGGGGAAGCCGTCCCTTCTCTGCCCCCTTTGGCTACGCCCATGTTACTTATTTTGGTTAAAAAAAATATGAAATTTAATTACTTTACATAAAACAAACGGATAAATGTGCAAAACTCTTTCAACAAATTACACTGACCAACAAATCACAGACTTAAAATCAACCGGCAAACTGTTTGCAGGTTATAATAGAGTGTTTTGCTGTAAACACGAATTGTCCCAGACTTGAGATGGCCTTTCAGAGATCTGCAAGGCCGAAATTTTAGAGTTAGGCTGGGCTCATACCCGCAAAAATTAATTTTTTCTGCTCGCCCCCAGTTATAGATAGAACCAAAATTGCGCCACATCAGGCCCGCAAATACAAGTTGACGTTGCCTAAAAATAATTTATTTGTATAAAAAACATTATGTATTGTTCATTATAAAATCGGCAGCGGCATTTTGTGAATGTTAATGTGAAAGGATAGGAATTAATTTTGTATATAACTCAAAAATTATTTATGCTAGGATAAAAAAAAATTTTTAATAGATTTCTCTCCCCTTTGTTTTTAAATCAAATTTATTGAAAAGTTTTATCGATTAATTTGCAAGTTATTGACGTTTGAAAAACGCGGAAATCGCTGTATTTAGCAACTTTGACAGCAAATATTTCAAAAACTTGAGGTATAGGGAAAGAACTGAAAATATATTTGTGTTCACCGTAAAAAACTCTACGATTCTGCAAACAGTTTGCCGGTTGATTTCTCTTGTTGAACCGTGTTTTCATGGGCGTAGCCAGGAGGAGCAGGGGGGGGGCCTAAAAAATTTTTTTAATGCAAAATGCCTTAATTAAAATAAATGATGTTTCCCCCCCCCCTAATTGAACTTTTGAACGTTTCGCCCCCCCCCCCCCTAATCCAAAACTGGGCCCATGCGTGTTATAACACTTAAATATGACAAAATTGATTAAATTTATATAATGCTAATTGCCTTTCAGATGGCTTTTTTCATGTTAATGAAACCATTCAACGTGCCTCTATCATCAATGGAACAATGAACCTTAGTAAAAACTTGTTTCTTAATTTATTCATCATTTTTCTAACCAATTTTTATGGCCACCCTACAAATATTTTAAAACATCTGTTGCTAAATCACGCATAAAAATTCTAAAAAATTTGTAAGATGACTTTAAAAGTATTTAGGAAAAGCTTAATTTTTCTTTTACAATTCCTATGTTTAATTTGATATAATTTACATAACCTAAAAGACGGCATTTAATTAATTATTTAGCCTGCAAACCTTACAAAAACCTGACGGCACCTAAAGAATTTTACGAAAGGTGTTATTTTCAAGAATATGATTTTGAGCCTAATTGTGAAAATGGTATATAACTTTAATTTAAATTTTATTACAAATATACATTGAAATATTTGTTATAATACATTGTTGAAATAAAGATGGTAAATACGATTCCGGTTCGGTTTTTATAAAGAGGGCCCGATTTACGACGGGTGGTAGGTATATATATAAGGCCAAATTAGATTAAATTCACGTTTAGTGTGTTTAAGGTTAAAACTCATTAACCCACCATAATTGTGGCTTAAATAATATTTGTTATAATATATTGTTGAAATACAGATTGTAAATACGATTCCAGTTCGGTTTTTTATAAAGAGGGCCCGATTTACGACAGAAAATTAAATATGGCATATTGATGAGCTCCAATAAGAGCGAAAAGGTTATATATCTGTTTTTTTTCAAGACACATTCTAAAAAAGATAGTAATAATTTAGTCAAATTATTCTCTAATTTAAAATGTGTCCTAGATGGGCTATAAATTAGAGTTATTTTTATTTGATTCGTGGTTACCATCAGTCGTAAATCGGGCCCTCTTTATAAAAAATATTAAAATATGTTTTTAATTTAATAAACAATTCACTTAAATATAAGTATTTTGCTTTAAGGGGTCATTAACACCATCTGAGCAGACGATAATGTTGTTTTAAAAAACAATTCTGTTTCTACTTTGAATAAATTCTGATTGGCCTAGCCATTCTCGATTTTTTCCTTCACGCTACACAAATTTCTTTTCATATTTATGGTTGTGTAATTTATGGTCATCAATGCTCTATTTTTATGTCTCATAATAAATTTTTCAGTTTTTAGCCATAAAGACCTCGATTTACATATCATCTACCCTAAAGAATAAAATAATAAATGTGTTCAGTACTTTATTGATCATTAAAATTCTAGATAGCTTAGTACTTAAAACAAATAGTGTTTAAAAAATAGACTCATTAAATTTATTTTGTAATTTACGATTTTATAATTACATAGGTATGCATTTGAAAAATGATGACCTCTCTATTTCTCTTCGGGCTTTATGTTGGATAACATAGGTCTCGACTTAACTACCTAAAAATAAATCATTTAAGGCAACAAATAATAACAATACTGGATTTTTATTACTTTACTTTGCATTTCATTATTTTGACGAGTATTTAAATGTTGTCCTAAACAAAAATTGAATTAAATACTTGGCACAATAATTTATTATCTTGATCAAATTAACAAAAATTGGGTTATTATCAAAAAATAAATTATCGTCTGCTTTTTGACTTGTTTTTATTGAACTTTCCATCCGAAGAACCACTATATATACATAGAAAGCTTGCATGGGTGTAGGATTTAGGTGGGGGGGGGGCAAAAAAATTAAATGCAATAAATTTTTTTCGATTAATGCTCTGGCTATAATTAGAGACCCTCAGGGGTGGCTTAAGGCCCAGCCCGAGCCCGAAAATTTCTGGGCTGGGCCCGAGCCTTTAATATCATAGGCTCTAAAATCCGGACCGGACCTTTATTTATAAAATAGACAAGTAATATTATTTCTGTTAAAAACAATAAGCCCTATTTTAATAATAATTTTAGATAGTTAAGCATTCATTCTTTTCGTGCTATTTTTCATCTACCATCAAATTTGTGTTAAATACATCAAAAAAGAAACCTACTTATAGCTAAAAGGATCAAAAGGAATTTTAAATGGATTAGGTTGGTAAAACTAAGCCAGTCTGTTAATTCATGAGTGTTTTTAACTGTGGTATCCCCCTTGACGCTTGGCAATTTTATTCCCCTTTTTTAATTTGCCCGGGCCTGACCCGAACCTAAATTTTTTTTACTCAAACCCGACCCAAGCCCGGCCCGACTTTTTTGAAATGTAAATTTATAAAAAATTTTATTTAGAATACCCACCCACACCTTTCATCTAACATAAAAATACTTTGTCTCCTCTATATAGCCTACTCAACAAAGGAATTAGTAAAAAGTTTTTATAACCCAAGCTTATAGACCCTCTGGTAGATCAGCATTAGGAAAAGAATGCATATAAATAACCTGGCACTTTAAAGTCATATTTTAGATGAGACTTCAAATCGATCATAAATGAAAAAGTTATCTACAACTACATAGTCCTGTGAACATTACTTTAGGGACCAATTTTTAATAGCTCCAATTTTCCGCATTTTATTTTTTTATACTTTTTTAATCTTAGCAAAATACAGTTTAAAAGTTAATATTATTAAATATTATACAAATGATAATTGTAAAATAATACAAAAGGATGTACTTTATTAGATAACAATATACTTTTTAAATATGAAAACGAATAAGTAATTTACACACCTTAATATGAATACAATCTGGGAACTACAGGGAGTGTTTGATACAGTCTTTTCATCGTCAGGTCCTGGGCCCCGACCCGACTAAATATTATTTTTGACCTGATCCCGGCCCGACGTCGGGTCAGGTCGGGCTCGGGCCGAGCTTCGGACGGCCCGTGCAGGACTCTAGATGCGAATAGTATTTGTCGTTACTCTCCCCTATAAATATGTTGGCCATCGTTTCTTATTCATGAACGTAGCCAGAAATAGGCAGGAATTTTTAATAATTTTTAAAATAAGCTGGTGTAATTTTATAATTTTGTCCATTTCGAATGCATTTTAATCCTGGCTACGCCCATGTTTATGCTTATTCGAATCATATTTTTTGTAAATTCTTTAAATTTTTATTAGCTATACTTAGTTTTATAAATATCTTATTGACGAAAATGAATTTAAAGATTTCCTTTATTTAGATTGCAGTATGACAATTAAAAATGGAATAGCTTGCTTTGACCAAGCTTGTAATTGTTGGAGAGGACATAGAGCCACTCTGTGCCTAAATGGTATGTACAATGACATTTTTATATTTAAAATATTCATAAACTATATTTTATATTATTGTTGTAAAAACGGCTGAGTTTCGTTTGGTCGGCGTTTGGTTTTAGTCGACGAATCATTAACAGACCAAATTTTTTTTGGTCTATTTTTCTTAGTCGACCATTAGGCTTAGTTGGAATTTGAAAAACAGACCACAGTTAGTCTAAACCAAAGGTCGACCAAACAAACCCAACCTTTTTACAACCCTATTTTATACTTAGCAAAAGCTATACCTATTAGGTCATCTCGCAAATAATTTGTTTTCTAATAAAAATTATATATTTTTAATTTAAAATTGTTGTCAAATACAATAATCTATAGCACCTAGTCTGGTGTTTATATCAAGATACAGCAGATTGTAACCGTATTAATACGATTTATCGCGACATTTCGAAAAACACCTGTAGCTGCACAGCAGACGATAAAGACTATGACCCTTATTGTAACGTCTGTAAGTGTGAATAAAAAATAAATTATATTATATTGGATTTATTTTTAAATCATGAAAACATTCTTATAAAATGTTAAGCATTCCAAATGTAATTTTATTTATAAAACGTTAACCTTTCCATTTTTTCAAATTTGTCGGCAAAACAGTCTCGTTTAAGTTAAGTTCTTAAAAGTGATATTTGGTCGTTTTATTTAAAATATTTTGGATTAACAGCTTCTTGCAATAATCGTACAACTAAATACTTCGATCCTCAATCAGGGATATGCACTTGTATCGACGGTTTCATTGGTAAACTATGTCACGAAAGTAAAATCTATGTCTAATTTTCCGATTTTTTTATCAAAGTAATATTTTAAAATAGATGTTAGATGGGCGTAGCCAAAAGGAGCGCAGGGGGACAGAAAGGGGCGGCTGCCCCCCCCCCCTCTAAATCCAAATTTGATGAAACTTATTAATGGCTAAAATTTAAAAAAAAGATCATTTTGCCTCTCCCTGAATCATTATTGCCCCCCTCTAATTCCAATGCTGGCTACGCCCTTGGATGTTATAAAAATGCTCAGTAAAAGATTTTACAATGCTCAATAGTAATAATTCTTGATATTATTTTTATTTCATAAATGCTTTATACCTTAATATTTTATTCTAATTTTTATTTAATTTTCTCTCCTCCCCTTCCCCACTCCAAGACTATGCATATGCATACGCTTTAGATTTAGGCACCTAGCAATTCCTGTTTTAATCTCGAAAATTATCTAAAACAACTTGGCAAAATTGTAAAAATACTGAACAACTTAAGTAATAGGCACAATAATTTCTTATATTTCAAAAAAATATTTTTTATCAATTTGCTTAGAATGCGTAACAAACCATTATGAACTGTCAGCACACGGAGAATGTATTTGTAAGTTTGGATATTATGGATACCTCTGTGAAAAAGGTATAAATTTGAGGGGCTATTTTTTAAAACAAAGCGAAAATATAATAGTTATAACACCTTTCAATGTTTGGTAAAATAAAGTTTAAATATCATATACACAAAAACATTTTTTTTAAAACACAGTTCAAACTGAATGTTTTCCATATATTTACAACATACTTCATTCGTCTTCACAAAATATGTATTTTTAAAGTTCAAACATATAACTTTTATTTTTTCAACTATTAATTTTAATGTAAATTTTTTGAGACTCTTCATTTTTATGAATTTTTTAGCAAAAAAAAACTCAATTTTCCTTAAACAAAGGAAAATAATCGAATCAATGTAAGCAACTTGCAACGTAGATATAACAAAACTTTTTTAATTAAAAAAACTTAATTTCCTTGTTATTTAGTATAAATTTCTCGAATTTTTGAGACTTCTTAATTTTTTTTGAAATTTTCTATTTGTCCATCCATCCTGATATATTTACTTTAAAACTAAACTAATTTAAATATAGAATGTAGTTGTAATGTGGAGGGAACCAGCATCTGTGATAGTATAAATGGAACTTGCCTATGTCATTCAACACATTTTGGAGCTCGATGCGAAATAAGTGATGCAAAACTACAAAATTTATCATCATATCTTGAGTACTTAAAATAACCCCTTTAAATTTTATTTATTTCTACCTCAAATGTTTTTTAATAAAATACTTTTAAAACTAGATTACAACAATGAACTTTTTAATTTAAATATTAACATGTTACACATAATTTATAATGAAATTTAACTATATATTTTATAAAAAACTAAACATTTTAACCTTTCCAAAATTTGTGAATAATTTAGGGACAAATGATTATTTTTTCGTGCATAAACTAAAAATTAATCATAAAGTTATTAAATAAAATTTATTTAAATTAAAATTAGACTTTAACAAAAATTATCATCCTATAGTGAATTGAAATGAGTTTTAATTTAATAAATATCTAATAATTTTCTTGCGATGGAAAAACTGTAAGGGTTTGGGTAAAGCAAAAAAGTATTTCTGGGTGAAGGTGATAAAATCGAAATTCAAGTTCCATGTTCCTGATGGAGTTATTATTTTATCGTTTGGTTTGATGCTTTCGTTCTTTATTTCTCTCGACGCGTCGATGTTACCCAAAATATTATCGTCTATTATAATGTATATTTTTTGTTACCTATTTTAACCAAAATATTTAAATAAATTACTTATATTCTCAAACAAGAAGAATGTTTCTAAAATTAAAAATAATTCTACTTGCCTAAAACCCCCCTTTAAACACGAAGCTTAGAATAATGATATTATCGAGTTTTTAAAGAACCTTATAATTAGTACTTTCAATATAAACAATTATTCCATCGAATGTAAATTAAAGGTGATCTAATTTTTTTTTTGTTTAAATCAATTTTTTATTAAATGAAACTATAAAAATTATATGCGAGGTAAACATTCGAAAATTGCGATAGCGTTGAAATGACAAATAATGATTCCGATTTTCTGTTTAATGAAAAAAGTTTCCCTATTGTCAAGGGTATTGGCAGCTATACGGCGTCCCAATTCTTTCAGAAGGGCTTGAGTTTTAGGACCTATTGTTGTAAGAGTGGTGGTCACTATGGGGGAGAAAAGTAGTGAGGAATTAAGTTCTGCGTATTTAGCGGACTTTAATTTTTCAGAATCAACGAGAGGGTCTTTGTTTTGGTTTGAGGGAGCAAAGGCATCCGGACAGGTGTAGTCCCAAGCTAGGCATAGCCCTTTTGCCCATGGGATGAGGGTCTGTCCATCAGGTCTCTTCTTGTCGCTAAGGCAAAGACCATTTGGCTCCAATTTGGAGAGAAAGCCCGCCTTTTGAATGTCTTCAGAAGAAGAGCATTAACAGACGTGTGCCGTAGAAATCTGGCCTTGTCAAATTTGCAATGCAGGCCGTGGTGGCCTTTTGTACCAACAGATGAGCCACATAAGTTGCATTGATGAGAGGCAACTATATCACATCCTAGGCGGAGCCCTGTTGCAATCCTGAACTCGTTATTGGAGAGTTGAAGGTCATGAATCCGACTTGGGATGGCCTCCAACCACTAGTGGCCGGACCTTGATGCAAAACTTCTTAAAACTGGTAACTCCTAAAACGATGCGCCCGAAATAAGAGTTTTAAGGGCATGGTCGTACAGAGGAGTGTTCCAACTTTTTTAAGCATGGTAGGGAATGGAGTGTTAGGGTCGGACAAAGAGCTCCACATGTCGAGAGCGATTTGGGTGGAGGGATCTGGTTGATCGATTATTTTGTCGATGATTGGTTTGGCTGAAAGTCGACTTGAGATGAAGGCCGACAAAGCTACTAGAGGGGGTGATCTCAGGCCCAAACCACCATATTTTGTGGGGAGACACGCTTGTTTCCATTGGGACCCTGTAAAAGAAAGGTTTGTGATCTCCTCGACTACATCTTTAAGTTTTTGGTCGGATAGACAGAGCACTGGGATTTAAAAATGAGGTGGATGACCTGAAGGTATGATTTATCTTAGGTAAAGAATAGCAGTTTTAATTAAAAAGAAAGCCTGGTGGGCTGGTAAGTAAGAAAGGAGGGGTTTGATTTCTACTAGTTTTTGTATTGTCTCTGTTAATAACTTGTTACAAAGGTGTGAGCCACCTATGGGAGATCCTAAGTGCGTTAGTTCGTTAGGGTGAATATGTTTGAAAGCGTCAAAGTTTGGGTCTAGGCTTAAAGGGTCAGTATTGTTTTTGCAAACCTCGGTCTTGCTATGATTTAGATGGAGACCAATTTTTGAAGCTTCGACTTCTAGATATGAGAAGGCTTCTTTGATGTCTTCGGCGTTTCCTTTGATGGTACCATCGTCTAGGTACCACAAGTTGAGTGATAGGTTATATTTAGAGGCTAGGTCTTCAGTCAGGGATTTGATACCTAGGCAGAATAGTAGGGGGCCTAGCGGGTCTCCTTGTTTTATGTTTGTGTTGTATGTCGAAGAATTATGGATATTTGGGATAAATCTGTTGTTGAGTTTTTCCTACAAAATGGCAGCTATTTTGATGTTTGGTATTCAAAAGTTGGATTGTCATGGAGATAACTGTTAGAAGGTATTGTTAATTGGTTTTTTTTACCTCTGATAGGCGTAAAGGCTTGGTAAAGGTTCGAAAAAATAAACCCTTTGCCCGCTGCTTGCTTTAAATTTACTATTTATTCTTTAGCGACATTAACGCATTCTCGAACAAAAAAAATATTTTAAATTAATAAATTACCATTTCTAGAAGATCAGTTTCTAAAATAGTTTTGAAATGGAAAACTTAGTAAATGAAGATGGAGGTATTAATTTCTCAATCAATTAATCATTACAAGCTTGAAGAAAAAATTATGAAAAGCGGAAAATCTATGGATATGATAAAGGCTATATGTAGCGAACATGGGATTTCGACGGAGCATAGCATTAACCCATTATCCATGTTGTATAGGGAAGTTGATCTCAAATTAATCCAAGATTCCGTTACAAACTGGTTAAATATACCACCACAAGATAAATCGGATATTTTTAATAACCCAAAACTATAACCTCAAGTTATTCATTTTATAAAGCGAATTTATTCTTTATATCATATATCAAATTTATGTTTAAAAATTATTTATTGGCATGCATAACAAAGGGGTAAAAAAGTTTAATACTTTAATTTTAAAAAATATGGCTAAATTCAATGGTTGAAATTGAGATACTTTCAAATGATTGGTCTTCATTATCACAGGGACGTACCTATGGTAATTTAAAAAAATGAATATAATTAAAAAATATTTGAATGTCATGATTATCTCACTAAATTAATTATTACAAAATGTTTCCCAGAATTCGACAAAGAGATCAATCATAATAGGGTCTAGTGAGATAAGAAAAAATTTCTTCAGCTTATGTATTAAATCGACAAAAACGAAACCTGTACACTACTATTTAATTTATAAAAACTCTCATAAAAATAATAGATATATATTTAATAATAATTATCAAATATATAACAGAACAGCACAATTCGTGTATAAATAAACATTACTTTATGAAAAAAAGTGTTTAAAAAGGTTGTGAATCATCTGAAGTGGATTCATTTTTTTCAAAATCCCGAATGCATTCCAAGCTAAAATCCCATAACTCCTTAGCCAATCGGTCATCCTTGGCTTTAGGCGAAGTCTCGTGTTCTTCACAGTCACCAAAATAACGACCACTTACATTTTCTAGCTCGGGTGCCAGGGCACAGTATAGCGTCGTTTGGCAGCCCTGTTGTGTCATTATAAATTAAATATATATATATTGGTGAGGAGTTGTAATATAATATCATTATTTGTCCATAGTATGTTGTAAAAAGGGCTGGGTTTTGTTTGGCTGACCTTTGGTGTACCATAGACTAGATAGACTGCTCATCCACGCACAAAATGTGTACCCTTTTTTCCATCATTTTAATGATAACATAGTAAAGTAGTGATTATATAGATATTAGCAATTTTATCTTTAAAAGGTAAATAAAAAAAATTGAATTGGGTAGATATCAAAAACAGCATTCTAAAATTAACAACATTTACATAATACATAAAAATTAAAAATGTAATAAATGTGATGAAAGTTCCTTCAATAATATAGCGCCATCCATATTTTATGTAAATATAAATTTCGTGACGTTCGTTCAAATATATAAACTAGTGAGGAAGGTAAATTGACTGATAGTGATATAGCGCAAAATGACATGGTTGTGAAATACACTGATTGTTGTCTTCAAAATAGAGGAAAATTGGACACACAATATACCAAATGAAACATATGGCATGAGCAGTTTATATAGTCTATGGGTTTAACTAAGACTAAGGGTCGTCTCGGCTCTATTTTTTCAAATTTCGATTAAGCCTAGTGGTCGACTCAGAAAATTAGACAAAACTTTGTTTGGTCCGTTTATGTTTAGTCGACTAAAACCAAAAGCCGACCAAACGAAACCCAGCCGTTTTTACAACACTAGTCCATAGTATTTCCATAAAAAATATAATAGGTTTCATAGAATATATGACAGGCCATAAGTTAGTAACTTTTGAAGATATTTCGAAAATGGGGGTTTTAAATTTAAGTTATTTAAATTTACGAGAAAACATTTTAAGACAAATATTACCACGTAAAGTAAGAAAAATTAAGGGGAAAACTAATTTATTTGGGCTCAGTATGAGTTTTTTCTGCCCCGTAAAGGCTTGTCTTAATATCGGATTCACATTCAAATCGCACAAATTTATCTTTGTCTAAATGATTCAATTTCATGGGTCAAACTCGGTTGTAATTATTAAACTTTTTTGTTTTTTGACAGTTAAAGACGTTTTTTTGTTTATTTCAACTCTTGAAATTAAATTTAAACTTTGCTGATACTTAAAAATTTAAAAACATACAACATTTAAGCTTAGGAAAAATTTTGCATCTTACAAAATCGCTGTTATGTTATGCGTCTGAAATGTAAATCTGCTGTAAATTCGAAGTTAAGACACGGCTATGTTATAACCCGTACGACGATTTTTGCTGCGCAGCAGAATTTGATATTAAGGCAAGCCCTAAGAAAATTTGATTAATATGTAGGGGGACCTGAAGGGGACTTTTGGCGAACAAAGTGCCAAAATTTAAGTAAAACCAAATGGCTAAGCTAGGATGGTCAGTATTTTTGCTCATATTCGTAACTACTACGCCCGGGTGCAGAGAATTCACGGTTACGGGGGCTGGTTTTGAGATATTTGCCGAGTCTCCATAACCTAGTGCTTCTCCTAAAATCATAACAAAAAACAATCTTGGATTTAAGCAAGAAATGTTATTGGTTAACATTTAAAATGAATCCACAACGGCAAGGCCAGGCCGTAGTTTAACCTGGGAGGCTCTGGTCGGGCCTAGATATAGGCAAGGCCCGCCATGGGCGTAGCCAAGGGGGGGGGGAAGGCAAGGAGGGGCGGCTGCCCCCCTCTAAATCCAAAAATTCGTTGAAAATTACAAAAATCAGGGTAAAATTTGAAAAAACGATCATTTTGCCCATACCTAAATCATGATTGCCCCCCTCTAACTTCTATGCTAGCTACGCCTATAAGGCCCGCTAAAAGTCCGTTAAAAATCGCTTAGGATTTATATATTGTGTTTTATAAAGTATAATTAAAGGTTTGTTTTTATAATGTTCCAATTTATCATATGATGTTTATTAGATTAACAAGAATTCAATAGATTCCTCTCCCCTTTATTTATAAATTAAATTAAAAATTAACCGATTAATTGAAAGTTGTTGACGTTTGAAAAACGCCCAAATTGCTGTTTTAGCAACTTTGACAGCAAATATTTCAAAAACTTGAAGTAAAAGGGAAAAAATAAAAATACATTCGTGTTCACCATAAAAAACTTTACCAGATGCAAACAACTATGTGTAAAAAACGCATATGCAGAAACAATATATGTTTGTTAACCCGTTTGGAGCCGTCTAGCTAATTCCCGCGCGAACAATACGTTGGCCAATTTGCTATTGGAGTAGGCTGACCAATAGGAGCCTTTGACGCTCTTTTGACCTCCTTCAAAATCTAGCTCCCCGTACTTGTGCAAAGCCGATGCGACCACCACGATCCTAGTTTTGGCATTGACGCCAAAAAAATCGTCGTCGCTTAGCAATTTTTTCCTACCATCACCACCCTCTTTAGTCACGTGATCCTAATCGCATAAATGTGGCGCCCGCCAAAGGGAATTTGTAAAATCATTACGTGACAAGAAATTTATAGAAATAGCTATAAGACCATAAACTAGTACATTAGAATACATACTATTTATTCGATGTTTAGTAACACTAACACATCACATCACACTCTCCCTTTACTTCATCTTCTCTCTTTCTCCTTCTCATCCACTCCCACCCCATATCTAGCCAAGCACACAAGAAAGGGGCAGGATTGAAACAAGAGATGGAGAGAGAGTAGGGAAGGGACAGGGTGATGTGTTACTGTTAGTAGACATCGCATAAGTAGCATGTACTCTAATATACTCCGTTTTCCCACACACAATGGAGGCATTATTTTAATTAAGGGAGAAGGTCTAGTCTAGATAAACGGGGATAAAGCCAAAAGTAAAGGTGAAACATGAAAAACAAAATTATGATCTTGTAGATCATTAAATGGTCTATAGAATTATATAACTATTATTAAAAATAAATTCAAAACGTCGTGGGAATATAGCCTCAAAAAACGGTAAAAAAGCCGTTTCTTGCACCTTTAATCTCATTTACCACAAAATCTGGACAATTAAAGATCAGATTACGGGATGTCATCAAAAAGTCAATTTTTGTAGACCTGTGATATGCGTGAAATAAGAAAAACATTAAGACACTCCTTTAGTCAAGACGATTCGAAGAAATTAGCGGGAAAAGGCAATCGGCTTGTTTCCCCCTGGCTACACCTTAGTTTGTCACCTTACATAGCAAATTTGAAACATTAATTAACACTAGGGCTGCACCGATATCAAATTTTCAACCGATACCGATACTACCGATATTTAAATAAATATACCGATACCGTTATTTTACATCTTATAAAAATTAGACTTGTTAGTTAATATTTATAAAGCTTTATTTAAAATATTCCAAATTTTTTTTCATAAATAGTAATTTTTCGATAGTCTCAGGTAGAAAAGATCTTCTATGTGGATTATCAATATCACCAGTTATACTAATAGATTCAGAAGGGATAGATGTGGCGGGTGACAACAGATATTTTCTCCAGTGTTCTAATATTGGCAAATCGGAACTATTTGTTGCCCAATATTCTAATGTAAAACTTTTTTATTGCAGTTATCAATTGTACAGGCTGCAATATGTGCTGACGCTGAGTTCTCATCAATTATAAAATAATTCCAAATTAATGACTTGCTTTTACTTTTAGACCTATGTAAATTGTAAATACGAACTAACTTACATAATAATATAAATAAGTGGCGGTAGAAATTTGAATGAATGAATCAATGAAAAAATAAATAAGATTTAAGAGCAATTAAGTAAAATTTAATTTAAAAAGTCTAACAAATATAATATTTGTAAAAAAAGTTTCAAGTATCGGTATCGGGATCGGTACGATTAATAACCGATACCGATATCGTTAAAAAATCGTGATATCGGTACCGATACCGATACCATTATCGGTGCAGCCCTAATTAACACATATAAACAGAGGCAATGTTATATTTGTTATTTAATATTTAAAGTCATCAGAGCCATCCCCCTTTTTTACTACCACATCATTCTTTTTCATCAATTATTTTACATAAAATTGTCGGGAGGACACTGAGAATAACCCGAAAATTATGCAATTTTGAGTTGAAAAAAGGTATGTGTTGACTTAAATCTTCGAGGTTTAAAAAGTTTGTCGAATTCCATGTTTCGGAGATATTGGTTTATATTCAAGCTGGATTTTGCAGGACCCGTTGCCGACCCATGGACGTAGCCAGAGGGAGGCAGGGAGGGGCGGCTGCCGCCCTCTAAGCCCCAAAACTCTTTAAAATTCATTTAAATCATGATGAAAACTTCAAAAAATCATCATCTTTCCCCTTCCTAAATCATTATTGCACCCCTCTAGTTCCAATGCTTTGGTCTGTCTATGTTTAGTCGATTAAAACCAAAGGTCAACCAAATAAAACCCAGCCGTTTTTACAACGCTAATACCGAGCAAACATTAATTAGAACCAATTGCCTGTGCACGAGGAAGTTGTTAAAATAGCTATACTTAGTTTAATATGTTTTTCAACATTCCAAAATACTTGAACTATGGTCGTTTCAAGCATTTAAAGCCCGATCTCGATGTCAAATGGCGTAACTAGAGGGGGTAGCGCGAGTGGGCCGGGGGGGGGCATGGGCGTAGCCAAGGGGGGAGACGCCCTGGCTACGCCCATGTTGGGGGGTGGTCAGATATTACATAAAATCTAAGATTTATTGTGTAAGGGGGCTGAAAGTAAAAAAATCATATTTATATTGTAATGATAATTATTTTATATAAAGAAGTCCTTGGTTAGTACTTGGTGTTTGAGAGTTAGTGGTTATATTATAATTAGAGAAGATTCCTGATAAACGGATTGTCATTTATATAATGCATTTGATTCTTTTTAAAAAATTTAATTTGGTTGGATGATATGAAAATGTATGAAAATTAATACGTTTGTAGATGGCGTTTTTGCATTTAGTTCCCCCGTTTTTCGGAGTAAGGGTAGAAGCAAAAGGGTGAGATAAAAATGTCCTAAATGATTAACGCCAAAATGCTGCTCATAGCCCTGCACTGTAGGTATCCTAGATAAAATAAAATATTTAAAAATATGAAATTAATTTAATTTAGGATAAATCTGACAACCAAACCACTGTTTGATAGATGTATAACAAAATTTCATTATTTTAAGAAAAGTTTAATTAAAATTTATCTCATAAAATTAATTTTTTACATTTATATTAGTGTATCATATATTAGATTAAAATAAATCTAACTCTGAACAAATTTATAAAAACTTTAAAATCCTACTTAGAAAAAAGTTGTTCAACAAAAAACATACAAAAATGTAAGTGTTGTAATTTTTTTAAATTTAAACTGTAACACAGTTTCAAAAAATTATGATGATTCATTTCAAATTATCATTAATAAAATATATTTGGGTTATTTATGTAGTTTTGAAAAAAACTAAAAAGAAAAAATTAGTTAAATAATAAATATGTATTTGGGTCAACTTATATACTCTTTGGCATTAAAGATTCCAGCATTATTGATGAGAATATCAAGCCTTGGTTCAGTAGTCAATATATCTTGAGCAAAAAATTTGACACTTCTTAAATCACTTAAATCAAGGTGTTTGATAACAACTTGACCTAAACTATTTGTTCCATTGTCCATATTCTATATTGTATTAATAAAATAAACAAAATGTTAAAAAATGGTTCAAATCTTGGGGGAGTTTATAAAAAAATGAGGTTTGCGATCGATATTAAATATTTTAATAATACTTTTTCACTATCTTTATTTGATACCAATTGGTGATGGATATATTCCTCAAGTGCACTTTCTGCCTTTTTTGTATTACGACAAGCCATTATTATTTTTGCTCCATGTCTTAAAAATTCACAAACAGCTGCCTTCCCAATACCTGAGTTAGCACCTGTGACTAAAATTGTTTTTCCTTTTAACAAAGACTTTTTATTGGTTTTTGCAATTTGTTTTAAAAAATTTGAATAGGTGCGCCCTTTTCGAAGCATAAATTGCCTCATGATGACAAAAATAGTCTGTAATATAGAGTAAATAATAGAGGATTCTATTCAATTAAATATAACTTAAATTCTATAAAAGCCAAGTTAACATCCAAATAAAACAAAGTAAAATTTTATTTAAAAAAATTATATTACAATAGTTATTCCAGAGACAAGCCCTATGTTTGAAACAATTTTCCATATCATTTTTTGGAAAAAATAGCAGCTGTTCTTGAAACTAAGTTTACAAATATGGTACATATATTTATGGTTAAGTTATAATCAGATTTTAAAAACATAAAATTATGTTTAAGATTGAAATATATTAGATTTACTTATAATAAGAATAAAAACAGCTAAAAAATATGAATTCTAGATGTAACGATTGTTTTTCGGCGGTGGCCAAGTGCCTATGACGATAACCCAGATTGTTTGACATCAGTAATTGGTTCGGTGGTAGTAGTGGCGATGCATTGCAAATCACCTAGTGTTTCTGTATCTTCTTCCGCCACATCCGCGGAGAGGGATTCCAATAAATACGCATAATTTACTTTTTGGGAAATTATCCTTCTTGTTGTAAAAAGAGGGTCTATTTTGGGATATTCATATTTGAATATTCCTCGAGTGGAATTCAGGAAGTTTTATATATACGGCTGATTCCTGTTTTACAGTTTCCACAGGTGGGATATTGTTGTCCTAAAAGAATGGGTCCGGGGTGAGAGATAGCAAGTCTTGTTTCCGTTTAATTGACTAGAAGTAGCGGGGGTTGTTGAATGTATAGAATTTATATAGTTTCCCCTTATAGGTCAGTTACTTGTCCTGAATGTGTTCCTTGATGGGGTGATGATTCCACCTGATACATGGCATAGTTGTCTGAATAGGGATTTTAACGAATAACTGTTTAATCCTTTGAATGCCGAAAATAATACCAAAAGGTAGTGCTTTAGGGGTGGGTGGGGAAAGTTTAAAAATTTTTTGGCCCCCCCCCCAAAGGGGTCACCAATTGTAATATCTTAATACGTTATTACTTTTTGTACGCCGAGTTTTATTGTATAAAATACACGAATTTATAGGAATAAAATATACAACTGCGTATTGCGTTTATATATTAAACAATTAGATAATCATCGATACTCTTCTGGGAAGATCTAAATTAATTGATATCGTGCATTTGATTGATTGACTCATCGGAACTTGGTTGGGAACTTATTTCTCGGAAATTGACATCCGCTACACCCCCCTAATACAAGACCTTGCTACGCCCATGCCTACAATTTGCATGTAACATGAAACTTCTAATTGCAAAGTTATGGACCCAAAACCGTCTCGTTTGCTTGGATTTTTTCCAACGTTCACCCAAAAAATCGTTTTATTTCTGCGCAAAAAGATAAACTTAACGCTAAATTCATAGACTTTTTTAGTCGATGGCTAAATAAGTATTTTAGTCATTACCAAGTACGTACAATACAAATGTATTAGATACTTTGAATGAAATCAAGAATCCATTAATTATAAGTGCGTCTATATCTTCAAGGTGTCCTTCATATGAGATCTGGGTTAAAATAATTTTTTGCCTAGTCTTTTCAGACGAATCTTAATTTTCTCACTTTCAACGCTTATTATTTTTTATTAGTATTCCGGTCCGGTTTAGTGGCCTAAGCTAAGTTAGTGATATATCTTTTGTGATAATCATATAATGTATAGTGTCAGTCTATACAATTTTAATACGATTGGTCAGCCACATGTTGTTATCTATACTCGATTAAATTAATATTTTTTAATTACAGATCAAATTTACCCATGACCATGTCGCAGTGACCTAGACTTTTATTCTAGTATAATGCGATGCAGGTAATTCGTAGACGTTCTAAACGCCATCGAATTTGTTAACTGATATCAACACTATAGATGAGCTGGATATGGATATTTTAAGAGAGGAATGAATAGTACGTGTTAAGGGGTTGTCCAGTCTCTGCGAATACGAGCAACGAGCTCAAATAGCGATTAGAGATAACAGTCTAAATCAATTACCCCTCAAGGATGATTTATGATCTTTGTGAAATGCAGATAAACAAACAAGATTTTCTTCACCAAATTAAAAACTGTTTATTAAGAAGTATTATGTGGTGGCACAAATCAAGGCTTTTGTGCATAATTGATGTTTTCCATTTTATATATTTTGTATACGATCACTTTGAAATTATAATGCTTTAAATGCGACGAACATTACCTCGAAATTTTTTAAAAAATACCCAACTTTAAGCCATAATATACTATTGATTTTTTGAAAAAATTAAGTTTTATCATTAACAACTATTATATCTCTTGTTCAATCTCTTCTTGTCTCAGTCTTTAAAGCATCTCGCCTGGTATCATATATGGGATCATGAGAATCTCGAGCTGTCTAGTCCCGACTATTATGTTCTGTGAATAAGAAAGAGGGTCGTGGCTGATGGTTAGGCTGGGGGCTTCCGTAACGTCAGGACTGTTAGTCTCTGTCCTTAATCGTAAACCTTTGTATTCGGGTTAAGGGATTCTTTTGAGTCCGCGTTAACTATTAAGGGGTTTGCGTTAACTATTAATTTCCTAGGTGTTTTCGGTTAGGCTTATAAAAGGCGTACTCGAGAATTTTATTTCATTAATTTCTGAATGGACGATACACGTACAGGAACTTTATTGGTATTATATTTGTCGACAATCGGTAAATTTACGTATTTTATTTATCGTCGGTAGGTGGGGTTTACAGGGTATAATCGGCGTGTTAAGTAACGTTTTGTAAGGCTATAGGGGATACGATGATACAACTCAACGGGGAAAAGTTTCGGGGCTATCAGATGAATAAGGCGTGGGCAAAATAGCGAGGAAAAATATATATTAATAATCTCTAACTGGAAACAGGGCTTTTTATAATGAAAGAGTTTCCTAACCCCGGCCTGCTCATTTTTTTATTATTCTTACTTCTCCTAAAAAGGAATGACTAGTAAACCAACCCTGGCCTCATCATCGTTCTATTTGTTAATTTATCCTTATAGAATAGCTATTAAACCAACCCCTGCCTCATCATCTTCTATCTGTTTATTTATCCTTATAAGGAATAGCTATTAAACCAACCCCTGCCTCATCATCTTCTAGACCTTTCCCTTTTTTAATCTTGACAGCTCTCCTCACTAGAACTTCCCCTCTTTAGATACATTGGTAATAACTAATTAATCTTACTACACCAGCGCCCTTAACTCCTGAATATACAAACACAAATAGAACAAAAACTCGATACTTAAGGGACTACTAAGGCAAGGGCAATTAGGGGGCGGGGTGAGGTATTTAGGGTCCCTTGGGGATACGACACCGACGATAGTTCTTGACTTGCTCAACTTTTAAAAATTATTAATCTGAATAAAAAATCATAAAAGCAAGTTTAAAAAGTTTTAAAAAACAAATTAGATGAATAATTTTAGTGCATTAGCACACATAATTTAGACTCGACGATGATGCCAAATATTGAAAAAGGAAAATTTAATCATTAAGGAGAGGAGTCGCTACATAATTCACACATCCACTTTTCTGCCCAGAAACACGTGACGCTATATAAAAAAAATTAAAAATTAGAATTACACACTGAACATAACTCCGCGAGGAACATAGAAATATAAAACAAATGTAAATGACTAAATCGCAAACGTTATATTTTATACACGTTATCTCACAACCTTTCAACCCTCAACAGAAATATAGTTTCCAATTAATAAATATTTCATTAAGTAAAATTAGAATCAGAATTTTTGTTGTTGGAATTTGGTAAATTTAATCCTATAATTTTCAGAGATGCTTTAACATATTATTACTTTTATCATTACAACTATTCTGTTAATAAATAGAAACATTGATTTATAAATTTAACAACATTAAACTTAGTTAAAATGTTGAACAAACTGGATCTCTATATTATTATTTTAAACAAAATTGTTTAAATTCATTACTAACAAAAGCTTTACCATTATCCGTAACAATTATTTCTGGAAACCCGTAATTTCCTATCAATTCCTTTAAAATTGTAATTGTTACTCTACTAGATATATTTGATATAATTTTAAATTCCGTCCAACCGGAAAACGCATCTACTATCAAGATGTACCGTTTTTTTATCTAGCCATTAAAAATGTTAAACTGCCTGCAGATAAAAAGGAACTATCGTCATTTATGGGTTTAATGAGGTATTACAGTAAATTTATAAATAATTACAGTGAATATGCTGGACCATTGTACGAATTGACAAAAAAGACATCATATTTAAATGGAGTAAAAGTGATATTGAAAATTTTGATTTTTTGAAAAATATCTTGCTTAAAAAACCCATTTTAAGATGTTTTGATCCTAATAAACAACATATACTAAGGGTCGATGCATCCAATATTGGTATTGGAGGCGCATTATGACAGGTCGAGGATGGAATGGAGCATCCAGTTTTGTATTTTTCGCGTAAATTAAATAAAACAGAGGTGGAATATTCTGTTATAGAACGCGAGGCATTAGCGATGATTTACGGATTACAACGATGTCGCGAGTATTTAATTGGCAAATCGTTTACTGTAGTCACAGATCATAAGCCGCTTGTTGCTTTATTTAAAAAGGCGAACGCCGAATTATTAATGTCTCCTAGGTTACAATGTTGGCTTGTAATGTTGGGTAATTTTACATTAACCCTAAAATACGGCAAGGGAAAGGACAATCATTTGGCTGATGTACTATCGCGTTTGGGCGCAGATACCATTGAGGCCGATGATTTATCTTTGTCTTGTGATATAATAGGAGGACATGTAATCAATGCTTTAAATATTTTAGATTTAAACGATATTGTTAATGAAAGTAATGTGGATTCTGAATTATGTAAAATAAAAGATATTTTGGCAGGCTTAGACGATAAAATTAATGTACCCACTCCTTTTAAACATGTTTTGAACGAATTATATGTAGAAAATAATGTTCTTAAAAAGCATGAAAGGTTAGTGGTACCGATTAAGCTTCGTTAGGAAGTGCTAAAAATATTACATCAGGGACACTGTGGAATGGTTAAGATGAAAGGCTTGGCCAGACAATATGTCTGGTGGCCGCAATTAACTAAGGATACCAAAAATTCGTAAGGCAGTGTGAGCTTTGTAAGCTTGATGCACCGATGCCGCGTAGGAATAAAAAATCTAGGTGGCCTTGTCCTAAATTTATGTTGGAGCGTACACACATAGATTTTTTCGAATTAGATAAAAAAATCGGTACATCTTGATAGTAGATGCGTTTTCCGGTTGGACGGAATTTAAAATTATATCAAATATATCTAGTAGAGTAACGATTACAATTTTAAAGGAATTGATAGGAAATTACGGGTTTCCAGAAATAATTGTTTCGGATAATGTAATGAATTTAAACAATTTTGTTTAACATATAACCGTACCATCCAAGCTATAATGGGCAGGTAGAAAGGTATATAGGTATTGTTAAAAAATGGTTGAACATAGCTAAAGTAACGAAGGACGGAACGTGGTTATCTAAACTTTATCACAATATCACCACGGTATCCTAATCGTGCTCCGGTTAGCTATGAGTTTTTAAATCGTAAATTAAGGTACCCACCCGACTTTTTAAAGTTCACTGAGCACCAAACATCGCCCAGTATTAGTGTGCCAAAGTTTAAGGTAAACCAAAAAGTTTGGTATCGAAACTATTTGGGTAAACCTAAATGGGTGTTAGGTGTGATCAATGAACAGTTAGGAACAAAAGTCTATAAAGTTAAGGACTTAAATGAAGATAAATTTGAAATTAGGCACGTTGAACAATTAAAATTGTTTGATGCTATATAATTATTTTCAAAGTTTATTTCTATATAGATGAGAATAAGTGCAGCATGGTGCGACGTGGAATTGGAAGTGACATCCACGGCATCGAGGAACGAAAGGGTTCCGCTGTATATTTGGATAAAAGTGGAAACGGACGGGAGGCCAAGACTGTTAAACTTGACGCACTCTTTGGGTCCGCCAGGCCAGGTCGGGAGGTCGTATCCACAACGCCCAAGATCTCCAAGACGACCAAGACAGGAGGGAGCTGCGGTCAGAAGAAACGAAAATACGAGCGGGGAGCAACGACGAAACGTGTCTGGAAATCAACCGTTGCTCCGGCCTCCAATTTTGAAAAGAAAGAAGTGTTGGGGGTGTAAGGCCAAACACCTGCCCCCAATGTGCTTCAAAGCAAAGACTGGTTAGAAAAAGACAACTCAACCCAAAGATGTCGCAGGGCTGGAGTCCAGGGTGGCTATGAATACCCTGACTTTGGACAGCCCCGGACCGTCAACTTCTCAATAAAAGAAAAAGGTGTGGTATACGTACGTGTATACCACGTTACCATATGTTAGTATACTACGTTTTAATGTACGCGGTATACTCTTTGATCTTACTTAGATTTATTTTATTAATATTAATGTAAAAGGGTTAAAGAACGGTTCTGCAATCCTTATAATTAAAAAAAAGGAATTGGTCAAAGGAAGGCACTTTTACCGCGGGTTAACCTAGACGCGGAAGTGGCTAAGTTCGCTCTCTTTTTTTAATAACTTTTTCTTTTTATTTTTAAATCAGCCACATCTGTTTCTCATTTTCGCAGCCCCGTCTGGAGATTTCCCGTACGTTGTTCGTTCAATCAAGCCCACCACCCTGGGAAGATTCAACAGCTATAAAAGCAAAATCCCACATCAAAAATTCAGTCATTGTAAATTCAGTCCTTAAACTTTTTCCCAAAACCTTGTACTAATCCTAAACCCTTTGTAATTATCTCCAACCCTTACCCCCATTTATTGTAGTTTTCCTTCGCAAAACATTTTAATTGTAAATTCCCCTTTTATTGCTGTACATAATTATTCGCATATATTATTACGTCTGTAGTTAGTTATTTGCGTTAATAAAATTAATTCGAGTTTTCTTGGTAAAATCTTTTTACTTACATCGCTACCTCGCCTTCCGCCGGTCATTACAATTATCAAGTCTTAAAGTAATGCCTAGGGTTTGATCATTAAAGGGATGAGTGTAGGTAGACTTTTAATTATAGCATCCTAAACCCTAATCTTAAATTTATTACAGATATTCATTATAAGGGTTTAAAATTCAAATAGGTCTCATTGTTTAGTTTTGGTCATACCATTTTTATAATTAGTAATTAATTTCCCTAATTAGAAAGTTTTTTCCTATGATGGTTTGTCACTTATGTTCCGGGTCAATCCTTTCATCATTATTTTTCATTATATTTCTTTATTTATCTTCTAAGTTTTAATATCATGCTTATGTGATTCCAGTAAGTTTGAGTCTTCCTCTTTTCCATTTTTACACCAGTTTTATTCTTTCAATTTCCTTTCCTACGTAGCCATCATCTCTTTTTTATTACATGACGTTACCATCTTAGATTTTACGAGCTTAACCTTAATAGATATTTCATTTAAAACACTTCTTATTTCCTAGTTGCATTTGTGTCTTTATTGCTTATTTCTATCATCGACCTTAGCAATCTTTTTATAAATGCTAAATGTTGCTCTTCTTTTTTCCGTATAAGTCGTTTAATATGTAGCAATGAAAATATCGAAGGTAATGGGAATAGGACGCAAGGCGTTTGAGATTCGCAATCATTATGTTATTTATAATAAAAGATACTAACTACACACGATTAGTTAAATTAAATTTAGAATACACTGTTTATAAGTGCTTTAGAAACTTAATACTGCTTTCTTGCTGTCAAAATTTAGTCCCCTCTCTGGGTAAGTAGTCTCATTTGGATATTGACATTTTTCAAAATGCACAGAGGTCAAATATTCAGCATCACTCATCTCTTTATAATAATATAGTAATCATACTTTATATGAATATGAAAGTAATGCATAAATTTTATAAAGTTTATTAATGTTTTTGTATTAATATAATTTCCCTAAGCTTTATACTTTTGTCCATCAGTTATAAAATTAGTGAGCAAAATAAAAAAGTATGCATGACTATAATATGGTATACGTGCATTGATTTTTATTAACTAAAAAAGTTCTAATAGCCGTATGTCACACAAAGGTGGATGAGGGATGATGCTTGGCTATCCAGGCCTGACAGCCGTGTTGACGATGTGATATATGTTAAATCTAAAGAAAGTGCCGTAAGCGGGATTTGAACCCACGTTGCTCACAGACAAAGCTTATACCAACTACGCCCCCACCCCCCTTTTTTATTAACTAAAAATGCCTGCTTAAAAAAATTTGTGATCGATAACCAGACGACAAGCAAGAAAGAAACGCACTATTTGTTTGTACTGAGTTGCCCTCGAGACATAACATATGATATATTATAAATTAATTTCATTTTCTTTTTACCTCTCATAACGGGGCCCCTTTCCTCTTTAACCCCCACTTCCAATATGTGTTGAAATTGAAACACTTATTTAATTAGATTAGTTGTTTTTTAATGATTATAGTTCACATAAACGTCAACAATGCTATACCCAGATACCGATAATCTCCAAACCTCATAAAATTTTAGTTATTCCCTCTTATCCTGAATTTTTTAATTTACATATATGTAAAAAAGAAAAATGAATACAAATATTTGGTCATTAAATAACTCTTCTTGAAGCTCTATACAAATATTCGACATATGCGGAAAATCCAATAAAACTTTTAAACAAACAAATTGTTAGCTATTTTGATTTCTGGCGCCTTTGTGATTTTTTGTAACATCATAATAATAGTGATTCTTTAAGAACTGATTCAAAAGACGCCTTTTATAGACACTTCTATATTTATTAATTAGTACGCGAAAGAATGTGCAAGTGATTTTAATGATACTGCATATCAAGTTTGTGTTAGAAAGGCTGTCAAATAAAAATATGGTCTACCATAGTTTTAAAACATATTATTTATAAAATAATTTAGAAAAATCGGGGGAAAATTTATATACCCTATAAAAGCTTTAAGTCGACACGTCAAGAATTCATTTGAGACGAGACGAGATCGAAATCTTATTGTGTATTAAATATTAAAAATCTCTTAATTTAAGTCTCTTTCAAGTTCAATAAAAAAATTATAACGCCTTAATTAAATTATAGGATTAAATATAAGTTTAAATATTTAAGTGATTTTTATTTTACGGTTTGGGAGGCTAAGCATGATTGAAGCACGACATAATTATCTTAAATTTATATTATATATTTAGGTCTATTTAGGTCATCTGTTTGTCACAAATAGTTACACAATACTAATATTAATTAAGTCGTATGAATTATTTGGATCAAAGGTTTTAAATGGATAAGTGTTCAAAGATTTCAGGTAGTTTTTGATGTAGTGTTTTGTGTATCAGAGGTAAGATTTGTTTAATATCTACCCGAACCCGACCCTATCTGGGTTATAACTAAATCGTCCGCCCGGGACCCCCCTAAAATTTCTCCTTCTTTTTGAATCAGCCCCTATATCTAGCCAAGCGCATGAAAGGGGTGTGGAGGAAAAAATAGAAAGACGGATGAATGTGAAGCATTAATAAACATAGCATATGTTATATGTAGTATGTACTCAAATGTACTCCGTTTTTCATGCATAGTGGTTTTGATAGGGAAGGGGTTTTCATAAACGCGAATTAATTTAAATATTGAGGTGAAACAAATTTAAATAATATACCTATAGATAAAATATTTATCTACAAGAAAAAATTAATACTTTTCAGTATACATTAAGAGTGCCATAATAAAATAGCCTCAAAAAGGGTTAAAATTGGCATTTTTTGCACCTTGCACCTCATTTACCTAAAAAACTTGAGGTTGTGCGAACAATTAAAAACATATTTTTGAGCACAAAAATCTCTATCATGTAGGATGGTTTTTTTGTAGGCTTGTGTATTTAGAATTTGAGCATTAGTCGCAATTAATCATTTAAGCTTAAAGAAAAATAAGGAATAAATAAACATTTTTTTATTTTTAATACTAAGGTTAAACAATTGGATTTTTTTATTATACATGTTTTTAAACATATTATATATGCAATATTTTATAGCTAAAAAATTTGTTTATGCAAATGTTTTTAATTGCGTTCTTATAACCACATAAAAACCTTTCATAATTACACATTGAATTAATTATTATTTATATATTGTGACTTTTATACACCTTTAATGGTGATCTTTAAAACAATTTTAAAATCATCAAAATCATGCTTGAGAACTTGTGTAAGCGATATTAAAAATTTTAGATAAATTTAAAAAAATTTACTTAGCAAACTGGTATTTTATTTGCATTTAGGCGATGCCAACCACATCTTTAAAACAAAATCTTGTCAACAAAAATTTATATGTTTCTATTTCCTGGTGCGCGTATATTGTATCAAAAGTTGGAATATCATACGGTATTATTTGAAAAAGGTTAGTTAGAGGGTACCTGAAATAAATTAATGTCTAACCACAAATTATCATTACGACATCGCGAAGAGAGTTTATGCCCAGAGCCAGGAAAGGTTGAAGGAGTTGTTGTTGCGAAGGATTCTCATATTGGGAAAACTATAGGCGTTTTTACAAGTGGTGGCGATTCTCAAGGCATGTATTCTTTTATGAATTATTTATATTAAGGAAAATTCTTGAATGATACATTTGTATATTGTTTGTGGTATAAAAATTAAAAGTTTTAGTAGAATTAAATAATATTTTAAAATCATACTATTTTTAGATCTTGATAAAGCTTATTATTTACTATTTTATATAATCTTTTTAATAAAATATTATAGACTTGACTTTGTTTTATTTATTTGCTATTAAATAAACTAAATTAACACTTTTTATTGCCTTTACTCCCTTTTAATATTATGGATTGATGTTAAGTTTTGACAACTACAATATTTGTTTTATAATTTATCTTTATTTTATATAAATTTTAAGGCAATTGACTAGCTTAAGAATTATATATGAAGTATTATTTAAACTTTATACCTATCATTAATTATCATGTATTTCAAAAGTTTTTATTTTAATCATATTTATTAAAGAATTTTTTAATTTAATATTACAAAATCTTATATTTAAAACATAAAAAATATCTATATAATTTTATAGGAATGAACTCGGCTGTGCGAGCTGTAGTTAGAATGGGTGTTTATCTTGGTTGCAGAGTCTTTTTCATTAAAGAGGTGAGGTTACTTCATTACTATTTTTGCATAATTGTTTATGCAAAGCTGATTTTAAAAATATTTTGTATATTACATTTTTCAAATATTTATATATTTTTAATTATGTTTAATTATAATAGTTAAAAATTGTATTAATACTTTTGTATAAAATGCTAATTTTATTGTCTATAATGCGAATTACTATTTAGTAGTCATTTAATTTAAATTTTTTTCAGTTTAAACTTATTAACATTTTTATAAACAACAAAATATCAAAATAATCAAGTCTTGTAGAGTTTTAAAATTTTACGTGTGTTCTTATTAACTGCTTGCCTGCCTTAAACTATGCAATTGATGAGAGTATTTTACTAACTTCAAATATAAAATTTAATTTATATTTCTGACTTCATAAATTAGCCTTTGATATTTTTTTAAAGCAAAATTATGTGAAGTATTTTTTTATAAACAATACAATAATTTATAGTCACAATAATAAATAGTTCTTTTTCAAAAAAACGTCCCCGGCCTATAAAAATCCATCATCAAATTCACAGGAATTTGGGAAGAATTGTTTGTTTCAAAGATTTTTGTTCTATAAGTTATTGCCTCAACAAATGTTCCACATACAACACAAGATATAATTCACTCGTTCCCTTATAAATTGTCATCAAATTGATCAAAAACTATCCCTTTTTCCCCTACAATGATATCCCCTAGCTGTGCTAAAATTAATCAATAACTCCAGACTGCCTGCCAAAAGTTGAGTGTACGAGTAGTACATATATATGCTCAGGCTGTTTGTGGTTTTGTAACATTATGCAATCTATAGGCCGATTATGTCATTTAGTGTTGTAAAAATGGCCGAGTTTTGTTTGGTCGACCTTTAATTCAACTAAGATTAACAGCCGGCTCTGGTCGGTTTTGTTAAATTTTGACTAAGCCTAGAGGTCGACTAAGAAAAACGGACCAAAAAAACGTTTCTTCTACTGGTCTGTTTTTTAAATTTGGGCTAAGCCTAGATGTCGACTAAGAAAACCGGACCAATAAAACGTTGTCTGTTTATGTTTAGTCGACTAAAACCAAAGAGGTCGACCAAACAAAACCCAGCCGTTTTTACAACACCAATGTCCTGTCTGTCATGTAGTGCCCAACCTTTTATGCTACCCTTTTTTGTATTTTATGAAATAAATTAAGCATGATTAAGTGGCCGGCCCCATGTGGTGAAATTCTATAAAACTTATTAATTATACCACAAAATCATGAAACTCCTTAACCCCCGTCTTAATACACGATTCAAATACAAAGCGCCATTTCTTTTGTCCAAATATGCGATTCACATGTCTTGAAATCAACCATTATAGTTTAGTTACCATGTGAATGAATATGCATTAGTAAGTAAACGTAATTAATGGATAAATATTTGTTTTACGAACAAAACAGAACAAAAATGACGTGAGGCTCTTATTAAGACGCGGCTATGTTTTAACATGAATTCGGCTTTTTTAATCTAAATTTAAAATCGCGTATTAGGACACACCCTTATGTGCCACCTATAAGTCCAATATTATGTTTCTTTCACTAAATTCTTACCGCAAATTTGTCGATACTTGACTTGTTTATTAACGCTAGTTTAAACTTAGTGATTTTACTTTTATTTTCTCCGATGATATTGTTGCTAGGGTTACCAAGGGATGGTGGACGGGGGTGACAACATCGTTGAAGCATCTTGGGCATCCGTTTCTGGCATCATTCAGATGGTAAGTACATATATACATATATTTTATTTATCACGCCTAAATCCTTGGGCGTAGTTAGCATTGGAAATAGAAGGGGGGGGGGTAATAATAATTTAGGGGGGGGATAATTTTTCGAAATTTTAGCCATAATTAACAATTTTCTGGATTTATAGGGGGCCTACCCCTCCCTGCCCCCCCCCCCCCTTCCTTGGCTACGCCCATGAATATATCCTCTAAGTTAGAATCATTAGATTTGAATGATTACCTTTTTATCGGGCAAAAGATCACTACACGACTCAATGCCATCCGTTTAGTTTTAGCGCGTTTTTGTAGTTTTTTAGTCGTGAATGTATTTTTTTTAAATTGTTTATAGCGTTTTAATTTAATACATTTTTGACATCAATTTTCACTCAAATTACTAAGGCAAAACATAAACAATTGTAGAAACTAGAATAATGTTATTTACCTTTGAAATGAATGGTTGATAGGGCATGTAAAAATTATAGGGAAATAGTTAGTTTATCCTATTGAATTTTTAGTTGAAGGCATCGCTCTGTTATCGAACCGAAATCCAATCAATTTCTGCTTTGTTTCTAGTTATTTCTCATCGCTATAACTTTTACTAGATATCTTTTGAGCATTTTTGTAAGCTTATACCAAGGTAAACTTGGTGTCGGCGACATTTCTTTCCATTGTTTCTATACATATTGAGGTGAGAATTCTATTTATTTAATAAAATTTTTGCCATTTATATTAAGTTTTGTAAGGATGGATAAATATCCAAAATATAATTCTGGCTTCTTTAGATCTCTCGCTCGGCTACTATTGTAAAAATTTTATCCATGTTAGATGGACTTAATATTTTTCTAGCACCATGTATGGAATAATCGTTCTTGAATCTAACCTAATATTTTACAATATGCTAAGTTTACATATTCAATGGCTTAGAGGGAGGGGGCGTGAAGGCTGAGAGAGCCCAGTAGCCTGAGAGGGCCAGTATTTTGGTGTTAGGGGGGGGGGGTGGCCTTACTACCTTTGGGTCATTCGAACCTCCCCGCCCCTTCCACCCTTTTAGCCTTTTGGACCACCTAGACCCTCCTTTAGCTACGACGATACTTTAAATTAATGTTGTAAAAACGGCTAAGTTTTGTTTGGTCGACCATTGGTTTTACAGTCGACTAAACTTATACATACCAAAGGTTTAAACAAAAATCTTTGTTTTTTTATGCTAATCAGACTTTGGTCAGTTTCAGTTTTGTCGACTTTACCCAAAGGCCGAACAAACAAAATTCAACCATTTTTACAACACCACTTTAAATAATGACTTTTAATGTCCTTTAAATGCAGAAAGGATGATGTTGTTTTCTGGGCTGATTCGTTTATACACTTTTCCCTTTCACCGTTCATGAATTTAGGGTGGAACCATCATTGGGAGTGCCCGTTGCAAAGAATTTCGCGAAAGGCCGGGCAGACTGAAAGCGGCCCTGAATTTGATCAAGCATCGTATCACCAATTTGGTTTGCATCGGGGGAGACGGTAGTTTGACCGGGGCCAATACCTTCAAAAATGAATGGACTGGGCTGGTTGATGAACTACTCTCTACCGGTATGATTTAATAATAATAGGGAGAGAGAGATTTGTTTTTGCGTTAAATGAACGTTAAGATAAATGCATATTAAAGTATTTGTAAACAGTGAAGCTAGCTCTGTTTTTGCGAAAGGGACATAAATGATATTAGAATCTATATATACTATAAATTGCAAAGTAATCAATGAGTTATCAGATTATAATAAGTGTGACCTAAGTGAAAAAAGTAATGCAAAATTTGTTTTGTAAATGAGATATAAAACATACGAAATGTTTTTATAAATATAATAGGTCAATGTTAAAAGATTTCATGGTTAGATTTGTGATTAAAATAAATGTTTCTTGCTTTACCTTTTAACTTTATATGATAATAAATGTAAGAAAAATTTAACCTTTGAGTGGGCGTGACAATGCTTCAAATTTTTTTCATTATTTATGAAAAGCAGACGATTTTATTTTTTTTAAATCCTCAAATCTCATTTAAATTGCGAATATTATATAAGAAAGAGGAATTGTAGCATTAAAAGATTATTTTTCCATACCTAGTAGGCTTCCAACATTTAATTATATATATCAAGTTTTCCTCTAAGTTTATTAATATTGTGCCTCTAACTAGTGCTGTAAATACGGCTAGGTTTTATTTAATCTACCTTTGGCTCAACAGACTAACAGTCGACTTCTGGTCGATTTTTTAAATTTCGACTAAGCCTAGTGGTCGACTAAGAAAATAAGACCAAAAAATTTTTGGTCCGTTTATGTTTAGTCGACCAAAACCCAGCCGTTTGAAACTTGTAAAATTGTTTTGTTAGGTCAGATCACGGCTTCGGACAAAGAGATTTGCGGCAGTTTGCACATAGTGGGTATGATAGGCTCGATTGACAACGATTTTTGTGGTACCGACATGACGATAGGAGCCGATTCAGCCTTGCAACGCATCATTGAAGCTGTAGACGCCATAGCCACCACCGCTTTCAGGTTTAACCGTTTACCCGTGGGATTTGTAAGCCTCCTCCACCCCCACCCCCCTCCCTCGCCCTTACTTCATTTTTTTCATAATTGACTGAGGAACTATTTTCTTGAGCGTAGGTGTAAGGGAATGTCTTAATATCGGATTCAGATTCAAATCGCGTGAATATATCTTTGTTAAATATCCGATTCCTTTTCATGGATCGAACTCGGTTGAAATTATTAACATTTTTTGTAATGATCGTCTGCGGTTTCATTAACATCTCATATTTACAATTGTTATTTTCGTGATATATGATAAAATTCATGATGAATATAAGATATTAAGAAAAATAATGAAAAGTGTGATAAATTAGCACAAAAATTCACTTCGCTTTTTTTCGCTTCGCGCGTCATCACGAACGCGAGGTTAAGCTTTAATAAAACTAAATTTGATAATATCAAAAGGTCTTTAAGTATACAAAATTTTAAACTAAATATGGTTATTTTGCATATGATATATTCGACCGTAGGTTTTAATGGGTTAAACGATAAATTATTTTTGTGAGCGCCACCATTTTGAATTGTCCATCGGCTTACTCACGTGAAAAATACTAATGGACCCGTAAAAGATAAAATTCGTTTACCTATTAACGACCTTAAATGTTTTAACAATTTTAGAATTTTATATTTACTTTAATTTATATGTCGTGAAATAAACAAAAATTATGAGGAAATGACAGCGTAATAGAACACTAAGACTGGAAGTAAAAACAAAATCAAACCAAAAAATACATCTAAATAAACAAAAAAAGTGCATATCAAAGAGCCGGGAACTTTGGTTTAATATCATTGTGGTTTCTGTTGATAACTAGAATAAACCCCCTTAAAAATGAAAATTAAATTATGATATTAAAAAAGGCTACAAGGTCTAGTTTGAGTACCATTTACTAAAAACCAAAGCCTATTTTTTTAACACTAATAAAGGTTTTTATTTTCAAATATAATAGTGTATGATACATGCTAAAATACATATTAGATTAATGGGCATTGAGCCATAGATTAAAATTGTATTGGATTTTACAATTTCCACGGTGATTTTCTTAACCTAAGATTAAAGCTGGTTTTATTGATAAATTTTTCACATTTATCCATTCTATTTAAAGAATTATAGCGTCCATCTTGAAAAATACACGTGTTTTTTTGTTTTAGTCATCAGAGGTGTTTCGTTATGGAGGTCATGGGTCGCCATTGTGGGTAAGTTTGGACCATTATTTATGCGTTATTTACACTTGGTTAAGGAAAAATAAAGTAACATTTATGTTTGGTATAAAATAAACGTTTTAAAACATCAAATACTAAAATATTTAATTTTGTTAAAAAAAGCTTTAAACATAGCGCTTATGAAATCACGGTTGACCGTGGCTAAACTAATCTAAATTACATAGTAGTAGATCGTTTTGGTTAAAATTTACCTCATTAATATATTATTTGAACAATTTTTGTTTTTTCTGGACCTTAATTTTATCTAAATTTCCGTACTGAGCAAGGGGTAATGGAAAAAGAATATTCCTAACTGATTAAGTTTACCACCAATCATGGGCGTAGCCAGCATTGAAATTAGAGGTGGGGGCAATAATGATTTAAGAAGGGGAGCAAAATGATAATTTTTTGAAATTTTAGTCGTCATTTTAATAAATTTTTGGATCTAGAGGGGGGCAGTCGCCCCTCCCTGTCCCCCTTCGTTGGTTACGCCCATGCCACCAATAATATTTTTTGTGAAACTTGGATATCTATACTAGCTAATCTATGTGGTCTTTGCGATTTAGTTATTTAGCCTTGGTATCAGCTATAGCTACGGAAGCAGATTTCGTTTTCATACCCGAAAGTCCTCCGCCCGCCAATTGGGAAGAAGAGCTATGTACCAGACTGGCCCAGGTCATTATTTGGATGGACATTACACACATTATTGCTTTCAAATTAATTTACATAAATCTTTACATATGTATCCTTCGACTAATACTAACACCAATATGTCGTCTTACACGTGTTTACAGCGTTAACTGCTTGAATCGCCTATTGGTGTCAACGGCTCGGTTTTGTTCGGTCGACATTTAGTTTTAGTCGACTAAACATAAACAGACCAAAGAAGTTTGACCAAATATTGGTCTTTTTATGTTTAGTCGACCAAAAAAACAAAGGTCGACCAAGCAAAACTCAGCCATTTTTACATGACACTAACTGCATATTTCGCCTTTTTCATAGGAAAGGAAACTGGGACAAAGACTGAACATCATAATAGTCGCCGAAGGTGCTCAAGACCTGAACAATAACCCCATCACGGCAAATCAAATCAAAGATGTAATTTCTAATTACGTTGCCACGAATAATGAAAAAGATTGCCCCCATAAAGTAGGTTACGTTACGCTCTCGTCCCCTCAATTTCTGTTGTTCTACCTCCTTGTTTCCCCACCCCCATCCCCACCTGAAGAAAAAAAAGATAACAAAAAACATTATTTTCACTTGTGCGATTTTTGAATCCTTTTTAACCCTAAATTATAAGCCATACTAATTTTTATCTTATCCATAATATGTCATCAGGCTTGTGATGAATAATTTAATTGGTACTAGTGTTGTAAAAACGGCTGGGTTTTGTTTGGTCGACTAAACATAAACAGACCAAAGAAACGTCTAAAGCTTTTGGTCTGTTTATGCTTAGTCGACTAAAGCCCAAGGTCGACCAAACAAAATCCACCCGTTTTTACAACACTACTTTTTACCGTGATATTAGTTATATATCTTTTAGCCACACCCTCCCCCCCCCCCCAGTTCTCAAATATTTTATGGGATTGAAAAAAAGTTTAAAGCTTTTTGTAACCTATTTCGTTTCAAGGAAAGGATGAACAACACTCACACTTTTATGTAGCATACACTAGATACGCACACCTATTGCGGGGCAATCTCTTTCGGGTACTACTTCCACTACCACTATCTATATAGAGCAATTTCTGCATAAACCATAGCTATCGCACGCAACACGTTATGCATAATTTATACTCAAATGTTGATCATTACTTTTTAACTTAGCACCAGTGTTGTAAAAACGGCTGGGTTTTGTTTGGTCGACCTTTAGTTTCCGCTAAACATAAACAGACTAGATTCGACAGTTAGATTTGATAAACTCAAGGGCCGACCAAACAAAACGCAGCCGTTTTTACAACACCACGCATACATATATATATTAACTTAATATATGAGAACTATTGATTAACAGTAATTTTGCTTGAATTTCTTCCCCTAAATAAATGTGTTGCATAACAATTAACACAACTTAGTATCTATATGACAAATAAATGTTACGCCTACAATTGAACACTTGAGTGTGCTTTGCTTTGCTCTTTCCTGCTCCTTAACTTGCACCTCCATTATTATTATCCTCGCGTTTTCACATTAGCTCATTATTAAACGCTCGCTTCACTAGACATTCACTTTTGGGCTTTTTCCTGCAATTTAAATCTTTATACGTAAATTTCTAATTTTAATTTTGCTTGTTAAAATGCACCCTTTACCCAATTAAAATATAAATCTCGGTTTAACAAGAGATAGGAATGAATGCTATTATATTCATGTATTTTGCTATTTAGCATGATGATATACGGTGTTATTATGTGTGCAGCGACGGGCATTTTATTTCTTTGTTTTTCGATGTTAAATTTATTTCGCGCATTTCTCGTTAGGTGGTAGTGAAAAATTTGAAATTCGACACCAGGGTCACCATACTAGGTCACGTGCAACGGGGTGGTAACGCGTCCGCTTTCGATCGTCTGCTCGTAAGTTTCGAAGAGAAGACCGGCGGCCATCTTGAATATTGCAATTTATTGAATACTAAATGAGCAAACTTTTTGGCTCCTTCAATATCTTTAATAATGAAGTTATTTAGTTTTATTTTATTTTTGTTTATATATATGCAAAATAAAAAAATGTATGATAAAGTGTTGAGGACTTTAAAAAGGATTTTTTTTCCATACATGTTAATTCTCGTCTTAATACACGATTCAACTTCAAAGCGCCATATTTTTTTGTCCAAATATGCGATTTACATGCCGTGGTTACTATGTGAATATGCATTAGTAGGCGTAATTAAAGGATAAATATTTGTTTTATTAATGAAAACAGAGCAAAAATTCAAAAATGGCTTGACGCTCTTATTAAGACGCGGCTAAGTTTTAACATGCATTCGCTTTTGTGATCTAGATGCAAAATGGCGTATTAAGAGGCACGCCCTTAGTGTAACGCTTCTTCATTCAACAAATTACAGAATGCTTAACTCCCTAACACATCAAACATGGCCGCCTATATTCCTTACTTCATGGGCGTAGCCAGGGGGGCGGCCGCCTCCCCCCTCCTAAATCACAAAAAAGAATAATACAAAAACCCTTTATAATTAAAAGATTTTACGTTTTCGCCCCCCCCCCTCCTAATCCAAAACCTGGCAACGCCCATGCCTTACGTAATAGTGATAGATTTAATTAATATACATCAGGGGTGTAGGATGGGTGCCGAGGCGGTCCTAGCCCTGGTAGATACCAAAGACGATACAGAGGCTTGCATCATAGGCTTGGATGGGAATCGCGTGGTAAGACTGCCTCTCATGCGTTGCGTGGAACGAACCCAAGCGGTTGCCAAAGCCATTAGCGAAAAAAATTTCGAGGCCGCCGTCCGTCTCAGGGGAAAGTAATGCCTTTACTACAAACTTATTTTTTTATACTTTTAATTTAAGGTGCAAAAAAAGGACGTTGGTTTGTTGACTAAATCTCATCGGGGAAGATAACGTTGTTGAATTTGAAGAATAACGTTTGATATTTAGAATGTATATATTGGATTTCTAAACTCGTACCTATTTATTTAAGGCATAGACTTTTTAGGTTTATTAAGCCAAATCATGATTTGAATTAGAAAAATTATAATGTTTATCCCTGGATACCATATATTTGATGCCAATTGAAGATTAATTCGTTTTGCTGGAAAAACACCATTTTTAATAGTGATAAACTTTGAGGGTTTGTTTTCATTGTCCTTAAGGAGATGATGTAACAATATGATTTGTTTCTATCTTTGATTCAACTTTTTAATCAAAGTAAGATTAACCGTGCATGATGATATCTATTAATAAATTAATCATTGAAGATCGTTATTGTATTTGAACAGGAGTTTTATGAACAATCTCGAAATCCATAGAATATTCAGCCAGATCAGACCTCCCCAAGAATCCAACCCATCTAAACGAGTAATGCAAAATTATCTTGCTTCCCCCTGCAAATTTTACACTCTTTTATCCTACAGCCTTCACCTATTTTTATATGTAATGGGCAGAGTCAATTTTTATGTTATAACCGATGGGAATTTTATATATGTGTTTGAACGCTCGTGTGGCGGTTCTTTTAACGCATTTTGCAATTTAAAAATCTATTTACCGACGTGCCCGGCCCTGAATCTTATAAAGTCAGTTTTTTACCTAACCCCCCCCCCCCCCCACCCCCAACCTAAATCTATTTTAGATTAACCAGCCTAAAGTTGATTTTAATAAACATATTTATAATGTATGTTACTATTAATTGAATGATTAACTCAATGAGTTGTCAAACTAGTTTTTCCTTTTAAATACTCATTTTGACTTTTTAAAAAATCATCCTTTTCTACATAACATATATTAATATTTACGACGTTTATAAATATAGCAACTACTACTTTACACTAAATGCTTTTGTGTGTTGTGCCTTAGAAATTTACGGTAGCGGTAATCAACATAGGGGCTCCTTGTTGCGGTATAAACGCGGCGGTTCGTTCGTTTGCCCGGATGGCCTTGTGTTATGACTACAAGGTTGTGGGCATATACGACGGGATACGGGGATTTGCGGAAGGAAATGTGAGTGATTTCACCTTGGTCCCCCCTGTTTTAAAAATTTTTCCTTTCACACTCTCACTCCCACAAATGTCTGGGTGTATCCTTACCCCCACGCTCAAAAATTTGCAATTTCACCATTTATCGCCAGGCAACTAGTAGCTAAAAAGCATGGGCGCATCCAGCATTGGGATTAGAGGGGGTAGGGCAATAATGATTTAGGGAGGGGCAAAATGTTTGTTTTTTTCGAAATTTCACCAAATTCTAGGATTTAGAAAGGGGCAGCCGCCCCTCCTTGCCCCCCCCCCGGCTACGCCCATGCCTATAAGGGTCGAAAGGAGGCAATTAATTTGTTGTTAGCCTTTTTGAATTGGAAGAATAGTAAATTTCACATTTAACCCCGATGTAACCATTTAAATTTATTCTAAAGCCAAACTTTTATTTAATATAATAAAGAAACTTTTTGTCGTACATGAGCCTTGTATTTTATCCGGGTTAGACAGTGTTTTGCTTTAATCTTTATCGAAATTTTTGAATCAATAACAGCTAGAGTCCCCTCTGAAATGAATAATGACATGAGTTAAATTGTATTAAATTACTGATTTAAACGTGTCTATATTCCTTACTCCATCCGTTGCATGAGTGACCCATAGTAGTAAGAGGCCGTGCGATAAATGAATTGCAATTTTTTTTTTTTTGGGGGGGGGGGTGCCACTGACATTTGTGTGAAATCTGTACATTAGTGTCGTGAAAACGGCTGTTTAGTTTGTTTTTCTTAGGTCGACCAAACAAAACCCAGCCATTTTTACAACACTAGTATACATAAATAGTTCTTGCGTCTTTTTTCTCCGCTCTTCTTTTGCACATTTTGCCCTTTTACTTCACGCTTATATTGCATGTGCCTCCGCGCTGCTTTAATCACGTTTCGTGGGCTCGTTCACCCTTATATCTAAATTACTAGATTCTTATAAATTTTGTGATTTCCTTCGTTTTTTGGTCATCATCCATCGTAATATCGTTTTTTGCTTAGCTTAACCCTAGAGTACAAAGTATTTAGTTCGAAGTTTTAAAAGTAATCGACTCATTGTCCAAGCATCCTTAGGTTTAAATATGAAATCTTGGTCGCTCTTAGCCCCATTTACCAAATGTTTTGGTCGCTTTTAGCGCCATTTACCAAGTGAAAATTAAGCTTAAATCGTGCCCCAGAACGTAGCCCGCGGAACTCGAAATTTGCTTTGCATGCAATTGTTTTGCACTAACACCTTATAGCGCTCGGGAAAATTCGGGAATTTTTATTTTTACACGAACCACACTTTCCTTATGCATGCAAGCATCATCGCTCGCTTCTAGTGTTGTAAAAAGGGCTGGATGGGTTTTGTTTGGTCGGGTCGACCTTTCGTTTTGGTCGACAACCAAAGGTTCGAAAGGTTTGACCTAATTCGACCTAAAACTCTTTGGTCTAGACATGCAGCTAAGAAAAACTGACCTATTTGACTAAAACCAAAAGTCGACCAAACAAAACCTAGCCCTTTTTACAACATTATTGGCTTCGTCATATTAATTGCTTTGCCCATTGGTTCAATCTTTAAATTGATGTGTAATCTCTTGGCATTTTTCTCTCTGTCTCACTCTTCTAGTTTTAGTTTAGCCTGTTGATTCTCTCATTCTTCTCTACTATGATCTGATGCTGTTTTTGCGAAACAATTCTTCTTTGTACCTAAAGTGTTCTATGCCCGTCTCGTAGTATTGTTTACACTTTCTCGTCTTTCTTTTATACCGTCCGGACTGTCTAAATTATTTGATATCGCAGCTAGCTAGCTAGTTATTCTCCAAATTTTGTTTTTTGCAAGAAATTTTCATCAATTTTGACTTTTTATTACCTATCATCCTATTTTAACTTGATCCCCCTGTCTGGACTGGCCGACCTTCCGATCTCAAATCTCCTTAAAATCCTCACCAAATCTACACGTTTGCTGGCTCTCCTCCCTCCGTCTGTCCGCGTGTGCTCTTTCACTGTTGTATATTTGTTCAGTCCAGGAAAATAAAAGTATACCACCAAACTTCTTAAACTATTTTTACAACCAATTTTGAGGCCAAACTCTGGCTTTTATAACCCGTTCTACCGTGTACGATATATAAGCTCGTACTTACGGTGTTGTAATTGACTTTCTCAATTTTTTTCAAATAATTTTAAAATAATATGTGTTACGTATAAAAAAGTGTTGTCATGGATATTAACCAACTCACCATCTAATCGCACTTTTGGGGCAGGGAGCTTTTAAAGGTGGCAGAGTTTGTCAAAATGATGTTTGATACATTTATCGCGAGTGATTTTTGTTGTAGCATTGCGGTAGTGTTGTAAGAACCGCTGAGTTTTGTTTGGTCGCTGGTTTTATTCGACTAAACATAAACAATTCTTAATAGCATAAACAAAAGGTTTTTTTTGTCGAACCTTTCGTTTGTTTATGTTTAGTAGACTAAAGCCATAGGTCGACCAAACAAACCCCAGCCGCCTTTGCAACACTATGCATAAATGTCTCGGTAAATAATGTGGGGGGCCAGTATGAGCCCCACGTGACCACGACAAGCTCTATCGCGTCGTAAATGTATTCAACATTTTTTGGACTAATTCTTTGTGATTTTTTATTAATTACATATAACCCTGATACGTTGCTGTAATGAATTTAATGATTTAATTGCTAAAGGGGATATTATTATTACGCGCATTTCATTTGCAATCAATTGAGAACTTATACTTTATAAATTTGAATCTTTTTTTTGTTTATTAGATTCGACCTCTTAATTGGGGAGACGTGCACGGCTGGGCTATGCGTGGTGGATCGCTTCTCGGTATTAATAGGTTAGTCCCCCCCCCTCGATTCAGTTGGGGTCATATAATACCCCACCCTAGTGAGGTTATTCTCTAAACAGCTCGTTTATTTATGGGTTATAACTAATGAAAGTTGATATAAATGAAAAATATAGTGTATTTATATCGAAATTGGTGCGTTTGTAAAATGTCGCGTTTTAACCCTATAATTACACAAAGTTGATAGTTTTTCAAGTCTTCAGGCGCTAGAGCTTTAAACACCATGCAACTCTAAGATTAAAATGCCCATGGGTTCATATCTGTTTTTGAAATTTTTCACTATATGAATTCTGCCCTAGTGTAAGCTTACCTAACCCTTTCATGGGCGTAGCCAGGTTTTGGATTAGGGGGGGGGCAAACGTAAATTTTTTTAATTTCTAAGGGTTTTTGCATTGAAAAATTTTTTTTTCGCCATTTAGGGGGGGCGGGGGGGGGGGGCTCCCCCCTGGCTTCGCCCATGAACCCTTTATTTGGAATTGTCGTAAATAGATTACTATTATTATTAATCATTATTATTATTATTATTGACTCTTATTCAGTACATCTCCCTTGGTTGTTTTTATTAAAATTATTGAAAATGCTGAATATCCCTTTATAACCTTTAGCAGGAGGCCTAGTATTTAGTTATTTGATAAATTTATACTTTATCATAATGTAGAACTTTGCCGGAGGGTCATTTTAACGAACTAGCCGCCAGAATCAAAGAATTCAACATAAACGGTATCCTGTTTATAGGAGGATTCGAGGTATGCCATAAGTTTCATACCTTACGTTCTGAATAAAATTACTATTGAAAAATATTTGAAAAAAATCTTTATTTTAATGAAACAGGGTTTTAATTTGCGATGTAACCATATGAATTACAATAAAAAACTTTTGTCTTTAATTGTTCAAGTGTTTTAATGAGTGAATGAATGAGAGTAGGCGTTAGTTTAAAACGTTTAAGATTACCACGATGCACGATACTATTTTGCGTGCAAATAATAGGCCATGAGAACCGTCTTACAACTGTACGAAAATCGACCGAATTATCCGGAATTTTGTATACCCATGGTTTGCATACCCGCCACTATCAGTAATAACGTGCCGGGCACCGAATTTAGTTTGGGCGCCGATACGGCCCTCAACGAAATTTGTGGGGTTAGATTTTAAATTGCTTGTGAAATATGTTCTATTTTTTCAATAATAAAAGATTCAAATTTTTTCAATTTTTTTATTATGGGTTCTGCTGTTTTTAAAGCTAGATAAAGCCGTTTCTTTTACCATGTTAATTAGGTGCGTTTGTAAATTATGGAAATTTCCGTGGCATCTTCTTTGTTCTAATTAGTTCATTTATGATTGATTTAGTAGCGAACTTGATACAGCAATTTACCTAATAAATGAAAGCTGGAACTTAGTGTTTGATTAAAAATAAAGATTTCGTAGGATTTCCTCTTCTTTTCATGCGATTTCCAGTTTTTTTATGTGGTTAAATACTATGTCTCGGTGTTGGTTTATGTGGCTAATAGCTTAACAGGGTTTATAATACATGCTTTTAACCCTATTCCTGGGTTTATAATTGGCCTACGTGCTTTTGGTTTAAATTATTTATTACTCTTCAAAGGGAATTTTACACTTAAATAGCTTCGTAAAACCATTACATCAAATTAAAGTAAATTTTAAAAAACCCGTATTAAAACAAATGTATTAAATTTTGGCCGGGGTCAGATAAAGTAGAAGTAAGCGACGGTCATCATTAATATGCAGGGAATTATTTAGACAGTTTTGCAATTATCCGATATATAGCAAACAACGTAGACAAGTTGCCCAAAATTCATAAATAAATAAGGTAAGAATTTGGGCTCGGGCCAGGTCGAAAAATTAAAGCCAACCAGCGGTCATTAGCTAGTGCATTTGCGAAAGCAATATAAAAGTTTTTTACAGTAGCCTAAGTTCACAGCCTTTAAAAACCCTTATTTATAAGTTTCCACGGCAATTATTGAAAAATTGCAAGTTGGATAGGACGGACGCAACCAAGAGCGAGCCCATAAATTGCATAGCAATTGAAAGTGTGAGCGGGGGGAGGGACTGATTTTACAATGGCTGGACTTGTATCGAAATGAAGGTTAAATTTATGTTATTCGTTTTTATAGTGTTTATAAATTTCCATAAAATTGGCAGTTTTTAATAAAATTTTTTGTACACGTGTATTGCATAGTTGGTGGATAAAATAAAACAATCGGCAACGGGGACTAAAAGAAGAGTTTTCGTGGTAGAAACAATGGGTGGGTATTGCGGATACTTAGCCACTTGTGCTGGGCTAGAGACGGGGGCCGATGCAGCTTATATACTCGAAGAAAAGTTTACCATCAAGGATTTACAAGTGAACCTTTTTATATATTATGTCCTTGCAACCCTTTAAACGAGATCTTCTGATCCATGTTAGGAACTAGATAAAACCGTTTGTTTGATTTCAATGTTGGCTTTAGTTAAGGTTTACAGAAGTTTGTGTGCTTTATGGTTGTTTATTTTAAATTTTTGTTGTGAGAAACTATGAAATGGTGTTGTAAAAACGGCTGGGTTTTGTTTGGGCGTCCCTTGGTTTTAGTCGACTAAACATTAAAGGTTTTTGGGCAAATCTTTTGTCTGTTTATGTTTAGACGACTAAAATCAAAGGTCGACCAAACAAAACCCAGCCGTTTTTACAATCATACTATGAAAATTGGTGTTTCTTGTATGGAAATATTGACGTTATAATCAATAAAGCTTATTGAAATGCTTGATTTTGAATCTTTTTAGGATTTTTAGCCTTTTTTAATATAATGACGACATATTAATATTACTCGTATAACCCTCTTTATACATTATAATTGTATAAGCAATTTTAAACTAGTTTTAAATTGTAGTCAGATATGCAAGTATCAATAAATTATTTTTTATCCTCAAAAAAGTAAATAAAAACCATGCAATCATTTGTGCATAGAACGACGTGCTACACATTAAAGCGAAAATGGACGAGGGCATTCAAAGGGGTATTATTCTCAGGTTTGTGTTGTTGTTGACATTTATTTTGCAAAAAATCATTTAAAATTATTTTCCAACATATTGTAATTTGTTGTTTTTATCGTTGTTTTGCGTCAGTGCAAAATTGCCTCTGGGGTTTTTACATTAAAATTTAACCCCGTTTTCGCTGTGTGTTTTTTGCAATAGGAACGAGAAATGTCACGAAAATTATACCATGGATTTCATGAATTCCTTGTACTTGGGCGAGAGCGATGGGGTTTATTCTGCCCGAAAAAATGTGCTAGGACACGTTCAGCAAGTAATTTTTTTTCCTATTACTTTTGATTTATTATCATAATTTATTGGATCACCACTGGGTGTTATTTAAATTCGTTTACATGCAGAGCCTGTTATGTTATTGGTGTAATTTACTTTTTCTAAAACTATTTTATGCAATATAACGAATGTCTTATATTCTTAGCCGTCTTATCGTTGTAATATACTTGCAACAGGGCGGACTAAAATAAAATTGGAGCCACCGTTTGATGGTATACATGAAAGATTTTAGACTAAATATGCTTTCATCCTTCATTTTCGCATTGAGAGTTTAAATATCCTTTGCTTGAGTTAAGAACACGGGAGTATCAGGGGGTGGCACGGAAGGGCAACTGTTCCCCTTTGAATCCAAAAAATCTTTGAAATTTCATATAATTATCGTATAAAAATTCAAACAAAAATATCATTTTGCCTCTCTTAAATCAATCCCCCTCTAAATCCAATCCTGGTTAGGCCCATGGTTAAGAATACGTGCGATGTTTCTATCGGTAGTTATCATTAATAAAGGCTTAAATAAAAGTATTACTACTTTTTGATTTCTTTTGTTTGAATACTGTGAATAAAGGGTGGTTCGCCAACGCCTTTTGATAGGAACATGGGAACCAAGATGGCTCTAAAGGCTTTCAAGTATATGGTTACGCAGCTGGAGAAAACGGTTCAACCAGACGGTATTCACTTAGCACATATAATAACTTTTATCTTATGAATTTTATAAAAATTAGTGGTAAATTCGTATTTTTTGTGTGTAGAGCCCTCCGCGGGCCGTCCGAACGGGTCGAGTCAAAAATTGTAATAATCCGGCTTCCGGGTCGGGCCTGATGTGGCAACCCGGCCTGAGGCCCGAGGCAAAATCTGGCTAAATTTTTTTAAAATTTTAAGTTAATTACTTTGTTGAGTAGGCAATTTAGAGGGGACAAAATATTTCATGTTAAATGAAAGGTGCGGGTGGTATTTTGAATAATTTGTTTCGTAAATTTGCATAAAAAAGTGGGGCTTGGGCAAATTTAATTAAAAGAAATTTCATTTTGCAGGGCTCTAGGCATGTGATAGGATGCTTCCTGTGAAAAATATCATTTATTTAATTTACGATTTTTCAAATAGGGACAATCAAAGCTGTAGCACCAGAGAGCGCCGTACTCATAGGCTATCAAAAGAGGACCGTCGGTTTTACTCCTGTCATCGAACTGATTGGCCAATGTGATTTCGAGTAAGTATCAATTTGTTGTTTTAATTTACTAGTGATCCACTCTGATCTGTTTTCTAAATTTCGACTAAGCCTAGAGGTCGATTAAAAAATACAGACAAGGTCTGTATATGTTTAGTCGACTTAAACCAAAGGCCCACTAAACAATCCCTAGGTCTTTTTACAACACTATAATTTGCAATGCCACTTTCAAAATTTAATCTAAATGATTCATCACATTTTGGGGCTAAATAAAATTTAACAACTCCCTAAAGTTTTTTTGCAATTTGGCATTTCTAATTGAAAAAATAGCCTGCGTTATCTGGACACTGCTTCTAGTTTATCCTGAATACTCCACGTCACTCAGCTTTTCAAGTTTGTTTATATTTAGTAATTTGTGGTATCTGTTATCCGGTAATGTTGTAAAAACGGCCGGGTTTTGTTTAAGTCGTCTTAGACCAAACAAAACCCTGCCGTTTTTACAAGACTGGCATCCTAGTACCACAATCCCAATGGGAGTTTTTTGTTATGTCTGAGAAACCCTCTTTTGATGACTTTAAAAAAGATTGTTAAAGGAAAAAGTAACCTAAGATTCAACCATTGTCCAGTTGTATGTTGGGCTCAGTTTTAAAAACTCCTTCACGATAACACGAATAATACCTCCCTCTCTAAAATAGGCACAGGACGCACAAAAATTTGCAGTGGTGGATGAACCTGAGGCCTCTCATGAGAATTCTGGCCAAGCATACCGCCACGTACGAATCGGAAAGCTTTTACGTGGATTGCATTAAAGATGAAATGGGACCTAAAAGCATGATAACGCCCCTCCTCGGCGATAACAACGCCAAATAAAGCCATTCAATATTTGTCGTTACTCGGCTTTATTTATACCTTCATTTTGCTTGATTGCCGTCACGTCAAAAATTAGTTTTATTTTAAAGCCGACCTTGTAAACTATTCATTTTACCAATACTCAAGCAACACCGAGGCGGCTGCCCCATTCTCTATCTAGTCAATGAAGCTTACGCTAAAGAAGTCCCAACTCAAGTTTATCTCTTACTCATTCGACCTCTTATGTAATGTATGTGTCTCATTTTATGACCATTTGCGTTTGTTGACATAATATTACAACACCCCGGCCCCGTTTGTTTTTTTCCAATCTCTTTCATCATATATATACTACATACACTTTGTGCGCTCGCTCGTCTACATTGTATTTATACCCCAAAATGCATCATAACCTCCTCGCTTCGCGCACTGTACGTAGTTGTATAGTTTCATGGCGGCTCATGCGTATTTATATTTTTACGTTCGGGGCATTACCACCTATATGATGTGCAAATATGTTTTGTCATTTATTTTATCCAAGAATGCAGCTATCCTAAACGTGCGTAATGGTCAGTTATGAGTTTTAAGGTCCCATGGGCGTAGCCAGAATTGGAATTAGAGGGGGGGGGGCAAAATGATCATATTTTAAAATTTTAGCCGAAATTTTTATAATTTTCATCAAATTTTTGGATTTAGAGAGGGATAGCCGCTCCTTTCTGCCCCCGCCCCCCTTGGCGACGCTCGTAATGGTCACCCTTGTAATCAGGGCACGAATTTAGTTTGGGGAAAGACTTCTTTATCCTTGCGGGCGCTTAGATGAGATAGGATTTGTTTTAAAGGGTTTTTTTTTCAATGGCCGGGAGTTTTATCTTAGAGTATGAGTTCGGGAATAATGTCTACTCCACAAATAGAAAATCTCTAATTATGATTTTATCAATTTGAGGTGATGGATTGAATAATATCAACACGTTCAGTTGTGAATAAAAACGTTCTCACGGTAACACGGTCACGTCATAACACTTCAGGGAAATAAGGAAAATATTTTCCCACTGTTATAACGGGAAGTATTCCCGTGTATAATATTGAGTAAAATAAAAGTGTTCTGCGAAACGCTGAAACCTTCTGATTCTTTTTAATTACCACTGGCCTTTTATATTTTTTACCTTCTGGCTGGGCAGCGATTTTCCGAAACTCTTTTCCATTCTTTGACCTATTTTTTCGCGCAAAGTGTAAATTTTTAGCCCTTCGCTTTAAAGGATCTTGGATTCTTCTGATGACAGCTTTACTTCTCTGCTCCATTTATTAGGCCAAATCTTTAATTATCGCCTATCAGTTCCAAAGATTCTTTATTGCTCTGTTTCCCGGATAAAATCTTTATTTACCGCCTGTCATTTTCAAGGAACACGGCTTTTCAATAACTTTATTAAGTCCTAGGCCCACTTTCGTAGCCAATTATTGATCTATAGTAGAGAACTGCAAAGTCACATTTTTTAACCCGAACCCGACCCGAAAGCATTTAAAAATTATAAATCCGGCCCGATTCGACCCGGTGTCAGGTCGCAGGTGTCTAATCAATAGTCCACCGCTGCATCTCCTCTTACGCGCACTCCTTATAAGGGGTGCAGCAATGTATGACAGCGAGGCCGTCCGTCTTTAGCCCTCCATCGGTCTTTCTTCTAGCAAAATGTAACGTGAAATAATTTCGGATTATAACAAAGTTTACCATAAAATAGCACTGCTTATTTTTGGTATTAATGAATAGTTTTGATAATTGTAAATGCATCAATCTGGAGCTGGACTTTTAAGGCGAAATAGACTCTTATTTATATGTTTTTTCTCGATAAAAATGTTCAGTGCAATATGTAAAAAATGCGTTGATCTCTTATAAATTTTTTATTAACCTTTTTTCTTTAAACCCAACATGGGCGTAGCCAGGTTTTGGATTGGGGGGGGGGGCAAAACGTTTAAAAGTTCAATTAGAGGGGGGCAAAAGATAAACTTTTCAAAGTTTTTGTATTGGAAATTTTTTTTATCGTAATTAAGGGGGGGGGGGGGGGGGGGGGGCCTGGCTACGCCCATGAAACCCAATTTCCTTTTTTATTATTTGAAAGTGTCCCTTTGTCTAGTCGACTATATTAGGCTTAGTCAGCGATCGTGATTAAAAAGCAAAACTTGTTTAGCTAACACAAATTTTAAACTTTTTGTCATCACAATTTTTTAAATGCTGAAATATAATTATCAACATTCTCACATGTTTTCCTTAACTGTAAAGTTAACATTTTAGAAATTGTTTTTTGCCGCACGACAAAATTCTGCCCTTTTGGTCGAATTTTTATCCCTGTTGTTGCTTCATGCTGTGGTTTCTTCGGTAAACGGACCATGCATGGATTATTTTAATGAAATCGGAAAACCTTCTCCAAAATCTAAATTTTCAGTGTCCTTTAAACTCAGGCAAAACTTAGGATTCTTATCTTACGATACAACTAGTCTTATAAAAGCGGCTGGGTTTTGTTTGGTCGACTTTTGGTTTTAGTCGACTTACGATCAAGCAAAACCCAGCCGTTTTTACAACACTAGATACAACTTCAAATCCTTTGCCGACTCTAGTCCTATTTTAAACGATAATGATTTAGATAGATCTTTGTGTTTTACCAATAGGCCTTTTTTGTTTTATGCTAATAAATGTGACGTTATTTTTTTAAAAATTTAACAACGAAAAAACCCTATGCATTTTGTCATAAGTTATAAGCCAACAAATTTTTGTTTGAAAAAAACATTGAATTAAAAATATAACAAAAAGGGTTTTTGAGGCTATTAGTGGCCTTGACAAAATTTTGTGTTTCGCACGTAAAGCAATTAAAGTTTTACTTTTAAGGGTTTAAATTTATTTTCAATATAACATGGATATTATTATTTGTACGAATAGGGGACGGGGCTAGTCAGAGAGGGGGTAGTGCTAGCCTTTTTTTATTAAATCTCAGCTCATAAAGACAAATGGCAAAGTTTTTTTCATTGCAGAATCTGTCTTAGTCATGTTGTCATCTTGACCCTTTTTTATTTGATTTTTTAAATTATAAGCTTATGCCTTAAGTTTATATGATAAATTTATGTCTACAGCTAGTTTTTTTTATTAATTTATCCCCAATCGTTTCGAACTTGATTTCATGATTTTTAGATTTAAATTAAAGTAAGAAAATATCATTAAAACTCTTAAAACTGGAGTTATTATGCTTAAATTAATTCTAAAGTTACATTAATTACTCTACAAAAATTTAAACTATTAAAAAAAAATTATTAATGTAGTTTTTAACGCCCCCTAACATTATAATTACTTAAAGCAATACTATATGTTATGAAAATCAATTCAAAATTCGCTTTCATATTACTGAACATTGTTGAGTTGTAGAAAGGGATAATATTCCAAGCTAATTATTTATTTTATTCACTTTTTTTGTATTGCCCTTATTTTGAATATATTTAACTCTTATATCAAATAATTTTGACAACATATTTTAAAATTTTAACTACAGTTTACAAACTTGTAATTTTAGTCCTCTTATTTTTTTATTTATTTAATTAGATTAATTATTAATAGTTCATAACAAAAAAAATGTGCTTTATATAACATATTAAGATTCAAAAGCCAAAGAAAAAATGGTATTTGTAGAGCCAGAGTGATGTTTATAAAATGTGTCATCATTTGACTTTTCAGGTGAAGAAAATGAATATATATCTAAACCATCTTTTTCTCTTTTCTTTTCTTCTTCCATCTTTATAGTTTTGCGTTTAAATTTATATACTTTAATGTAAAATCATAAATTACTTGTGAAATTTTAGTGTATGGGAAGTCTGGAGAATAGTAATTGAGAAATGGTCTGCGCCTTAAAAGTTTTGCGGAATGGCAAATTTTACAAGGTTTTGGCGTTTTTGTAGGACCCTTAGGGGATTCAAATTTAGCTTTTTCATACTTTGGCATGGCTCCACCATGAATTTCTTTCCTTTCTCTTTTCCACAGATGATGATTAGGAAAAATGCCTATTATCTAAAAATTTTATATTATTAATTATTTATTTTATTTATTTGTGTGGTGAAATAATAATTTAAGGTTTATTTACTTCGTCACAACATATCTTACTAACACAAGCCCTAAAATTTAAACGTGTGAATAATTGTCGATAATAGTAAAAAAATCCATCTAATTTGGACCAATAACTTTTCCCAAGTAACCATGGAAATATTTCTAATTTATATTCAATTTCATCTTCTTCCATCGTGTTTGCTAAGTACCTAATTAGAAATTAAATAGGTGATTTTTTCTTGTTAATAATTGTCTATTTAATTGCAATATGTGCTGTTGTTATATTATAGATAGCTTGAAATTTTAAAAATAAAAATTATCATCTAAATATGTTTCAGGAAATTATGTTAATGGTTTAATATAACAAAATTGTTTTTAATAAATATCGTCTGCTTTTTTTGCATATGATCAAATATCCAAGGCAATTTGGTTAAAAATAACTATAGATAAAGAGAAGAGATTATTAGAATGACTTACAATGCTATAAAGAAATTTAATTTGTTATATTCTGTTGTAATCAGGTTTGCCCTTTTGAAATATGCAAAGACCATGGCTAATAAATACTTTTAAAAGGTATTTTTCTATTAAATTTAAAAAAATATGACGTACTTTATCACTTAATTTATGGCATGCATCGGCTTCCAAAAAATATTTTATCAAGGGATCATCTACTAAGATATTTTCTATGTTTAATAATACCCTACCTAACAATTGAAAATATAATTTGACTTCCCATAGGTAAATTTTTATTTCAGCAATCCGCGTAAAAAATGGGAGGTTTTTTGGAATGATTGAATCATAATACAGTTTCAATATAGTTGTGGCCGAATATAACCATTTCCACTTTTGGCATTGGGTATTATTCCTTGTTTTCGAGACTACATCTTAAAAATTGTGTCTAAAAAATTATTTAACATACTTGATTGTTTTTTGATATCCGGGGTTATTGAGTCAATATTTTGCTTAGGTTTATTGTTGGAATCTTTCAGAATTTTCGACTTTGGTTTTTTTTTTAAATTTTTACTCGGGCCATTGTAAATATTTCTCGGATTTCTCATTAAAATCTAACTAATTTAAAAAAATAAAATTGTAAATGATTTTGAAACCTCTTTAAACTTGACAAAAATCGTCTGCTTTTCCCTTTAAATTGATATTTCCACGAGGAAATATGAATTGAGAAACATTCTTTAACATTAATTCAAACTAAAACATTATAATATGTTGAATAACAAAAAATTTAGTAAAAGTATATCTAATCATCCAATTTTGAAAATTGTAACATCTAACCACTTTAAAAATACATATCAAAAATTTCCCAAAATTTGCGAAAAATTTCTTTTACAGTGTATTCATGGGAGTAGCCAGGGGGGGGCAGGGAGGGGCGTCTGCCCCCCTTTAAATACAAAAATTTGGTGAAATTATTAAAATTATGGCTAAAATATCAAAAAATGATCATTTTGCCCCTCCCTAAATCATTAATGCCCCCCTCTGATCCCAATGGTGGCTAGGGTGTATTATTAAAGACCTTATGTTTTTTTGACATATTAATGCTGTAACATAGAGAGGGGGCCATAAAATTTTATTCATAGGGACATTATATTATTATTAAATATAAAGTGTAGTTTAGTTAAAAATTAAGAAAATTTTGGTAGGGGGTAAAATTTCCCCTTATGCCCCCCTTGGCAATTAACTCCACTACTTCATTAATAAGACCTTCAATTATATGGAACTACAACTCTCTTAGCACTCTTTAATAAATTCAATTTTTTTGCATTGCACACATGTTAAATATTCATTGCTCCTTTTTAAATTATATTAATATGCGCACACCATGATGAATGTTGTGAAATTCCACTTTCTTGAATTGATATTCAAGTTTAATATGGTTTAAATTATGTTAGATTAATTAAGATCGCAGCGCAATGATTATAACGAGAATTAAATGCTAGAGATTATTAATCCACTCCTCCACCTCTTATGATTTAGCTATAATCAAGGGTGTTATTTGGCTTTAGAAATTACATTAAAAAGTGAATTATAAGAACTTTCCCAAGGTCTTTTCTATATCACGAATAGTATCAAAATTGAAGAACGTGCTTATTTTTCAAAGCCGCTTAAACTTTTTTAGAGTTTACTAGAATTTTTCAAACAATTTCTAATTTTTTGACCTTAATATATTTTTCAATTCAGTGTTGTAAATTTATTGATAGTCCGTGTAATGTTATTGATTTTAAAATTTTTTCAAAATTCCTCACATCGGCGTAGCCTGCATTGGAATTATAGGGGGGCAATAATTTTTAAGAGAGGGGCAAAATAAATATTTTTTGAAATTTTAGCCATAATATTAATAAATTTCAACAAATTTCTGGATTTGGAGGGGGCAGCCGCCTCCCCCCCCCCCCGCCTTGGCTACACCCATGCTTTCTCACCTTATACTTATAGCAAATTCAGCATGCATGTGATGTTAACTCAACAAATCAGCCTAAAATAGATGACTGATGAGCACATGTTAAAGTAGTAAATAATTGAATTTTTTTGTATAATTCGTGTTAATAATAATTGTGCTTGTGTCATATAATGATGCAAATTTTATAAGTTTCTGAATTGGTTAGTTATGATATACCTCAACTAACTTTGCAAATTTTATTTACTTCAAATCAAAATCGTATTAACATAACATATGTTATAAATCAATATGGCCCATATTAAAGTTGCTATCCTCTCTTCCTCTTCTATTTTTTTCTTTTGAAGGCAAAAGAAGAACTTGCAGAAAATTTCTAAGGGACTTTAGTTTTCCCTTTTTTTTGATCTCAAGTTGATAGGTAATGTTCCACTAACCTAATCATAAATCATTGGGGAAAAAATTTCTCATTTTATTCAAAAAGACCGCTGGCTGATGTATTCTAAAATGATGAATGTATTGAGCTAATTTAGTAGCTTTAATGTTCTAAACCCCAATTGCTGTATAAATGTTTATTAGCTTTAATCAGCATGGGGGGGGGCAAGAAATCTTTTGTTTTTAATTTGTATTGTAACTAGAGGGGGGCAATAATGTTTTAGGAAGAGGCAAAATGATATTTTATTAAATGGCTACCCCCATGATTGTACATGCCAATCTTTGAGTTAATTTTTCAAGGGGGGGGGGGGGGAGGAACGACCCAGCATAACTTTTTTACAAATAAGTGGTTGGAGGGGTGAAACATCATTTCCGAGTTTTCAAGAAGAAAAAAACAAAACATATGGGGTTTTTAATTTGAAAATTTATTAATATAATTTCTACCTTGTAGTTGTACTTGCTATGCAATTTATTAATTGCTATGGATTTAAAAAGTTATTAAGTTTAATCAGCAGGGACGTTATTATGAATTTAGTAACGAAATAGGAATTGGAACGGGCGTAACCAGCATTGATATTAGAGGGGGAGGACAATATTTAAGGAAGGGCAAAATGATCATTAAGAAATTTCGACAAAATTTTGAATTTAGAGGGGGGCAGCCACCCCTCCCTGCCCCCCACCCATGGGAATTGGCCAAGAACTTTATTGAATTTATAAATAGACATTGAGGCTTGTCCTATAAAGGGTTATGTATGATGCTATCAAGATGATAAACTTCAGACTTAATGCGAAATCGGTGATATTACGATGTTTACAGTCCATACTTAACTGCATAACATAATTAGATTAATTCACTTTAAATCAGCTGTTTTATAAATTGGGGGGGGGGCATCTGCCCCTTCCCTTCCCCCACTTTTTAAGTCCATCCTTTTTTGATTACATTTTTTCTATGTGCATATAAAGAGATAAAATAGAATTTCTCACAAATTCTGCTGGTGTTTGCTAGCAAACACATATTGCTATCGCCTGCCTCAACAAAACACATATTGTAAAATGATGCTTTTTCCAATTGTGCTGTGGTGATACACATACTGACTACTGCTGACTAACTAAGGTTATATAAGATTTAAAAACAATTAATCTTTACGTTTATTTTCTTTTAAAATAACACTACATCATGCGAAAAATTGTTGGTGAGCTTTGGAATTTAAACAAAAAAATCGATTGATCGACTATCGTAAAGAAATTATAATTGAATACTGCAATTTTAAAATTTCGCTAAGGTTTATTGCAAACGTTTCCTTGAAATTCAAGAATCCTCTATATTCCAGACCTGCTCTTCTGCAGAAGCCTATACTACCCTAACACCCCTCCCCTTACCCTGCTAAAAGTGAAAAAAAACCTTCAAAATTAGAAATTCTAAGCAAATTCATCCTGCTAACTCTTACTATAAGGAATTTCATTACTTCCTTCCTTCCTCATTCTCTATCTGTATTAACTTGACTCTTCTCACCCAGGAGATCAATTCTGACCCCCTTTTGTGCAGTGAAATTCTAAACTATCGATAAAAAATCGTTATTTTTTTTGTTGTTTTGTTATTGGGGTGCCCTAAAGTCAAACGAAACTGAAAATTTGTAGAAAAATTCTTGAAAAAGATATAGAAAAAAAATATAAAAAAATAAAATATATTGTAAATTGTCCAAGAGCTTCTGTCATATGAAGGGTAGTAAAAAGTCGTTCCTAACAAGGAATTTGGCTTATAAAAACTCACCTAAAATGGACGATTCAGCAATGTTAAATTCATCAAAATCCCCGAAAAAATCAACTACTATGGGACTCAACTTTTCCACATTTTTTTCCAAAATATTTCACGTTAAATGCACGAAACACAGCTTTTCAATACTCGCTACCCTTTTGGTTTTATCCGTTATTTTCATTCAGCCAGTGTTGACCCAAAATATCGACTGTAAACAGGTAAATTATTTTTTTTTTCCTATGAATTTGAAAATTAAAGTTATTAAGTATTTTTTGCGATTTTTAAGGGAAAATTTTATTTAATTTATGATAAATATATAAGTATTATTAATTAAAAGTGTTGAATTTTAAATTGCCACGACTAAATATTTAGTTTAGACCTTAATTTATATTCAATTTGAGGTTCAAATATATAAAATATCCTATAAATTTTTTTAACCTTAAATTAAATAACCAATTATTATAAGATTTGATTTTATTTCAATATAGGGTTATAATCCTATATATATTTTGGATTTTTAATGTTTAATTATTTTTACTAGATTATCATAAAATAATATTTAATTACATGGAGGTAGTCAGCATTGGAATTAGAGGGGGGCAATAATGATTCAGGGAGGGCAAAATGATCATTTTTTAAATTTTAGCCATAATTTTAATAAATCTCAACAAATTTTTGGATTTAGAGAGGGGCAGCCGCCCCTCCCAGCCCTACGCTCATATTTTTTACAGGTTTATCATAAAATCATATTTAATTATAATCGAAACACTAAACTTAAATATTTATTATCACACTTGATAATAGCTAGTAAAAATTGTATTTTCAAGGATTATTGCCCAACATCTGGAATTCTATTGCTTTAATTTATAGGCAATCTCTGCTTAGATCTACCGCGATGTTAATCTTTTGTTAATTTACTTTTAATATCTATAAATCCTTCTAGCACGTATCATATTACGTTCTACTTAAGAAAAATTTTATTATAGCTAATATTTCAACAACAAAAACGATTAAATTTGGAATCTCGAAGGCTTTCATAACTTACTTTCCAAGGCTTTTAAATTTTGATACAGATATAAAGAAAGTGAGAAAATTGATTTTTGCGATTCATTACTTTACTAATGTTATTGGTGCCAAGCTAAGCTAACACGAATCTTTTATTGTCATTCTATAAGATTTAGTTTTTTCAAACAATTTATCCACTAATTTAGACTGGACAGGATAGTTTTTTTTTGGAAAATGTCTAATTACTTTAATTTCTGGTTACTGATAAATTTAAAATCCACTTTAATTAAATAGCTTAGAAATCCCACAAATGTACCTTTCTTTTAGAAATTTAATAGGATTTTTTTTGGCAAAAAATAAATTTATTTTTGGCTTCAAATGGGAATTTTCTTTAGGCTTTTAGAGATAAAATGCTCTTGCTCTACTATCCTTTTATTGCCATTTAGATAGATTAGTGGTTATTTTTGTTTAGTTTGCACTTATGAACAATATTAATTTCAAATAAAATTAAAAGTCAAATTTTTATAAGTGGCTAGGTTAAGTATCTAATATTATGTTACAAATTTTAATATATTGGTTCAATATTCTGCCATTTACCTAAGTAGTATCTGTCATTTTTCCAAGGTTAAGATTCCAGTACTTAATGTTCAATTGTTGCTTTTGAAATAAACATCTCATACTATTTAATTAACTTGCATTAAATAAGTATAATTAAATTAAATGATTTTAAATTGCATGGGCGTAGCCAGGTTTTGGATTAGGGGGGGGGGGGCGAAACGTTCAAAAGTTTAATTAGGGGGGGGGGGCAAAACATAATTTTTTTTATAATTTTTAAGGCTTTCCCTCCCCCCCCTCGCCTCCCTGGCTACGCCCATGTCAAATTGTCTCAAAACTTGATTTATAAAGCTGTCTAAGTGTTCAAAAAAAATTTTGAAGTTCTGTTAATATCATTAAATTGTAAGAAGAAATTTTAAGACTTTTCCCTCTTTTCATATTTTATAATTTTTTTTAAATATACTTTAAATGTGGAAAAAATTTATTTAAGAAAATCGTATCAACATCAAGTTTAAAATGTCTTTCAATAAATATTATTACTAACAAATAAATTTCAAAAGCGATTTTAATCTGTATTTTTATAAAGTTTTTACAAAAGATTAACTAATTTATTTCTAATTTTAAAAACCATTTTTTATTATTGTAAAACGATCACATTTTTATGATATTTTGGATGTGTCTCAGAAACCAGATGATCCAAAATGTGCGGAATGCGTGAAGAGTGAATTTGGTTGTTGCCCGGGCACTAATATTTCAGCCAAAGGACCCGATAATAAGGGATGTCCAGCCATAGCTAACGCGACAAAAACAGCTGATAAAAATGTCACCAAATCTCAAAATGACACTGGACCGTCCAAAAATGGAACGACCCCATCGGACGTTAAGCTAGTTACAGGAGCACCGGGTAGTAATGATTCAACTTTGAAAAACGTTAACACTACAGCTACTACTACCCCAGCTAGTTCAACAACACTTTCTGGAAAAAATGAAAGTTCAACGACAAAAAAAGCGATTTCTAACGATACGAAATCATCTACAACTAAAGCACCTAGTAGCGCAAGTGCGGGTCCTAATGGAACCATAGGAGCTGCTAAAATTTTGGTTGCTGATCATAAAGCAAATGCCATCAAAGACTCTGACAGAAGTATAATGTTTTTTGGATGTCAGTTAAATAACTAATATAAATAAATAAGGCATTTTTAGATCATGACAAAAGAAATATTCAATTAGTTTAAAATCCATATTAATATTTTATATATAATAAATATTTTTTTAAATTTATTACGGGTGTATAATTGTTACAATTATTTATCTATAATTTAATGAATAAAATCATTTATACACTTTGTAGTTAACTTCTAAGTTAAAGGTAAGCTAGCTAAGTTTTTGTCCTTTTATGATGTATAACTGAGTAAACAATGTGCGAATAGAATCTGCTAAGGGTAGTGTTGTAAAAACGGCTCGGTTTTGTTTGGTCGCTGTTATGTTTAGTTGACTAAAACCAAAGGCCCACCAAACTAAACACAGCCGTTTTCGCAATACACACTAATTAAGGGCTTCATAATAATCACCAAACGAAAGTTTTTTTTTATAATAAGAAAAAATAAAGTGAATACACGTATTTTTGCCATTGAAATAATACAAATTATCGAATCGATTGTAAAATTTTAACTCAAAAAAACAGAAGCCAAGGATTGTTCTTTGCCATCTGACCCCGGTCCATGCAATAATTACACTATGTATTGGCATTTTGATGGAGAACAATCTGGGCAATGCGCTAGATTTTGGTATGGAGGTTGTGAGGGAAATGCTAATCGTTTCAATAGCAAAGAAGATTGCGAACAGTTTTGCATTGATCTACCTCCCGAAAGTATTAATTGCTATTTTAAACAAAAATTTGCATGGGCGTAGCCAGCATTGGGATTAGAGGGGGGGGTGCAATAATGATTTAGGGAGGGGCAAAATGATAATTTTTCCAAATTTTAGCCATTTTTAATAAATTTCAACAAACATTTTGGATTTCGAGGGGGGCAGCCGCCCCTCCCTGTCCCCCTCCTTGGCTACGCCCTTGAAAATTTGTCTTGTCCCCTCTCCTGTCTGTCCTGGTGTTGTAAAAAGGGCTGGGTTGTTTTGTGTGGTCGACCTTAAATTTTAGTCAACTAAACATAAACAAACCAAAGATTTGACTAAAAACCTTTTGGTCTTATGCGACTAAGAAAAAATAAACAAAGTCGACCTTCTTAAGACAACGGTCGATTCTGGTCTATTTTTCAAATTTTGACTAAGCCTAGAAACAGGGTTTACTTTCAGAAAAAATGCTCCGAGGGGGTATTTTCAATTTTCGGGGGGGTAAAAATTTTTTTAATTGCTTAATTATCAATTTTAAACTTGAGTTCATGCTTCAATCAAAACTCTCCGGGGGGGTATTTGACCCCCCGGGCACCCCCCTGAAAGAAACCCTGCCTAGAAACACTAGTCTGTCTCCTATATTAATTTTAATATGATATTTTAGAGGCTTGCGACTTGCCTCGTATTGCTGGTAACTGCGACGAGTATGTTCCAGCGTTTTTCTTCGATTCTGAAGCTAAGGCTTGTTTCCCCTTCGTTTACACGGGTTGTGGTGGAAACAATAATAAATTTTTGTCCCTGGCCGAATGTCAAAAAGTTTGCTTGAAAAAGACTGATACAACAACTACCCCCTCTAATACCACTAAACAACAAGATCAAAAATCCAATGGAACTAAACAACAAGACGACCCTTCGAGTTAGTTTATTACTTTAATTTCAAAATTTATACTTATTAATATTTACCGGGGTTTCAATATGTTTGAAGAATAACTTAAAGTTTAGTTTGTTTAAATATTAGAGCTGGTGTTTAAAATATTAGATATACTTAATCAAATTACCATAATTTAAGTTAGGTTTATAATGGCTGTTGATTATTTTAAGAATGTTTTAATTTTAAATATTAATAAATAAATCAATTTAAATACCTATATTATCAACAAAATATGAAATTAAAAAATATTTAGAAGACAAAATCGAATGCGAAGATTGTCCTCCAACTGAAAAAAGTAAAATTAGTTCGTGCACGATTTAATTAACGACCAATCTAAAATAAACAAAAAATATGAGAATTTTTTTTTGGCTCTATAGTAAATTTCTTAAAGGATTAAGAATTTAGGTATATTGAGGCCAAACATTTTTTCTGTTCACCATATTTTGCCTCTAAGGTTTCTCTGCAATAAAATTAATCTGTAAGCATGAATCTGCTGTGCATAGTCACTCTCGCGCTATGCAGGAAGGAGTGAAGGGAATTTTATTTGTGCCAGTGTTACAGAAAGCGAAAGTTCCTTAGAATATATATTTTCTTGAAAGAACCTTAAGGAAATCAGGATGATTTTTGGGGAACAAATGTTTAGATGTAGTAAAATTAGAAAAAGTTTTCTTTCATATGCCCTCATCATGGTGCGTAGGTGTTAAAATAGCATCGATTATTTGGTTTTTGATTCAACAAATTTAGCACTTGTGCGTTTTTTCACTATTACAATTTCAACGTTAGAAGTTTTTCCTTATCACATGATTAGCAAATAATTGAAATGATCGATCCATCATTTAAATTAACTAAACGTTTGAAGGGTTTTTAAAAGTGTTTATAGCGTAAAAATTTCTTAGTTTTCAATTAGTTATAACAAATAAGTAATACTTGTCATGAATAGTATCTTCTTTATCATATATGTGCACGTTTTTGCATGGCAGAGCATGAAATAGCAATACCCCCTTTTGCTTGCTTATTGGGCTAAAATTAGCTTATTTATTGTAAAATAACATAAAATTATTACCAAGCTAATATTAATATCAAAATATTATTTTTTATAATTATATTTTGTTGGTATCTATCGTTTTAACCAAAAAAATTAACGTAAATAATCGTCATTTAAATTTATTAACTTAAACAACATTTCCTTTTGCTAGGAGTTAGTTTTTTTGTGTGGATTTTTATCTCATTTCTCAACTTTTTATGGCAACCATTGGAATTAATGGTAAAAAGATTCGAGTTTTTATTAACTTATACCAGACAAATAACTCTAATAATATATTTTTCACCATCTATTCTCTAATGATAACCCTTAAATGAATCAAATTATTAACTCAAATTACAACTATGGTATAAACAAACTCTATTAGTGTTGTAAAAACGTCTGGGTTTTGTAATTTATTCGGCCTTTGGTTTTAGCCGACTAAACATAAACAAACTATAGATTTTTGGTTTTTTTTTTTAGTCGGCTACTAGACATAGTCGAAATTTAAAAAACAGACCATAGTCTACAGTTAGGCTTTGTTAAACCAAAGGCCAACCAATTAAAACCTAGCCGTTTTTACAACGCTACTCTCTTCTTGTGTGTGTAATTTGTATGATGTGTGATGATGTATGTATTGTATGTGTGTGTGTTTTTCTGCTTCCATCTCACTTCTTAACAAGGTTTGTGCCTGGCTCCGGCCCCAGAAATCGTAGAGCCCGGTGAGGGTTGCCTAGGCGTTGCCATTGAACTCTTTTATTTCGACCTCAAAGATTGGCTTTGCACGCCTTTCAATTATAGCGGGTGCGGTGAGGTTACAGATAACGTGTTTGAAACTTTGGAACAATGTGAAAGCGTGTGTACAGATAAGGATTTAGCCAGTATACCATTCGTCCCTATCTATACCATCCCCTAGTGTTGTAAAAAGGGCTGGGTTTTGCTTGGTCGGCCTTTGGTTTTGGTCGACTAAACATAAACAGACCAAACGTTTGACCGAAAAACCTATGGTCTGTTGATGCGACAAAGAAAAATAGACCAGAAAATCTTAGGTGTGTTGATGTTTGTTCGACCAAACAAAACCCAGCCGTTCTTATAGCACTACTATCCCCTAATTACAAATTGTTTTTTTGCCATAATTTTACATGTTTTTTTGCTCTTTTATAGTTTTTCGACTAAAAGAATAATCTGAAGTGGATTTTGATTTCACATAACACTTTTGGAATAGCTTAGCATATTAGAAACGATGATAGGTTGAGAGGAGACTGTTAACGTAGCAACAAGATTTAACTATAGTTATGATTATTTTAGGACAAGATATTATATTTCAATTTTCAAAGGCTCATTTGTAATAAAAAATAGCTTGTCGACAGTTATTTTTAAGGAGTTCTATCAAAGTCGGTAATAACAGGATTAACAAAGAGCAAGCGATAATTTTATAGAAATTCAATCTTATTTATTTTATTATTATTAAAAGTAAAAAAATAAAGAGCGAAACTTATATACGATTCCTTGGTATAAATCACATTATTGTTAAAATGCATAAATTTTTATATCCTAAAACATTGATTTCACCTAGGATTGAAAATTTTGTTTAGCATACTTACAAAAATAGTTGTACCATAAGATAACAATTATTTTTACACTTTGACATAGAGAATTAGATACAAAAGTTTGGTAAAAAATGTATATACAATGCCAGATATTTCCCAAATCTAGTGCATTATTTAAGCCATTTTGTTATTGCATAATTGCAGTTCAATTTTTCATTGGGCCGTCCTAACATTATTTCCAAACATTCTTGTATTTACACAATATAAATTCCAGTTTAAATATTGATTATATATTCGACTATTCATGTATAAATTTCAAACATAGGGATATTAAGGTTTTAGATTGGAGGGGGGGGAGATCTTAAAGTTAGGTATTGTTTTAAAGAGGGGCAATATTGACATTTTTTAAATTATAACACTGTGTTTTAGGGAGGCTCCCTGACTAAGTCCTTGATGACAACTGCTTTTTTTATGTATATGTTTTTTTCTGATTAGAAATCTGCTTCTTGCCCAAAAAAGTGGGAAGTGGCAGTAAAAACGAAACCAAATTTTACTACGACCCTTTCAAAGTGATGTGCATGCCCTTCCAATTCAAGGGATCCGATGGCAATCCCAATAACTTCGACACTAAAGATGCTTGTGAAGCGGCATGCCAAAGTGCCAACATTGAACCGGGTACAAAGCCTTAAAATGAAAATTTTGAACATTTTTAATAAAAATTGTGATGGAAAAAGGTTAAACAAATTACGAAATTTATAAAATTACTAAAAACTTATTATAAAAATAAATTAAGGGGTTTAATTATATATTAACTAAACTAGTAATAATAAGCGTTTAATAAAAAGTCTATAAGAGAGATCGGATTATAAAAAGGCATGTTAAATCTTTCAAACGTTTTTAAATAGAAAACAGCCTATTTGACATTATTGGTTAGAATAAATTCCAAAACTTTTGAGAAAATACTTAGCTACTAGATAGGGAAAAAACTTGTATTCGCTTTTTTTATAAGCTGCAATCTTTTTTAAATAAACACTATGGCCAGCCTTGACTCATCTCTTACTTTTTTCCTATGGAGGGAGTTCTGACAATCTCAATTAATTTTTTTTGTTTAAATACTTTTATTAGCTAAAAATAATATATAAGTGAGATATACAAAAACGAATTTATATCAATATCAAAAAATTCTCCATAATCATCTTGGGCCAAATCCTATGTGCTAAAGCTTTAAATATTAATTTTCTGGCGATCCTGACATAAATAGCTTTTCGTACACGAATAAGTATGATAACTTGAAAATAATTGTCTCTTTGTTGGTTATTATAAAAAACCCCAACATTCTTATAAAAAGCTTAATTTTGAAGTGTTGATAGAAAAAACATGTTGATATTCTTAAATTTATATTTTTCCATAGGTGGATGTTTTATAAAACCATAAATTGCATAGCAATTAATAAATATTAGTGTTATAAAAACGCCTAGGTTTTGTGTGGTCCACTTTGATTTTAGTCGACTAAACATAAATCAGATCAAACGTTTTTTGGTCTATTTTTCGTTGTCGCATAACCAAAAGTTTTTGGTCAGTCAAACCTTTAGTCTATGTATGTTTAGTCGACCAAAACTAAAGGTCGACCAAATAAAACCCACCCGTTTTTACAACACTAATAAATTAACACATTTGACCATCATAGACACTACAATATGCGATTTGCCGGTTGAGCGTGGGAACGGGGCTAAAAACGATAGACGTTATTACTTCGATAGAAGGTCTAATAGATGTCTTCTCTTCGGTTATTCTGGTTCGGGTGGGAATGCCAATAATTTTGTTAGTGAAGATGATTGCAGAGAATATTGCTTACCCGATGATGAGAATGATGATGATTACCCTCAACAAGGACCCGCCCCTAATTATCCTTACCCTCAGGATCCACGTTACACCCCTCAGTCACAAAGTCAAACAAGTTAGCCAAGCCTCTCATTTAACACCTAAATTTCTTGATCTTAGTTAAAATCATGGACGTAACCAGGGGGTGGCAGGGAGGGGCGGCTGCCCCCCCTCCCCTTAATTAAAAAAATTCTTCAAAATTTAATATAACAATGGTTAAAATCACTAAAAATTATCATTTTGCCCCTCCTTAAATATTCTTGCCCTCCTCTAAATCAAATCCTGGCTACGCCCATAATTAAAATTACAAAATTTCATCTCAAACCATTAATAACCTTTTTAAGCACAACCATCTTTTTATTTAAATCCTATCTGCTATTAGGATACGCATATTTCTGTGGTACATTAAATTGTGATATAGGTATTTGATAAGTATTATTTAATTTATTTGTAAACGATTAATACGATAATTGAAGAGTAAGCACAATTAGGCTGGATTTTAGATACTATCGGGTCCTAGAGTCAATATTAATTGTGAAAGAATGGCTGAGTCAATACAGTTAAAGAATTAGATTATAATAGGGTTTAAATGTTGGAGAAACAAAAGATGGATCTTATAAGGTCGATTTGAAAGTCGTCTAAAAAATAAAAATGACAAGAGTTGATTGATATAATACAAAGCATTAAATTTAAATGCAGATCCATGTGCCAAGCCTAGTGACCCCGGGACATGTGGCAATTACGTTTTGAAATGGACATTTGATAGCCAAATGGGCCGTTGCAAACAATTTTACTATGGTGGATGTCAAGGCAATGAAAATAGGTAGGAATTATTTTCGCAATATATTATTAATTATAATCCAAAATAGTAATAACAATTTAGATTAGTAATAAGAATCACCAATTTTGTGAATACAGCTTCTTTGTATCCAAGTATCAACGTTTTAAACATATATTTAGGTTCGAAACTCAACAAGAATGTGAAAACAAATGCCTCAGGCGTCAGGCTCAGGCTCCATACGGCCAAGATCCCAGAAGACCGCCGAGTCAACAAGCACCTCCCGGCCAATATTATCCAGCCGTTCCCCCGCAAAGTATCACATTCACTTTAACTGCTCTGCATCTATAAATTCACATTGATAAAAAATGTCTTGTCTTGTCCAACTTGTTTAATTAGTACTTTAAGCAAATCCTAAAGTCTTAAAATGAATACAATCTAATTAATACGATATAGAAAGATAACATTCACGGCTAGAAAACTATAAAAAACGCGCTAAAACTAAACGGATGGCATTGATCCGCGTATGGAAATCGTGCTAGATTTAACGATTTCCATTGCAGTAAAGTGAAGTTTATAAGCCTAAAGTTTCATATCAAAACTATCTTGTTTATTTATTTTACAATTCTTAATTCATTGAAGTAAAATTAAAACTTAAAAATGGCGTCCAGACAATTAAAATAAAAGGATATTAATTAAAAATGCCTGATTAAAAAGTACTCTTTCAAATCTAACGAGACGTTTCTTCATTTATTAAAAGGTTCTAGGGCGGGTAGGAGACCGGGAGACCCCATTTGCAGTATGCCAGCAGACCGCGGACCTTGTACGGATAAATGGGGAGCTAAATGGTACTACGACCCGGCCAAAAGTAAATGCGATCGTTTTATGTACGGCGGTTGCCAAGGTAACGCTAACAAATTCGATTCTGAACAAGCGTGCCTGCAAAAATGTGCTGGGACACCCTCCAACCCCCCAGGTCATTCGACATTTTAAAACTTAAGAAAGAAAAGTATTTAATAAAGTTGGACGGACGGACAGGACAACCAAAAGCGAGCCAATAAATTGCCTAGCAATTAAAACTTTGAAAATAACCGCATTTTCACATTTTAATTACCAATAACTCGTTTGTGTGGGCTTAATAAATTATTAACACGAAAATATTTATGTCACAACAAATGTCGGAATAGAATCAATTTTAAACCTAATAATTTCCATTTGTTCAGACTTCTAACTCATTAAATTGGCTGGTGAAAAGAGATTTACTTCTATTAAACGACCCTTTCAATAAGCCCAATATTTTTGAGCTGGTTAAAACTGAAGCTATATACACAATTAACGCCAGTTTTTGTAGAGGAGGAGGGCTTTTAATATATATAAATAAAACATTTTTTAGCAAAAATTATCCCTTACCAGACATTTTGTAACTTTCTATTTTGTTTTCGAGACAATTTATCCATTAATCCATCGAAATTTATAACAAAATAGGCCCTACTCCGAATAGACAGCAACAACGAGCACCCGGCGGAGCAGCTCAAAATGCTGGGGGTCTTTGGCCCGAGGCTAATACCAACTCACAAGTCACTGATTTGCAAGTAGTCCCATCGGGGGAAGCATTTTCCATAATAGGTTCAACCGTTATATTCACGTGTAAACCGACGGGTAGGCAAGGCAGCGATGTAGCTCGCGAAGCTGCAAATATAAAATGGACAAAGACTGGACAACCATTACCCGCTAAAGCTAGGGCGGACAATGGCGTTTTAACGATACCCAGCTTAGAAGAATCTGATTTTGGGACTTATGGATGCTCTCATTCCGCGGTCGATTATATAGTACCAGTCTTTCTGAAGAAAATGCCATCGGGCCAAGTTGGTGAGTTATTTTATGCCCGCACCTTAAATTTAGGCAGTACAAACTTTTTTTTCATATACGTTAGAACTTATTTTTGGTATAAAATAAACTTTAAATTTGGTAATACCATCTGCGATGGATAGAGCAAATGTGGAGGCGATGGTACTAAAATAAAAACTAGCTCGCAACGATTTGAGTCATAAACTCGATGTTATGACTGTGGCACTTTTATATCCTGAAAGCTTAAGTTTAAATAAAAATTGGACATTTTCCAAGATATAGGTAAAAATTAAAAATTTACCACGTTTATCTTTAAATACGACGTCGAGTGAAACGATTAGAATTCTTAGATTCAAAAATGAATTTTATAATGATTTAATCGAATTAGTTGTACCAATACACCCATCGGGCCAAGGACCACCCCCGGGGCAATATGATACCCAAAGACAGCCACCACCCCAGGCACCACCTCAGCCAGTTCAGCAAAGTCCAGCTAGCCAAAGTGGTGGACCTCCTCAATCAGCACCTCCAGGTGTCGATCTTTGTAGCATGAAATCAGATGCCGGACCTTGTAGAGATTTTGTGATTCGTTGGCACTTCGATCCAGCTGACAGACAATGCAAACGATTCTATTACGGAGGTTGTCAAGGCAGCGCCAATAATTTTGCCGACGAGTCAGCTTGTAATAGCAAATGTGGTGGTCAATCACAACAAAGACCCGCTCCAGGTCCACAAGCTCAACCGCCTCCCATAGTAGATCCCGCATCTAGTCCTAGGGGATACGTATCTACCAGTCGTTTACCTCCCGGTATACACTCCATTATTCTATTAATTGAATAATTGAATTAGTCATGGACGTTGCTAGTGTTGTAAAAACGGCTGTGTTTTGTTTGGTCGATTTTTGGTTTAGGTCGACTAAACAAAATCCAGCCCTTTTTACAACACGAGGGACATTAATGCTCTAGGCAGGGGCAAAAAGCTATTTTACGAATTTAAGCCATAAGTATAATATATTCATGAGTATTTCTGGATTTAGAGGGGGCAATCGCCCCTCCCTGTTTCCCATTGGCAATTCTTATATATATTATACCCATTGTAGGTACATAACGACACAAGTGTTTTGAGAAAAATATTTATATAACATCATTATTGCAAGATCTAGAGCATTAGATTATGTTTACGAAAGTTTAATAAAGTTCTGACCAATTTTTAATGTTTTTATTGAATAAACATTTAGACTGTGATTTGCCTCAAGTTAAAGGACCATGCAAAGCCAGTGACCCGAGATGGTATTTTGACTACATAAAGAAACAATGTCTTCAATTTATATACGGTAAAAATGATGCATTTTTTGCCATAATAGCCATAGGTTGCTATTTTTTTGATAAAAACTAAATGTTGAACTATTATAGTAAAGGCTTAAATTTAAAATAAAATTTGTTATGTTTAAGATCAGAAAAAATGAAAATATAATTTTTGTCGTGACTAAAGCTCATTTTACATCATGTAACAACAAAATCAATATTACAAAATTATTTTAAAAATGTGTTAATTTTGTTTATTATATGCTAGGAGGGTGCGAAGGTAACGCCAATAATTTCAGGACCAAAGAGCAATGTGAACAAAAATGTCCCTCTTCTTCCAGCCCCTCACCTCCCAGAATACCCCCACCCCCACCACCTCACTATGGTGCCGCCCCTTATCCCTACCCCTACGGCCAACAACAAAGACCTCAGCAGCCACCCGTATATTCACAAGGTCTTACAAATATTAAATTGTTTTTTTTGCATTTGAAAAATATTTTCTCAAATATTAAATAATATTGCTAAAAGTTTTATATTCTTTTCTCTGAGAATTAATTAAATAATCCATCGGATCTTCAATCCTATTTTCCAAAATCTTGTAGTAATAGTTTTCATGGGCGTAGCCAGCATTAGGATTATAGAGGGGCAATAATGATTTAGGGAGGGGCAAAATGAACATTTTCAAAATTTTAGCCACTATTTTAATAAATTTAAGCAAATTTCTTCCCCCCCCCCCTCTTGACTACGCCCATGATAGTTTTGTAAATTGTTTAAAATACTACATTCTGTGATTATAAATCTATGCGTTTCAGTACGCATGATATTTCCGCGGCACATAGCCTCTTACCAAGATACGGGGCCAGGCGGTGATAAGGCCCAAATTGAAATTATAAGAAAAATCCAAATGGGCACTGCTAACCAGGGTAAAAACAAAGACTCTATTCCATAATATTTTTAATGCGCGCAGTAGAACAAAAAGCTTCAGTCACTATTATCTCCTTTCCACAACTTGCTATTGCTATTGGCATGTTATTTCGCGACTATACCGCTAGTTCCATTATTTTATTTGGAATTTCTAAAAATCTGAGGAATTGCATGTCTTGCAGTTCGATACAACATGGCCGTAAATGTTCACTAGTAGCACATAACGCTCAAAACGGATTGTGCATGAATATAAATCATTTGGCTCATAATACTTATAATTGATTACTACGTCTAAATCTATTGACACTAGCTGCCGGGCGCCGAGAAAAATGTAAAGGTGTATCGTCCATTATATACTTTTAAATTATAACATACAATTTCTAGCCTGGTTTTTAATTATGACTCTAGTAAAAACTCTGGATGTGTGAGTTCTAGAGAAACTCAAAATAGAAACGGTTGTTTTCTGTTGTTTAAACATTTATTATATAGTCAATCGCTGAATATTATCAAATCAGTGACGTTACTATTTCTAAAATTAACTGAACTACCGATTACATATAAAAATAAAGATAGGTCAGATTTGCCTTACGTAATCATCACAAGAGGATTTTTTCAAGGGGGGGGGCCGAAACTGCCAAAAAAAATTTAAAACATTTTTATTTATAATATAATAAAGATCATAGATTATAAAAATCCGGCAACTGTCGTAAATTAAAATTTTCGGGTAGGCTAGTGCAATTCGCGTTAAATGAGACTTTAATATTATAGTGAAATATTTTATTTTCCTGAATTATTTTCCCACTTTTTTATTTGAGTGTCTAATGATAAATCATTAATCGTAATTCCTATATATAAAATATCGAGAAATAAGAAATCAAAAAATTACTGCGGAAAATGTAAGATTTATCATTTGGGCATTTCAGGTAGCTCCAATGAATTATACACGGACATGCGGACTCTTAGAATGGTTCAAGGGGGGTTGGGCCGGGCGGCAATTTAGTTATAAAATCGGGTCGGGTTAGGGTAAAAATATTTAGACAAATGTGACCTATGATCAAGATGTAAATTTTGTGCATAGAATATAGAACGCTTTAATGATAAAATAGTCATTGGATATTTCTTGACCATCGATTGCTTAATCTAGGATTTTATATTACTTTGAAGCATTACCGATGATTTGTTAATAATGCCAATTTATTTAATCGATGTTTTGACATAGCATTTCTTATTTAAGTTTTTAATATTCCATGTATGGAAAATTTCGTTCATTGGTGCATGTAGTTTTGGGAAGACAAAAAGTATGGTTATCAGGCGATGGTTAAAATATAATATAAAAGTTGTTAAAGTCTATAGCATCTTGGGACGACAGGTCTTTTATATAAATCAATTTCTGATTTTATGTTGATTTTTGTGCCATTCAAATCATTAGAGCATATTTAAGCCATTTTTAATTGACGGATTTTGCCGATATAAGATTTGAAAGTTAGTTAGAACTTGTTTTTATATGAGACCTGTAAATTTATTTATTAATTATGGAATTAGAAGGGAATTAAGCTCAATGGATTTAGTTGAAATATTATAAATGCAATTTTGCGCCTTGGCAAATTGAGGTCTTTTTAGATCTAAATCATATGAATTAACTTAAGCTTTCTCTAATAAAAAATTCCATGAAATTCTTTGTCAACACTTTTCTTACAGATTTTTTCTATGCTGCAATATTTTCCGCTAGAGCAACGTTGAAGTCAGATCCTTTTTCTAAAATTGTTTGCATAGCTGTAAAATATTCAAGATATGAAAGCGAATTTAAATATTCAGATTGTCGAAAAGAACTATCCCTATTATTTATAATGTTGCTACTTATAGGTGGGGGGGGGGGGTAAGTAGTAATGGTCAGTCAATTTTTTTTCTTTGGTAAGCGAGTAAGTAATTTCGGAAAAATTATTTAAAAGCTTTAGGCCGAAGGTTTAATTTAAAGATAAAATACATATATATAATTTCAAATTATTAATAAGTTGCAACTAAAAATACACGTAATACATTCAATAATTTATTTATCGATCATAAGAATTTTTTTGTAATTTTTGCCAGGAGGGGGGCCACTTCTCCCCCCCCCCCCCCTCCACGCCACGCAACGTTTAAATAACCCCTTTATTTATAGTTCATCCTTGCGATCAATCATTCGATAATGGGACATGCAACGAATGGCAACCAAAATGGTACTTCGACAAGTCCATCCAACGGTGCGTGGAATTTGTATATAGCGGTTGTGGAGGGAACGAAAACCGTTTTGATTCTGAAAATCAATGCACTGCCACGTGCAGCGGTAGACAAAGAGCTCCTCAATATCCTGGAGCATACCCACAACAACTCGACCAAAATCGTGGTGGTCAACAACAACCTCAGGCTAGACCAGGCTACCCACCACTTCAAGCTGGACCTGGATACCCAACTTCTGGCCAGGGTTGGTTAAATATTTTTTGATTTTACCTAAATAAAGTGACAGCTAAAGGAGTTTTCTCTTCCCTCCATTAAATTGATTAAGTTGTTAGGCTTTATGCGTTTTTTAATGATTTTCATGTGCTACTTTATAAATTGTTAGTACTAACGATTGAATTACCATGAAAACTACAAGGAAAGTTAGTCTTATGGGTATTTTAGCGTTTGAAATTCTAAATTCAAATTAAATCTCACGAGTTTATTAATGGAAATCTTTTCCTTTTAAAGAAGGTTAATATTTTGTCTACTAGTGAAAATATATAATAACATAAGAAGCCATGGGCGTAGCCAGGGAATTAAAAGGGGGGGGGCAATAATAATTTAGGGAGGGGGAAAAGGATCATTTTTTGAAATTTTAGCCATAATTTTAATAAATCTCAACAAATTTTTGGATTTAGAGGAAGGCAGCCGCCCCTCTCTGCCCCCCCCCTGGCTACGCCCCTATTTATACCCATCAATAATTTACTTTCAATTATATATACGACTGGTGTGGTGAACAAGCATTGTATAAAAGTTATTTTTCATTTTTAGACATTTGTACTCTTCCAAGAGCCACTGGAAACTGTTCTGAAACGCATCTCAGGTACCACTATACAGATAATGGGTGCAAACCTTTCCGGTATAGCGGTTGTTTTGGCAATGAGAATAATTTCAAGACACGGGAGACATGCGAAAGGAAATGTGGAATTTATAAAAGCACAGGTCAGTCAAATTGTACATAGCATAGCATTTTAGTGAAAAATCAATCATCGCATAACTTAGCTTAACCTAAAAACACGTCTTAAATATTTTGCGTTTCAAGCGTAGGGACACTTGATATAGTGCAACCATAGACTAATAGACTGCTCAGTCACTTTCAAATTTTTTTACAAATTTTGGCATCTATCTTGAAAACTTAATTGGATGGTTAGGTTTATGCTTATAATGGTTTCGGCTATGCCCTATATATTTATTTTGATATAAGAATGTAAATTATATATTGTTTTATCAACATGAGCCTTTTGGTATAAAAATTAAAAATAATTCATAAATAAAATTTATTTTTATAGCGCCATTTTCGAATTTTGCTCAATTCACATAGTTTGATGAATTTTTAAAATCGCTATATAATGATTAAAATGGGCTGTTACATGTTATAAGATTAATGATTATCGACCAATACAATCCATCGCTATACAAAATCTATGTGGATTTTCAAGATAGAGGTCATTTTTTCAACACTTTTGATGCGTGAATATGTAAGAGATGAGCAGTCTATTAGTCTATGAGTGCAACCCAAGGTGTTGCGATGACAAGCGTTAAAGCTCCTCAAATCTTTCACAATATTTATGCTCGTCCTAGATGTGTGCCAACAAAGTAAAGATACCGGGAGTTGTCAAGCCCAAATCCCTATGTGGTACTTTGACAGAGAGCAGCGCCGTTGTTATCCCTTCACCTATAGCGGTTGTCAGGGTAATGGAAATCGCTTTTTGGACAAAGAGGAATGCGAAGAGGTGTGTTCATCATCCCCTCAACAAAGTCCCCCAAATGTGGTTCTACCATCTTTACCCAGTTCACCTTATGTTCCAGCTCCTGCCCCTCCGATGAACCCATCTCAAGGTCCTTCCGATCCCATCCAACCCGGTTCAAACTCTGTATTGGGTCCCGCCGCCTCTTCAAACGAGCCCGTGAGTTCCAATGATATTGGCCAAGCCCCCTTCCCCATTTCATCCGAGTTCGAGCCCCAAAGAGTTCAAGCCGCAGCCGATTATTTGAAGGACCAAGATCTCAAATCAATTGCCGGCCAAAGGTAACTTGTTTTGAGTTTCACTAACTCCGACACAACTTGTTATATTAACATTAATGTCAAAACAATATCAATCCTAGCTTTTATCATTTTCATTATAGGAAGGTAGTATACAAAAGGCTGTTTTAATATCTAAAAAATTTATATTATTTTTAAGTGATGTTTGAACGTCTAGCGGGGCCGAATAACACTTTTACCTCCAGTTTAGTCTGTCGTTAGTAATAATCTTTAATTACAACTTGCCTATTTATTTCCCTAAAATCCTTCCCTGTATTACAAATTTCTATATAAGTTGCCAAAGGGCGGGCATTGTTAATCATTTAGCATAAGTCACACGTGCCGAATTTTTTAACTAAATATAACCTAATTTGCTAGAAAAGTCATCATTATAAAATTATTATGACTAAATAACTGCAAATTATGTTTGTATCAATAATATAAATAATAACAAGAAGTCAATGTTAAAAATGTTGTTATAGGCAAGAAACGGGTGGAGCTGCCGGACCTGGTAACGAAGTTATGGCTCAAGGTGGCCCTGTAGAGGAATATGTTTATAACCAAAGTCCTCCTGGTACCTCTGGGTCTTATGATCCTAGGCAAAGGGGAAATCAAGTTTCGGGACCAAATCAAGGAAGCCCAGGTGGCCAACAAGGAGGTGGTAATATATGTATTTTGCCTAGAGTGGAAGGCAATTGCACGGGTAGTGAAGTGAAGTGGTATTATGATCCGCATCATGAAAAGTGTGCCCCTTTCTATTACACGGGCTGCGGTGGCAACGCTAATCGATTCGAAAACTATCGCGAGTGCAGCGAGGCTTGTATGAATAGTAAATAACGCGCATCATATTTTGCTGCACCACGCTTTGGCTGTGCCTTTGTGTGTTTTTTATCTTACCATTTTGTGCATGCCACCCTTATACTTTATCCGTCATTTTTGTTTATATCCATTTCATAAGGGCGATATTCAATTTTTAATTTTATAATATACAAACAGGTCCTTGCAGAGAACAACCATGCTCCAATCAATGTCCTTACGGCTTTGCCCGTGGTGCTAACGGATGCCAAACTTGCAACTGTTATGATCCTTGTCAAGAACATCCATGCCCACCTGATGCCCAATGTATGCTTGAACGATCCCGAAGTTCGGGGCCTGAATGCGATCCAAGGTCAGGTTCTAGTAGACCCAATGGCCAGGTGTGCGTACCGCAACCCGTCTGCAAAATTAAAACTAAACCCGGAACTTGTCCAGCGCCAGAATCTCCACCCGGCGGCCAATGCCCCCCTAAAATTAGCCCTGAAGGAAAATCAATTTCGTACGAGCAGTGCTACAACGACGCTTATTGTCCCGGATCTAATAAATGCTGTCGAGATAGTTGCGGCGGAGCTAAATGTCAAGAGCCTGTAGAGCCTAATCTGCGATCTCAATATGGGAGAGGCTATTACGCATCCGGTGGCCCCGGAGCGCCGGGCACATCAGGAGGAATTGGTGGTCCTGGTCGTCTGGGAGGACCTGGTGGACAACAACAAGCTCCAGGGCAAATGTACGCCGGAACTTCAGGAGGTCCCGGTGGACCAGGAGGTCCTGGGGGGCCAGGAGGTCCTGGTGGACCCGGTGGACCTCAAATCGGACAAAGACCAGGCGCTGCAGCAAGTGCAGGTAGCCCGGGAGGCCCAGGTGGACCACAGCCAGCTCCAGGGCAAATATACGCTGGACCTCCCGGAGCTCCAGGAGGTCCCGGTGGACCAGGAGGTCCTGGGGGGCCAGGAGGTCCTGGTGGACCGGGTGGAGCTCAAACAGGACAAAGACCAAGCGCTGCAGCAGGTGCTCCAGGTAGCCCTGGAGGCCCAGGTGGGCCTGGAGGACCAGGGGGTCCTGGTGGACCGCCGGTAGGTGGTACAATTCCAGTCGCCGCTGATCCACGTTATCGCCAATACCAAAACGAACAAGATAGAGTACGTCAGGAGCAAGAACGTCAGAGACAAGAGGTGGAACGGCAGAGACAGCAACAACAACAGCAGCTGGGACAACGCTTACCCCCATACAGCCCTGATTCGTTTGGTGGTTACCCGGCACAACAGCAGCAACCCGCTCGACCAGGCCAACAGACTCCTCAAGAACAACGAGGTTATTCTCAACAAAGCCCAGGCGGGGCGGGATCTCCCTATCCTCCTATATCTATTGCTCAGCCCCCACCACAAGCACAATTCGATCCACGCCAACCGAGACCTTCGGCACCGGGCCCAGCACAAGAGGCCTATGATCGACAAAAACAAATGTACGAACAGGCGGAAAGGCAAAGGCAACAACAAGCCGGACCCGGTCAGCAACAACCCGGGGCACCAGGTTCCGAAAGAGATGGAAGACCTGGATCTCCTCAGGCTGTTGCAGCCGCCGCTGCGGCAGCCGCTGCGGCAGCCGGGGCTGCAGGCAGACAACCCCAACAACCAGCTGCTTCTGGTAATAATTATTCGCCAATCTATTTACCATTTTAATGTCTCTAAAATGCTAAATTTGCGACAATTTATGGATCTTATTCACCCAACCCATCACTTTAAACCCCAATTTAAGCCTTAGTCTTTTAGTTTTAAAATCAGCATAAGACCTTATTTATTCAATCTTTGAAACTCCAATTCTTGTATATCAAATTTTACAGGTATAAAGTCACATTTTTTACTGAAAGCGTCTTTTGGAAAACCTAATTTTTTTTATTGATTTTACTTTCTCAACTATTTTGGAGTAATGTTTTGAACACAAATATTACTTTGATATATAATTCAATTTATAGGTGAAATGATGGCACCGCAAATATCACCAGCGCCTACGGAGTATATTGTAAGGCCCGGCGACGCATTGGAGTTACCATGCGACGCTCAAGGCAATCCTAAACCCAGAATTATATGGTATAAGGATAGAAAATTTGTTCAGCCCGATAATGTGCGAACAACACTGGTAAGTGTGAATTAACATAAAGCACCAATTTTTATTTCGATGTCCTTATAAGTAGTGTCTTTTTTCATTATGATAGTGTAATTAATAACGAGGGTTTAACTCAAATAAGTTGTGAGGGGCGCCGGGGGCGTAGCTGGTATAAGCTTTGTCTTTGAGCAAGAGGTTGTGGGTTCAGATCCCGCTTATGGCACTTTCCTTCAAAAAATGTAAAAAATATCACATTGTCAACAGGCCTGGATAGCCGAGCATCACCCCTTATCCAAATATCTAAATTAGCTGACCACCTTTGTTTGACAAACAACTATTGGAATGCTTTTTTTTACTCAAATAAGTTGTGGTAGTTGCAAAAAAATAAAGTTTTAAAGCACATATCTCTTTATGTCATTCAAAGTAAGAAACAGTCATTAAAGTATTTATTTATATGTAGCTAGCTAACGGTAGCCTAAAGTTTACCCAAGCGACTAACGAAGATGCCGGAGCCTATATATGTCGTGCTGATAATGGAGTAGGTCGATCGGCTTTATCCGAGATTAGTGTCAAAGTTGACGGTATATTATATTAATCATTAATTATATGAATGCAAATTTTAAAACAACTGACAGCTGTTTGGTTCTCAAAGCGAATTGCACTAATAATAATTACACTAATCAACAAAAAAAATAACCGGAAAACGGTCAACATATTCCGATAGAGTTTTTTGTGGTGAACACAAATATGTTTTTTGTTTTTCCTATACGTCAATTTTTAGGTATTTTGATTCAAAGTTGCGAAAATGACTGTTTTTGACCCTTTTTGATGCTCGATAGAGCGATATTGAATGGCTAAAATTTTTTTTAAACCTCTAAGTGGTAGAACCAACTTAGGGTAAAACATTGAAAAATGATTTCCCCCCCCCTTTGTTTTTACTTCCAATATATCGAATTTCAATTAGTCCCTATGCGAAGCGGCATCCTTTGAGCCTCCCTCCCTCCCTCCCTCCCTCCCTCCCTCCCTCCCTCTCTATCTAATTGGGTTTATAACACTATACTCTTGGTGCATGTGAGTGATTGATGGATGATGTGGGGGTGTGGGGGTGTGGGTGTGTAAGAGTAGTGGCGTAATACGAGCTATTCCTCTAGTAGAGAGGGAGGATGACAGGTGTGGTACGGTAGAAGCCAGCCGTGTTTTATAAGAGCTGTAAGAGCTGTCCATCAATCATTTCTGACATTTTTTTTATTAAAGGTCCATTTTCGCTATTTTTACGTGTTATGTTTATTGTTTTTAATAATATTATATATATTTTTGTAAATTTTGATAAAGCTGAAACTAATTTTAGGTTTCTCCCGCCTAGCCCATAAAAATAAATTTTTGTAAAAACAGACTAATCATTATAAGTTTTATTCAAAATTATGCTGAAAGACAATCATTAATGTCATCTAAATGGTTGGCACAATGCATAATGTAAATACCAAATTTTGAAGTATTATTTAAACGTGGGGAGTATAAGGCTTAACATTTTAGTACAGCATTAATACGCTTTTCAAATATTTAATTATAGTTTGGAAATCGTATTTGGACATTTAATATGATAAAAAAATTTTATCGACAAAAAAATTAATAAAGTTTTTTGGGGAATTTAAAGTTTAATTTATAAAGAAATTATTATGAAGAGAACAATACAAATTTTAGTATGCAAAAAACTAATAATGCGCTTTTTGGGTAGTTAAAGTTTAGTGTAAGGGAGGAATGATTTATTACCTACTTAAGAACAATGTGTTAGTAGTAAAACGATGAACACTGGGTGTTAACACGAGCTAAAATTCTCTCAAAAAATCTCATTAATCACGCCTCTACCCAATCCCATTGGAGGGAGAGAGTGTAAAAAAACCATTAATCATCCCTTTACCCAATTAAAAGGGGTGTTTGGAAAAAACACGCTGCCTGTTGACACCCTACACAGGCGTAGTAGTAGGAATAGTCCGTATTAATCGACTACTCTTTTACCCACCACACTCATCTCACTTACATGCTCTAACTAAGGGTATAGTGTTATATAAGCATATAAGCCAATCAGATAGAGAGGGAGGGAGGCTCAAAGGAAGCCGCGATTTCGCATAGGGACTAATTGCATTTTTGATATAAATTAAAAAGTAAAAACAATAGGGGAAAAAATATTTTTCAATGTTTTACCCTAAGTTGGTTCTACCACTTAGAGGTTTAAATTTTTTTTAGCCATTCAATATCGCTCTATTGAGCATAGGAAAGGGTCAAAAACGGTCATTTTCGCAACTTTGAATCGAAATCTCTAAAAAACTTGACGTATAGGAAAAAAACGAAAAACAGAATTGTGTTCACCACAAAAAACTCTATCGGAATATGTTGACCGTTTCCCGGTTATTTACACAAGACCATTATTTGTTGACTAGTGTTATTTTAGCAATCGTATGGTGTTAATTTTTAAGAATAATAATATACTAATTGTGCTAATCTTTGCTATATTGTTTGTAATACCTTAGCTGCATACTCACCTCCTCCGTCAGCTGCCGGTGCTACTCCACGTAATGCAATATTTTAAAAACTTGTGCAGTATCCTTTTTGCTCTTTTACACATTTCATTGAAACTTATAAATTGTTGTTTATATGTATATGTTGAAAAATAAAGGCCCACCTCCTCAACAAGTAACACAACCAAAAACCGCATCGTCTGTTGGACAAGGAGCCTTGGGATCTAGATTGGTTCTGGATTGTCCGATGCAAGACATAGCAGACCCTTATGTAAAACATTTTTTTATTCTTAACCAGCTCTACATTGAAATTTAAATGAGTTCACTACTATGTTAAATATTTTAAAATTTTAGGCCATGTGGCTTAAAGATGGACGAAACGTTGATTTGGATGATAAACGTTTCAATCAGCTTGAAAATATGTCGCTGGTGATTGATCCTGTTATTGCGCAAGATGAAGGCGTTTACAAGTGCTTAGTCAACAATCCGTTCGGGGAATCTGGAAGCGGAGAAGTTGTTGTACAACTTCACGGTAACTAATTTGTTAACTGTACTCTTTATTCATTCCTTCGTTTAATTTTTTATATAGAATCTATCGGAGCCGATATCAAGGATCACAAAAGAGACTACAATAAAGGCGAAAACATTAAATTGAATTGCGCTGGAACTGGGAATTTCGAAAAAATAACCTGGTTTAAAGATGGTACACCCATCCCTGACAATGATCAAAGATTAAAGGTTATATTAGTGGATAATTTAGAACTTAATTTACACTAACAATTCTCAAGAGAATAAATTTTAATATGATCACCCTATTTAAGATCTTCCCTAATGGTACATTATTCATACCTGGAGCTAATAAATGGGATGGGGCGGAATACGAATGCAAGGCTGTTAATCAATTTAGTACGGTCTCCGACAAGACGAGGATCAATATCTTGGAACGTAAGTAGTCTATACTAGTGTTGTAAAAGACCTGGGTTTTGTTTGGGCGACCTTTGGTTCAACTAAAATTAACGGTTGACCCTGGTCTGTTTTTCAAACTTTTACTAAGCCTAGGGGTCGACTAAGAAAAACAGACCAAAAACCGTTGGTCTGTTTATGTATAGTTGACTAAAACTATGGGTCGACCAAACAAAACCCAGCCCTTTTTACAATACTAGTCCATACCGTTAAAACCTTCCACGAGCTTTTACCATATAAACCCCACTTGTTATAAAAATTAAGTGTAAAATTACATTTTTACATGATAAATACAATATGTAATTAATTGATAAATATAATTATTTGCAACCAATATTTTTGGCACATTTCTTCACTATATTTGAACTAAGAATGTAAATGCTCAATAAATTATTCTTACGATCGGTAAGCGTCATAGCTCAAGCTATTTAACGCATTTTAAACAATATTTCAAAATAAATTTCGATCATAGATGCCCCAGAAGATGAGATTATAGACGAAGAAGGTGCAGGGGGAGAGCCTGTCGAAACGGGGCTTGGCACTGAAGGGGGTAGTGATTTTGGCGAGGAGAAAATAGGCGGACCCACGAGATCGGAGGGTGGGAAAATCGATGGCCAACCCGGAGTGTCAGAACCCGTGGAACCAGGGGCCTTGCCCCCCAGTGATGTTGCCCGAGAGGGTGAGGGTGGAGCAGTTACGGGAGTCGATGTCGATAAATGTCAGGATAACAAGGAAATTGCGAATTGTCAACTCATCATACAAGCTAAACTCTGTAACAATCCCTACTACAGCCAATTCTGTTGCAAATCATGTAGAGATCAAGGATTAATTCCTGCAATCTCCGAAAATGCAGCGAAATACGGAACGTTAGGCGGTGAATTTTATCGAAGAATAGCGCGCATTAGATAACTCCATTTAGAAGCCAAAAACTACAATTTTTGAGTTTCAAATACACATTTTATCCCTAAATTTAACTTTTGCATACATTTTTCCCTCGCGCACTTAATCTAAACTCAATACAAATTTAAACATTGTACAAAAATTTCCTTAAAATTGATGTTAAACTCCGGCCTCTCTTAGACACATGCAATATAGAGATTTTTCTATACGATAGATAATACTTATCAATATTTATTGTATGTTCCATTATTCTCAACCGTTATTACAAAGTAGTATAAACTTAGATCCAATGAGATTATCCACTAAATTTTCGGGTTTCATAGCAAGTGTCGTACTTTCATAACTGTCATTCTGAATTTTTACATGTTTAAAATATCAAAATAAGAATGCACCCCCATAATAATCATCTACCTGATAATTTATATGACCTTATATTCATCATAATGCATATTATTCAATACATAATTATATAAATATAGGTTTTAGATGTGTCTTATTTGAATTTGAATAGTACTATACATCTCTCTATGCACCTAAAATCCATCACCTTATATTATTTTGTATTGTTAGACGTGCAACTACATAATAAATGTAATTTTAAATTTATCAATGTATTTTTATATTGTACTAAAACTTCAGTTCTTAAATTTCAAGATTTTTGAAGCTAAATAATTATATAGGTCGATTTCTAAATATGTAAAAAATAGAAGGGAAACTATATTTTAATTTTATTATAAATCTATTATATTTTAAATAAATATGGCCTTCCTATTATTGAAATATATAATATTTATTTACAGATTATAGCTAAATATATTTTTACATCATAACTCTTCTACAGATGACCTGAAATTTTTTATATGATCTATTAATTTGTACTAATTATTTAGTTAATTAAGGACTAAGCCAAAGCAACGCTTGGCCTGGCACAGCTAGTCTATATATATAAAGTAAAGTGTATGTAGGGGAGACCGGGGCTATTCCTTTACCGGGGCTATACATGTCCTCTCAATTAATTTTGTCATATTTGCTTTTTTTGACCTCAAATTTTAATCTTAAATGTACTTTATTAAGGCACATATTGGGAATAAAAACATTTGGGTTAACTTTTGTTACAAAAAAATTATGCAGGAAATAAGATTTTTCGGGGCTAAAACGTCCTTTTTTAAATTTTTGATTTTGTCAATTATTCAAAAATTAATTGTTCCGCCAACTTTAAACATTTACTAAAGTAATAAGAATTGACTCTTTTACTATATTTAGGTGTAAATTTATAAATTTGACTAGTTTAATCATCTATAAAAACAACTTAAATGCAATGATCATGCTGGGGCTATCGCGGCCGGGGCTATCGTTTCCCCTTCATTCATTATTAATTATGGTGCGTAATTACCACCGAAAAACAAACCTAGCATTTCAAGGGCCACGAGCTTCAATATGCTAAGTGTTGATACCTTTTTTAAGAATTATTCAGCTCTATTAACCACCAATAAATACTTACCCTGTGATATATATAACATGGATGAAACAGGTAATTACCACTAGTTAATATGTTTATCTTTAAAAGATTAACATCATGTGGTATTTGGCTATTTAACCTACAAATTTATAATGAAGAAAGTGTAAACCCTATATTCCTCCAATGCAAGTGAATAATTTAATCTCAATGTATATTAAACTTCCAATAATCAAGAGAATTACTTTATCCCATCCTCTTTTGGCTAGAAAGACATCCATTAGACAGCAAATATCAACAATACTCACATAATAGCCAAATAAAAAATGGCAAAGAAAAGGTGGCCAAATGCCAAGAAAAGAATACTAGAAAATTCATGGCTCATGTTGCAATCATGATATTTTCTTTGTATGCAATAATTGTATATCTTAATTCCATTTTTGATAATTATCAACTTTATATGACATTTTGGTATCAATAAAGCATTTAAATCATTGATTCTAAAACAAAAATCTTAGGAAAGGCACTTTTCTTAAATCATTTTATAAAGCTTTATATTAATAGGTTATAAACTTTTTAGTATTTTTACAATTTAAGCAAATTCACTTAAGTCATTAATTTTAACATAAAAAACACAAATATCCAATAATAAAATTATCACTTGAAACTTTATAAAGCCTGTATAAACTTATGTTTTTGCAATTTATGCCATGCACTTAGTCTATATCATAATTTAAACATATAAATCATAGATAAAACACATTTAGATGATAATATTAAATTTTATGAGTTGCAAAAGACTATATACATTTAATATTTTGGCAATTTAAGCACATGAAAATAAATATTTTATAGTTATAGGACTTAATATAAGAAAGGACGTGATAGCCCCTTTTGAAGGACGCCTTAACCCCGGTCATTTTTAGAATTTATACAAGTTGTCTTTTTTTTGAACCCTGATTACGAAAAATCTATCAACTGTGTTGCTATAATTTTTTTTTCCTTTGATAAACACTATGGACAAGAACATTTTTATAAAAAAAATTTATGAAATTGGTTGACAATTTTTGTCCAGGCCTCTTTGAAATTTTATGGTCGAGATAGCCCCGGTCTCTATGTGTGTATGTATGTATGTATGTAAGGGCTAAATTCTGATACTACGGGCCCGATTCCGCGAAACTTTACCCGTAGGATCCCATGGCGGCCAGGGGTAAAATAGCTTTTTCAGAATCCTAAAATTCCTTTTAGTTTTAAAAATATCGGACATTTCCTGGCCAGTTTCATTTATAGCATCATATACAATAATGACGTCATACATACAGGGTTGAAGTTTTCTCGAATTAGATATTTAAAAGTATAATAAAAATGTTACAGTATACGATCAAAATTATTGGGGTTTAACAAACTATTTAAATTAAATAAATAAAATTTAAATTAGGCAATTTTTGCCATTATTATCACGTGATCGAAAAGAAGCATATTTTTAATAATTATCCATCCTTCAATTAATTATTATATAATATTAAAGAAAATTGTATTTCAAATAAAAGAATTGTAGTTTGCTCAAATAAGTGAAAAGCTGGACGCGCTAAATTATGTTCAGACGCAAAAATAAAACAGATTTTCAGGGCGGGTTGGGGTTTTGATTGAAGTCCGAAAACGCCCATTTACCAGAATCGTGATTTTGCGGTAGGGCCAAAAAAAGTTTTTAGCACCTTTAATAAAAATAATTCTTTAGGCAGGTATTAATTTATTTGACAATATATTTATATAGGCAAAATGTGTAAAGCAAAGCAATAAAAAATTTGATGTTTAGTACTTTGCTTTATGTGTTTATATTTTGTATTTAGCTTGTTAATTCTTCCTACATTAAGTTCGTGAATTATTTCCCATAGGACAAATTTTAATCGCTCATTATATGATCGAGGCATAACGATGAGCATGCACATCACTTATAGTATCTTCTAGAAATCTTAATGTATATAGCAAAACAACGTTTGCCGGGTCAGCTAGTTATATATAAAATATAAACATCATTTTCATGATTATCAGATAGACATTTAGGATCTAATGACAATAATACTTGCTAGTGTTCAATTAAAATTAGATTAATGAAATGTCGTGTTTGGGCCATAGATTAATAAAATAATCCTTAAATGTAATTGCTAATTTATATTAATTATTTACATAATCATGATTTTAATACTTGTCAGATGGACATTGAAAATCAAATGACATTTAATACTTCCCATGTCCAAAAAATATTAATTTGATAAAATGTCGGGTCCTGGACTATATAGATGAATTTAAATTATATATAGGTAATCTATATACAAGGGCGTAGCCAGGATTGCCTCAAGGGGGGGGGGGTTTCAAAAAAACTTATTTCATTATACTATTAAAAAAATTTAACGGGCCCCCCGAGGAGATGGGGGTCAGGGGGCGGAGCTCCCAACGGGGGTCTGGGGGCGAAGCCCCAGCATTTTTTTAGTATATATGATTGGTTTTTGGTAAAAAATGCATTAATAATATCTTAAGCGACGCAAATTGCAAATAGCTCCTTCCCATTTTTCTGTTTGCGCTACAAATTGCAAATAGCTCCTTCCAATTTTTCTGTTTGCGCTAATTAGGGCCATTGTTTAAACTAAACACTTGCAATAGCCTTTTAGGCTTAAATCTCCCACCAGAACCAATATGTCCTGCCCGGGACCGTTTAAATTAAATTATTAGCCCAAGTTCGCCCCGCTGCTAAAATTTGGCTTGTATCAGCATCTTCATCGTTTAATTTAGAGGGTGAGATAGTTTTTTAGAGAAATATTTAAAAATTAAATTTCTTCTTATTAGAAAACACGCACTCGGGACATAAATTGATTTGTATAAATAATGTTATAATTAGTAGATTTTATCTAAAATTAAATATCAAATTAATTAAGATAATATATTATTTCTATATGCGCAACACACACAAGACTCTATTAATATATTTTCCGTGTAATTTGAAAAAAATGAATTTTTTTGTCAATGAGGGGGGGGGGGGGGTCGTAACCCGAAACCCCCCCCCCCCCTTTCCTACGCGCTTGTTTATATATATATAAATGTAACTCATTTTCTTTTGCGCCTAAGATCTCGAATAGTCCCCAACCGATTGCCTCTAAATTTGACTAGATCATTGCTAGTATTTCTCGTCTCGGGAGCCATTAGGAAAATCTCGATCTCGTCTCGGTTTAGAATCTCGGTCTCGTCTCGACGAGAATTCTCGCCTCGTCTCGACTTTTTAAAAAACATTTATATGCGGAATAAGAATTTCTCTTGTTTTATTAAAAATATTAAATAAGTTATAAAAATCCAAATGGCAAACTTTCATATTTTTTGAAAAACTTTATTACACAAACTTTTAAAGATTTAGCGGGACACGAATCTCATTGACATTATAAAGATATGAATTCATTCATAAAAATAACATTTTCTATGGAAAGTGCAGACTAAAATACAATAGATAAATTTGAAGTATAGAAAATAAATTTCAGTGTTCTAGCAAATTATAACATTTTCAAATTTGCTGTGTTTGTCAACTATAAATAGATTTAGAAAATTATAAATTTACTTATAGTTGACTTAGTCGCATAATTGAGCAATTGAGATCCTTTATTAACCCTGGCTATAGCTTCAAAGTCGAGCTTAACATATTTATCAATAGTGCGAGTATCTTTTTATGATAATATTATTATTTACAGAATTGATAACTAATTGCACATATTAAAAGGTTGTAAAAACAACAATAAAAGCAGCATTATTATAGGATTACGAACATAAGAAACTTTAAATTAAAGTGCATGGATTTTAATTTATGACAAAAATAATTATAATCAAATTAATATTCCAAATAATTATCTTCCAATCCTAACTAACTTTGTCATTAAATAGTTATTTATCGAATAGAGTATAGGTTCGTGTATTTATTTTATATTACACAATTAAAAAAATAATAGTAAATTTGAATGCATCTGCCAACCCAGCTTATAATGTGGTAATGCATATGACAAAACTATGTATTGACATATTGTCTGATTAAAATTCAAAAATTTGGGAGGTATACTATTAGTTGAAGCATAAAAATTTCTAGAAAACTTATGATTTAAGATTTAATCTATTACAATGTCATTAAATACTCTATTGTACTTTTAAAATTGTTAAGCTGGTGCTCAAAAATCTTGAGCCACCGTAGTTTAACTTGTATAATTATTCAAAATGATTGACCATCAATTTATAATTACCTCATCATGCAGGATGATTAACTGCGAAATTTAAATATGCATTAGTAATATATACTATTTTATCAGAACTAATTCTAAGCCTTTGCAATATTTAATAATGCTATGGAGACAAATATGCGATAAAAATATTATAAAATTATTCACATACCCTAAGGGTCAAGCATACTTAGATAAATGATTGCCAAATTTTTAATTTTTTTCAAAAATATATAATATTTACTACACCTAAGAATTTTTTCAATATCAAATATATTCCATACATATTGATTTACACTTAATACCTTAAAAGTATGAAAATTAAAATACACAATAATTTACCAAAATCAAACAATCAATAAAAAGTCGAGATCTCGCTGAAAAACACTCGTATTGTCTCGTCGACATCAAAATTCTCGTCTCGATCTTAGGTCAGTTTTTCAAGTCTCGTCTCGTCACCGAGAATTTTCTCGGTTTTTCCGCATCACTAATCATTGCCGAATTGTACTCAACTCAATTAAAACTCAGCCCACCTAAAACACCAATCTTAGATATTTAAAGTATGAATGAATGTTTAACATTCAGTAACTGCTAATATTATTTTATTATATATATCTTTATATATTATATACACATATATTATATTCTATAACATATGTAGATATTAAATATATCCTAACCCTAACCCAATTATAATACGATTAGTTGAGCTGCGTTTTAATCTTAGTTGAGCTGCGTTTTAGTCGAGATGAGCAGGAGCGATCATTGCCTTATCATTATAGATGGTTTATACATACTTTTTATACACCTAGGATAGAACCATGTTTTTGAAAAATAAAACTGCCATCTAGCGGACGCTGAATCAAAACATTTTACCTAATTATTTTTCGTTACCGTATTCCTCATTGCCCTGAAAGTTTTTCCCCTTTTTGCAATATGTGCCTCGATTTCTCAGTCAGCTTGCAGATTTTGCCATTATATATGTCTGTGACAAATAAAAAGTCCTAATTTACAAACCACCCCCAAAATCTTTCAGCCACTATTAAAAAATGGACAATTTTTATATACTTGCTAATGCATTTAGGTTAAAAATATTATTTCAATTAGTAATACTTACTTTGCTATAGAATATAATGGAGAAAATTTTTGTTTGAACCAAAAAAAGAATGGTTGTGAATTAATTATGTATAATAAAAATAAGTAATAGCGTAGATTAGAGATCTGCACGGGCAGGACGTTCTTTTTATCATAAAAATTTTAACGGGCCGGGCTCGGATGGGCTTAACAATTAACGGAACGGGCTCGAGCGGGACTCAGATTTTTTTAACATGCTTGAACGGGCCTGAAATTTTATAAACGGGCTTGAACGGGCCAGAGATTATATAAACGATCATGGAATTACAGGTGTTATGTTCGCCTAGACAGGAAATTCACTTAATAGGAAACGAGGGGTTACTACTGTTTCGGACTTTAAATCTGAACGGGAAAGGTACTATGGGTGACGACTGTTTGACAACTACCAACTACACTTTAAATAAAAATATCATAAGTCTACGATCGGGGTATAACAGGCGTAATAAGAAAGGGAATACGGGGAATAATGATTGTACAACTATTTGGGATTTTCCAATTGCGACCGGGAATATATTTAACAGTCAGTTTTTCTCGGGGGAGAGGAAAATCACTCTATCGAGACTTGTTCAAAAATCAACGTTCTGCTTCGTATCCCTTTTGCTGGGGCTTATATAGGTTTTATATTCCCTTGGCCTAGATCTTTATCCTTGAAACTTCTTTGCTTTTCTAACCCTTTTTCCATGCCAACTTTTGATGAATGGCCCTTCACTTCCCTTGCCTTTCCACGGCCTCTGGAATCCTTATCTGACAGTTCTAGGTTTCCCCTACCTTTCTTGTGCCAATTCAATATTTATTACCCGGTTATGTCGCATTCTTGCTTCTTTCTGCTACCTCTTTCAGACCAAGTTTTAATTTATAGCTGTATCCTTGCACTACTTAACTACCCGCCCAAATTTCATGACCTTCCTTCTCCTTTAGCTTAGCTTTCCCCTCATCACGTGTCATCCCCATCACGTGTGGTAACCAAATATGGAATTCTCATGGATATGACAACAGGTTTAAACGTCAGACTTTATTAAATATATAGACTATTAATTGCTTAATGATTTTAACCACTAATTTTTGTATATCCTGTAGCATTAATTCCTCTTTTAAGCGCTAAATTTGACTTTAAAACATTTTTATTCTAATTGCCATAGATTTTCGTTTAAATATTTTAAAATCATAGCTTCGTATATTCTTTTATAAGTAAGTTCAATTACTTAATTATGTTGCACCAATATTTTTGTATTTAGTTTTATCACAATTTTTACTGGTATAATTATTATTACGGCTATAATTTGATAATCATTTTTGTTGTAATCTAAAACTTAGGTGCATTAACTGATATAAATTAACAAAATCAATGTAAACTGCATATTGATGGTTGAATATTCTCATGTGATTTTATTAAAGTATTTTAATTTAATGGTAATATTGAATTCTAACTCCTTAGGTATATTAACTTAAATTAATCAGATAAAAGTAAATTGTTGAAAGTGAATTCTCTTGTAATTTTTTATAGTAATTTAAAGTACTATATTGAAATTTTTTAGGTGTAATAATTGCGGAAATAATTGCTATTATTTTTACATCATAATTATTCATTTTTTATGAACATGTGATAAAATAAAATATGCAAAATTTTTGGTGAATTTTGCCGGGCGCGGTTCTTTAAAAAAAATTAAACGGGTTTGAGCGGGCCTGACGGTTTTCTAACCGGGTATGAACGGGCTTGAAAAATTTACGGACGGGCTCGGGGAGGCCGGAAGTGTTGAAAAAAGTCACGGGTGGCTCGGACGGGCTTTGGAGTTTTAGAAACGGGTACGGGCGGGCCGACCTTCTAAAAAACGGCCCTTTGCAGATGTCTAATTTGCATAGGCGTAAGTAGGATTTCCTCAAGGGGGGGGGGGGGGGGCGGGGGGGGGGGGGGTGGTTATAAAATTTTCAAGGTTAAATTTTTTTGTATCTATTTGTTTGGATCAAAATCAATATATTATTTAATACAAATTATTTTAAGATTTTATATCATTCATTAAGAGCAGATTGCTTAAAAGATGGATTAATGCTTAAATGTCTATGTCGGCACTTTTACCGGTAATAAAGTGTGGAAATGTGTATGTTCAACATCTTATATTATATATTTAATGCACATACAAATTTCCGATCCAAAAATAAATAATAACTAGAGATTAAATTTATATGTATGTTGAGTTTTATTTTATATGTAATTTGTTTTAAAAATTTAAAAATAATTATGAGAGCAAACAAATATGGCAAAAATTTTATTTAACCTAAATGTGGGTTTAGATAATCCGTCTGCTCACTCCTTTTAAAAATCGAGTTATGTCATGGGCCTAGCCTCAGGGGGGGCCGGGAGGAGCGGCTGCCCCCATCTAAATCCAAAAATTTATTAAAATTATGGCTAAAATTTCAAAAAAATGATCCATTTTCCCCTTCCTAAATCATTATTGCTCCCATGGGCGTACCCGGGGGGGGGCGCCCCCCCCTAATTTACGGGGAAAAAATTTTCAATGCAAAAACATTGAAAAATTAAAAAAAATTATGTTTTGCCCCCCCCCCCTTTAAATGAACTTTTAAACGTTTTGCCCCCCCCCCCCCCCAAATTCAAAACCTGGGTACGCCCATGATTGCTCCCTCTAATTCCAACATTTTCTAGGCCCATAGAAAATGTTTATAATGATGGGCTATTCAATATTTATATATTTTATGTACAAACATCATATTAAATATTTTTACTTGGGTCTTTTGAAATTGTACTGCAATAGAGAGAATAACGATTTTAAAATTAAAATCATCTTTTATAGTGCCTTCTACATATTAAATATCTATTGAAGTGAATTTTGCATTTATCTTGTAGGTGAATTTACAAAATAATTAAACTGAATATAATGAATTATTACATGAGCTTAGATATCAGGAGGGAGAGCAGCCCCTTAAATTTATTTCTTACAATTGTAATTAAATATAGTTGATATTCTAATATTTTATCATTTTGCTGGTGAAAATCATTTTTTCGACATTTTCCTACCCCTGCTAACCTCGGTTGCACCAATTTAGTATATTTACAAATGTGTACCAAAATAATCTATATATAAATATATTAATAGGCCTCATTTAAAAAGTTGTCCATTTTTACAGCATTTTATCTGTGCCAGAGTTAGTTTGCGTTTAGGTATGATTTTAGATCAAAGTGTAAAAATATGCCTGTTCATTATTTCAAAATAAGCCCAATTAGTGCTCAAAAGAGAACAAACATGGTTAAATGTTCATTTATAACTAAATGTATATGTAATTCTACCTAAATCAGGGTGTGCAAAAATTTTAAAATCTTCAAATTATATTTTGTTAATGTTTAAAATTATATTTTTGAATCGTATATTTTATTAAAAGGAACACTAATATTTTGGTGAGATAATGTTGTAGCTTGTATACGCTTAGCATGTCTCTAGCGCGCCTATTTTCACACGTTAACGTATAGAGCCATCTAGCGGATATATAAAAAAATAAAAATATGTTTTGAAATAACATATGAAATTATTATATATATACTATCTCCCATCATTTAATTAATTAATTACTTATAATATCATTTTGAGATTCGTGTTTATTTTTACATTCAAATTATTGATTATACTTAAATGTAATTATTAAAAACCGTAGGTGCGTTTAAATCTGTTTATATATAAAAAGCTGTCCGAAATTTTGGGAAAAATCTAAATCTAAAACAACAAAAACAGATTTTTTAATAGGGTTGCTTGCAGCCTACACAATTCAATAAATTTAGACAAATGTCATCCCAAGGGATCCAACAAGGAGATCCTTTAGGCCCTGCCCTTTTCTGTTTGGCGATTCAAACCAGCATCGATAAACTCTCCTCCCTAGGAGCCTTCTCATGCAATTTATGGTACCTTGATGACGGATTCCTGGTCGGCCCAGCCGAAGCAGTCCGGCAAATCCCACAGATCATCAATGGCTTCGCAGACAAAATATCACTCAGCCTACACATCGAAATGTGAGATCTTCACCAAAGATCACACAACCGACAAACTCTCCCTCCCATTCCCAGTCATATCAAGAGATGACTTTCATTACTTAGACGCTCCCATTGGAGGCGTCAAAACAACTGAAACATTCTTAGAGCATTTCTCCGACCTCACTGACTCCATATCCCACACCCTGGAGCGTCTAACTCCCCACCATGCCTTTTTCCTCTTAAAAAACTTCCTCCTAATACCCAAAATTAACTATGCATTACGCGCTTCGCCCATCTTCCTAGCCGTTAACCTACTCCACGCGATGGAAAAAAAAATCCAATTGCTAGTCGAAAGGTGCCTAAACCTTAAATTTAGCCCTCTCCAATGGCTCCAAGCCACTCTTCCCTCCAAGAGTGGTGGTATAGGCATCCGACGCCTCCATCTACTCTCACTAGCAGGGTTCATTTCATCCCGTTTATCAACGGATGAGTTAATCAAGCAAATCACTCAAACCCAAGACCCGCACCTCTACCGCGCCCTTCAGGCTTGGGAAGACCTCAAACTGGATTCCGCTACTCACCCAAATGGAACCACCCAAAAGGAATGGGACTTACCACTGATAGCACGTTCCGTCGCTTACCTCACGACTATCTTTGGGAAATCTCCACTTCAATTGGGCATCCTCCGGGGGTTACGAATGGCTCGATGCCCTACCAAGCCAAAACCTAGGGTTACACCTGTCGGGCGAGGAACTCCGAATAGCTGTAGGCCTACGCCTCGGCTGCGACATTGTGTCCCCATTCAACTGCGACCTCTGCCGCCAACCCGTTCTTGCAAACGGCCATCATCCTCTACGCTGCCAATAGAGCAAGGGGCGGCATCCCCGTCATGCCACAATAAATAAAATAATCGGACAATCTTTGAAGAAAGCCGGCTTTCCCAATACAATAGAACCCACTGGCCAAAAAGACCCGATGGATTAACAATCATCCCGTGGGCTCGTGGCCTAAACGCCTGCTGGGACTTCACTGCAGTGGACGTAATCGCCAAATCTAACGCCTCACCCGACCTCATCTCTTCTACTGAGAGAAAGAAGGAGGATAAATACAAATACCTAAACAATATTATTTTCGTACCAGTAGTAGCTACGACCCTCGGTAACTTAGGTCCCGAGGGCAGCCAATTCCTAAAACAAATTTCAAAATATATAACCTCCATTACTCACGATCCCAAAGAATACTTTTTTATCAGGCAAAAGATCACAATGAAAATCGTTAAATCCAACACGATTTCCATACACGGATCAATGCCATCCGTTTAGTTATAGCGCGTTTTTATATTTTTTATTCGTGTATATATCATAATTATAATTATTTGTTTCTGAATAATAAATTATTAAGATTTAATAACTTTTATAAATTCTTTACATTTAATTACTATTTTTGACTCTAAATTTTTTATAAAAATCATATAAATTTTTTTGGTAATAAACCTATTAGGGTCTATAAATTTTCTGTCTTTTAAAAAAAGATTCGCGATTATCATGGTAAGGCTTGGGGGGGCCAATTGTGAGCGTGGTTGTTGCAATGGGCAGAAATTATAGTGTTGTTAAATTTAGAGTATTTAAAATTCTTAATGACTCGGCTGAAGAGAACGGATTCTTGTTTTTATTAGATGGGGTAAATACGTCGGCACATATATAGTTACAAGCTAAATAAAGTCCATTTTTTCAAGCAGCTAGGATTTTATCATCGAATTGTTGTTAAAAATTACATCTCCATGGTAAAGTTCGCCTGAGGTACAAGAATTCTTGCGGTGTGACTATGGGCCTAGCCAAGGGGGCAGGGAAGAGCGGCTGTCTCCTCAATCCAAAAATTTGTTAAAATTCAAAAAAATGATCTTTTTGCCCCTCTTTAAATTATTATTGCCCCCTGTAATTAAAATACTGGCTACACACATGGGCGTGACTCATTGTCATCATGGTGCTTAGGAAATAATCTATAATATGTTTTCTTGCCACGTTCATTTAACTAAATTCCCAAAAATTTGGTTAAACAATAGTAGGTGTAAACTAGTATTTTCCTGAGAGCAAATATCCCAAATTTTTCCTGAGAGCAAAAAAAAAAGGTCTCGACTATCTTAAATTTTCCTGAGAGCAAAAAAAAGGTCTCGACTATCCAAAAATTTTCCGCCGACCAAAAAAAAGCAACTCCCCTAATTAAGCAGTGTGGGCAGCCAGACCCCCTGCCCCCCTGACAAATTAGGGGGGGGGGGCAGGGGGTCCGGCTGCCCCCCTCTGGCTAATAAGGAGGGGGGCAAAACATAATTTTTTTTAGAGTTTTTGTATTGAAATTTTTTTTTTAATTAGCTGCCCCCCGCCCCCTGCGTACGCCCATGTAGAGGGTTGAAATAACATGTTTTTAAGGTGTTATCAGCGCCATTCAACCAGTTAGTAAATTCCGCGTGAAAAATAATGTTAGACAAAAAGATTTTAAATAGTTTTTAATAACGGATAAACGCTTGTCTAAGGTTAATGCAACAGCTTAGCTGTCTTTATCTCCCCTTTAGTTTAGGTTCCATTAAAAACGTTTTTAACCGACTAAAAGTTCCACGTATTTTTTAAAGCCAAGGGATTGGGCAGAATTTACATTTCATATTTTTGATAAGGAACAATTTTATAAATAGGATTGTTTTTAAAGAATATAGCATATAAATGTTGCATAAATATCATATTTTTTACACTGCTCACCATTTCCTTACTAAAATAAAAAATACAAGTTTTAAATTTTTAAATGCTAATTTACTAATGAGACCTAAAGCTCAAAGGAAAACTCGAAAGGTCTCTCTTTAAACTAATTTGTTTGATTAATGTATTTACCAAAACCTCACTTAATTAATTACAATCTAATTATATGAATGTGACAAGATATTAAGGAGCGTAGCCGAGTAAGGTAGCAAAAATCAAAAAAAAATTTGATAAATAAATATATTATAGTTTATTCCTAATTGCATAAAAGAGTTAGACACATATAAATACTCTTATTTTGTATAAGTCTGAGCCTTATCTTGGCTCAGACAACTAATTTATTTATTTAATCGGAGAATAATATTTTCTAAAGGATAGCTCCAATTAAGGAATCCCATAAGTTAATGAATTATTAGAATTTCGGTCCTCCCCCAAAAAGGGAGGACAATTATCTTTCTAAAATTAATTAGTCTTCCAAAAGTATATTTTTTATTCAACTAGGCGAAACACAAATATATATATGAAAAACGAGAATGAGGAATTAAAATTAATGAATAATGATGATTGTGCAATAACACTAACTAACGCGAAGTAATTAAATTCGCTCGCTCGAGATAGGTAATAAAAAGCGAAGTGGTACCATCTCGTGGTAACAACGATGACTCATCAGTCATAAAATAAATTTGCCATAATTAAATTGGATAACTATAAAAATCGTAGGGTATAAGTGTAAGTATGTGTGGGGGGGGGGGGTTTAGGTTGAACACCACACCTCCCCCTTTATCGAGAAGTCAAAGACTTAAAGTCCTAACGTTCCGAAAAAGGTTTAGGGGTTTCAGTGTTGTTAAAAATCATCTAAAGACTGGGGCGGAATTAGGTCGAGCCGGCGATTTAGCTTATTAATTTTAAAACAACGTTCAAACCAACATAATTTTTCAAACAATTTTCCAAACTTTAGCCCAAAATTAATGTAATTTCTGCTGGCCATGTTGTGACAAGTTTTGCCTTTGCCCTCGGAACTGATTCATGGACAACTGATTTCAATGAAATCCTGCCCTCTGAATTAGTTATAAAATGGGGTGCTTCACGGCTACCAGACTCAGCATCCCCGCTCTCTAAAGCACCACTGGGCAATCGCGATGCCACTATGGACTCAGCTTTAAAACTACAAATTTTATCTAAATTAACCCACAGGCTGTACCGTTTTACTTCTATTTTATACCTACACTATAATTACACTATAATCTCTCCAAGCAAAATACGCCGACCGCCAAATAATAATCAAAGAAACGCGCGGGGGGGGGGGTTTGGCCTAATATTGGTTGATAACAATATAATCGTCATTTAATAATATATGTGAATAAATCATGTGTATTTTCTATCTTACAATAACATCTAAGTATCGAATAATTGGCGTGAAAGTGAATATATTTTTCATTTGTTGACACTCAGGTATGCTTCAGTCTGGGTGGGTATTTGCTTAAAAATTTTTCACTTTCCTCAGGTGTATTCGTGTCTGAGAATATTTCTTGCACTGAATTAACGAACGGAATAGTTACGTATTTTTCCCTTTGATTGACACTCGGTATCAGGATATCGAATTTTTCCTCGAATGAATACGTGGCTTCATCATATTCGCCACTCGGAATCAGGCCGTTGGGATTTCGATTGGTTTGATGGGGTGTTTGTCCGGAGTGGTTCGATTAAAAAATAGAATTAAAGAATTTTCCACATTTCCGGCGCCAATATTTTGTATAAGTCTGAGCCTTATCTTGGCTCAGACAACTAATTTATTTATTTAATCGGAGAATAATATTTTCTAAAGGATAGCTCCAATTAAGGAATCCCATAAGTTAATGAATTATTAGAATTTCGGTCCTCCCCCAAAAAGGGAGGACAATTATCTTTCTAAAATTAATTAGTCTTCCAAAAGTATATTTTTTATTCAACTAGGCGAAACACAAATATATATATGAAAAACGAGAATGAGGAATTAAAATTAATGAATAATGATGATTGTGCAATAACACTAACTAACGCGAAGTAATTAAATTCGCTCGCTCGAGATAGGTAATAAAAAGCGAAGTGGTACCATCTCGTGGTAACAACGATGACTCATCAGTCATAAAATAAATTTGCCATAATTAAATTGGATAACTATAAAAATCGTAGGGTATAAGTGTAAGTATGTGTGGGGGGGGGGGGGGGGTTAGGTTGAACACCACAACTCTAATTAAATTTTTGAAAAAAATATTTAATCATTAATTTCCTTTTCCCGAATTCACTTGTACATTCGCCAAAAAAAACTTAATTGAGCCTTTTCCCCACAAAATGAATGGGTAGTAATTTTATAAATTAAAGGAGTCGTTCTCTTCGGGCAATCTGAATGATTAAACTCTAAGCAGGGGTCAGCCCACAGTAACAAAAAGGCACAAAAATATCACAAAAAATTAGTTTGTTCTTTGGCCGAGGAGCGCTCATCATCTATTTTCAACCAAAAAATTGTTATTTGCAGGGAAAATTTATATTTAAAGCTCAGATCACATGCCCCAAAATGTGCAGACACAAAAATAAAGATGGATTAGGGCATTTGCCCGGAGTCAGATAAGGTAAAAATAAGCAACGGTCATCATTAACTTGCAAAGAGTTATTTAGCCAGTTTCGCAATTATCCGTTTAAAGCAACAGCTTCAAGTTGCAAAAAGGAATTTATGAGCGAATATAAGTAGCAAAAATGAATGGCAATTAACCAAAATTTTGGCCTTGGGTCGGGGTTAGACAAATTAGATGTAAGCAACGGTCAGCATTAATTTGCAGGGAATTATTTAGCCAGTTACATAATTATCCGATATAAGGCAACAACTTAGACTAGTATCCCAAAGAAATATATAAAGGTAATAATAATCAGCTCTAGAGATGGATTTTTTCCCATAAATTTTGGTTAATGAACCTTTCTCCAAAAAACGGGAGTTTTTTGGGAAAAATATGGGAAATAACGGAAATTACAGTAGAAATAGGGGAATGTAGACATTTTATTTAATTAAAAATTGTTTAAGATAAATATTTGCAAAATAAATGCTTATAGGGCATTACTTAAAGTTATGGATAATTTTACATATATTACAAGTAAAGCCCTGCATGGGCCGACCGAGCCCGACCCGATCGAGTTTCTTGCGGGACACGGGCAGAATTTAATAAAATAATTTGGCCTCGGGCTTAATGAGGCGGCCCGACCCGAGGCCCGAGCCCTGCCCGAATTTAATTAAAGCAAACTTATATATTTTAAAATAAACTCAACTCGATAGCAAATAATTATCTTCGCACAGCCTACATAATGTAGCTTCCAAACTTCAGCTTTTTCCCCTGTCTATTATAATATTATGACCTGAATTGCAAATCTTATTCTATATTTAAATATATTTATAGTATCTGTTAGAACTTTAGAAATAAAATAAAAAAATATTTTAAAAATTTTATATTTGGAACTGTTAATATATCATATAAAGTTAGATTTTTAGTTCTAAATTATTAGCTTAATAATTTGTAAGAGGTGAAAATGGATTTTTTATTTCTAACTTATCCTAGTTGTAAACTAAGAGAGTAGCAACTATTTGATAATTTTATATTTAAATTATAAAAAAAAATGCAAAAAAAAATTTTTTTAACAATTTTATTTAAAAATAGGGTCGGGATTGGGCCGGGACAAGAATTAAAAAGTCTTTTGGGCTCGGGCCGGGCAAAATAAAAATTGAGACATCGGGCTCGGATTGGGCTCAGGCCGAATAAAATTCATTTTCCAGGGCTCTAATTACAAGTAAAATCGTGTTTTATTAATCTCTTAAGCTAGCTAATTTTAAAATGTATTTTTCAATAGAGTGTTATCTTATGTTAATATATTCAAAACATTGTTAGATTTTTAGCTAACGGTGTCAATTATAATGTTTATGTTTTGTTTTATAAGAAAAACTTCTAAACCCAGATATAAAAATCCTTTTTTAACTTATGAGTAATAGGTGTAATAAAAAAAAACGTAGTTATATCCATAGAAACCACTACTATTTAATTGACTCCTAAATTGCTCGCGGAATATTACATTAATTTCACTTCTAAACGTTATTTGGCTTAATTGTATTATCTCATATAGCTCGCGGTATACTACATCAAATTCACCACTAAACGATATTTTTTTTAATTTTTAAAAATTTAGAAGTTTATTGATAAAAATCCGTTGACAGTAATATAATATAAATACATGAAATATAAAAGACAAAAAGCGTCAAATAAAATGATAAACTATTCTGACAAAGCATCATCGAGGGTATCTTCCAAAATTGGCCAAGAATCCGCGAACGATTTAAAATTGTATTTGGTTATAAGAATACCAAGTCTTTGTTTCACTAAAAAGGATACCGAATGTTTCGACGGGGGGAACGTCCTCCTACCTCTTTCAAAAAAGCTAAGGCCTGTTTGCCAAAGGTGCCTGAACACGAAGCAACCAATGGAATAAAAATGTTTGAGGATAACAGGGCTTTGTATTTATTTGTTTTCCGCCCCTCTGCAACAGCTAAAGAATCATTGTTGCAGTTAGAGGGGGCAAATAGGTCAATACATGTGAAGTCCCATTTAAGGTGAAGACCATTGCTCCATGGGACTAAATAAGATCCATCAGAACGCATACGTTCCTCCAAGGAGGGATCCGATGGCTCCAATATGGATGGAATCTTTGCCCTCTTAAGAGCACTTTGAATTAGGACATTGGCCTTATTGTGTCTAACATATTTGAATTTGTTTCCCAGGCAATGTAAGGGATGCCTTGATTGTTCGTCTACAAGTATGCTGCAATTTCGGCAAATACATGGCTTCGAAAATTTTACCCCTAGCCTGAGAGCTATGGAGTACGAAAGTTCCGAGTCCTCCAGCATCATCCCGGAGAGACAGCTTGGGTAGACCTCTAGCCATTCGTGACCTGAGCCATCAAACAAAAACGACCTTAAATTAGAACACTGACTTGTATCGCTACTCGAAATTAGAAAATCAAGGGAGCGCAACACAAGTCCGACATCCCAATCTCTTTGTGGTGAGGTTTGTGGCAAAGGTGTTCCGGGATTGGTATTGTTTTCCCAAATAGCTAAAGCAAAATTTGCTAAACTGTATTATCTCATATAGCTCGCGGTATACTACATCAAATTAACCACTAAACGTTAAGTTAATTAATCGTATTATTTCGACTAGCTCGCGATTATATAAGGAAGTGTTTTACACTTCCATAGCACTTACTTTCTCGCATACATTCCTTTATTTTGTCTTGGTGACAAACATATTTAATACAAATTATTTTAAGATTTTATATCATTCATTAAGAGCAGATTGCTTAAAAAATGGATTAATGCTTAAATGTCTATGTCTGCAGTTTTACCGTATAAAGTGTGGAAATGATGTTCAATATCTTATATATATTTAAATGCACATACAAATTTCTGATCCAAAAGTAAATAATAACTAGAGATTAAATTTATATGTATGTTTAGTTTTAATATGTAATTTATTTCAAAAATTAAAAAATAATTATGAGAGCAAACAAATATGGCACTAATGTTATTTTAACCTAAATGTGGGTTTAGATAATCCGTCTGCTTACTCCTTTTAAAAATCGAGTTATGTCATGGCCTAGCCGAGGGGGGGGGGGCAGGGAGGGGCGACTGCCCCCTCTAAATCCAAAATTTCTTGAAATTTATTAAAATTTGGCTTAAGTTCAAAAAAATGATCCATTTTCCCCTCCCTAAATCATTATAGTCCCCTCTAATTCCAACATTTTTTTACGCCCATAGAAAATGTTTATAATGATGGGCTATTCTATATTTATATATTTTATGTACAAACATCATATTAAATATTTTTACTTGGGTCTTTTGAAATTGTACTGCAATAGAGAGAATAACGATTTTAAAATTAAAATCATCTTTTATAGTGCCTTCTACATATTAAATATCTATTGAAGTGAATTTTGCATTTATCTTGTAGGTGAATTTACAAAATAATTAAACTGAATATAATGAATTATTACATGGGCTTAGATATCAGGAGGGAGAGCAGCCCCTTAAATTTATTTCTTACAATTGTAATTAAATATGGTTGATATTCTAATATTTTATCATTTTGCTAGTGAAAATCATTTTTTCGACATTTTCCTACCCCTGCTAACCTCGGTTGCACCAATTTAGTATATTTACAAATGTGTACCAAAATAATCTATATATAAATATATTAATAGGCCTCATTTAAAAAGTTGTCCATTTTTACAGCATTTTATCTGTGCCAGAGTTAGTTTGCGTTTAGGTATGATTTTAGATCAAAGTGTAAAAATATGCCTGTTCATTATTTCAAAATAAGCCCAATTAGTGCTCAAAAGAGAACAAACATGGTTAAATGTTCATTTATAACTAAATGTATATGTAATTCCACCTAAATCAGGGTGTGCAAAAATTTTAAAATCTTCAAATTATATTTTGTTAATGTTTAAAATTATATTTTTGAATCGTATATTTTATTAAAAGGAACACTAATATTTTGGTGAGATAATGTTGTAGCTTGTATACGCTTAGCATGTCTCTAGCGCGCCTATTTTCACACGTTAACGTATAGAGCCATCTAGCGGATATTAAAAAAATAAAAATATGTTTTGAAATAACATATGAAATTATTATATATATACTATCTCCCATCATTTAATTAATTAATTACTTATAATATCATTTTGAGATTCGTGTTTATTTTTACATTCAAATTATTGATTATACTTAAATGTAATTATTAAAAACCGTAGGTGCGTTTAAATCTGTTTATATATAAAAAGATGTCCGAAATTTTGGGAAAAATCTAAATCTAAAACAACAAAAACAGATTTTTTAATAGGGTTGCTTGCAGCCTACACAATTCAATAAATTTAGACAAATGTCATCCCAAGGGATCCAACAAGGAGATCCTTTAGGCCTGCCCTTTTCTGTTTGGCGATTCAAACCAGCATCGATAAACTCTCCTCCCTAGGAGCCTTCTCATGCAATTTATGGTACCTTGATGACGGATTCCTGGTCGGCCCAGCCGAAGCAGTCCGGCAAATCCCACAGATCATCAATGGCTTCGCAGACAAAATATCACTCAGCCTACACATCGAAATGTGAGATCTTCACCAAAGATCACACAATCGACAAACTCTCCCTCCCATTCCAGTCATATCAAGAGATGACTTTCATTACTTAGACGCTCCCATTGGAGGCGTCAAAACAACTGAAACATTCTTAGAGCATTTCTCCGACTTCACTGACTCCATATCCCACACCCTGGAGCGTCTAACTCCCCACCATGCCTTTTTCCTCTTAAAAAACTTCCTCCTAATACCCAAAATTAACTATGCATTACGCGCTTCGCCCATCTTCCTAGCCGTTAACCTACTCCACGCGATGGAAAAAAAAATCCAATTGCTAGTCGAAAGGTGCCTAAACCTTAAATTTAGCCCTCTCCAATGGCTCCAAGCCACTCTTCCCTCCAAGAGTGGTGGTATAGGCATCCGACCCCTCCATCTACTCTCACTAGCAGGGTTCATTTCATCCCGTTTATCAACGGATGAGTTAATCAAGCAAATCACTCAAACCCAAGACCCGCACCTCTACCGCGCCCTTCAGGCTTGGGAAGACCTCAAACTGGATTCCGCTACTCACCCAAATGGAACCACCCAAAAGGAATGGGACTTACCATTGATAGCACGTTCCGTCGCTTACCTCACGACTATCTTTGGGCAATCTCCACTTCAATTGGGCATCCTCCGGGGGTTACGAATGGCTCGATGCCCTACCAAGCCAAAACCTAGGGTTACACCTGTCGGGCGAGGAACTCCGAATAGCTGTAGGCCTACGCCTCGGCTGCGACATTGTGTCCCCATTCAACTGCGACCTCTGCCGCCAACCCGTTCTTGCAAACGGCCATCATCCTCTACACTGCCAATACAGCAAGGGGCGGCATCCCCGTCATGCCACAATAAATAAAATAATCGGACAATCTTTGAAGAAAGCCGGCTTTCCCAATACAATAGAACCCACTGGCCGAAAAGACCCGATGGAGTAACAATCATCCCGTGGGCTCGTGGCCTAAACGCCTGCTGGGACTTCACTGCAGTGGACGTAATCGCCGAATCTAACGCCTCACCCGACCTCATCTCTTCTACTGAGAGAAAGAAGGAGGATAAATACAAATACCTAAACAATATTATTTTCGTACCAGTAGTAGCTACGACCCTCGGTAACTTAGGTCCCGAGGGCAGCCAATTCCTAAAACAAATTTCAAAATATATAACCTCCATTACTCACGATCCCAAAGAATACTTTTTTATCAGGCAAAAGATCACAATGAAAATCGTTAAATCCAACACGATTTCCATACACGGATCAATGCCATCCGTTTAGTTATAGCGCGTTTTTATATTTTTTATTCGTGTGTATATCATAATTATAATTATTTGTTTCTGAATAATAAATTATTAAGATTTAATAACTTTTATAAATTCTTTACATTTAATTACTATTTTTGACTCTAAATTTTTTATAATAATCATATAAATTTTTTTGGTAATAAACCTATTAGGGTCTATAAATTTTCTGTCTTTTAAAAAAAGATTCGCGATTATCATGGTAAGGCTTGGGGGGGAGCCAATTGGGAGCGTGGTTGTTGCAATGGGCAGAAATTATAGTGTTGTTAAATTTAGAGTATTTAAAATTCTTAATGACTCGGCTGAAGAGAACGGATTCTTGTTTTTATTAGATGGGGTAAATACGTCGGCACATATATAGTTACAAGCTAAATAAAGTCCATTTTTTCAAGCAGCTAGGGTTTTATCATAGAATTGTTGTTAAAAATTACATCTCCATGGTAAAGTTCGCCTGAGGTACAAGAATTCTTGCGGTGTGACTATGGGCGTAGCCAAGGGGGCAGGGAAGAGCGGCTGTCCCCTCAATCCAAAAATTTGTTAAAATTCAAAAAATTGATCTTTTTGCCCCTCCCTAAATTATTATTGCCCCCTGTAATTAAAATACTGGCTACACACATGGGCGTGACTCATTGTCATCATGGTGCTTAGGAAATAATCTATAATATGTTTTCTTGCCACGTTCATTTAACTAAATTCCCAAAAATTTGGTTAAACAATAGTAGGTGTAAACTAGTATTTTCCTGAGAGCAAATATCCCAAATTTTTCCTGAGAGCAAAAAAAAAAGGTCTCGACTATCCCAAATTTTCCTGAGAGCAAAAAAAAGGTCTCGACTATCCAAAAATTTTCCGGCGACCAAAAAAAAGCAACTCTCCTAATTAAGCAGTGTGGGCAGCCAGACCCCCTGCCCCCCTGGCAAATTAAGGGGGGGGGGGCAGGGGGTCCAGCTGCCCCCCTCTGGCTAATAAGGGGGGGGGGCAATACATAATTTTTTTTAGGGTTTTTGTATTGAAATTTTTGTTTTTAATTAGCTGCCCCCCGCCCCCTGCGTACGCCCTTGTAGAGGGTTGAAATAACATGTTTTTAAGGTGTTATCAGCGCCATTCAACCAGTTAGTAAATTCCGCGTGAAAAATAATGTTAGACAAAAAGATTTTAAATAGTTTTTAATAATGGATAAACGCTTGTCTAAGGTTAATGCAACAGCTTAGCTGTCTCTATCTCCCCTTTAGTTTAGGTTCCATTAAAAACGTTTTAACCGACTAAGTTGGGCACCCCCACAAGTTCCACGTATTTTTTAAAGCCAAGGGATTGGGTAGAATTTCCATTTCTTGTTTTTGATAAGGAACAATTTTATAAATAGGATTTGTTTTTAAAGAATATAGCATATAAAATGTTGCATAAATATCATATTTTATACACTGCTGATCATTTTTTTACTAAAATAAAAAATACAAGTTTTAAATTTTTAAATGCTAATTTACTAATGAGACCTAAAGCTCAAAGGAAAACTCGAAAGGTCTCTCTTTAAACTAATTTGTTTGATTAATGTATTTACCAAAACCTCACTTAATTAATTACAATCTAATTATATGAATGTGATAAGATATTAAGGAGCGTAGCCGAGGAAGGTAGCAAAAATCAAAAAAAAATTTGATTAATAAATATATTATAGTTTATTCCTAATTGCATAAAAGAGTTAGACACATATAAATACTCTAATTAAATTTTTGAAAAAAATATTTAATCATTAATTTCCTTTTCCCGAATTCACTTGTACATTCGCCAAAAAAAACTTAATTGAGCCTTTTCCCCACAAAATGAATGGGTAGTAATTTTATAAATTAAAGGAGTCGTTCTCTTCGGGCAATCTGAATGATTAAACTCTAAGCAGGGGTCAGCCCACAGTAACAAAAAGGCACAAAAATATCACAAAATTAGTTTGTTCTTTGGCCGAAGAGCGCTCATCATCTATTTTCAACCAAAAAATTGTTATTTGCAGGGAAAATTTATATTTAAAGCTCAGATCACATGCCCCAAAATGTGCAGACACAAAAATAAAGATGGATTAGGGCATTTGCCCGGAGTCAGATAAGGTAAAAATAAGCAACGGTCATCATTAACTTGCAAAGAGTTATTTAGCCCGTTTCGCAATTATCCGTTTAAAGCAACAGCTTCAAGTTGCAAAAAGAAATTTATGAGCGAATATAAGTAGCAAAAATGAATGGCAATTAACCAAAATTTTGGCCTTGGGTCGGGGTTAGACAAATTAGATGTAAGCAACGGTCAGCATTAATTTGCAGGGAATTATTTAGCCAGTTACATAATTATCCGATATAAGGCAACAACTTAGACTAGTATCCCAAAGAAATATATAAAGGTAATAATAATCAGCTCTAGAGATGGATTTTTTCCCATAAATTTTGGTTAATGAACCTTTCTCCAAAAAACGGGAGTTTTTTGGGAAAAATATGGGAAATAACGGAAATTACAGTAGAAATAGGGGAATGTAGACATTTTATTTAATTAAAAATTGTTTAAGATAAATATTTGTAAAATAAATGCTTATAGGGCATTACTTAAAGTTATGGATAATTTTACATATATTACAAGTAAAGCCCTGCATGGGCCGACCGAGCCCGACCCGATCGAGTTTCTTGCGGGACACGGGCAGAATTTAATAAAATAATTTGGCCTCGGGCTTAATGAGGCGGCCCGACCCGAGGCCCGAGCCCTGCCCGAATTTAATTAAAGCAAACTTATATATTTTAAAATAAACTCAACTCGATAGCAAATAATTATCTTCGCACAGCCTACATAATGTAGCTTCCAAACTTCAGCTTTTTCCCCTGTCTATTATAATATTATGACCTGAATTGCAAATCTTATTCTATATTTAAATATATTTATAGTATCTGTTAGAACTTTAGAAATAAAATAAAAAAATATTTTAAAAATTTTATATTTGGAACTGTTAATATATCATATAAAGTTAGATTTTTAGTTCTAAATTATTAGCTTAATAATTTGTAAGAGGTGAAAATGGATTTTTTATTTCTAACTTATCCTAGTTGTAAACTAAGAGAGTAGCAACTATTTGATAATTTTATATTTAAATTATAAAAAAAAATGCAAAAAAAAATTTTTTTAACAATTTTATTTAAAAATAGGGTCGGGATTGGGCCGGGACAAGAATTAAAAAGTCTTTTGGGCTCGGGCCGGGCAAAATAAAAATTGAGACATCGGGCTCGGATTGGGCTCAGGCCGAATAAAATTCATTTTCCAGGGCTCTAATTACAAGTAAAATCGTGTTTTATTAATCTCTTAAGCTAGCTAATTTTAAAATGTATTTTTCAATAGAGTGTTATCTTATGTTAATATATTCAAAACATTGTTAGATTTTTAGCTAACGGTGTCAATTATAATGTTTATGTTTTGTTTTATAAGAAAAACTTCTAAACCCAGATATAAAAATCCTTTTTTAACTTATGAGTAATAGGTGTAATAAAAAAAAACGTAGTTATATCCATAGAAACCACTACTATTTAATTGACTCCTAAATTGCTCGCGGAATATTACATTAATTTCACTTCTAAACGTTATTTGGCTTAATTGTATTATCTCATATAGCTCGCGGTATACTACATCAAATTCACCACTAAACGATATTTTTTTTAATTTTTAAAAATTTAGAAGTTTATTGATAAAAATCCGTTGACAGTAATATAATATAAATACATGAAATATAAAAGACAAAAAGCGTCAAATAAAATGATAAACTATTCTGACAAAGCATCATCGAGGGTATCTTCCAAAATTGGCCAAGAATCCGCGAACGATTTAAAATTGTATTTGGTTATAAGAATACCAAGTCTTTGTTTCACTAAAAAGGATACCGAATGTTTCGACGGGGGGAACGTCCTCCTACCTCTTTCAAAAAAGCTAAGGCCTGTTTGCCAAAGGTGCCTGAACACGAAGCAACCAATGGAATAAAAATGTTTGAGGATAACAGGGCTTTGTATTTATTTGTTTTCCGCCCCTCTGCAACAGCTAAAGAATCATTGTTGCAGTTAGAGGGGGCAAATAGGTCAATACATGTGAAGTCCCATTTAAGGTGAAGACCATTGCTCCATGGGACTAAATAAGATCCATCAGAACGCATACGTTCCTCCAAGGAGGGATCCGATGGCTCCAATATGGATGGAATCTTTGCCCTCTTAAGAGCACTTTGAATTAGGACATTGGCCTTATTGTGTCTAACATATTTGAATTTGTTTCCCAGGCAATGTAAGGGATGCCTTGATTGTTCGTCTACAAGTATGCTGCAATTTCGGCAAATACATGGCTTCGAAAATTTTACCCCTAGCCTGAGAGCTATGGAGTACGAAAGTTCCGAGTCCTCCAGCATCATCCCGGAGAGACAGCTTGGGTAGACCTCTAGCCATTCGTGACCTGAGCCATCAAACAAAAACGACCTTAAATTAGAACACTGACTTGTATCGCTACTCGAAATTAGAAAATCAAGGGAGCGCAACACAAGTCCGACATCCCAATCTCTTTGTGGTGAGGTTTGTGGCAAAGGTGTTCCGGGATTGGTATTGTTTTCCCAAATAGCTAAAGCAAAATTTGCTAAACTGTATTATCTCATATAGCTCGCGGTATACTACATCAAATTAACCACTAAACGTTAAGTTAATTAATCGTATTATTTCGACTAGCTCGCGATTATATAAGGAAGTGTTTTACACTTCCATAGCACTTACTTTCTCGCATACATTCCTTTATTTTGTCTTGGTGACAAACATATTTAATACAAATTATTTTAAGATTTTATATCATTCATTAAGAGCAGATTGCTTAAAAAATGGATTAATGCTTAAATGTCTATGTCTGCAGTTTTACCGTATAAAGTGTGGAAATGATGTTCAATATCTTATATATATTTAAATGCACATACAAATTTCTGATCCAAAAGTAAATAATAACTAGAGATTAAATTTATATGTATGTTTAGTTTTAATATGTAATTTATTTCAAAAATTAAAAAATAATTATGAGAGCAAACAAATATGGCACTAATGTTATTTTAACCTAAATGTGGGTTTAGATAATCCGTCTGCTTACTCCTTTTAAAAATCGAGTTATGTCATGGCCTAGCCGAGGGGGGGGGGCAGGGAGGGGCGACTGCCCCCTCTAAATCCAAAATTTCTTGAAATTTATTAAAATTTGGCTTAAGTTCAAAAAAATGATCCATTTTCCCCTCCCTAAATCATTATAGTCCCCTCTAATTCCAACATTTTTTTACGCCCATAGAAAATGTTTATAATGATGGGCTATTCTATATTTATATATTTTATGTACAAACATCATATTAAATATTTTTACTTGGGTCTTTTGAAATTGTACTGCAATAGAGAGAATAACGATTTTAAAATTAAAATCATCTTTTATAGTGCCTTCTACATATTAAATATCTATTGAAGTGAATTTTGCATTTATCTTGTAGGTGAATTTACAAAATAATTAAACTGAATATAATGAATTATTACATGGGCTTAGATATCAGGAGGGAGAGCAGCCCCTTAAATTTATTTCTTACAATTGTAATTAAATATGGTTGATATTCTAATATTTTATCATTTTGCTAGTGAAAATCATTTTTTCGACATTTTCCTACCCCTGCTAACCTCGGTTGCACCAATTTAGTATATTTACAAATGTGTACCAAAATAATCTATATATAAATATATTAATAGGCCTCATTTAAAAAGTTGTCCATTTTTACAGCATTTTATCTGTGCCAGAGTTAGTTTGCGTTTAGGTATGATTTTAGATCAAAGTGTAAAAATATGCCTGTTCATTATTTCAAAATAAGCCCAATTAGTGCTCAAAAGAGAACAAACATGGTTAAATGTTCATTTATAACTAAATGTATATGTAATTCCACCTAAATCAGGGTGTGCAAAAATTTTAAAATCTTCAAATTATATTTTGTTAATGTTTAAAATTATATTTTTGAATCGTATATTTTATTAAAAGGAACACTAATATTTTGGTGAGATAATGTTGTAGCTTGTATACGCTTAGCATGTCTCTAGCGCGCCTATTTTCACACGTTAACGTATAGAGCCATCTAGCGGATATTAAAAAAATAAAAATATGTTTTGAAATAACATATGAAATTATTATATATATACTATCTCCCATCATTTAATTAATTAATTACTTATAATATCATTTTGAGATTCGTGTTTATTTTTACATTCAAATTATTGATTATACTTAAATGTAATTATTAAAAACCGTAGGTGCGTTTAAATCTGTTTATATATAAAAAGATGTCCGAAATTTTGGGAAAAATCTAAATCTAAAACAACAAAAACAGATTTTTTAATAGGGTTGCTTGCAGCCTACACAATTCAATAAATTTAGACAAATGTCATCCCAAGGGATCCAACAAGGAGATCCTTTAGGCCTGCCCTTTTCTGTTTGGCGATTCAAACCAGCATCGATAAACTCTCCTCCCTAGGAGCCTTCTCATGCAATTTATGGTACCTTGATGACGGATTCCTGGTCGGCCCAGCCGAAGCAGTCCGGCAAATCCCACAGATCATCAATGGCTTCGCAGACAAAATATCACTCAGCCTACACATCGAAATGTGAGATCTTCACCAAAGATCACACAATCGACAAACTCTCCCTCCCATTCCAGTCATATCAAGAGATGACTTTCATTACTTAGACGCTCCCATTGGAGGCGTCAAAACAACTGAAACATTCTTAGAGCATTTCTCCGACTTCACTGACTCCATATCCCACACCCTGGAGCGTCTAACTCCCCACCATGCCTTTTTCCTCTTAAAAAACTTCCTCCTAATACCCAAAATTAACTATGCATTACGCGCTTCGCCCATCTTCCTAGCCGTTAACCTACTCCACGCGATGGAAAAAAAAATCCAATTGCTAGTCGAAAGGTGCCTAAACCTTAAATTTAGCCCTCTCCAATGGCTCCAAGCCACTCTTCCCTCCAAGAGTGGTGGTATAGGCATCCGACCCCTCCATCTACTCTCACTAGCAGGGTTCATTTCATCCCGTTTATCAACGGATGAGTTAATCAAGCAAATCACTCAAACCCAAGACCCGCACCTCTACCGCGCCCTTCAGGCTTGGGAAGACCTCAAACTGGATTCCGCTACTCACCCAAATGGAACCACCCAAAAGGAATGGGACTTACCATTGATAGCACGTTCCGTCGCTTACCTCACGACTATCTTTGGGCAATCTCCACTTCAATTGGGCATCCTCCGGGGGTTACGAATGGCTCGATGCCCTACCAAGCCAAAACCTAGGGTTACACCTGTCGGGCGAGGAACTCCGAATAGCTGTAGGCCTACGCCTCGGCTGCGACATTGTGTCCCCATTCAACTGCGACCTCTGCCGCCAACCCGTTCTTGCAAACGGCCATCATCCTCTACACTGCCAATACAGCAAGGGGCGGCATCCCCGTCATGCCACAATAAATAAAATAATCGGACAATCTTTGAAGAAAGCCGGCTTTCCCAATACAATAGAACCCACTGGCCGAAAAGACCCGATGGAGTAACAATCATCCCGTGGGCTCGTGGCCTAAACGCCTGCTGGGACTTCACTGCAGTGGACGTAATCGCCAAATCTAACGCCTCACCCGACCTCATCTCTTCTACTGAGAGAAAGAAGGAGGATAAATACAAATACCTAAACAATATTATTTTCGTACCAGTAGTAGCTACGACCCTCGGTAACTTAGGTCCCGAGGGCAGCCAATTCCTAAAACAAATTTCAAAATATATAACCTCCATTACTCACGATCCCAAAGAATACTTTTTTATCAGGCAAAAGATCACAATGAAAATCGTTAAATCCAACACGATTTCCATACACGGATCAATGCCATCCGTTTAGTTATAGCGCGTTTTTATATTTTTTATTCGTGTGTATATCATAATTATAATTATTTGTTTCTGAATAATAAATTATTAAGATTTAATAACTTTTATAAATTCTTTACATTTAATTACTATTTTTGACTCTAAATTTTTTATAATAATCATATAAATTTTTTTGGTAATAAACCTATTAGGGTCTATAAATTTTCTGTCTTTTAAAAAAAGATTCGCGATTATCATGGTAAGGCTTGGGGGGGAGCCAATTGGGAGCGTGGTTGTTGCAATGGGCAGAAATTATAGTGTTGTTAAATTTAGAGTATTTAAAATTCTTAATGACTCGGCTGAAGAGAACGGATTCTTGTTTTTATTAGATGGGGTAAATACGTCGGCACATATATAGTTACAAGCTAAATAAAGTCCATTTTTTCAAGCAGCTAGGGTTTTATCATAGAATTGTTGTTAAAAATTACATCTCCATGGTAAAGTTCGCCTGAGGTACAAGAATTCTTGCGGTGTGACTATGGGCGTAGCCAAGGGGGCAGGGAAGAGCGGCTGTCCCCTCAATCCAAAAATTTGTTAAAATTCAAAAAATTGATCTTTTTGCCCCTCCCTAAATTATTATTGCCCCCTGTAATTAAAATACTGGCTACACACATGGGCGTGACTCATTGTCATCATGGTGCTTAGGAAATAATCTATAATATGTTTTCTTGCCACGTTCATTTAACTAAATTCCCAAAAATTTGGTTAAACAATAGTAGGTGTAAACTAGTATTTTCCTGAGAGCAAATATCCCAAATTTTTCCTGAGAGCAAAAAAAAAAGGTCTCGACTATCCCAAATTTTCCTGAGAGCAAAAAAAAGGTCTCGACTATCCAAAAATTTTCCGGCGACCAAAAAAAAGCAACTCTCCTAATTAAGCAGTGTGGGCAGCCAGACCCCCTGCCCCCCTGGCAAATTAAGGGGGGGGGCAGGGGGTCCAGCTGCCCCCCTCTGGCTAATAAGGGGGGGGGGGCAAAACATAATTTTTTTTAGGGTTTTTGTATTGAAATTTTTGTTTTTAATTAGCTGCCCCCCGCCCCCTGCGTACGCCCTTGTAGAGGGTTGAAATAACATGTTTTTAAGGTGTTATCAGCGCCATTCAACCAGTTAGTAAATTCCGCGTGAAAAATAATGTTAGACAAAAAGATTTTAAATAGTTTTTAATAATGGATAAACGCTTGTCTAAGGTTAATGCAACAGCTTAGCTGTCTCTATCTCCCCTTTAGTTTAGGTTCCATTAAAAACGTTTTAACCGACTAAGTTGGGCACCCCCACAAGTTCCACGTATTTTTTAAAGCCAAGGGATTGGGTAGAATTTCCATTTCTTGTTTTTGATAAGGAACAATTTTATAAATAGGATTTGTTTTTAAAGAATATAGCATATAAAATGTTGCATAAATATCATATTTTATACACTGCTGATCATTTTTTTACTAAAATAAAAAATACAAGTTTTAAATTTTTAAATGCTAATTTACTAATGAGACCTAAAGCTCAAAGGAAAACTCGAAAGGTCTCTCTTTAAACTAATTTGTTTGATTAATGTATTTACCAAAACCTCACTTAATTAATTACAATCTAATTATATGAATGTGATAAGATATTAAGGAGCGTAGCCGAGGAAGGTAGCAAAAATCAAAAAAAAATTTGATTAATAAATATATTATAGTTTATTCCTAATTGCATAAAAGAGTTAGACACATATAAATACTCTAATTAAATTTTTGAAAAAAATATTTAATCATTAATTTCCTTTTCCCGAATTCACTTGTACATTCGCCAAAAAAAACTTAATTGAGCCTTTTCCCCACAAAATGAATGGGTAGTAATTTTATAAATTAAAGGAGTCGTTCTCTTCGGGCAATCTGAATGATTAAACTCTAAGCAGGGGTCAGCCCACAGTAACAAAAAGGCACAAAAATATCACAAAATTAGTTTGTTCTTTGGCCGAAGAGCGCTCATCATCTATTTTCAACCAAAAAATTGTTATTTGCAGGGAAAATTTATATTTAAAGCTCAGATCACATGCCCCAAAATGTGCAGACACAAAAATAAAGATGGATTAGGGCATTTGCCCGGAGTCAGATAAGGTAAAAATAAGCAACGGTCATCATTAACTTGCAAAGAGTTATTTAGCCCGTTTCGCAATTATCCGTTTAAAGCAACAGCTTCAAGTTGCAAAAAGAAATTTATGAGCGAATATAAGTAGCAAAAATGAATGGCAATTAACCAAAATTTTGGCCTTGGGTCGGGGTTAGACAAATTAGATGTAAGCAACGGTCAGCATTAATTTGCAGGGAATTATTTAGCCAGTTACATAATTATCCGATATAAGGCAACAACTTAGACTAGTATCCCAAAGAAATATATAAAGGTAATAATAATCAGCTCTAGAGATGGATTTTTTCCCATAAATTTTGGTTAATGAACCTTTCTCCAAAAAACGGGAGTTTTTTGGGAAAAATATGGGAAATAACGGAAATTACAGTAGAAATAGGGGAATGTAGACATTTTATTTAATTAAAAATTGTTTAAGATAAATATTTGTAAAATAAATGCTTATAGGGCATTACTTAAAGTTATGGATAATTTTACATATATTACAAGTAAAGCCCTGCATGGGCCGACCGAGCCCGACCCGATCGAGTTTCTTGCGGGACACGGGCATAATTTAATAAAATAATTTGGCCTCGGGCTTAAAGAGGCGGCCCGACCCGAGGCCCGAGCCCTGCCCGAATTTAATTAAAGCAAACTTATATATTTTAAAATAAACTCAACTCGATAGCAAATAATTATCTTCGCACAGCCTACATAATGTAGCTTCCAAACTTCAGCTTTTTCCCCTGTCTATTATAATATTATGACCTGAATTGCAAATCTTATTCTATATTTAAATATATTTATAGTATCTGTTAGAACTTTAGAAATAAAATAAAAAAATATTTTAAAAATTTTATATTTGGAACTGTTAATATATCATATAAAGTTAGATTTTTAGTTCTAAATTATTAGCTTAATAATTTGTAAGAGGTGAAAATGGATTTTTGATAACTTATCCAAGTTGTAAACTAAGAGAGTAACAACTATTTGATAATTTTATATTTAAATTTTAAAAAAAAATGCAAAAATAAATTTTTTTAACAATTTGATTTAAAAATAGGGTCGGGATTGGGCCGGGACAAGAATTAAAAAGTCTTTTGGGCTCGGGCCGGGCAAAATAAAAATTGAGACATCGGGCTCGGATCGGGCTCAGGCCGAATAAAATTCATTTTCCAGGGCTCTAATTACAAGTAAAATCGTGTTTTATTAATCTCTTAAGCTAGCTAATTTTAAAATGTATTTTTCAATAGAGTGTTATCTTATGTTAATATATTCAAAACATTGTTAGATTTTTAGCTAACGGTGTCAATTATAATGTTTATTTTTTGTTTTATAAGAAAAACTTCTAAACCCAGATATAAAAATCCTTTTTTAACTTATGAGTAATAGGGGTAATAAAAAAAAACGTAGTTATATCCATAGAAACCACTACTATTTAATTGACTCCTAAATTGCTCGCGGAATATTACATTAATTTCACTTCTAAACGTTATTTGGCTTAATTGTATTATCTCATATAGCTCGCGGTATACTACATCAAATTCACCACTAAACGATATTTTTTTTTTAATTTTTAAAAATTTGGAAGTTTATTGATAAAAATCCGTTGACAGTAATATAATATAAATACATGAAATATAAAAGACAAAAAGCGTCAAATAAAATGATAAACTATTCTGACAAAGCATCATCGAGGGTATCTTCCAAGATTGGCCAAGAATCCGCGAACGATTTAAAATTGTATTTGGTTATAAGAATACCAAGTCTTTGTTTCACTAAAAAGGATAACGAATGTTTCGACGGGGGGAACGTCTTCCTACCTCTTTCAAAAAAGCTAAGGCCTGTTTGCCAAAGGTGCCTGAACACGAAGCAACCAATGGAATAAAAATGTTTGAGGATAACAGGGCTTTGTATTTATTTGTTTTCCGCCCCTCTGCAACAGCTAAAGAATCATTGTTGCAGTTAGAGGGGGCAAATAGGTCAATACATGTGAAGTCCCATTTAAGGTGAAGACCATTGCTCCATGGGACTAAATAAGATCTATCAGAACGCATACGTTCCTCCAAGGAGGGATCCGATGGCTCCAATATGGATGGGATCTTTGCCCTCTTAAGAGCACTTTGAATTAGGACATTGGCCTTATTGTGTCTAACATATTTGAATTTGTTTCCCAGGCAATGTAAGGGATGCCTTGATTGTTCGTCTACAAGTATGCTGCAATTTCGGCACATACATGGCTTCGAAAATTTTACCCCTAGCCTGAGAGCTATGGAGTACGAAAGTTCCGAGTCCTCCAGCATCATCCCGGAGAGACAGCTTGGGTAGACCTCTAGCCATTCGTGACCTGAGCCATCAAACAAAAACGACCTTAAATTAGAACACTGACTTGTATCGCTACTCGAAATTAGAAAATCAAGGGAGCGCAACACAAGTCCGGCATCCCAATCTCTTTGTGGTGAGGTTTGTGGCAAAGGTGTTCCGGGATTGGTATTGTTTTCCCAAATAGCGAAAGCAAAATTTGCTAAATTGTATTATCTCATATAGCTCGCGGTATACTACATCAAATTCACCACTAAACGTTAAGTTACTTAATCATATTATTTCGACTAGCTCGCGATTATATAAGGAAGTGTTTTCCACTTCCATAGCACTTACTTTCTCGCATACATTCCTTTATTATTATTTATTTAATATATCCATTTAAAAAATCAATATATTATGTTTGTCTTGGTGACAAACATATTTAATACAAATTATTTTAAGATTTTATATCATTCATTAAGAGCAGATTGCTTAAAAAATGGATTAATGCTCAAATGTCTATGTCTGCAGTTTTACCGTATAAAGTGTGGAAATGATGTTCAATATCTTATATATATTTAAATGCACATACAAATTTCTGATCCAAAAGTAAATATTAACTAGAGATTAAATTTATATGTATGTTTAGTTTTAATATGTAATTTATTTCAAAAATTAAAAAATAATTATGAGAGCAAACAAATATGGCAAAAATGTTATTTTAACCTAAATGTGGGTTTAGATAATCCGTCTGCTCACTCCTTTTAAAAATCGAGTTATGTCATGGCCTAGCCGAGGGGGGGGGCAGGGAGGGGCGACTGCCCCCTCTAAATCCAAAATTTCTTGAAATTTATTAAAATTTGGCTTAAGTTCAAAAAAATGATCCATTTTCCCCTCCCTAAATCATTATAGTCCCCTCTAATTCCAACATTTTTTTACGCCCATAGAAAATGTTTATAATGATGGGCTATTCTATATTTATATATTTTATGTACAAACATCATATTAAATATTTTTACTTGGGTCTTTTGAAATTGTACTGCAATAGAGAGAATAACGATTTTAAAATTAAAATCATCTTTTATAGTGCCTTCTACATATTAAATATCTATTGAAGTGAATTTTGCATTTATCTTGTAGGTGAATTTACAAAATAATTAAACTGAATATAATGAATTATTACATGGGCTTAGATATCAGGAGGGAGAGCAGCCCCTTAAATTTATTTCTTACAATTGTAATTAAATATGGTTGATATTCTAATATTTTATCATTTTGCTAGTGAAAATCATTTTTTCGACATTTTCCTACCCCTGCTAACCTCGGTTGCACCAATTTAGTATATTTACAAATGTGTACCAAAATAATCTATATATAAATATATTAATAGGCCTCATTTAAAAAGTTGTCCATTTTTACAGCATTTTATCTGTGCCAGAGTTAGTTTGCGTTTAGGTATGATTTTAGATCAAAGTGTAAAAATATGCCTGTTCATTATTTCAAAATAAGCCCAATTAGTGCTCAAAAGAGAACAAACATGGTTAAATGTTCATTTATAACTAAATGTATATGTAATTCTACCTAAATCAGGGTGTGCAAAAATTTTAAAATCTTCAAATTATATTTTGTTAATGTTTAAAATTATATTTTTGAATCGTATATTTTATTAAAAGGAACACTAATATTTTGGTGAGATAATGTTGTAGCTTGTATACGCTTAGCATGTCTCTAGCGCGCCTATTTTCACACGTTAACGTATAGAGCCATCTAGCGGATATTAAAAAAATAAAAATATGTTTTGAAATAACATATGAAATTATTATATATATACTATCTCCCATCATTTAATTAATTAATTACTTATAATATCATTTTGAGATTCGTGTTTATTTTTACATTCAAATTATTGATTATACTTAAATGTAATTATTAAAAACCGTAGGTGCGTTTAAATCTGTTTATATATAAAAAGATGTCCGAAATTTTGGGAAAAATCTAAATCTAAAACAACAAAAACAGATTTTTTAATAGGGTTGCTTGCAGCCTACACAATTCAATAAATTTAGACAAATGTCATCCCAAGGGATCCAACAAGGAGATCCTTTAGGCCCTGCCCTTTCTGTTTGGCGATTCAAACCAGCATCGATAAACTCTCCTCCCTAGGAGCCTTCTCATGCAATTTATGGTACCTTGATGACGGATTCCTGGTCGGCCCAGCCGAAGCAGTCCGGCAAATCCCACAGATCATCAATGGCTTCGCAGACAAAATATCACTCAGCCTACACATCGAAATGTGAGATCTTCACCAAAGATCACACAATCGACAAACTCTCCCTCCCATTCCCAGTCATATCAAGAGATGACTTTCATTACTTAGACGCTCCCATTGGAGGCGTCAAAACAACTGAAACATTCTTAGAGCATTTCTCCGACTTCACTGACTCCATATCCCACACCCTGGAGCGTCTAACTCCCCACCATGCCTTTTTCCTCTTAAAAAACTTCCTCCTAATACCCAAAATTAACTATGCATTACGCGCTTCGCCCATCTTCCTAGCCGTTAACCTACTCCACGCGATGGAAAAAAAAATCCAATTGCTAGTCGAAAGGTGCCTAAACCTTAAATTTAGCCCTCTCCAATGGCTCCAAGCCACTCTTCCCTCCAAGAGTGGTGGTATAGGCATCCGACCCCTCCATCTACTCTCACTAGCAGGGTTCATTTCATCCCGTTTATCAACGGATGAGTTAATCGCAAATCACTCAAACCCAAGACCCGCACCTCTACCGCGCCCTTCAGGCTTGGGAAGACCTCAAACTGGATTCCGCTACTCACCCAAATGGAACCACCCAAAAGGAATGGGACTTACCACTGATAGCACGTTCCGTCGCTTACCTCACGACTATCTTTGGGAAATCTCCACTTCAATTGGGCATCCTCCGGGGGTTACGAATGGCTCGATGCCCTACCAAGCCAAAACCTAGGGTTACACCTGTCGGGCGAGGAACTCCGAATAGCTGTAGGCCTACGCCTCGGCTGCGACATTGTGTCCCCATTCAACTGCGACCTCTGCCGCCAACCCGTTCTTGCAAACGGCCATCATCCTCTACACTGCCAATACAGCAAGGGGCGGCATCCCCGTCATGCCACAATAAATAAAATAATCGGACAATCTTTGAAGAAAGCCGGCTTTCCCAATACAATAGAACCCACTGGCCGAAAAGACCCGATAGAGTAACAATCATCCCGTGGGCTCGTGGCCTAAACGCCTGCTGGGACTTCACTGCAGTGGACGTAATCATCAAATCTAACGCCTCACCCGACCTCATCTCTTCTACTGAGAGAAAGAAGGAGGATAAATACAAATACCTAAACAATATTATTTTCGTACCAGTAGTAGCTACGACCCTCGGTAACTTAGGTCCCGAGGGCAGCCAATTCCTAAAACAAATTTCAAAATATATAACCTCCATTACTCACGATCCCAAAGAATACTTTTTTATCAGGCAAAAGATCACAATGAAAATCGTTAAATCCAACACGATTTCCATACACGGATCAATGCCATCCGTTTAGTTATAGCGCGTTTTTATATTTTTTATTCGTGTATATATCATAATTATAATTATTTGTTTCTGAATAATAAATTATTAAGATTTAATAACTTTTATAAATTCTTTACATTTAATTACTATTTTTGACTCTAAATTTTTTATAATAATCATATAAATTTTTTTGGTAATAAACCTATTAGGGTCTATAAATTTTCTGTCTTTTAAAAAAAGATTCGCGATTATCATGGTAAGGCTTGGGGGGGGGGGGCCAATTGTGAGCGTGGTTGTTGCAACGGGCAGAAATTATAGTGTTGTTAAATTTAGAGTATTTAAAATTCTTAATGACTCGGCTGAAGAGAACGGATTCTTGTTTTTATTAGATGGGGTAAATACGTCGGCACATATATAGTTACAAGCTAAATAAAGTCCATTTTTTCAAGCAGCTAGGGTTTTATCATAGAATTGTTGTTAAAAATTACATCTCCATGGTAAAGTTCGCCTGAGGTACAAGAATTCTTGCGGTGTGACTATGGGCGTAGCCAAGTCAGCAGGAAAGAGCGGCTGTCCCCTCAATCCAAAAATTTGTTAAAATTCAAAAAATTGATCTTTTTGCCCCTCCCTAAATTATTATTGCCCCCTGTAATTAAAATACTGGCTACACACATGGGCGTGACTCATTGTCATCATGGTGCTTAGGAAATAATCTATAATATGTTTTCTTGCCACGTTTATTTAACTAAATTCCCAAAAATTTGGTTAAACAATAGTAGGTGTAAACTAGTATTTTCCTGAGAGCAAATATCCCAAATTTTTCCTGAGAGCAAAAAAAAAAGGTCTCGACTATCTTAAATTTTCCTGAGAGCAAAAAAAAGGTCTCGACTATCCAAAAATTTTCCGCCGACCAAAAAAAAAGCAACTTCCCTAATTAAGCAGTGTGGGCAGCCAGACCCCCTGCCCCCCTGGCAAATTAGGGGGGGGGGGCAGGGGGTCCGGCTGCCCCCTAATAAGGGGGGGGGGCAAAACAAAAATTTTTTTTAGGGTTTTTGTATTGAAATTTTTTTTTTAATTAGCTGCCCCCCGCCCCCTGCGTACGCCCATGTAGAGGGTTGAAATAACATGTTTTTAAGGTGTTATCAGCGCCATTCAACCAGTTAGTAAATTCCGCGTGAAAAATAATGTTAGACAAAAAGATTTTAAATAGTTTTTAATAATGGATAAACGCTTGTCTAAGGTTAATGCAACAGCTTAGCTGTCTCTATCTCCCCTTTAGTTTAGGTTCCATTAAAAACGTTTTAACCGACTAAGTTGGGCACCCCCACAAGTTCCACGTATTTTTTAAAGCCAAGGGATTGGGCAGAATTTCCATTTCTTGTTTTTGATAAGGAACAATTTTATAAATAGGATTTGTTTTTAAAGAATATAGCATATAAAATGTTGCATAAATATCATATTTTATACACTGCTGATCATTTTTTTACTAAAATAAAAAATACAAGTTTTAAATTTTTAAATGCTAATTTACTAATGAGACCTAAAGCTCAAAGGAAAACTCGAAAGGTCTCTCTTTAAACTAATTTGTTTGATTAATGTATTTACCAAAACCTCACTTAATTAATTACAATCTAATTATATGAATGTGATAAGATATTAAGGAGCGTAGCCGAGGAAGGTAGCAAAAATCAAAAAAAAATTTGATTAATAAATATATTATAGTTTATTCCTAATTGCATAAAAAAGTTAGACACATATAAATACTCTAATTAAATTTTTGAAAAAAATATTTAATCATTAATTTCCTTTTCCCGAATTCACTTGTACATTCGCCAAAAAAAACTTAATTGAGCCTTTTCCCCACAAAATGAATGGGTAGTAATTTTATAAATTAAAGGAGTCGTTCTCTTCGGGCAATCTGAATGATTAAACTCTAAGCAAGGGTCAGCCCACAGTAACAAAAAGGCACAAAAATATCACAAAAAATTAGTTTGTTCTTTGGCCGAGGAGCGCTCATCATCTATTTTCAACCAAAAAATTGTTATTTGCAGGGAAAATTTATATTTAAAGCTCAGATCACATGCCCCAAAATGTGCAGACACAAAAATAAAGATGGATTAGGGCATTTGCCCGGAGTCAGATAAGGTAAAAATAAGCAACGGTCATCATTAACTTGCAAAGAGTTATTTAGCCAGTTTCGCAATTATCCGTTTAAAGCAACAGCTTCAAGTTGCAAAAAGGAATTTATGAGCGAATATAAGTAGCAAAAATGAATGGCAATTAACCAAAATTTTGGCCTTGGGTCGGGGTTAGACAAATTAGATGTAAGCAACGGTCAGCATTAATTTGCAGGGAATTATTTAGCCAGTTACATAATTATCCGATATAAGGCAACAACTTAGACTAGTATCCCAAAGAAATATATAAAGGTAATAATAATCAGCTCTAGAGATGGATTTTTTCCCATAAATTTTGGTTAATGAACCTTTCTCCAAAAAACGGGAGTTTTTTGGGAAAAATATGGGAAATAACGGAAATTACAGTAGAAATAGGGGAATGTAGACATTTTATTTAATTAAAAATTGTTTAAGATAAATATTTGTAAAATAAATGCTTATAGGGCATTACTTAAAGTTATGGATAATTTTACATATATTACAAGTAAAGCCCTGCATGGGCCGACCGAGCCCGACCCGATCGAGTTTCTTGCGGGACACGGGCATAATTTAATAAAATAATTTGGCCTCGGGCTTAATGAGGCGGCCCGACCCGAGGCCCGAGCCCTGCCCGAATTTAATTAAAGCAAACTTATATATTTTAAAATAAACTCAACTCGATAGCAAATAATTATCTTCGCACAGCCTACATAATGTAGCTTCCAAACTTCAGCTTTTTCCCCTGTCTATTATAATATTATGACCTGAATTGCAAATCTTATTCTATATTTAAATATATTTATAGTATCTGTTAGAACTTTAGAAATAAAATAAAAAAATATTTTAAAAATTTTATATTTGGAACTGTTAATATATCATATAAAGTTAGATTTTTAGTTCTAAATTATTAGCTTAATAATTTGTAAGAGGTGAAAATGGATTTTTTATTTCTAACTTATCCTAGTTGTAAACTAAGAGAGTAGCAACTATTTGATAATTTTATATTTAAATTATAAAAAAAAATGCAAAAAAAATTTTTTTTAACAATTTTATTTAAAAATAGGGTCGGGATTGGGCCGGGACAAGAATTAAAAAGTCTTTTGGGCTCGGGCCGGGCAAAATAAAAATTGAGACATCGGGCTCGGATTGGGCTCAGGCCGAATAAAATTCATTTTCCAGGGCTCTAATTACAAGTAAAATCGTGTTTTATTAATCTCTTAAGCTAGCTAATTTTAAAATGTATTTTTCAATAGAGTGTTATCTTATGTTAATATATTCAAAACATTGTTAGATTTTTAGCTAACGGTGTCAATTATAATGTTTATGTTTTGTTTTATAAGAAAAACTTCTAAACCCAGATATAAAAATCCTTTTTTAACTTATGAGTAATAGGTGTAATAAAAAAAAACGTAGTTATATCCATAGAAACCACTACTATTTAATTGACTCCTAAATTGCTCGCGGAATATTACATTAATTTCACTTCTAAACGTTATTTGGCTTAATTGTATTATCTCATATAGCTCGCGGTATACTACATCAAATTCACCACTAAACGATATTTTTTTTAATTTTTAAAAATTTAGAAGTTTATTGATAAAAATCCGTTGACAGTAATATAATATAAATACATGAAATATAAAAGACAAAAAGCGTCAAATAAAATGATAAACTATTCTGACAAAGCATCATCGAGGGTATCTTCCAAAATTGGCCAAGAATCCGCGAACGATTTAAAATTGTATTTGGTTATAAGAATACCAAGTCTTTGTTTCACTAAAAAGGATACCGAATGTTTCGACGGGGGGAACGTCCTCCTACCTCTTTCAAAAAAGCTAAGGCCTGTTTGCCAAAGGTGCCTGAACACGAAGCAACCAATGGAATAAAAATGTTTGAGGATAACAGGGCTTTGTATTTATTTGTTTTCCGCCCCTCTGCAACAGCTAAAGAATCATTGTTGCAGTTAGAGGGGGCAAATAGGTCAATACATGTGAAGTCCCATTTAAGGTGAAGACCATTGCTCCATGGGACTAAATAAGATCCATCAGAACGCATACGTTCCTCCAAGGAGGGATCCGATGGCTCCAATATGGATGGGATCTTTGCCCTCTTAAGAGCACTTTGAATTAGGACATTGGCCTTATTGTGTCTAACATATTTGAATTTGTTTCCCAGGCAATGTAAGGGATGCCTTGATTGTTCGTCTACAAGTATGCTGCAATTTCGGCAAATACATGGCTTCGAAAATTTTACCCCTAGCCTGAGAGCTATGGAGTACGAAAGTTCCGAGTCCTCCAGCATCATCCCGGAGAGACAGCTTGGGTAGACCTCTAGCCATTCGTGACCTGAGCCATCAAACAAAAACGACCTTAAATTAGAACACTGACTTGTATCGCTACTCGAAATTAGAAAATCAAGGGAGCGCAACACAAGTCCGGCATCCCAATCTCTTTGTGGTGAGGTTTGTGGCAAAGGTGTTCCGGGATTGGTATTGTTTTCCCAAATAGCGAAAGCAAAATTTGCTAAATTGTATTATCTCATATAGCTCGCGGTATACTACATCAAATTCACCACTAAACGTTAAGTTAATTAATCATATTATTTCGACTAGCTCGCGATTATATAAGGAAGTGTTTTCCACTTCCATAGCACTTACTTTCTCGCATACATTCCTTTATTATTTATATTAAATAAAGTATTTATTTAATATATCCATTTAAAAAATCAATATATTATGTTTGTCTTGGTGACAAACATATTTAATACAAATTATTTTAAGATTTTATATCATTCATTAAGAGCAGATTGCTTAAAAAATGGATTAATGCTTAAATGTCTATGTCTGCAGTTTTACCGTATAAAGTGTGGAAATGATGTTCAATATCTTATATATATTTAAATGCATACAAATTTCTGATCCAAAAGTAAATAATAACTAGAGATTAAATTTATATGTATGTTTAGTTTTAATATGTAATTTATTTCAAAAATTAAAAAATAATTATGAGAGCAAACAAATATGGCAAAAATGTTATTTTAACCTAAATGTGGGTTTAGATAATCCGTCTGCTCACTCCTTTTAAAAATCGAGTTATGTCATGGCCTAGCCGAGGGGGGGGGCAGGGAGGGGCCACTGCCCCCTCTAAATCCAAAATTTCTTGAAATTTATTAAAATTTGGCTTAAGTTCAAAAAAATGATCCATTTTCCCCTCCCTAAATCATTATAGTCCCCTCTAATTCCAACATTTTTTTACGCCCATAGAAAATGTTTATAATGATGGGCTATTCTATATTTATATATTTTATGTACAAACATCATATTAAATATTTTTACTTGGGTCTTTTGAAATTGTACTGCAATAGAGAGAATAACGATTTTAAAATTAAAATCATCTTTTATAGTGCCTTCTACATATTAAATATCTATTGAAGTGAATTTTGCATTTATCTTGTAGGTGAATTTACAAAATAATTAAACTGAATATAATGAATTATTACATGGGCTTAGATATCAGGAGGGAGAGCAGCCCCTTAAATTTATTTCTTACAATTGTAATTAAATATAGTTGATATTCTAATATTTTATCATTTTGCTGGTGAAAATCATTTTTTCGACATTTTCCTACCCCTGCTAACCTCGGTTGCACCAATTTAATATATTTACAAATGTGTACCAAAATAATCTATATATAAATATATTAATAGGCCTCATTTAAAAAGTTGTCCATTTTTACAGCATTTTATCTGTGCCAGAGTTAGTTTGCGTTTAGGTATGATTTTAGATCAAAGTGTAAAAATATGCCTGTTCATTATTTCAAAATAAGCCCAATTAGTGCTCAAAAGAGAACAAACATGGTTAAATGTTCATTTATAACTAAATGTATATGTAATTCTACCTAAATCAGGGTGTGCAAAAATTTTAAAATCTTCAAATTATATTTTGTTAATGTTTAAAATTATATTTTTGAATCGTATATTTTATTAAAAGGAACACTAATATTTTGGTGAGATAATGTTGTAGCTTGTATACGCTTAGCATGTCTCTAGCGCGCCTATTTTCACACGTTAACGTATAGAGCCATCTAGCGGATATTAAAAAAATAAAAATATGTTTTGAAATAACATATGAAATTATTATATATATACTATCTCCCATCATTTAATTAATTAATTACTTATAATATCATTTTGAGATTCGTGTTTATTTTTACATTCAAATTATTGATTATACTTAAATGTAATTATTAAAAACCGTAGGTGCGTTTAAATCTGTTTATATATAAAAAGATGTCCGAAATTTTGGGAAAAATCTAAATCTAAAACAACAAAAACAGATTTTTTAATAGGGTTGCTTGCAGCCTACACAATTCAATAAATTTAGACAAATGTCATCCCAAGGGATCCAACAAGGAGATCCTTTAGGCCCTGCCCTTTCTGTTTGGCGATTCAAACCAGCATCGATAAACTCTCCTCCCTAGGAGCCTTCTCATGCAATTTATGGTACCTTGATGACGGATTCCTGGTCGGCCCAGCCGAAGCAGTCCGGCAAATCCCACAGATCATCAATGGCTTCGCAGACAAAATATCACTCAGCCTACACATCGAAATGTGAGATCTTCACCAAAGATCACACAATCGACAAACTCTCCCTCCCATTCCCAGTCATATCAAGAGATGACTTTCATTACTTAGACGCTCCCATTGGAGGCGTCAAAACAACTGAAACATTCTTAGAGCATTTCTCCGACTTCACTGACTCCATATCCCACACCCTGGAGCGTCTAACTCCCCACCATGCCTTTTTCCTCTTAAAAAACTTCCTCCTAATACCCAAAATTAACTATGCATTACGCGCTTCGCCCATCTTCCTAGCCGTTAACCTACTCCACGCGATGGAAAAAAAAATCCAATTGCTAGTCGAAAGGTGCCTAAACCTTAAATTTAGCCCTCTCCAATGGCTCCAAGCCACTCTTCCCTCCAAGAGTGGTGGTATAGGCATCCGACCCCTCCATCTACTCTCACTAGCAGGGTTCATTTCATCCCGTTTATCAACGGATGAGTTAATCGCAAATCACTCAAACCCAAGACCCGCACCTCTACCGCGCCCTTCAGGCTTGGGAAGACCTCAAACTGGATTCCGCTACTCACCCAAATGGAACCACCCAAAAGGAATGGGACTTACCACTGATAGCACGTTCCGTCGCTTACCTCACGACTATCTTTGGGAAATCTCCACTTCAATTGGGCATCCTCCGGGGGTTACGAATGGCTCGATGCCCTACCAAGCCAAAACCTAGGGTTACACCTGTCGGGCGAGGAACTCCGAATAGCTGTAGGCCTACGCCTCGGCTGCGACATTGTGTCCCCATTCAACTGCGACCTCTGCCGCCAACCCGTTCTTGCAAACGGCCATCATCCTCTACACTGCCAATACAGCAAGGGGCGGCATCCCCGTCATGCCACAATAAATAAAATAATCGGACAATCTTTGAAGAAAGCCGGCTTTCCCAATACAATAGAACCCACTGGCCGAAAAGACCCGATAGAGTAACAATCATCCCGTGGGCTCGTGGCCTAAACGCCTGCTGGGACTTCACTGCAGTGGACGTAATCATCAAATCTAACGCCTCACCCGACCTCATCTCTTCTACTGAGAGAAAGAAGGAGGATAAATACAAATACCTAAACAATATTATTTTCGTACCAGTAGTAGCTACGACCCTCGGTAACTTAGGTCCCGAGGGCAGCCAATTCCTAAAACAAATTTCAAAATATATAACCTCCATTACTCACGATCCCAAAGAATACTTTTTTATCAGGCAAAAGATCACAATGAAAATCGTTAAATCCAACACGATTTCCATACACGGATCAATGCCATCCGTTTAGTTATAGCGCGTTTTTATATTTTTTATTCGTGTATATATCATAATTATAATTATTTGTTTCTGAATAATAAATTATTAAGATTTAATAACTTTTATAAATTCTTTACATTTAATTACTATTTTTGACTCTAAATTTTTTATAATAATCATATAAATTTTTTTGGTAATAAACCTATTAGGGTCTATAAATTTTCTGTCTTTTAAAAAAAGATTCGCGATTATCATGGTAAGGCTTGGGGGGGGGCCAATTGTGAGCGTGGTTGTTGCAACGGGCAGAAATTATAGTGTTGTTAAATTTAGAGTATTTAAAATTCTTAATGACTCGGCTGAAGAGAACGGATTCTTGTTTTTATTAGATGGGGTAAATACGTCGGCACATATATAGTTACAAGCTAAATAAAGTCCATTTTTTCAAGCAGCTAGGGTTTTATCATAGAATTGTTGTTAAAAATTACATCTCCATGGTAAAGTTCGCCTGAGGTACAAGAATTCTTGCGGTGTGACTATGGGCGTAGCCAAGTCAGCAGGAAAGAGCGGCTGTCCCCTCAATCCAAAAATTTGTTAAAATTCAAAAAATTGATCTTTTTGCCCCTCCCTAAATTATTATTGCCCCCTGTAATTAAAATACTGGCTACACACATGGGCGTGACTCATTGTCATCATGGTGCTTAGGAAATAATCTATAATATGTTTTCTTGCCACGTTTATTTAACTAAATTCCCAAAAATTTGGTTAAACAATAGTAGGTGTAAACTAGTATTTTCCTGAGAGCAAATATCCCAAATTTTTCCTGAGAGCAAAAAAAAAAGGTCTCGACTATCTTAAATTTTCCTGAGAGCAAAAAAAAGGTCTCGACTATCCAAAAATTTTCCGCCGACCAAAAAAAAAGCAACTTCCCTAATTAAGCAGTGTGGGCAGCCAGACCCCCTGCCCCCCTGGCAAATTAGGGGGGGGGGCAGGGGGTCCGGCTGCCCCCTAATAAGGGGGGGGGGCAAAACTAAAATTTTTTTTAGGGTTTTTGTATTGAAATTTTTTTTTTAATTAGCTGCCCCCCGCCCCCTGCGTACGCCCATGTAGAGGGTTGAAATAACATGTTTTTAAGGTGTTATCAGCGCCATTCAACCAGTTAGTAAATTCCGCGTGAAAAATAATGTTAGACAAAAAGATTTTAAATAGTTTTTAATAATGGATAAACGCTTGTCTAAGGTTAATGCAACAGCTTAGCTGTCTCTATCTCCCCTTTAGTTTAGGTTCCATTAAAAACGTTTTAACCGACTAAGTTGGGCACCCCCACAAGTTCCACGTATTTTTTAAAGCCAAGGGATTGGGCAGAATTTCCATTTCTTGTTTTTGATAAGGAACAATTTTATAAATAGGATTTGTTTTTAAAGAATATAGCATATAAAATGTTGCATAAATATCATATTTTATACACTGCTGATCATTTTTTTACTAAAATAAAAAATACAAGTTTTAAATTTTTAAATGCTAATTTACTAATGAGACCTAAAGCTCAAAGGAAAACTCGAAAGGTCTCTCTTTAAACTAATTTGTTTGATTAATGTATTTACCAAAACCTCACTTAATTAATTACAATCTAATTATATGAATGTGATAAGATATTAAGGAGCGTAGCCGAGGAAGGTAGCAAAAATCAAAAAAAAATTTGATTAATAAATATATTATAGTTTATTCCTAATTGCATAAAAAAGTTAGACACATATAAATACTCTAATTAAATTTTTGAAAAAAATATTTAATCATTAATTTCCTTTTCCCGAATTCACTTGTACATTCGCCAAAAAAAACTTAATTGAGCCTTTTCCCCACAAAATGAATGGGTAGTAATTTTATAAATTAAAGGAGTCGTTCTCTTCGGGCAATCTGAATGATTAAACTCTAAGCAAGGGTCAGCCCACAGTAACAAAAAGGCACAAAAATATCACAAAAAATTAGTTTGTTCTTTGGCCGAGGAGCGCTCATCATCTATTTTCAACCAAAAAATTGTTATTTGCAGGGAAAATTTATATTTAAAGCTCAGATCACATGCCCCAAAATGTGCAGACACAAAAATAAAGATGGATTAGGGCATTTGCCCGGAGTCAGATAAGGTAAAAATAAGCAACGGTCATCATTAACTTGCAAAGAGTTATTTAGCCCGTTTCGCAATTATCCGTTTAAAGCAACAGCTTCAAGTTGCAAAAAGAAATTTATGAGCGAATATAAGTAGCAAAAATGAATGGCAATTAACCAAAATTTTGGCCTTGGGTCGGGGTTAGACAAATTAGATGTAAGCAACGGTCAGCATTAATTTGCAGGGAATTATTTAGCCAGTTACATAATTATCCGATATAAGGCAACAACTTAGACTAGTATCCCAAAGAAATATATAAAGGTAATAATAATCAGCTCTAGAGATGGATTTTTTCCCATAAATTTTGGTTAATGAACCTTTCTCCAAAAAACGGGAGTTTTTTGGGAAAAATATGGGAAATAACGGAAATTACAGTAGAAATAGGGGAATGTAGACATTTTATTTAATTAAAAATTGTTTAAGATAAATATTTGTAAAATAAATGCTTATAGGGCATTACTTAAAGTTATGGATAATTTTACATATATTACAAGTAAAGCCCTGCATGGGCCGACCGAGCCCGACCCGATCGAGTTTCTTGCGGGACACGGGCATAATTTAATAAAATAATTTGGCCTCGGGCTTAAAGAGGCGGCCCGACCCGAGGCCCGAGCCCTGCCCGAATTTAATTAAAGCAAACTTATATATTTTAAAATAAACTCAACTCGATAGCAAATAATTATCTTCGCACAGCCTACATAATGTAGCTTCCAAACTTCAGCTTTTTCCCCTGTCTATTATAATATTATGACCTGAATTGCAAATCTTATTCTATATTTAAATATATTTATAGTATCTGTTAGAACTTTAGAAATAAAATAAAAAAATATTTTAAAAATTTTATATTTGGAACTGTTAATATATCATATAAAGTTAGATTTTTAGTTCTAAATTATTAGCTTAATAATTTGTAAGAGGTGAAAATGGATTTTTGATAACTTATCCAAGTTGTAAACTAAGAGAGTAACAACTATTTGATAATTTTATATTTAAATTTTAAAAAAAAATGCAAAAATAAATTTTTTTAACAATTTGATTTAAAAATAGGGTCGGGATTGGGCCGGGACAAGAATTAAAAAGTCTTTTGGGCTCGGGCCGGGCAAAATAAAAATTGAGACATCGGGCTCGGATCGGGCTCAGGCCGAATAAAATTCATTTTCCAGGGCTCTAATTACAAGTAAAATCGTGTTTTATTAATCTCTTAAGCTAGCTAATTTTAAAATGTATTTTTCAATAGAGTGTTATCTTATGTTAATATATTCAAAACATTGTTAGATTTTTAGCTAACGGTGTCAATTATAATGTTTATTTTTTGTTTTATAAGAAAAACTTCTAAACCCAGATATAAAAATCCTTTTTTAACTTATGAGTAATAGGGGTAATAAAAAAAAACGTAGTTATATCCATAGAAACCACTACTATTTAATTGACTCCTAAATTGCTCGCGGAATATTACATTAATTTCACTTCTAAACGTTATTTGGCTTAATTGTATTATCTCATATAGCTCGCGGTATACTACATCAAATTCACCACTAAACGATATTTTTTTTTTAATTTTTAAAAATTTGGAAGTTTATTGATAAAAATCCGTTGACAGTAATATAATATAAATACATGAAATATAAAAGACAAAAAGCGTCAAATAAAATGATAAACTATTCTGACAAAGCATCATCGAGGGTATCTTCCAAAATTGGCCAAGAATCCGCGAACGATTTAAAATTGTATTTGGTTATAAGAATACCAAGTCTTTGTTTCACTAAAAAGGATACCGAATGTTTCGACGGGGGGAACGTCCTCCTACCTCTTTCAAAAAAGCTAAGGCCTGTTTGCCAAAGGTGCCTGAACACGAAGCAACCAATGGAATAAAAATGTTTGAGGATAACAGGGCTTTGTATTTATTTGTTTTCCGCCCCTCTGCAACAGCTAAAGAATCATTGTTGCAGTTAGAGGGGGCAAATAGGTCAATACATGTGAAGTCCCATTTAAGGTGAAGACCATTGCTCCATGGGACTAAATAAGATCCATCAGAACGCATACGTTCCTCCAAGGAGGGATCCGATGGCTCCAATATGGATGGGATCTTTGCCCTCTTAAGAGCACTTTGAATTAGGACATTGGCCTTATTGTGTCTAACATATTTGAATTTGTTTCCCAGGCAATGTAAGGGATGCCTTGATTGTTCGTCTACAAGTATGCTGCAATTTCGGCAAATACATGGCTTCGAAAATTTTACCCCTAGCCTGAGAGCTATGGAGTACGAAAGTTCCGAGTCCTCCAGCATCATCCCGGAGAGACAGCTTGGGTAGACCTCTAGCCATTCGTGACCTGAGCCATCAAACAAAAACGACCTTAAATTAGAACACTGACTTGTATCGCTACTCGAAATTAGAAAATCAAGGGAGCGCAACACAAGTCCGACATCCCAATCTCTTTGTGGTGAGGTTTGTGGCAAAGGTGTTCCGGGATTGGTATTGTTTTCCCAAATAGCTAAAGCAAAATTTGCTAAACTGTATTATCTCATATAGCTCGCGGTATACTACATCAAATTAACCACTAAACGTTAAGTTAATTAATCGTATTATTTCGACTAGCTCGCGATTATATAAGGAAGTGTTTTACACTTCCATAGCACTTACTTTCTCGCATACATTCCTTTATTTTGTCTTGGTGACAAACATATTTAATACAAATTATTTTAAGATTTTATATCATTCATTAAGAGCAGATTGCTTAAAAAATGGATTAATGCTTAAATGTCTATGTCTGCAGTTTTACCGTATAAAGTGTGGAAATGATGTTCAATATCTTATATATATTTAAATGCACATACAAATTTCTGATCCAAAAGTAAATAATAACTAGAGATTAAATTTATATGTATGTTTAGTTTTAATATGTAATTTATTTCAAAAATTAAAAAATAATTATGAGAGCAAACAAATATGGCACTAATGTTATTTTAACCTAAATGTGGGTTTAGATAATCCGTCTGCTTACTCCTTTTAAAAATCGAGTTATGTCATGGCCTAGCCGAGGGGGGGGGGCAGGGAGGGGCGACTGCCCCCTCTAAATCCAAAATTTCTTGAAATTTATTAAAATTTGGCTTAAGTTCAAAAATATGATCCATTTTCCCCTCCCTAAATCATTATAGTCCCCTCTAATTCCAACATTTTTTTACGCCCATAGAAAATGTTTATAATGATGGGCTATTCTATATTTATATATTTTATGTACAAACATCATATTAAATATTTTTACTTGGGTCTTTTGAAATTGTACTGCAATAGAGAGAATAACGATTTTAAAATTAAAATCATCTTTTATAGTGCCTTCTACATATTAAATATCTATTGAAGTGAATTTTGCATTTATCTTGTAGGTGAATTTACAAAATAATTAAACTGAATATAATGAATTATTACATGGGCTTAGATATCAGGAGGGAGAGCAGCCCCTTAAATTTATTTCTTACAATTGTAATTAAATATGGTTGATATTCTAATATTTTATCATTTTGCTAGTGAAAATCATTTTTTCGACATTTTCCTACCCCTGCTAACCTCGGTTGCACCAATTTAGTATATTTACAAATGTGTACCAAAATAATCTATATATAAATATATTAATAGGCCTCATTTAAAAAGTTGTCCATTTTTACAGCATTTTATCTGTGCCAGAGTTAGTTTGCGTTTAGGTATGATTTTAGATCAAAGTGTAAAAATATGCCTGTTCATTATTTCAAAATAAGCCCAATTAGTGCTCAAAAGAGAACAAACATGGTTAAATGTTCATTTATAACTAAATGTATATGTAATTCTACCTAAATCAGGGTGTGCAAAAATTTTAAAATCTTCAAATTATATTTTGTTAATGTTTAAAATTATATTTTTGAATCGTATATTTTATTAAAAGGAACACTAATATTTTGGTGAGATAATGTTGTAGCTTGTATACGCTTAGCATGTCTCTAGCGCGCCTATTTTCACACGTTAACGTATAGAGCCATCTAGCGGATATTAAAAAAATAAAAATATGTTTTGAAATAACATATGAAATTATTATATATATACTATCTCCCATCATTTAATTAATTAATTACTTATAATATCATTTTGAGATTCGTGTTTATTTTTACATTCAAATTATTGATTATACTTAAATGTAATTATTAAAAACCGTAGGTGCGTTTAAATCTGTTTATATATAAAAAGATGTCCGAAATTTTGGGAAAAATCTAAATCTAAAACAACAAAAACAGATTTTTTAATAGGGTTGCTTGCAGCCTACACAATTCAATAAATTTAGACAAATGTCATCCCAAGGGATCCAACAAGGAGATCCTTTAGGCCCTGCCCTTTCTGTTTGGCGATTCAAACCAGCATCGATAAACTCTCCTCCCTAGGAGCCTTCTCATGCAATTTATGGTACCTTGATGACGGATTCCTGGTCGGCCCAGCCGAAGCAGTCCGGCAAATCCCACAGATCATCAATGGCTTCGCAGACAAAATATCACTCAGCCTACACATCGAAATGTGAGATCTTCACCAAAGATCACACAATCGACAAACTCTCCCTCCCATTCCCAGTCATATCAAGAGATGACTTTCATTACTTAGACGCTCCCATTGGAGGCGTCAAAACAACTGAAACATTCTTAGAGCATTTCTCCGACTTCACTGACTCCATATCCCACACCCTGGAGCGTCTAACTCCCCACCATGCCTTTTTCCTCTTAAAAAACTTCCTCCTAATACCCAAAATTAACTATGCATTACGCGCTTCGCCCATCTTCCTAGCCGTTAACCTACTCCACGCGATGGAAAAAAAAATCCAATTGCTAGTCGAAAGGTGCCTAAACCTTAAATTTAGCCCTCTCCAATGGCTCCAAGCCACTCTTCCCTCCAAGAGTGGTGGTATAGGCATCCGACCCCTCCATCTACTCTCACTAGCAGGGTTCATTTCATCCCGTTTATCAACGGATGAGTTAATCGCAAATCACTCAAACCCAAGACCCGCACCTCTACCGCGCCCTTCAGGCTTGGGAAGACCTCAAACTGGATTCCGCTACTCACCCAAATGGAACCACCCAAAAGGAATGGGACTTACCACTGATAGCACGTTCCGTCGCTTACCTCACGACTATCTTTGGGAAATCTCCACTTCAATTGGGCATCCTCCGGGGGTTACGAATGGCTCGATGCCCTACCAAGCCAAAACCTAGGGTTACACCTGTCGGGCGAGGAACTCCGAATAGCTGTAGGCCTACGCCTCGGCTGCGACATTGTGTCCCCATTCAACTGCGACCTCTGCCGCCAACCCGTTCTTGCAAACGGCCATCATCCTCTACACTGCCAATACAGCAAGGGGCGGCATCCCCGTCATGCCACAATAAATAAAATAATCGGACAATCTTTGAAGAAAGCCGGCTTTCCCAATACAATAGAACCCACTGGCCGAAAAGACCCGATAGAGTAACAATCATCCCGTGGGCTCGTGGCCTAAACGCCTGCTGGGACTTCACTGCAGTGGACGTAATCATCAAATCTAACGCCTCACCCGACCTCATCTCTTCTACTGAGAGAAAGAAGGAGGATAAATACAAATACCTAAACAATATTATTTTCGTACCAGTAGTAGCTACGACCCTCGGTAACTTAGGTCCCGAGGGCAGCCAATTCCTAAAACAAATTTCAAAATATATAACCTCCATTACTCACGATCCCAAAGAATACTTTTTTATCAGGCAAAAGATCACAATGAAAATCGTTAAATCCAACACGATTTCCATACACGGATCAATGCCATCCGTTTAGTTATAGCGCGTTTTTATATTTTTTATTCGTGTATATATCATAATTATAATTATTTGTTTCTGAATAATAAATTATTAAGATTTAATAACTTTTATAAATTCTTTACATTTAATTACTATTTTTGACTCTAAATTTTTTATAATAATCATATAAATTTTTTTGGTAATAAACCTATTAGGGTCTATAAATTTTCTGTCTTTTAAAAAAAGATTCGCGATTATCATGGTAAGGCTTGGGGGGGGGGCCAATTGTGAGCGTGGTTGTTGCAACGGGCAGAAATTATAGTGTTGTTAAATTTAGAGTATTTAAAATTCTTAATGACTCGGCTGAAGAGAACGGATTCTTGTTTTTATTAGATGGGGTAAATACGTCGGCACATATATAGTTACAAGCTAAATAAAGTCCATTTTTTCAAGCAGCTAGGGTTTTATCATAGAATTGTTGTTAAAAATTACATCTCCATGGTAAAGTTCGCCTGAGGTACAAGAATTCTTGCGGTGTGACTATGGGCGTAGCCAAGTCAGCAGGAAAGAGCGGCTGTCCCCTCAATCCAAAAATTTGTTAAAATTCAAAAAATTGATCTTTTTGCCCCTCCCTAAATTATTATTGCCCCCTGTAATTAAAATACTGGCTACACACATGGGCGTGACTCATTGTCATCATGGTGCTTAGGAAATAATCTATAATATGTTTTCTTGCCACGTTTATTTAACTAAATTCCCAAAAATTTGGTTAAACAATAGTAGGTGTAAACTAGTATTTTCCTGAGAGCAAATATCCCAAATTTTTCCTGAGAGCAAAAAAAAAAGGTCTCGACTATCTTAAATTTTCCTGAGAGCAAAAAAAAGGTCTCGACTATCCAAAAATTTTCCGCCGACCAAAAAAAAAGCAACTTCCCTAATTAAGCAGTGTGGGCAGCCAGACCCCCTGCCCCCCTGGCAAATTAGGGGGGGGGGGGCAGGGGGTCCGGCTGCCCCCTAATAAGGGGGGGGGGCAAAACTAAAATTTATTTTAGGGTTTTTGTATTGAAATTTTTTTTTAATTAGCTGCCCCCCGCCCCCTGCGTACGCCCATGTAGAGGGTTGAAATAACATGTTTTTAAGGTGTTATCAGCGCCATTCAACCAGTTAGTAAATTCCGCGTGAAAAATAATGTTAGACAAAAAGATTTTAAATAGTTTTTAATAATGGATAAACGCTTGTCTAAGGTTAATGCAACAGCTTAGCTGTCTCTATCTCCCCTTTAGTTTAGGTTCCATTAAAAACGTTTTAACCGACTAAGTTGGGCACCCCCACAAGTTCCACGTATTTTTTAAAGCCAAGGGATTGGGCAGAATTTCCATTTCTTGTTTTTGATAAGGAACAATTTTATAAATAGGATTTGTTTTTAAAGAATATAGCATATAAAATGTTGCATAAATATCATATTTTATACACTGCTGATCATTTTTTTACTAAAATAAAAAATACAAGTTTTAAATTTTTAAATGCTAATTTACTAATGAGACCTAAAGCTCAAAGGAAAACTCGAAAGGTCTCTCTTTAAACTAATTTGTTTGATTAATGTATTTACCAAAACCTCACTTAATTAATTACAATCTAATTATATGAATGTGATAAGATATTAAGGAGCGTAGCCGAGGAAGGTAGCAAAAATCAAAAAAAAATTTGATTAATAAATATATTATAGTTTATTCCTAATTGCATAAAAAAGTTAGACACATATAAATACTCTAATTAAATTTTTGAAAAAAATATTTAATCATTAATTTCCTTTTCCCGAATTCACTTGTACATTCGCCAAAAAAAACTTAATTGAGCCTTTTCCCCACAAAATGAATGGGTAGTAATTTTATAAATTAAAGGAGTCGTTCTCTTCGGGCAATCTGAATGATTAAACTCTAAGCAAGGGTCAGCCCACAGTAACAAAAAGGCACAAAAATATCACAAAAAATTAGTTTGTTCTTTGGCCGAGGAGCGCTCATCATCTATTTTCAACCAAAAAATTGTTATTTGCAGGGAAAATTTATATTTAAAGCTCAGATCACATGCCCCAAAATGTGCAGACACAAAAATAAAGATGGATTAGGGCATTTGCCCGGAGTCAGATAAGGTAAAAATAAGCAACGGTCATCATTAACTTGCAAAGAGTTATTTAGCCAGTTTCGCAATTATCCGTTTAAAGCAACAGCTTCAAGTTGCAAAAAGGAATTTATGAGCGAATATAAGTAGCAAAAATGAATGGCAATTAACCAAAATTTTGGCCTTGGGTCGGGGTTAGACAAATTAGATGTAAGCAACGGTCAGCATTAATTTGCAGGGAATTATTTAGCCAGTTACATAATTATCCGATATAAGGCAACAACTTAGACTAGTATCCCAAAGAAATATATAAAGGTAATAATAATCAGCTCTAGAGATGGATTTTTTCCCATAAATTTTGGTTAATGAACCTTTCTCCAAAAAACGGGAGTTTTTTGGGAAAAATATGGGAAATAACGGAAATTACAGTAGAAATAGGGGAATGTAGACATTTTATTTAATTAAAAATTGTTTAAGATAAATATTTGTAAAATAAATGCTTATAGGGCATTACTTAAAGTTATGGATAATTTTACATATATTACAAGTAAAGCCCTGCATGGGCCGACCGAGCCCGACCCGATCGAGTTTCTTGCGGGACACGGGCATAATTTAATAAAATAATTTGGCCTCGGGCTTAATGAGGCGGCCCGACCCGAGGCCCGAGCCCTGCCCGAATTTAATTAAAGCAAACTTATATATTTTAAAATAAACTCAACTCGATAGCAAATAATTATCTTCGCACAGCCTACATAATGTAGCTTCCAAACTTCAGCTTTTTCCCCTGTCTATTATAATATTATGACCTGAATTGCAAATCTTATTCTATATTTAAATATATTTATAGTATCTGTTAGAACTTTAGAAATAAAATAAAAAAATATTTTAAAAATTTTATATTTGGAACTGTTAATATATCATATAAAGTTAGATTTTTAGTTCTAAATTATTAGCTTAATAATTTGTAAGAGGTGAAAATGGATTTTTTATTTCTAACTTATCCTAGTTGTAAACTAAGAGAGTAGCAACTATTTGATAATTTTATATTTAAATTATAAAAAAAAATGCAAAAAAAATTTTTTTTAACAATTTTATTTAAAAATAGGGTCGGGATTGGGCCGGGACAAGAATTAAAAAGTCTTTTGGGCTCGGGCCGGGCAAAATAAAAATTGAGACATCGGGCTCGGATTGGGCTCAGGCCGAATAAAATTCATTTTCCAGGGCTCTAATTACAAGTAAAATCGTGTTTTATTAATCTCTTAAGCTAGCTAATTTTAAAATGTATTTTTCAATAGAGTGTTATCTTATGTTAATATATTCAAAACATTGTTAGATTTTTAGCTAACGGTGTCAATTATAATGTTTATGTTTTGTTTTATAAGAAAAACTTCTAAACCCAGATATAAAAATCCTTTTTTAACTTATGAGTAATAGGTGTAATAAAAAAAAACGTAGTTATATCCATAGAAACCACTACTATTTAATTGACTCCTAAATTGCTCGCGGAATATTACATTAATTTCACTTCTAAACGTTATTTGGCTTAATTGTATTATCTCATATAGCTCGCGGTATACTACATCAAATTCACCACTAAACGATATTTTTTTTAATTTTTAAAAATTTAGAAGTTTATTGATAAAAATCCGTTGACAGTAATATAATATAAATACATGAAATATAAAAGACAAAAAGCGTCAAATAAAATGATAAACTATTCTGACAAAGCATCATCGAGGGTATCTTCCAAAATTGGCCAAGAATCCGCGAACGATTTAAAATTGTATTTGGTTATAAGAATACCAAGTCTTTGTTTCACTAAAAAGGATACCGAATGTTTCGACGGGGGGAACGTCCTCCTACCTCTTTCAAAAAAGCTAAGGCCTGTTTGCCAAAGGTGCCTGAACACGAAGCAACCAATGGAATAAAAATGTTTGAGGATAACAGGGCTTTGTATTTATTTGTTTTCCGCCCCTCTGCAACAGCTAAAGAATCATTGTTGCAGTTAGAGGGGGCAAATAGGTCAATACATGTGAAGTCCCATTTAAGGTGAAGACCATTGCTCCATGGGACTAAATAAGATCCATCAGAACGCATACGTTCCTCCAAGGAGGGATCCGATGGCTCCAATATGGATGGGATCTTTGCCCTCTTAAGAGCACTTTGAATTAGGACATTGGCCTTATTGTGTCTAACATATTTGAATTTGTTTCCCAGGCAATGTAAGGGATGCCTTGATTGTTCGTCTACAAGTATGCTGCAATTTCGGCAAATACATGGCTTCGAAAATTTTACCCCTAGCCTGAGAGCTATGGAGTACGAAAGTTCCGAGTCCTCCAGCATCATCCCGGAGAGACAGCTTGGGTAGACCTCTAGCCATTCGTGACCTGAGCCATCAAACAAAAACGACCTTAAATTAGAACACTGACTTGTATCGCTACTCGAAATTAGAAAATCAAGGGAGCGCAACACAAGTCCGGCATCCCAATCTCTTTGTGGTGAGGTTTGTGGCAAAGGTGTTCCGGGATTGGTATTGTTTTCCCAAATAGCGAAAGCAAAATTTGCTAAATTGTATTATCTCATATAGCTCGCGGTATACTACATCAAATTCACCACTAAACGTTAAGTTAATTAATCATATTATTTCGACTAGCTCGCGATTATATAAGGAAGTGTTTTCCACTTCCATAGCACTTACTTTCTCGCATACATTCCTTTATTATTTATATTAAATAAAGTATTTATTTAATATATCCATTTAAAAAATCAATATATTATGTTTGTCTTGGTGACAAACATATTTAATACAAATTATTTTAAGATTTTATATCATTCATTAAGAGCAGATTGCTTAAAAAATGGATTAATGCTTAAATGTCTATGTCTGCAGTTTTACCGTATAAAGTGTGGAAATGATGTTCAATATCTTATATATATTTAAATGCATACAAATTTCTGATCCAAAAGTAAATAATAACTAGAGATTAAATTTATATGTATGTTTAGTTTTAATATGTAATTTATTTCAAAAATTAAAAAATAATTATGAGAGCAAACAAATATGGCAAAAATGTTATTTTAACCTAAATGTGGGTTTAGATAATCCGTCTGCTCACTCCTTTTAAAAATCGAGTTATGTCATGGCCTAGCCGAGGGGGGGGGCAGGGAGGGGCCACTGCCCCCTCTAAATCCAAAATTTCTTGAAATTTATTAAAATTTGGCTTAAGTTCAAAAAAATGATCCATTTTCCCCTCCCTAAATCATTATAGTCCCCTCTAATTCCAACATTTTTTTACGCCCATAGAAAATGTTTATAATGATGGGCTATTCTATATTTATATATTTTATGTACAAACATCATATTAAATATTTTTACTTGGGTCTTTTGAAATTGTACTGCAATAGAGAGAATAACGATTTTAAAATTAAAATCATCTTTTATAGTGCCTTCTACATATTAAATATCTATTGAAGTGAATTTTGCATTTATCTTGTAGGTGAATTTACAAAATAATTAAACTGAATATAATGAATTATTACATGGGCTTAGATATCAGGAGGGAGAGCAGCCCCTTAAATTTATTTCTTACAATTGTAATTAAATATGGTTGATATTCTAATATTTTATCATTTTGCTAGTGAAAATCATTTTTTCGACATTTTCCTACCCCTGCTAACCTCGGTTGCACCAATTTAGTATATTTACAAATGTGTACCAAAATAATCTATATATAAATATATTAATAGGCCTCATTTAAAAAGTTGTCCATTTTTACAGCATTTTATCTGTGCCAGAGTTAGTTTGCGTTTAGGTATGATTTTAGATCAAAGTGTAAAAATATGCCTGTTCATTATTTCAAAATAAGCCCAATTAGTGCTCAAAAGAGAACAAACATGGTTAAATGTTCATTTATAACTAAATGTATATGTAATTCTACCTAAATCAGGGTGTGCAAAAATTTTAAAATCTTCAAATTATATTTTGTTAATGTTTAAAATTATATTTTTGAATCGTATATTTTATTAAAAGGAACACTAATATTTTGGTGAGATAATGTTGTAGCTTGTATACGCTTAGCATGTCTCTAGCGCGCCTATTTTCACACGTTAACGTATAGAGCCATCTAGCGGATATTAAAAAAATAAAAATATGTTTTGAAATAACATATGAAATTATTATATATATACTATCTCCCATCATTTAATTAATTAATTACTTATAATATCATTTTGAGATTCGTGTTTATTTTTACATTCAAATTATTGATTATACTTAAATGTAATTATTAAAAACCGTAGGTGCGTTTAAATCTGTTTATATATAAAAAGATGTCCGAAATTTTGGGAAAAATCTAAATCTAAAACAACAAAAACAGATTTTTTAATAGGGTTGCTTGCAGCCTACACAATTCAATAAATTTAGACAAATGTCATCCCAAGGGATCCAACAAGGAGATCCTTTAGGCCCTGCCCTTTCTGTTTGGCGATTCAAACCAGCATCGATAAACTCTCCTCCCTAGGAGCCTTCTCATGCAATTTATGGTACCTTGATGACGGATTCCTGGTCGGCCCAGCCGAAGCAGTCCGGCAAATCCCACAGATCATCAATGGCTTCGCAGACAAAATATCACTCAGCCTACACATCGAAATGTGAGATCTTCACCAAAGATCACACAATCGACAAACTCTCCCTCCCATTCCCAGTCATATCAAGAGATGACTTTCATTACTTAGACGCTCCCATTGGAGGCGTCAAAACAACTGAAACATTCTTAGAGCATTTCTCCGACTTCACTGACTCCATATCCCACACCCTGGAGCGTCTAACTCCCCACCATGCCTTTTTCCTCTTAAAAAACTTCCTCCTAATACCCAAAATTAACTATGCATTACGCGCTTCGCCCATCTTCCTAGCCGTTAACCTACTCCACGCGATGGAAAAAAAAATCCAATTGCTAGTCGAAAGGTGCCTAAACCTTAAATTTAGCCCTCTCCAATGGCTCCAAGCCACTCTTCCCTCCAAGAGTGGTGGTATAGGCATCCGACCCCTCCATCTACTCTCACTAGCAGGGTTCATTTCATCCCGTTTATCAACGGATGAGTTAATCGCAAATCACTCAAACCCAAGACCCGCACCTCTACCGCGCCCTTCAGGCTTGGGAAGACCTCAAACTGGATTCCGCTACTCACCCAAATGGAACCACCCAAAAGGAATGGGACTTACCACTGATAGCACGTTCCGTCGCTTACCTCACGACTATCTTTGGGAAATCTCCACTTCAATTGGGCATCCTCCGGGGGTTACGAATGGCTCGATGCCCTACCAAGCCAAAACCTAGGGTTACACCTGTCGGGCGAGGAACTCCGAATAGCTGTAGGCCTACGCCTCGGCTGCGACATTGTGTCCCCATTCAACTGCGACCTCTGCCGCCAACCCGTTCTTGCAAACGGCCATCATCCTCTACACTGCCAATACAGCAAGGGGCGGCATCCCCGTCATGCCACAATAAATAAAATAATCGGACAATCTTTGAAGAAAGCCGGCTTTCCCAATACAATAGAACCCACTGGCCGAAAAGACCCGATAGAGTAACAATCATCCCGTGGGCTCGTGGCCTAAACGCCTGCTGGGACTTCACTGCAGTGGACGTAATCATCAAATCTAACGCCTCACCCGACCTCATCTCTTCTACTGAGAGAAAGAAGGAGGATAAATACAAATACCTAAACAATATTATTTTCGTACCAGTAGTAGCTACGACCCTCGGTAACTTAGGTCCCGAGGGCAGCCAATTCCTAAAACAAATTTCAAAATATATAACCTCCATTACTCACGATCCCAAAGAATACTTTTTTATCAGGCAAAAGATCACAATGAAAATCGTTAAATCCAACACGATTTCCATACACGGATCAATGCCATCCGTTTAGTTATAGCGCGTTTTTATATTTTTTATTCGTGTATATATCATAATTATAATTATTTGTTTCTGAATAATAAATTATTAAGATTTAATAACTTTTATAAATTCTTTACATTTAATTACTATTTTTGACTCTAAATTTTTTATAATAATCATATAAATTTTTTTGGTAATAAACCTATTAGGGTCTATAAATTTTCTGTCTTTTAAAAAAAGATTCGCGATTATCATGGTAAGGCTTGGGGGGGGGGCCAATTGTGAGCGTGGTTGTTGCAACGGGCAGAAATTATAGTGTTGTTAAATTTAGAGTATTTAAAATTCTTAATGACTCGGCTGAAGAGAACGGATTCTTGTTTTTATTAGATGGGGTAAATACGTCGGCACATATATAGTTACAAGCTAAATAAAGTCCATTTTTTCAAGCAGCTAGGGTTTTATCATAGAATTGTTGTTAAAAATTACATCTCCATGGTAAAGTTCGCCTGAGGTACAAGAATTCTTGCGGTGTGACTATGGGCGTAGCCAAGTCAGCAGGAAAGAGCGGCTGTCCCCTCAATCCAAAAATTTGTTAAAATTCAAAAAATTGATCTTTTTGCCCCTCCCTAAATTATTATTGCCCCCTGTAATTAAAATACTGGCTACACACATGGGCGTGACTCATTGTCATCATGGTGCTTAGGAAATAATCTATAATATGTTTTCTTGCCACGTTTATTTAACTAAATTCCCAAAAATTTGGTTAAACAATAGTAGGTGTAAACTAGTATTTTCCTGAGAGCAAATATCCCAAATTTTTCCTGAGAGCAAAAAAAAAAGGTCTCGACTATCTTAAATTTTCCTGAGAGCAAAAAAAAGGTCTCGACTATCCAAAAATTTTCCGCCGACCAAAAAAAAAGCAACTTCCCTAATTAAGCAGTGTGGGCAGCCAGACCCCCTGCCCCCCTGGCAAATTAGGGGGGGGGGGGCAGGGGGTCCGGCTGCCCCCTAATAAGGGGGGGGGGCAAAACTAAAATTTTTTTTAGGGTTTTTGTATTGAAATTTTTTTTTTAATTAGCTGCCCCCCGCCCCCTGCGTACGCCCATGTAGAGGGTTGAAATAACATGTTTTTAAGGTGTTATCAGCGCCATTCAACCAGTTAGTAAATTCCGCGTGAAAAATAATGTTAGACAAAAAGATTTTAAATAGTTTTTAATAATGGATAAACGCTTGTCTAAGGTTAATGCAACAGCTTAGCTGTCTCTATCTCCCCTTTAGTTTAGGTTCCATTAAAAACGTTTTAACCGACTAAGTTGGGCACCCCCACAAGTTCCACGTATTTTTTAAAGCCAAGGGATTGGGCAGAATTTCCATTTCTTGTTTTTGATAAGGAACAATTTTATAAATAGGATTTGTTTTTAAAGAATATAGCATATAAAATGTTGCATAAATATCATATTTTATACACTGCTGATCATTTTTTTACTAAAATAAAAAATACAAGTTTTAAATTTTTAAATGCTAATTTACTAATGAGACCTAAAGCTCAAAGGAAAACTCGAAAGGTCTCTCTTTAAACTAATTTGTTTGATTAATGTATTTACCAAAACCTCACTTAATTAATTACAATCTAATTATATGAATGTGATAAGATATTAAGGAGCGTAGCCGAGGAAGGTAGCAAAAATCAAAAAAAAATTTGATTAATAAATATATTATAGTTTATTCCTAATTGCATAAAAAAGTTAGACACATATAAATACTCTAATTAAATTTTTGAAAAAAATATTTAATCATTAATTTCCTTTTCCCGAATTCACTTGTACATTCGCCAAAAAAAACTTAATTGAGCCTTTTCCCCACAAAATGAATGGGTAGTAATTTTATAAATTAAAGGAGTCGTTCTCTTCGGGCAATCTGAATGATTAAACTCTAAGCAAGGGTCAGCCCACAGTAACAAAAAGGCACAAAAATATCACAAAAAATTAGTTTGTTCTTTGGCCGAGGAGCGCTCATCATCTATTTTCAACCAAAAAATTGTTATTTGCAGGGAAAATTTATATTTAAAGCTCAGATCACATGCCCCAAAATGTGCAGACACAAAAATAAAGATGGATTAGGGCATTTGCCCGGAGTCAGATAAGGTAAAAATAAGCAACGGTCATCATTAACTTGCAAAGAGTTATTTAGCCAGTTTCGCAATTATCCGTTTAAAGCAACAGCTTCAAGTTGCAAAAAGGAATTTATGAGCGAATATAAGTAGCAAAAATGAATGGCAATTAACCAAAATTTTGGCCTTGGGTCGGGGTTAGACAAATTAGATGTAAGCAACGGTCAGCATTAATTTGCAGGGAATTATTTAGCCAGTTACATAATTATCCGATATAAGGCAACAACTTAGACTAGTATCCCAAAGAAATATATAAAGGTAATAATAATCAGCTCTAGAGATGGATTTTTTCCCATAAATTTTGGTTAATGAACCTTTCTCCAAAAAACGGGAGTTTTTTGGGAAAAATATGGGAAATAACGGAAATTACAGTAGAAATAGGGGAATGTAGACATTTTATTTAATTAAAAATTGTTTAAGATAAATATTTGTAAAATAAATGCTTATAGGGCATTACTTAAAGTTATGGATAATTTTACATATATTACAAGTAAAGCCCTGCATGGGCCGACCGAGCCCGACCCGATCGAGTTTCTTGCGGGACACGGGCATAATTTAATAAAATAATTTGGCCTCGGGCTTAATGAGGCGGCCCGACCCGAGGCCCGAGCCCTGCCCGAATTTAATTAAAGCAAACTTATATATTTTAAAATAAACTCAACTCGATAGCAAATAATTATCTTCGCACAGCCTACATAATGTAGCTTCCAAACTTCAGCTTTTTCCCCTGTCTATTATAATATTATGACCTGAATTGCAAATCTTATTCTATATTTAAATATATTTATAGTATCTGTTAGAACTTTAGAAATAAAATAAAAAAATATTTTAAAAATTTTATATTTGGAACTGTTAATATATCATATAAAGTTAGATTTTTAGTTCTAAATTATTAGCTTAATAATTTGTAAGAGGTGAAAATGGATTTTTTATTTCTAACTTATCCTAGTTGTAAACTAAGAGAGTAGCAACTATTTGATAATTTTATATTTAAATTATAAAAAAAAATGCAAAAAAAATTTTTTTTAACAATTTTATTTAAAAATAGGGTCGGGATTGGGCCGGGACAAGAATTAAAAAGTCTTTTGGGCTCGGGCCGGGCAAAATAAAAATTGAGACATCGGGCTCGGATTGGGCTCAGGCCGAATAAAATTCATTTTCCAGGGCTCTAATTACAAGTAAAATCGTGTTTTATTAATCTCTTAAGCTAGCTAATTTTAAAATGTATTTTTCAATAGAGTGTTATCTTATGTTAATATATTCAAAACATTGTTAGATTTTTAGCTAACGGTGTCAATTATAATGTTTATGTTTTGTTTTATAAGAAAAACTTCTAAACCCAGATATAAAAATCCTTTTTTAACTTATGAGTAATAGGTGTAATAAAAAAAAACGTAGTTATATCCATAGAAACCACTACTATTTAATTGACTCCTAAATTGCTCGCGGAATATTACATTAATTTCACTTCTAAACGTTATTTGGCTTAATTGTATTATCTCATATAGCTCGCGGTATACTACATCAAATTCACCACTAAACGATATTTTTTTTAATTTTTAAAAATTTAGAAGTTTATTGATAAAAATCCGTTGACAGTAATATAATATAAATACATGAAATATAAAAGACAAAAAGCGTCAAATAAAATGATAAACTATTCTGACAAAGCATCATCGAGGGTATCTTCCAAAATTGGCCAAGAATCCGCGAACGATTTAAAATTGTATTTGGTTATAAGAATACCAAGTCTTTGTTTCACTAAAAAGGATACCGAATGTTTCGACGGGGGGAACGTCCTCCTACCTCTTTCAAAAAAGCTAAGGCCTGTTTGCCAAAGGTGCCTGAACACGAAGCAACCAATGGAATAAAAATGTTTGAGGATAACAGGGCTTTGTATTTATTTGTTTTCCGCCCCTCTGCAACAGCTAAAGAATCATTGTTGCAGTTAGAGGGGGCAAATAGGTCAATACATGTGAAGTCCCATTTAAGGTGAAGACCATTGCTCCATGGGACTAAATAAGATCCATCAGAACGCATACGTTCCTCCAAGGAGGGATCCGATGGCTCCAATATGGATGGGATCTTTGCCCTCTTAAGAGCACTTTGAATTAGGACATTGGCCTTATTGTGTCTAACATATTTGAATTTGTTTCCCAGGCAATGTAAGGGATGCCTTGATTGTTCGTCTACAAGTATGCTGCAATTTCGGCAAATACATGGCTTCGAAAATTTTACCCCTAGCCTGAGAGCTATGGAGTACGAAAGTTCCGAGTCCTCCAGCATCATCCCGGAGAGACAGCTTGGGTAGACCTCTAGCCATTCGTGACCTGAGCCATCAAACAAAAACGACCTTAAATTAGAACACTGACTTGTATCGCTACTCGAAATTAGAAAATCAAGGGAGCGCAACACAAGTCCGGCATCCCAATCTCTTTGTGGTGAGGTTTGTGGCAAAGGTGTTCCGGGATTGGTATTGTTTTCCCAAATAGCGAAAGCAAAATTTGCTAAATTGTATTATCTCATATAGCTCGCGGTATACTACATCAAATTCACCACTAAACGTTAAGTTAATTAATCATATTATTTCGACTAGCTCGCGATTATATAAGGAAGTGTTTTCCACTTCCATAGCACTTACTTTCTCGCATACATTCCTTTATTATTTATATTAAATAAAGTATTTATTTAATATATCCATTTAAAAAATCAATATATTATGTTTGTCTTGGTGACAAACATATTTAATACAAATTATTTTAAGATTTTATATCATTCATTAAGAGCAGATTGCTTAAAAAATGGATTAATGCTTAAATGTCTATGTCTGCAGTTTTACCGTATAAAGTGTGGAAATGATGTTCAATATCTTATATATATTTAAATGCATACAAATTTCTGATCCAAAAGTAAATAATAACTAGAGATTAAATTTATATGTATGTTTAGTTTTAATATGTAATTTATTTCAAAAATTAAAAAATAATTATGAGAGCAAACAAATATGGCAAAAATGTTATTTTAACCTAAATGTGGGTTTAGATAATCCGTCTGCTCACTCCTTTTAAAAATCGAGTTATGTCATGGCCTAGCCGAGGGGGGGGGCAGGGAGGGGCCACTGCCCCCTCTAAATCCAAAATTTCTTGAAATTTATTAAAATTTGGCTTAAGTTCAAAAAAATGATCCATTTTCCCCTCCCTAAATCATTATAGTCCCCTCTAATTCCAACATTTTTTTACGCCCATAGAAAATGTTTATAATGATGGGCTATTCTATATTTATATATTTTATGTACAAACATCATATTAAATATTTTTACTTGGGTCTTTTGAAATTGTACTGCAATAGAGAGAATAACGATTTTAAAATTAAAATCATCTTTTATAGTGCCTTCTACATATTAAATATCTATTGAAGTGAATTTTGCATTTATCTTGTAGGTGAATTTACAAAATAATTAAACTGAATATAATGAATTATTACATGGGCTTAGATATCAGGAGGGAGAGCAGCCCCTTAAATTTATTTCTTACAATTGTAATTAAATATGGTTGATATTCTAATATTTTATCATTTTGCTAGTGAAAATCATTTTTTCGACATTTTCCTACCCCTGCTAACCTCGGTTGCACCAATTTAGTATATTTACAAATGTGTACCAAAATAATCTATATATAAATATATTAATAGGCCTCATTTAAAAAGTTGTCCATTTTTACAGCATTTTATCTGTGCCAGAGTTAGTTTGCGTTTAGGTATGATTTTAGATCAAAGTGTAAAAATATGCCTGTTCATTATTTCAAAATAAGCCCAATTAGTGCTCAAAAGAGAACAAACATGGTTAAATGTTCATTTATAACTAAATGTATATGTAATTCTACCTAAATCAGGGTGTGCAAAAATTTTAAAATCTTCAAATTATATTTTGTTAATGTTTAAAATTATATTTTTGAATCGTATATTTTATTAAAAGGAACACTAATATTTTGGTGAGATAATGTTGTAGCTTGTATACGCTTAGCATGTCTCTAGCGCGCCTATTTTCACACGTTAACGTATAGAGCCATCTAGCGGATATTAAAAAAATAAAAATATGTTTTGAAATAACATATGAAATTATTATATATATACTATCTCCCATCATTTAATTAATTAATTACTTATAATATCATTTTGAGATTCGTGTTTATTTTTACATTCAAATTATTGATTATACTTAAATGTAATTATTAAAAACCGTAGGTGCGTTTAAATCTGTTTATATATAAAAAGATGTCCGAAATTTTGGGAAAAATCTAAATCTAAAACAACAAAAACAGATTTTTTAATAGGGTTGCTTGCAGCCTACACAATTCAATAAATTTAGACAAATGTCATCCCAAGGGATCCAACAAGGAGATCCTTTAGGCCCTGCCCTTTCTGTTTGGCGATTCAAACCAGCATCGATAAACTCTCCTCCCTAGGAGCCTTCTCATGCAATTTATGGTACCTTGATGACGGATTCCTGGTCGGCCCAGCCGAAGCAGTCCGGCAAATCCCACAGATCATCAATGGCTTCGCAGACAAAATATCACTCAGCCTACACATCGAAATGTGAGATCTTCACCAAAGATCACACAATCGACAAACTCTCCCTCCCATTCCCAGTCATATCAAGAGATGACTTTCATTACTTAGACGCTCCCATTGGAGGCGTCAAAACAACTGAAACATTCTTAGAGCATTTCTCCGACTTCACTGACTCCATATCCCACACCCTGGAGCGTCTAACTCCCCACCATGCCTTTTTCCTCTTAAAAAACTTCCTCCTAATACCCAAAATTAACTATGCATTACGCGCTTCGCCCATCTTCCTAGCCGTTAACCTACTCCACGCGATGGAAAAAAAAATCCAATTGCTAGTCGAAAGGTGCCTAAACCTTAAATTTAGCCCTCTCCAATGGCTCCAAGCCACTCTTCCCTCCAAGAGTGGTGGTATAGGCATCCGACCCCTCCATCTACTCTCACTAGCAGGGTTCATTTCATCCCGTTTATCAACGGATGAGTTAATCGCAAATCACTCAAACCCAAGACCCGCACCTCTACCGCGCCCTTCAGGCTTGGGAAGACCTCAAACTGGATTCCGCTACTCACCCAAATGGAACCACCCAAAAGGAATGGGACTTACCACTGATAGCACGTTCCGTCGCTTACCTCACGACTATCTTTGGGAAATCTCCACTTCAATTGGGCATCCTCCGGGGGTTACGAATGGCTCGATGCCCTACCAAGCCAAAACCTAGGGTTACACCTGTCGGGCGAGGAACTCCGAATAGCTGTAGGCCTACGCCTCGGCTGCGACATTGTGTCCCCATTCAACTGCGACCTCTGCCGCCAACCCGTTCTTGCAAACGGCCATCATCCTCTACACTGCCAATACAGCAAGGGGCGGCATCCCCGTCATGCCACAATAAATAAAATAATCGGACAATCTTTGAAGAAAGCCGGCTTTCCCAATACAATAGAACCCACTGGCCGAAAAGACCCGATAGAGTAACAATCATCCCGTGGGCTCGTGGCCTAAACGCCTGCTGGGACTTCACTGCAGTGGACGTAATCATCAAATCTAACGCCTCACCCGACCTCATCTCTTCTACTGAGAGAAAGAAGGAGGATAAATACAAATACCTAAACAATATTATTTTCGTACCAGTAGTAGCTACGACCCTCGGTAACTTAGGTCCCGAGGGCAGCCAATTCCTAAAACAAATTTCAAAATATATAACCTCCATTACTCACGATCCCAAAGAATACTTTTTTATCAGGCAAAAGATCACAATGAAAATCGTTAAATCCAACACGATTTCCATACACGGATCAATGCCATCCGTTTAGTTATAGCGCGTTTTTATATTTTTTATTCGTGTATATATCATAATTATAATTATTTGTTTCTGAATAATAAATTATTAAGATTTAATAACTTTTATAAATTCTTTACATTTAATTACTATTTTTGACTCTAAATTTTTTATAATAATCATATAAATTTTTTTGGTAATAAACCTATTAGGGTCTATAAATTTTCTGTCTTTTAAAAAAAGATTCGCGATTATCATGGTAAGGCTTGGGGGGGGGCCAATTGTGAGCGTGGTTGTTGCAACGGGCAGAAATTATAGTGTTGTTAAATTTAGAGTATTTAAAATTCTTAATGACTCGGCTGAAGAGAACGGATTCTTGTTTTTATTAGATGGGGTAAATACGTCGGCACATATATAGTTACAAGCTAAATAAAGTCCATTTTTTCAAGCAGCTAGGGTTTTATCATAGAATTGTTGTTAAAAATTACATCTCCATGGTAAAGTTCGCCTGAGGTACAAGAATTCTTGCGGTGTGACTATGGGCGTAGCCAAGTCAGCAGGAAAGAGCGGCTGTCCCCTCAATCCAAAAATTTGTTAAAATTCAAAAAATTGATCTTTTTGCCCCTCCCTAAATTATTATTGCCCCCTGTAATTAAAATACTGGCTACACACATGGGCGTGACTCATTGTCATCATGGTGCTTAGGAAATAATCTATAATATGTTTTCTTGCCACGTTTATTTAACTAAATTCCCAAAAATTTGGTTAAACAATAGTAGGTGTAAACTAGTATTTTCCTGAGAGCAAATATCCCAAATTTTTCCTGAGAGCAAAAAAAAAAGGTCTCGACTATCTTAAATTTTCCTGAGAGCAAAAAAAAGGTCTCGACTATCCAAAAATTTTCCGCCGACCAAAAAAAAAGCAACTTCCCTAATTAAGCAGTGTGGGCAGCCAGACCCCCTGCCCCCCTGGCAAATTAGGGGGGGGGGCAGGGGGTCCGGCTGCCCCCTAATAAGGGGGGGGGGCAAAACTAAAATTTTTTTTAGGGTTTTTGTATTGAAATTTTTTTTTTAATTAGCTGCCCCCCGCCCCCTGCGTACGCCCATGTAGAGGGTTGAAATAACATGTTTTTAAGGTGTTATCAGCGCCATTCAACCAGTTAGTAAATTCCGCGTGAAAAATAATGTTAGACAAAAAGATTTTAAATAGTTTTTAATAATGGATAAACGCTTGTCTAAGGTTAATGCAACAGCTTAGCTGTCTCTATCTCCCCTTTAGTTTAGGTTCCATTAAAAACGTTTTAACCGACTAAGTTGGGCACCCCCACAAGTTCCACGTATTTTTTAAAGCCAAGGGATTGGGCAGAATTTCCATTTCTTGTTTTTGATAAGGAACAATTTTATAAATAGGATTTGTTTTTAAAGAATATAGCATATAAAATGTTGCATAAATATCATATTTTATACACTGCTGATCATTTTTTTACTAAAATAAAAAATACAAGTTTTAAATTTTTAAATGCTAATTTACTAATGAGACCTAAAGCTCAAAGGAAAACTCGAAAGGTCTCTCTTTAAACTAATTTGTTTGATTAATGTATTTACCAAAACCTCACTTAATTAATTACAATCTAATTATATGAATGTGATAAGATATTAAGGAGCGTAGCCGAGGAAGGTAGCAAAAATCAAAAAAAAATTTGATTAATAAATATATTATAGTTTATTCCTAATTGCATAAAAAAGTTAGACACATATAAATACTCTAATTAAATTTTTGAAAAAAATATTTAATCATTAATTTCCTTTTCCCGAATTCACTTGTACATTCGCCAAAAAAAACTTAATTGAGCCTTTTCCCCACAAAATGAATGGGTAGTAATTTTATAAATTAAAGGAGTCGTTCTCTTCGGGCAATCTGAATGATTAAACTCTAAGCAAGGGTCAGCCCACAGTAACAAAAAGGCACAAAAATATCACAAAAAATTAGTTTGTTCTTTGGCCGAGGAGCGCTCATCATCTATTTTCAACCAAAAAATTGTTATTTGCAGGGAAAATTTATATTTAAAGCTCAGATCACATGCCCCAAAATGTGCAGACACAAAAATAAAGATGGATTAGGGCATTTGCCCGGAGTCAGATAAGGTAAAAATAAGCAACGGTCATCATTAACTTGCAAAGAGTTATTTAGCCAGTTTCGCAATTATCCGTTTAAAGCAACAGCTTCAAGTTGCAAAAAGGAATTTATGAGCGAATATAAGTAGCAAAAATGAATGGCAATTAACCAAAATTTTGGCCTTGGGTCGGGGTTAGACAAATTAGATGTAAGCAACGGTCAGCATTAATTTGCAGGGAATTATTTAGCCAGTTACATAATTATCCGATATAAGGCAACAACTTAGACTAGTATCCCAAAGAAATATATAAAGGTAATAATAATCAGCTCTAGAGATGGATTTTTTCCCATAAATTTTGGTTAATGAACCTTTCTCCAAAAAACGGGAGTTTTTTGGGAAAAATATGGGAAATAACGGAAATTACAGTAGAAATAGGGGAATGTAGACATTTTATTTAATTAAAAATTGTTTAAGATAAATATTTGTAAAATAAATGCTTATAGGGCATTACTTAAAGTTATGGATAATTTTACATATATTACAAGTAAAGCCCTGCATGGGCCGACCGAGCCCGACCCGATCGAGTTTCTTGCGGGACACGGGCATAATTTAATAAAATAATTTGGCCTCGGGCTTAATGAGGCGGCCCGACCCGAGGCCCGAGCCCTGCCCGAATTTAATTAAAGCAAACTTATATATTTTAAAATAAACTCAACTCGATAGCAAATAATTATCTTCGCACAGCCTACATAATGTAGCTTCCAAACTTCAGCTTTTTCCCCTGTCTATTATAATATTATGACCTGAATTGCAAATCTTATTCTATATTTAAATATATTTATAGTATCTGTTAGAACTTTAGAAATAAAATAAAAAAATATTTTAAAAATTTTATATTTGGAACTGTTAATATATCATATAAAGTTAGATTTTTAGTTCTAAATTATTAGCTTAATAATTTGTAAGAGGTGAAAATGGATTTTTTATTTCTAACTTATCCTAGTTGTAAACTAAGAGAGTAGCAACTATTTGATAATTTTATATTTAAATTATAAAAAAAAATGCAAAAAAAAATTTTTTTAACAATTTTATTTAAAAATAGGGTCGGGATTGGGCCGGGACAAGAATTAAAAAGTCTTTTGGGCTCGGGCCGGGCAAAATAAAAATTGAGACATCGGGCTCGGATTGGGCTCAGGCCGAATAAAATTCATTTTCCAGGGCTCTAATTACAAGTAAAATCGTGTTTTATTAATCTCTTAAGCTAGCTAATTTTAAAATGTATTTTTCAATAGAGTGTTATCTTATGTTAATATATTCAAAACATTGTTAGATTTTTAGCTAACGGTGTCAATTATAATGTTTATGTTTTGTTTTATAAGAAAAACTTCTAAACCCAGATATAAAAATCTTTTTTTAACTTATGAGTAATAGGTGTAATAAAAAAAAACGTAGTTATATCCATAGAAACCACTACTATTTAATTGACTCCTAAATTGCTCGCGGAATATTACATTAATTTCACTTCTAAACGTTATTTGGCTTAATTGTATTATCTCATATAGCTCGCGGTATACTACATCAAATTCACCACTAAACGATATTTTTTTTAATTTTTAAAAATTTAGAAGTTTATTGATAAAAATCCGTTGACAGTAATATAATATAAATACATGAAATATAAAAGACAAAAAGCGTCAAATAAAATGATAAACTATTCTGACAAAGCATCATCGAGGGTATCTTCCAAAATTGGCCAAGAATCCGCGAACGATTTAAAATTGTATTTGGTTATAAGAATACCAAGTCTTTGTTTCACTAAAAAGGATACCGAATGTTTCGACGGGGGGAACGTCCTCCTACCTCTTTCAAAAAAGCTAAGGCCTGTTTGCCAAAGGTGCCTGAACACGAAGCAACCAATGGAATAAAAATGTTTGAGGATAACAGGGCTTTGTATTTATTTGTTTTCCGCCCCTCTGCAACAGCTAAAGAATCATTGTTGCAGTTAGAGGGGGCAAATAGGTCAATACATGTGAAGTCCCATTTAAGGTGAAGACCATTGCTCCATGGGACTAAATAAGATCCATCAGAACGCATACGTTCCTCCAAGGAGGGATCCGATGGCTCCAATATGGATGGGATCTTTGCCCTCTTAAGAGCACTTTGAATTAGGACATTGGCCTTATTGTGTCTAACATATTTGAATTTGTTTCCCAGGCAATGTAAGGGATGCCTTGATTGTTCGTCTACAAGTATGCTGCAATTTCGGCAAATACATGGCTTCGAAAATTTTACCCCTAGCCTGAGAGCTATGGAGTACGAAAGTTCCGAGTCCTCCAGCATCATCCCGGAGAGACAGCTTGGGTAGACCTCTAGCCATTCGTGACCTGAGCCATCAAACAAAAACGACCTTAAATTAGAACACTGACTTGTATCGCTACTCGAAATTAGAAAATCAAGGGAGCGCAACACAAGTCCGGCATCCCAATCTCTTTGTGGTGAGGTTTGTGGCAAAGGTGTTCCGGGATTGGTATTGTTTTCCCAAATAGCGAAAGCAAAATTTGCTAAATTGTATTATCTCATATAGCTCGCGGTATACTACATCAAATTCACCACTAAACGTTAAGTTAATTAATCATATTATTTCGACTAGCTCGCGATTATATAAGGAAGTGTTTTCCACTTCCATAGCACTTACTTTCTCGCATACATTCCTTTATTATTTATATTAAATAAAGTATTTATTTAATATATCCATTTAAAAAATCAATATATTATGTTTGTCTTGGTGACAAACATATTTAATACAAATTATTTTAAGATTTTATATCATTCATTAAGAGCAGATTGCTTAAAAAATGGATTAATGCTTAAATGTCTATGTCTGCAGTTTTACCGTATAAAGTGTGGAAATGATGTTCAATATCTTATATATATTTAAATGCATACAAATTTCTGATCCAAAAGTAAATAATAACTAGAGATTAAATTTATATGTATGTTTAGTTTTAATATGTAATTTATTTCAAAAATTAAAAAATAATTATGAGAGCAAACAAATATGGCAAAAATGTTAATGTGGGTTTAGATAATCCGTCTGCTCACTCCTTTTAAAAATCGAGTTATGTCATGGCCTAGCCGAGGGGGGGGGGGGCAGGGAGGGGCGACTGCCCCCTCTAAATCCAAAATTTCTTGAAATTTATTAAAATTTGGCTTAAGTTCAAAAAAATGATCCATTTTCCCCTCCCTAAATCATTATAGTCCCCTCTAATTCCAACATTTTTTTACGCCCATAGAAAATGTTTATAATGATGGGCTATTCTATATTTATATATTTTATGTACAAACATCATATTAAATATTTTTACTTGGGTCTTTTGAAATTGTACTGCAATAGAGAGAATAACGATTTTAAAATTAAAATCATCTTTTATAGTGCCTTCTACATATTAAATATCTATTGAAGTGAATTTTGCATTTATCTTGTAGGTGAATTTACAAAATAATTAAACTGAATATAATGAATTATTACATGGGCTTAGATATCAGGAGGGAGAGCAGCCCCTTAAATTTATTTCTTACAATTGTAATTAAATATAGTTGATATTCTAATATTTTATCATTTTGCTGGTGAAAATCATTTTTTCGACATTTTCCTACCCCTGCTAACCTCGGTTGCACCAATTTAATATATTTACAAATGTGTACCAAAATAATCTATATATAAATATATTAATAGGCCTCATTTAAAAAGTGGTCCATTTTTACAGCATTTTATCGGTGCCAGAGTTAGTTTGCGTTTAGGTATGATTTTAGATCAAAGTGTAAAAATATGCCTGTTCATTATTTCAAAATAAGCCCAATTAGTGCCTCAAAAGAGAACAAACATGGTTAAATGTTCATTTATAACTAAATGATGTAATTCCACCTAAATCAGGGTGTACAAAAATTTTAAAATCTTCAAATTATATTTTATTATTGTTTAAAGTTATATTTTTGAATCGTATATTTTATTAAAAGGAAAACTAATATTTTGGTGAGATAATGTTACCCTTGTAGCTTGCATAAGCTTAGCATGTCTTAGAGAACTGCAAAGTCACTTTTTTTCAACCCGAACCCGACCCGACCCGAAATCATTTTCAAATTTTCTACCCGGACCCGACCCGACCCGAAATCATTTTCAAATTTTCTACCCGAACCCGACCCAACCCGAAAGCATTTTAAAAACTTCAATCCGAACCCGACCCGACCCGAAAAATTTTTAAAAAAATTACTTTCGAGCGCGAAAATTGCTGTGTGTAAAATTAAATCGACTAGTAAAAGCCATGATGATTTGTATTCTTTAAAGGGGATGGTGAAAAAAAACTCATAATTATTTATCTATATTTAGTTTCCTAATATCAAGTAAACTGCTCATATGTTATAGACCATAGACAACTATTTAACATCCATTTATTGTTATTATGAAACCATTAATATTTAGCTGATTATAATCAATATAGTAAATAAGATGAAATTTATAGTGACTGTCCAAATGTTTTAAGTTTGAAGTGCAATTTAAGATAAATTCATTTGATATGAAACTTTAAAATAATTATAAGTAATTATAAAAAAAATTGCACATGAAACATTTATAAAATTAGAACTTACTTTTAAGTTGGCTATGTATTAAATGTAATTTAAATTAACGATGAGGATTAGCTAAAACTTCACTGTTAACACTAAAAAAATTTAAAATATAACTTTATTGAAATACTTTACCTTTTAATAGCCAAATTAAAAACAGGAGTAATTTATGTAGTTTGAATTAGTGATGAGAATTAGCTAGCACTTCAGAGTTTGGTGTTTTAAAATTTAAAAAAAGAGGAAGAGAATTAAATAAATGAATGATCCAAATTAATTGTGCATTTCGATATTTAAAAACACTCTTTGCTTAGCAATTAACATTAATTAAAAAAATAAATCTCGCGTGTTTTTTACAATGTATAAACCTTGGACCCGACTCTATAAATTTGACCCGACCCGACCCGAAAGCATTTTCAAATTTTTTACCCGGACCCGACCCGACCCGAAATCATTTTCAAATTTTCTACCCGGACCCGACCCGACCCGAAATCATTTTCAAATTTTCTACCCGGGTCCGGGTCGGGTCGGGTCTCGGGTCACCCGTGCAGTTCTCTAGCATGTCTCTAGCGCCCCTATTTTCACACGTTAACGTATAGAGCCATCTAGCGGATATTAAAAAAATAAAAATATGTTTTGAAATAAAATATGAAATATTGTATATAAACTATCTCCCATCATTTAATTAATTAATTACTTATAATATCATTTTGAGATTTATGTTTATTTTTACATTCAAATTGTTGATTATACTTAAATGTATTTATTAAAAACCATATGTGCGTTTAAATCTGTTTATATATAAAAAGATGTCCGAAATTTTGGAAAATCTAAATCTAAAACAACAAAAACAGATTTTTTAATAGGGTTGCTTGCAACCTACAAAATTCAATAAATTTTAGACAAATAACTTTTATAAATTTCAGGGGTTCGTCCCGAACCCCTGAACCAGAACCGGGTAAAACCCGATGTTTTACAGAACCCAAACCCGAACCCGATGAATACAAATAAGGGTTCGGGTTTTTAATTCAAAAATTTATTGTGAATTGAATATCTCAGTTTTCTCTATCATGACAATGTAACGAAAACCATACGATTGTAATTTCAATATTTTTATGTTTCCGGAATTTTTCGATTCATTAATCAATACTAATTATCTCAAGAATTATTTGTAAGTATTATATATATAATTGATATAATATAATTTCTTGAACCCGAACCTGTACCCCAACCCGATATCAATTCCTTTAACCCGAACCCGATTTCAAAATTTATGCCGAACACGAAACCGATTTTATTTTGGGCGGGTTCAAACCCCTGATAAATTCTTTACATTTAAAAAAAAATATTATTTTTGACTTTAAATTTTTTATAATAATCATATAAAAATATTTGGTAATAAACGCCGATTAGGGTCTATAAATCACTTTTAATTGTAAATAGTTAAAAAAAAAATAATGAAAAAAATAGACAATTTTAATTATTAAGGTATAATGATGAATGAGATAATTAAAAAGGAAGTTATGAATTCTAAATTATTGAATTGTATTTACAATATTAATACCAATTTTCTGTCTTTAAAAAAAGATTCGTGATTATCATGGTAAGGCTTGGGGGGCCAAAGGTTGTGAGCTTGGTTGTCGCAATGGGCAAAAATTATAGTGTTGCTAAGTTCCGAGTATTTTAAAAAAAATTTTGCCTCAACTGAAGAGAGAGGATCCATGTTTTGATTAGATGGAGTAAATACTTCTAGTTACATGTTAAATAAAGTCCATTTTTAAAGCAGCTAGGGTTTCACCATCGAATTGTTGTTAAATATCATCTCCATGGTAAACTTCGCCTAAGATAGTACGAGAATTCTTGCGGTGTGACTATGGGCGTAGCCAAGGGGGCAGGAAGGGGCGGCTGTTCCTTCAATCCAAAAATTTAAAAAAATGATCATTTTGCCCCTCCCTAAATTTTTATTGCCCCCCTGTAATTAAAATACTGGCTACGCACATGGGCGTGACTCATTGTCATCATGGTGCTTAGAACGAAATAATCTATAATATGTTTTCTTGCCACGTTTTAAACTAAATTTTTAAAAATTTGGTTAAACAATAGTTGGTGTAAACTAATTTTCCAATTATTACAAAACAACTATATACATAATAATAATTAAGAGGGTTAAAATAACATGTTTTTAAGGTGTTATTAGCACCATTTCAACACGTTGGTAAATTCCGCGTGAAAAATTGTATTACAAAAAAATTTAAATAGAATTTAATAATGGATGAACGCTTGTCTAAGATTAATGCATAGCTGTCTCTCTCTCCCCTTTAGTTTAGGTTTCATTAAAAACGTTTTTATCCGACTAAGGTGGGCACCGCCTCAAGTTCTACGTATTTTTAAAGCTAAGGAATTGGGCAGAATTTCCATTTCTTGTTTTTGATAAGGAACAATTTTATAAATAGGATTTGTTTTTAAAGAATATAGCATATAAAATGTTGCATAAATATCATATTATATACACCTGCCGACCATGTCTTTACTAAAGTAAAAATACAAGTTTCAAATTTTTAAATGCTAAGTTACTAAACCTAAAGCTCAAGGGAAAACTCGAAAGGTCTCTCTTTAAACTAATTTTTTTGATGTGTATTTACCAAAACCTAACGTGATAAGATATTCAGGAGCGTAGCCGAGGTGGGTGACATAAATCAAAAAAATTTTTTGATTAATAAATAAATTATAGCGTATTTCTAATTGCATAAAAGTGATAGACACTTATAAACACTTTAAAAGTTGAATTAAATTTTCAAAACTATGTAATCATTGATTTCCTTTTCCCGAATTCACTTATACATTCGCCAAAAAAACTTAATTGAGCATTTTCCCCACAAAATGAATGGGTATTAATTTTATAAATTATAGGAGTCGTTCTCTTCGGATCTGAATAGATTCTCCTTTCATATCTTGATAAAATTTTCAGCTATACATCTTTACTATATAAGTAATTGTAGAAAAATGAATTTGACATTTAACAGTTAATTCCAACTAAGACAAAATTATTTTAAAAAAAGTGTTGACGAACATTTTTATTAGCGAAAGCTAAAGCTAATTTATATGATTTATATGCTAAATCTAAACCTCGATTTGCCAGGAGCAAAATTTTTCTTACGATTATTAAATTAAAACTAACATTGAGGTTTAGTTAAATTGGGAACTTTATCTCCTTGATCGAAACCTTCACTTTGCATGTTAAAATGCGCTTCGATAAATACAAGTTCTAACTAACGTGAAATATTGTTTTCACAAGATCCGTCAATTATTGTGCTAGAAACTCGAGAATTTTTTGGGCTGAATTTTTATCAGGTGATTTAAATGGCAATGATATCAACTAATTAAGATTGTTTATAGTATATAGCTTAGTCTCAAACTTAAGAGACCTGTCCTCTCAAAAATGCTCTAGAGACCCTAGTCACCCCCCCCCCCCTGGCAGGGGGAGAGGGTGAAAAAGGGAGGGGGGAGGGGGGCAAATCACTGGGACAAAAAGGGGGGGGGCAAAGTTCTTAATTTATTTATGATATATAATATATGCACATATTTAAAGTTACCAACACGTAGCAATTGCTTCTAATAAACTGCTATCTGCTCGAATTTCTGCTCGGGCAATCTGCTCAATGCTTGAACAGATTTTGCTGTTATGCTACTGTTCTGCCTAGTGCACCGAACATCGAGCGCAGATTGTGCTAATGCGCTAATTAAACAATTCAGTGTGTGTGCTCAAGCAAAGCACATAGTGATTTACGCCAGAAATTTAACAACTCTACTTTGTATGAGGTTTTTTTACAATTTAATTTTAGAATAGCATAATCGATTAAAGGGCTAAAGCCAATTGAAAATATGATTTTCGCTTTCGTCATTAGCTTTCTATTAATTTTTATCGATTATGCATAATCAACTTTTGCTAACTTTAGTATGTTGCCATCTAGCGGATGTTTCAAATGAATTGTCTATTATTAATATGTTTATTAAGCAGTCGCGTAACTTAAAAATTTTACTTAACATTTAATAAATTTTGTTTTAAAAATAATTAAGTTTTACCCAAGCTATTATTATAGCAAAAATAATAATATAAATATATTTCAAACGTAAATAGCTTTAATCGTCATTTTTGCTTTACTACATATTTGTTGCTTGGGAATACAAAATTCCCACTTGTCAACGGACCAATATAAAAAATGACCATTGATCAAAGTGTCAATTAAAATTTTTTTTAAATTTTTTCAATTTATACGCTTTTTATCCCTCTGCTGACTGTCAACCAATAGAAAAAACGATCATTGACCAAATTGTGAATTGATATTTTTTTATATTTTGCCCTAATATAATTATAGGCTTTTTTGGCCGTTGGCTGCTAACCAATAGAAAAAATGACCACTGGCCAAAGTGTGAATAGAATTTTTCCATATTGTTATAAAAATGGTAGGCTATTTGGCCGTCTACTGACTTATAGAAAAAATGACCATTGGCTAAAGTGTGATTTGAATTTTTTTCTCTCCATATTTTGCCCTTATGAAATATCTTTCCCACCCCCCCCCCCCCCTTACAAGAGTCTTTGCCTTTATTGATATCAATATTTCGGTGTGGACATATTTTTTTCAAGCCTATTGTTAATTTTTTTTGAGCACCTGTGACATTTTTGAGATGCCTAGTCGAAACAGGCAATGATTTTAATTGCTATGCAATTGGTTTACTTTAACCACCGTCCCTGCATTCCGGACAGCACGCAAACGACATTTTTGAGATGCACGGTTCGTAACAGGCATTGCTATATATTTTTAATATGCCTGTAGAGAAATTATAGTTACCTTGGAAGAGATTTGGTTTACAGTTACCTTGGAAGAGATTTGGTTTACAGTTATTGGTTTACAGTTACTTGGAAGATATTTGTTTTTAATACGTACAAGGTGAAAGTAGAAAGAATACACACACATCATTTAAATGTCCATTATCGATTGCTATATAAACTCTCCATTTATAATTTCACTATTCAGTGTTGTTTTCCCCTTAATGAATGATATCCCTTTCCTTTTCACTAAAACTGGTGACCCCCTTCTTTTTTCCCTCCAACAATTTCATGAATTAATTAGTTATTGCTCGCAAATAATCATTTTTTCCCCAAATATTAGGTTTTAAATGGAAAATTTTACAGATAAACAGGAATGTGAAGCAACTATCCAACTCAAATACCGACATATTATCGTAGAAATGTTAGAATTTGGCTGGCCCAGGCAGAATCCGTATTTCAGGCAAGAAGAATTACCTCCGAAAAATCAAAATTTGGTTACATTCTCGAAACGTTACCCCCCGAAATCGCCGAAGAGGTAGAAGATTTAATCATTAATATCCCACCTAATCAACCATTTCAGAAACTCAAACAAGCACTTATCAAGAGGGTCGGCAACTCAGATGAATCAAGATTGATGGAATTCCTAACGGCAGTGGATTTAGGGGATAGATCCCCATCTCAGCTTTTACGGTACATGAGGAGTTTAGTGGGAACATACGTCCTTGACCATAAGAGATCCCAGGGACATGGCGTCCATGTGAAGATTTTAGAATGCTTAATTACGCAACAAACCCTGATAGATACCCAATCCTACGTCTACATGATTTCTCTTTAAATCAAACAGGCAAGTCTATTTTTTCAAAGTTGGATTTAGTAAAAGCTTACCATCAAATTCCGATGGCACCAGAGGACATCCCGAAGACCGCAATTACAACACCTTTTGGGCTTTTTGAATTTTTAAGAATGCCTTTCGGAGTACGGAACGCAGCACAAACCTTTCAACGCCTCATAGATGACATTTTTAATGGTTTGGACTTTGTGTATGCTTACATCGATGATATACTTATCGCCAGTTCCACAGAACATGAACACAAATTACATCTCTCAACAGTTTTTAAACGATTACAAACATACGGTATTCACACAAATCTATCAAAATGTTCTCTAAGAGTAAAATCATTCAACTTTTTCGGTCATCATGTCAATAAAAGTGGCATACGCCCCTTGTCAAATAAAATTGATGCAATTAGGGATTTTCCGATTCCTCAAACGATGAAGAGTTTGAAGCGTTTTTTAAATATGGTGAATTTTTATAGAAGTTTTATACCAAATTGTGCTTCAATTTCGAAACCACTTACCGACTTATTAAACAATGATGATAAAAATATTCAAATTACGGACACAGAAAGGAATTCATTTAATCTCTTAAAACAAAGATTAATTAAAGCAACTAATTTAGGATTTTTGAAACCAAACAGTTGGTTAGCATTAACCACAGATGCTTCGAACATAGCAGTTGGGGGAGTTTGCATCAGGTTAGCAAGAACAAACAAGAACCATTAGCCTTTTTTTCTCAAAAGTTATCAGCACCTCAAACACGATATAGTACATTTGGTCTAGAGTTACTAGCCATTTATTTGGCGATTAAACATTTCAAATACATACTAGAGGGACGCAATTCTACTATATTTACGGATCATAAACCTTTAATTTATGCTTTCCAGGCAAAAATTGACCGTTATTCACCCAGAGAGATCCGACATTTGGATTATGTCTCTCAATTCAGTACCGACATTCGCTTTATAAAAGGTAATAGTAATAATACAGCGGACACATTATCTCGATCAGACATAACTTCTTTAACTCTACCTATTTGTCCTAATGAGAGCCAAATAGTTTTGAACCAAAAGAATGATACTGAGTTATTGCTAAACACAAAATCTTTACGTCCGTAAAATTAAAAAGCCCAGGTGGTCAAGAAGACATTCTTTGCGACATATCGACTGGTTCACCTCGACCACTTATCCCGACAAAATTGAGAAAGTATTTCTTCGATCACTTTCACTCTATTTCACACCCCGGGATTCGAGCAACTAAAAAACTAATTACTCGCAGTTTTGTGTGGCCATCGATGAATAAAGATATTCGGAATTGGACACATAAAATGCCAAAAAGCTAAGGTGAACAAACACACAATTACTTCACCTGGCATCTTTGATGATACCGACGAAAGGTTCAGTCACGTGCATTTGGATGTGGTAGGCCCTTTGCCACCTTCATCTCATTACACCCATATTTTTACAGCCATCGATCGCTGTACGAGATGGCCAATCGCAATACCAATTAACGAGATATCAGCGTAAAATTTAGCTAGAACATTTATTGAACACTGGATTGCCAACTTTGGTGTCCCAAAAGTAATAACAACTGATAGAGGTGCTCAATTTACATCCAGTTTATTTCGAGAATTATCATCCACGTTAGGATCTGACCATATCAAAACTACAGCCTACCACCCATGTTCTAATGTTTAGTTGAACATTTTCGTAGGCAATTAAAAGCGTCCATCATGACACAAGAAGATACGACAAAATGGAGTGAAACACTACCATTAATTTTTCTCAGCATTAGGTCGACAATCAAAGAAGATATTGGATACACACCTTCGGAAATAGTTTATGGGCGACGTTAAGGCTACCAGGAGAATTTTATCAAAAATCGTTCATAGACTCATCAAAACCAGTATGTAATTAGACTTAAAGAAATAATGCATAATTTAAAATTTTGCCCTACCAAAAGACATGATAAGAAGGAATATATCCCTAATAATCTAAAAACATCAGATTATGTTGTACGCAATGACACGGTTAAAAAATCTTTACAACCCCCATATGATGGACCCTTTAAAGTAATAAAAAGGAAAAAGAAATTTTTCAAATTACAAAAAGGTAATAAAGAGGAAACCATATCAAATGACAGGCTCAAACCAGCATGGATCGAAACAAAAGAAGATAATAGTAACACTTTACCTGTCCAACAACGGATCTAGACATGGAAGAACTATAACTATTCCATAAAAATTTTCTTCTTATAAATTATTATGTATACATATTTTTCTTTTTTTAGAGGGGAAGTATCTGTAGAGAAATTATAGTTACCTTGGAAGAGATTTGGTTTACAGTTACCTTGGAAAAGATTTGGTTTACAGTTATTGGTTTACAGTTACCTTGGAAGATATTTGGTTTTAATACGCACAAGTTGAAAGTAGAAAGAATACACACACATCATTTAAATGTCATCATTATCGATTGCTATATAAAAAACTCGGGCCTTCGGCCCTCGTGGGAAGGGGGAGAAGGGAAGGGGAGTAGGGGAAGGGAAGAGGGGAAGGGGAACTCTTCTATACTCCGTATAAACGTAGCATATTTGCTATGCAATTTATGGGCGAGAAAGGTGGGAAGGGGCGAGAATGCCTATAGGGGGTATTAGATGCAAAATAATTAGTTAATTAGTTATAGGCCCTTGTAGGGGAGGACATAGGGTAATTATCAATGTTAACCAATTCAAAAACGAAAAAAAATTTCGATTTATTTGGCCAATGGTCATTTTTTTATTGGTCAGTAGCCAGCGGACGGTCAAAAATTCATATTATCATTAGTATTAACATGAACAAATATTAATTTAATTTAAAATATGGGCGAGAAAGGTGGGAAGGGGCGAGAATGCCTATAGGGGGGTATTAAATGCCTAATGATTAATTAATTATTTATACAAATTTTCCATTATAGGCAAAATGTAATATAGGCAAAATGTAATATAGGCAAGGGTTAGGGTTAGATTTAGTGTTTGCTTCTAGTTGCGTATTACATTAGTTTTTATGGCCTTTAGTGATTATGGGTCTAACAAACATTATATTATAAAACCGCTTCTGTACAGTGGACGACTGACCTGTTAGGCGACAACCAATTAGATTACCCGATTCTTAAACACGTGACTGACACATATTAGACTCTAAATCATAATAAAAATTAAAACAAAAATATAGTATAAATTAAATATAATACAAAAGATTAAATACAATATACTATATATTACATTATACAATAAATATAATACAATAGATTTAATATAATATAATACATTAAATTAATATATTAAAATACAAAACAATAAATATAAATATAAGTTATATAATTAATATAATGCAATAAATATAAAATGATACAATAAATACAAGAAATATTTTATAATGCATTAAATGTAATATAATACAAGATAATATATTTAATAATATAATTTATATAATATAATAAGATATATATAATGCAATACAGTAAATATAATGCAATATAATAAATATTATACAATATAATAAATATTATATAGTACAATACAATAATAATAATACAATGCATTAAATATAATATAATAAATATAATACAATATATTGTATTATATAGTAGTCAAAAACATAGGTCATACCTTATACCAGCCCATAAGGTGTTGGAAACATGGGCGTAACCAGGTTTTAGAATGGGGGGGGGGGTGAAAGTTGTTTAAGTTCATTTAGGGAGGGGCAAACACAATTTTTTTTTTTTAAGGGTTTTTGTATTAAAGAAAAGGATTATTGTCATTTAAATTTAAAACTAAGTTGAAAAATTATAAAAAAATGGATTTAGAACAATAGAAACTTTATGTCTCAAAAAACAAGTTAAGACTTTCTTAAGTTTGGACAACTCTTATTTTTAGGATGTTTTTTATGCCAAATTTACAAAATCATGAACTTATACCAATATCTATTTATAAACTGACTATTTTAAACTTTACCCTTTCAATCTAAAATAATTTTACAAACTAGGAAAACTTATAGGAACTCTCATTTTTACACAAAATTTACTATTGAGTCTGATGAAATTTTTTTTTAAGAATTTACATTTAAATTTTTTTCATATCTTTAATTCTAACCTTCTATCATGTATTTATATTGAAAAAAATTTAATTGAAGGCCAAAAATAAAAAATAATGGTTAAGAACAGTAGTAACTTTTTAACATTAAAAACATAGGGCCAAAATTCAATAAGTTCAGACATCTCATATTGATTGTAAGTCCAAAAATGCATAAATGATATATGTTATAAAAGTTTTAATTTAAATATTATATATTGAACATTTTACGTACATTTGTAGATAATAATTTGTTTAGTTCAGTAAAAGCAGGGATGAGTTTATAATATGCAAAGTATAAATTAAGTTAAAATTTATATTAAGCCAATGTATTAGCTAATCCTCTATGTATAGAAAAAGTTATTACTTATTGTATATTAGAATGTAAACTTATATTTACTGATGAATTGAGATAAAGTTATAACTGTTTGTTATATAATTGTATGTGAATCACTTCCACATTATCTTTTAAGTTTAAATATTATACCTTGCAATACTTCAAACAATCTGAATAACATAATGTCTTAAGGTATGTTATTAATTTTCAATCTTATTATCTTTAGGATCATCATGCACTACTTCAAATAACAATTTAATTTAAGTTATATACAAATCAAAGACAAGCTCTAAGTATACAAATTTATTTGATATAATGTTAAAAAATAGTACATATTTAATGCAATGAATTCATATTTTTAACACTGACTAATCTAAAGATTTAAAAAATATGCACATAAAATAAGTTGAACATTGAACAGCTCCAGTTGGAAGATCCATGAATTGAGATTACTTGTGCTAAGGTAGCTAATATACATGTAAATTCACTTAGGCCCAAAATATGTGGTGTATCTAAAAGCTTTTTGGTACAAAATAAGTAGAATATTGTTTATCAACTGCAAGTTTTAAAAAAGGCATAATTATAATATAAACATATGTGCAAATGTGTCAAATAACCTTATTGGTTTTCATCACTATGAATTCATTGTTTTAACATTGACTAATCTAAAGATTTAAAAAATATGCACATAAAATACGTTGAACATTGAACAGATTGAGTTGGAAGAACTGCAAGTTTTAAAAAAGGCATAATTATAATATAAACATATGTGCAAATGTGTCAAATAACCTTATTGGTTTTCATCACTATGAATTCATTGTTTTAACATTGACTAATCTAAAGATTTAAAAAATATGCACATAAAATACGTTGAACATTGAACAGATTGATTTGGAAGATCAATGAATTGAGATTACTTCTAATGTAGCTAAAATACATATAAATTCACTTAGGCCCAAAAATCTTACTTTTATGTGGTGCATCTTAAAGCTTTTTGGTACAAAATAAGTAGAATATATATGAACTGAACGTATGTGCAAATGTGTCAAATAACCTTATTGGTTTTCATTACTTGGTTATCACTTGTATTTTTCTCCAGTTAAGCTCATTCTAGTCGCACATAAATCTGTAACCTAATTGGTTGTCGCCTAATAGGTCAGTCGTCCACTGTACCAGATTCTATAAAACAACACAATGTTAAGAATTTGCAGAATTGTTGGGAGAAATTTTTTGTTGAATTTGAACAATTTTTAATTAAAAAAATCAAAAATTTGGCCAATGGCCACTTTTTCTCTATTGGTCAGTACCAACAGATACTCTATAAGTCAATGATAGCCAAAAAAAACGGAAAAAAAATTTTGATGCTCACTTTGGCCAATGGTCATTTTTTTCCATTGGTCAGCAGCCAGGACACGGAAAGTGGATATAAATTCATAAGAGTAAAAAAAAAAACGAAAAAAAAGTTTTCGAATCACATTTTGGCCAATGGTCATTTTATTCCATTGGCAGCCAGCGGACGGCCAAAAAGTCATAATAGCAATGGTAGTAGCAGGAACAATCATAATAGTCAAAAAAAAAACGAAAAAAATAATTTCGATTCACATTTTGGCCAATGGTCATTTTTTCCATCGGTCAGGAGCCAGCGGACGGCCAAAAAGTCATAATAGCAATGGTAGTAACAGAAACAATCATAATAGTCAAAAAAAATGAAAAAAATAATTTCGATTCACATTTTGGCCAATGGTCATTTTTTCATCGGTCAGCAGCCAGTGGACGGCCAAAAAGTCATAATAGCAATGGTAGTAACAGGAACAATCATAATAGTCAAAAAAACGAAAAAAATAATTTCGATTCACATTTTGGCCAATGGTCATTTTTTTCATTGGTCAGCAGCCAACGGACGGCCAAAAAGTCTTATTATCAATGATAGTAACAAGAACAATCAGAAGAGTCAAAAAAACTCCGGGATTCTAACCCAAAAACTAGTTAAATTGCATAGCAATTAGAAGTAAACAACTTTTATTTATGTTTATTATATAACATTGGTCAGCAGCCAGCGGACGGCCAAATCATAATAACAATGGTAGAAACAGGAACAATCATAATAATCAAAAAAAACGAAAAAAATAATTTCGATTCACATTTTGGCCAATGGTCATTTTTTTCATTGGTCAGCAGCCAGCGGACGGCCAAAAATTCTTATTATCAATGATAGTAACAAGAACAATCATAAGAGTCAAAAAAACTCCGGGATTCTAACCCCAAAACTAGTTAATTTGCATAGCAATTAAAAGTAAACAACTTTTATTTATGTTTATTATATAACTAGTTAAATTGCATAGCATTAAAAGTAAACAACTTTTATCTATGTTTATTATATAACAAAAACTAGTTAAATTGCATAGCAATTAAAAGTAAACAACTTTTATTTATGTTTATTATATAACTAGTTAAATTGCATAGCAATTAAAAGTAAACAACTTTAATTTATGTTTATTATATAATAGATAATTTAACAAATCTTATATATAACACACCGAGGGAGATAGAGATGAGGGGTGGGGCACCTCTTGATAGAGATGAGGGGTGGGGCACCTCTTTCTCATGCATTAATTTAAAAAAGCGATAACCTAATATACTCAATGCAAATAGATAGGGTAACGGACAACGGACAACCAAAAACGAGCCCATAAATTGCATAGCAATTAACTCTCCGTTTATAATTTCACTCAGTGTTGTGTTTTCCCCTTAATAAATGATATCCCTTTCCTTCTCACTAAATGCCTATTTTTATACGCCTTCCCGTGACGATTAGACGTGATTACTTTCATTCAATCAATAAAGCCTTTCTACGCACGTGATAAGACACAAACACGTGCTCAAACATACATACCATTTGCCTAACGCCCTTCCAAAATTGCTATTTTAATTTGTTCCTATTATTAATTTTATTTCTCTACATTATAACCTTTTCAATTCACCTTAATAAGAATATGAAGTAAGTTTTGTCTATTGTATTTTATTTCGCTTCTAATTAGAGATGTCATATTTTCCCAAATGCAAGCCTTTGGGAAATTTCCAAAGGAAAATAAGGGAAATTTTGAAATAGAACTATGTAGGTAGGGTGAATCAATAACTCAAAAAAACGACACAAACACTTAAAACAACACATTTAACATCGATTTATTAAAAAATTTATAACAAACGATTAGATTATATGATAAGTGAATCCAGGCGCGTAGCCAGGATTTTTTCAAAGGGGGGGGGGGGAAAAATTTCAAAAATTTTTTATAGCATTTTTATTTCAACAACAAAAATATTAATTCGAAAAATATAAAATTTGCATATAAAATAAAAAGAAAGTTATTATAGAATAATTTTATATTTTCTTTTTCCCAGCGAAAATATGTCCAGAACTTCATCTGGAGTGGGAGCTAATTCCCGATGAATCGCTAAAACCAATCCATTTAATCTATTTTTCGACATAGTATTTCTTATATACGTTTTAAGCCTCCTCAACGTTGAGAAACTTCTTTCATTGGTGCATGTAGTGATAGGAAGACAAGCTAATAGGTAAAGAAGAGTTGTGATGTTGGGTAAAGATTCCAATATTTTATAACGTGATAGGGCGTCCATGGGATTCTTTGGACGAAATTCTTCTGACGTCTGAGACAACGCCATATACCATATATCAAATTCTGATTTAAGGTCTTCGTTTGTCCCCTTAAAATCATTGGAATAAAACTCCCATAGAAAGTTTATTTTCATCCGCGTTTCTGGCGAAACAATCAAAGAATTTAAAGGAAATAATATTTGGAAATTTCCCAAAACTTGTTTCTTGTCCACGAACCGTTCATTGAGTTGTAGAATGAACATATCGAGCAAAGGTATAAAAATAGTTATTCAGTAATAATCCTCAATGGATTCAGTTAAAATATTACTTCGACAAGTTTGCTTCTTTGCATATCGAGGTTTCTTAAGGTCAAAATCATACAACTTAGCCTTAGCTTCGGCTACTAAAAAAATTTCTCGAAACTCTTCATCAACGTTGTTTCTTATTAATTTCATTTGATTTACTAATGCTTCGGCTAACTGTATGACTTGCTGTAGATCTAGGTCCTTTTTTTGCAATTGCTTGCATAATAAGGACGTATAGCCAAAGAGTTTATTTAGGCATAGAAGGGAAATAATATATTCACTTTGTCGTAATGCAGTGAGCAAAGTTGCAGCTTCTGTTGCAGCATCGTGATCATACCAAGTAGATATCTTTTCCAATGCTGGATATATGGCATCTTGAAGCAAAATGTGTGTGGAAACAGCTTCGTGCCGTGATGCCCAACGGGTGACACACACTTGCTTTAATTTCTCTATATTGGGTTTATCTTCCATTTGTGACAACATTTCAATTAAAACTTCATGACGTTTAGAATATTTAAACAGATCATATACTTTGGAAACAATACCCATGCAATTCCGTATAGTAGGAAGGGTACAGGCATCTGAAAGTGCCAAATTTAATGAATGTGAAGCGCAATGTACATATAATGCCGTTGGGTACGATTTCATTATGCATGCCTGAACACCGTTAAACTTCCCGCTCATATTCCGGGCCCCATCATAGCCCTGGCCTCTTAGCAAATTTATATTAATATTTAGATCCTTTATGTTTTTGATAATTAAATCACCTAGCCCCTTTCCTGTTGTGTCAATAACTGGGACAAATTGCAAAAAATTTTCTTTTATGGCTAACGTTGAAGTATCAATATAACGGGCGCAAAGGGACATTTGCTCTACCCCTGAAATATCCATAGATTCATCACAGAGAATTGTGAAAAAGGGAGATTTGTTAATTTCATTGACTAATTTATTGAGGATTAATTCATTACAAATGGTTATAACCTTATTTTGAAAATGAGGACTTAGGTAAAGGGCATTTTTGGGGGCATTTTTCAAAAAGTCTGAAAGTACTGGGTCCCCATTAGCCCGGTATCTTAAGAGGGCCCTAAAATTACCGGAATTATTATCTTGTACGTCAAATTTAATAGGTCCAGAATCTTTATGGCCTCTTAAGGCCAATCCTTGAATCCCCAATGTCAAAATAGTATCAATGATGGGAGCCATCTTTAATCGATTTTCTTTAGCTTGAATTTTACGCTGGGAGTCCAATTGATCAATGATACAAAGCTTTTTCCCATCTCTAATTGATTTTAGAGATATGACTGTCTGTATTGAGTCTATGTGATAAAATTTTTTGTGGTGTATATTAAAAATTTCCGTAGCATCTTTCCATCTTCTGAATGGTTCACAAACTAGCCCCTTCAGCTTTTGTTGCCCCTTTCCACCAAATTTTGGGCCAAAAAGTACACATGTTTTACAGAACGCCCCATTTTCCTTTGGCGAATAGACAAGCCAGCTCCATTTCTGGAACCAGGAGTGTTGAAATTTTAATTTTTTAGTGTGGTATCACGTGGAAAATTGAACAAAATGGTGGGTTCATAAATTTTATCATGTAGTGCCAGCTTATCCTCTTCTTCTGTCATAAGGGAAAGGGTCACTCTCACTTGAATCTAAATTTAATTATTTAAAAAGATTTAAAACACAAAATCAACTTTTCATAAACTTAGAAACTATGTATAATTATAAATACCTAAAGGTTTGATTATTAAAGGTAAAATGCCAGTTTCAATCTAAATTTAATTATTTAAAATACAAAATCAACTTTTCATAAACTTAGAAACTATGTATAATTATAAATACCTAAAGGTTTGATTATTAAAGGTAAAATGCCAGTTTCAATCTAAATTTAATTATTTAAAAAGATTTAAAATACAAAATCAACTTTTCATAAACTTAGAAACTATGTATAATTATAAATACCTAAAGGTTTGATTATTAAAGGTAAAATGCCAGTTTCAATCTAAATTTAATTATTTAAAAAGATTTAAAAATCAAAATCAACTTTTCATAAACTTAGAAACTATGTATAATTATAAATACCTAAAGGTTTGATTATTAAAGGTAAAATGCCAGTTTCAATAGTATCTTGTGATAAATTTTGTTGGCTAACTTCTATTTATAAATAAATCCTTATAATAACAAATTACTAGCTGTGGTGTAGGATGATTTGATGGAGAAAAAATCATTAATTTTCATTTTGCACGTGAACAATTGAAAAAGGAAAAAGACAATAATGGTTAATAGTCTTTTGGTCGAAATTTAATTCAAAAACGGAAAATAATATTTACTTAATTTATAATTAAAAATAAATTAATAAGTGTTTTACTTAGTCATTTATTGTAACTATAAAATAAAAACTTTGAATCTAAAAGTTTTTTTATAAATTTTTTTTGCAAAGGGGGGGGGGAATTTCCCGTTCCCCCCCCCCTTATTTACGCCACTGAGTGAATCTAAAAAGTTTATGTTATTTATGTATATAAACAGATTAAAATTATTTAGTATCTGATGTAATTTTTTCTAAATCTTCATCTATGGCCGAAGATGATATTGCATTATAATCCTGTTCCGGTGTGATTATTGATAAGGTGTAAATTGTGTCTTATGGCCACAATTTTGCGTATTTTATTATCTGCTAATTTGTTCCTTAGTTTGGTGTGTACATTGCCAAAAGTCGACCATATTCTTTCTGAAGCGGCACTTGAAGGTGGCAATGAGAATAATCTGATTGCAAGCGGACTGGTCGCTTGATTTAGGCACATCCCTTTCCACCATACTAATGGGGTCGTGTAATCAACAATAGCCCAAATCGCTGCCTCTCCCCATATTCCTTCTTTTGATCGAAATTCTGCTAAATTCCCCATAACTTTCCAAGGTGAAGTTCCATATTGCCACACAAGCGAGAAATACATCTTAAAGCTTTGGCCACTTGCTTGTCACACAGATTTTCCCCACAAAAACGTGGATCGAGCATATAGGTGCCCAAAAAAAAGTTCCCTTTTTAATTAAATTAGTGATATTATTTCTCTTGTACCAGGATATGCCTTCATTGAATAATGTATGTATTGAAAAAGCCTCCACAACATCAGACAGAAAAGCTCTGTCCCCTTCAATATCTAAGAGAAGAGTTAGGCCCTTCTCCCAGATCCCCTGGTTACACAATTGTTTTACCAGGGGCTTTTATTTACCAATTTTAATAAACACGTACTACTACATATATGTCATGTAAAGAGCAAAATTTTAAGGGTAAAAGGCGAGGTTAAAGGGGGCAGCGTAAACGCGTAATAAAAAGCTAGTATTTTCTGTGCTTACAGTTACAACACTTGAAATATATGCTGTGGTTTCTAAAGAGACTACTGTTCTGAATTGTTGTATTTAGTGCATTTTGATATATGTACAGTCATTTCGGTTGAATTAATAGACCTTTGTAAGTTGTTTTATTTTCAATATATACCTATTAATTATTAACGAAACATGATATGTAAATATAATTACTTAATTGAATATATTATTATAAATGATCCAGATGATTTAAGCGCCAATATTAATTAAAAAAAATAGCCTCGAGGCATATTAGAATGACATTGGAAAAACATAATAAATGATATATAATTAGCTATCAGGAAAATTATAGGCAAATTTTAAATTTCCCAAGGAAATTTCCCAATTTTCCCGGGAAATTTCCCTATACCGCCATCTCTACTTCTAATGCTGCTTAAGGTAAACTTTTTAATTTTTTTTGTACTAAAGTTTATTTATTAAATGGTATACGAAAAATTAAATTCACGACAAAAAAAATACGCACTATAACTAAACGGATGTCATTGAGCCGTGTATGGAAATCGTGTTGGATTTAACGATTTTTATTGTGATTTTTGCCTGATAAAAAAGTACTTTTATTCTAAATTTTGTTTTTAAGAAAGGTGTTAGAGTCACCCCTTTTGCAATGGCTACTAGTGATGACGGGATAGGCAAGGTGCAATCCCCGATCCGTTTTGTTTATAGCGTCTGTAGTATTCTTAACTACAATGTAGTATATCAACTACTCAGAAATCGCTGAAGCTTTTTATTACTATGCAAAATCAACTAAAACATGTGATTCCAAAAAACGTGTATATTCCACTAGGAACAACGAACTTAAACGTATATATAAATACAAAGTATAAATCTATGATATTACATTTCTCCCTATTTTAAAAGTTAAATTCATCGTGGAATCGTACCGGTGGTTTTGATATTCTTGTTGAACGTCGCAATATAGGGGGACTTTCAACTCCTTCTATGTTTTGTTCCAAACCTGTTGTCGCAGTCTCTAAACTTGGCATAAACTGTGATCGCAGCCTAAACTTCATTTGATCAGCATGTTTTCTTTTGATTCCACCGTCTGTCGGGACATTATACGAATTAGAGATCTGCAACGGGCCGTTTTTAGAAGATCGGCCCGCCCGTACCCGTTTTCAAAATTTCAAGGCCCGTCCGGGCCCGCCCGTAATTTTTTTTCAGCACTTCAGGCCCGTCCGAGCCCGTCCGTAAATTTTTTAGGCCCGTCCGAGCCCGTCCGTAAATTTTTCAGGCCCGTCCAAGCCCGTTAAAATATTTTTTAAGCGAACTCCGCGTCCGGCCTAATTCATCAAAAATTTCACAAAATTTTATTAAATTTTATGACATATTCATAGAAAGATATCAATAATTATCATGTAAAAATAATAAATCATCAATAATGTCTGGTATTAGGCGAGTTCGCCTTTCTTCTACAAGCCTTCCTGCCGTAGAAAAATTTCGCTCGCTGGTGGCACTCGTAGCCGGTATACATAATATCATATGTGCTAAATGTGCTAATTTAGGATATCTATTAAAGGATAAGATTAATTTTAAATATAATACTTGTCCTCTTTGGCTTTCCACCATTTTAACAGATCGAAATCAGCCTCAATAGTTTCATCTAAATATTGACTAAACTCATCCGCCACAGGATTATGATCATTATCTTCCCATTCAGAAAAAATTGTTTTCGGTCTCTTACCTTATATATTTTTATATATTATATATAAATAAAAAATTGTAAGTACTTGCGAGAGATGTCTTTGAGCCCAGTAAAACAGAAGATTTTCTTATATAGACAAACCCTTCTTGCTCTATAATATTTCTTATATCTTGATATATGTCTAGTTTTTCTGCTTCAGGTATCATCTTCATTTGTCTAAACTTCGGATGCAAGACCGAAGCTATTTTGTGATACCGATGAACTACCATTTTTTCTTTAATAGCTTCTTTTAAACGGTTCTTTATTATGTTGACTTGTCCGCCGTATAAATCATAATCCGACATCGCATTAATTAATTTAATTTTCCATAAGAAGACATATGGTAGGGTTGGTTCTAGATCAGCCTCCAACTGAAGAGAAGCCTCTTTAAACGGCTGCAAGACGTCTATTAAAGATTTCAACAACATTTTATCTATATATTCCAGATAAGAAAGTTCATTTCGTTGTTCCAAGATAGCTTCAACTTCGTCATAGACCTTATAAATAGAATTCAAAAGGGTCAATTTTGAGTTCCATCTTACAATTACATCTTGATGCAAGGTATGGGACAGCTTGCTATTGAGTCCACTTTGTTTGAAATGCCTGACTAATTCTTTAGAGGCATTCATGAGTTTATAAATAACCGTGGCTTCTTGATTTAAGAAAGAATCATTAAAGGCCATTTTTATCATATTATTTATAAGGTGGGCTGCGCAATTTAATCTACTATAATTTGCTAATGCATTGACAATGTTAGCACCCTGATCAGTAACAAATATTAATTTACGGGCTTCTTCATTGGTAATGCCAAAAGTCATTAATTTGTTTAATAATTCATTTCTAATATTCTCCCCTGATTTTTTTTCATGCTTAAAAGCAGTTGTAAATAATATTTTTTTTCTCAGGCTAACATTTATATAATGAATACTTAATGTGAGAAAACTGATTTTTGTATAATCACATGTCCACATGTCTGTTGTGGCCGCGCAAAGCCCTTTCTGAATGTAATGTTTTATATCTGGAATTATAGAAAGTCGAAGTCTTTCAGCCTCATCTTTCACATGGCGGCTTATAGTTGATGGATGAGGCATAATTTGTCGCACATTTATTAACCCCTTAGTTGACAAACTATCTACCAAAAACTGGCAAAACCCAAGAAAACCTTCTCCTGCTAAAGTTTCGAATGGCCGTAAATCTTTTGAGCAAAATTTTATAGCCTGATTTATGATTGATTTTTTAATTTTTTCTTCTTTTAAGGGGCTTATTTTATTCATATAATGATCTAGTGTTAGGCTATTTTGTCTTTGGGTTGTACATTTGTGGCGTTTTAAATGTGATGTACCATCTGCTGATTTATATGAAAGTATTTTTTTGCAATTTTTGCATATGCAGGCACTAACTGATTCACCATTAACATCCATTAAAGGATCAAATTGTTCCCAAACTTTACTTTTAAGCTTGTGATTTAAATTTATTTATATACACCTTTTTCATAATTAGATATGATTGTGGACAAATTATTTGACACTATAATAAAATTTAATAAAAAAGTAAGGATGTATCAAATCAATAACTTTTATTATGTTGCATATATTAATTATAGATTAAGCCTTTTAATATTAAACTGTTAGTTTCAAAACAAAAAATACAATTATTAAAGGGATTAGTAAAGCAAAGCGATATACCAAATATTTAATAAAAATATCCAGAAAAAATACCTTTTTCAACCAAGCTAAATCTAGTTAATATTGTAAAATTAATGATTCAATTAACATCCATTAAAGGATCAAATTGTTCCCAAACTTTACTTTTAAGCTTGTGATTTAAATTTATTTTATATACACCTTTTTCATAATTAGATATGATTGTGGACAAATTATTTGACACTATAATAAAATTTAATAAAAAAGTAAGGATGTATCAAATCAATAACTTTTATTATGTTGCATATATTAATTATAGATTAAGCCTTTTAATATTAAACTGTTAGTTTCAAAACAAAAAATACAATTATTAAAGGGATTAGTAAAGCAAAGCGATATAAAGCCAAATATTTAATAAAAATATCCAGAAAAAATACCTTTTTCAACCAAGCTAAATCTAGTTAATATTGTAAAATTAATGTAGAAAAATTTAAAATAATATAACAAGAATAATTTGTCAAATATTTAAGCACTAGAATTTTAAGGCAAAGGAATTAAACTTAATCAATAACAAAAAAATACAAAGCTAACAAAAAGTTACATTTAAGTTTGTAATTAAAGTTAATTTCAAAGATTAGAGCAAAAATATTTATGAATTTATATGGCACTAATAATAATAGTAATTTGTGATAAAATTAATCACAAAAGTGTAATTAAACTTACTTATAAAAGAATGAAGTTATAGTCTTAAAAATCAATAGCAAATTAAAAAAAGGTCAAATTTAGCGCTTGAAAAATGAATGAATGCTACAGGATATACAAAATTTAGAAGTTAAAAAATTAATCCTAAATATTTAATAAAAATAATATATTAATTGTTATGCAATTTATTGGCTCGCTTTTTGTTTTTTCTAATTGTTTGATGTTTAAGTACCTTTGTAACTCCAAGACCTTTTATATAATCTCTGGTTCGTTTAAGCCCGTTTATAAAACTTCAGGCCCGTTCAAGCCCGTTAAAAAAATCTCAGGCCCGCCCGAGCCCGTTCCATTAATTTTAAGGCCCGTCCGGGCCCGGCCCGTTAAATTTTTTATGATACAAAGCCCGTCCGTACCCGTCCGCGGGCCGGGCTTTTAGGCCCGTCCGCGGGCCGGCCCGTGCAGATCTCTATTACGAATAGTGGCCCTTCCGTTCTACAATAATACCTTTGTACCCGGCTTAATTTCGTTGCGAATCCATACTGGATCTCCAACATCAAATTCCCTAAAACGTACATTTAGATCGTGATATGTTTTCTGCTTCCATATCTTCTCCCTTATTACGTTTCTTAAATCCGGCTTTATTAAATCTAGTGCGGTTAGTAATCTCCTTCCTAAAAATAATTCGGATGGGGTTTTTCCCGTCGTCGCTTGAGGAGAGTTTCTGTAACTTATCAAGACCTGTTGGAGACAAAGTTCTTTGTTCCAAGTCTGTTTTCTCGCCGCATAATATCTTGTTTTTAACGTCCTTATCATCCTTTCGGCCTGCCCATTGGTTTTAGGATGATATGGAGTCGATTTTATGTGAGTAATATTATTTGAAACACAGAATTTGAAAAATTCTTGTCCAGCAAATTGTGGTCCATTGTCTGACACAATCTGCGTCGGAATTCCAAATCTACAGAACCAATTCCGTAGATGATTGATTACGGCCGATGTTGTTGTCGAAGTTACCGTTGCTACCTCAATCCATTTTGAGAATGAGTCTATTAATACTAGCCACCATTTTCCTTCTATTGGACCAGCTATATCAATGTGCACACGGTCCCACACACGATCAGGTAAATTCCATGGATAGAGCGGTACCTGCTTTTCTGGAGGTCGCACTTCTTGACATCCTTCGCATGATTTTACATGTCTGTCAATGTCTTCATCCATTCTCGGCCAATAAACATAATAGCGACAAACATTTCGCATCCCAGTAATTCCAGGATGTCCTTGATGTAAAATCCGAAGAACCAAATTCTGTAAAGATTTCGGAATGATCAACCTATTTCCTAGAAATAGTAGTCCACTTTCGTATGAAATCTCTTCACGTTTATTGAAATATCCTTTTATATCTAACTGAAATTTGGACATGTCAATGCGCCAATTGCGCTCAATAGCACGAATTAATTCTAGACAACTACGATCTGTCTTTATTGCATTTTTAATCATTTCTCTATTCAGTGTTAAGTCCTCGATCATTAATAACCCAATATTGTTTATATTTGCATCGTCACCATCTTCGTGAGTAGTCAATCTAGACAGAGCATCTGCACATTTGTTGTTTTTACCCATACGATATTTAATTTCATATTGATATGAATTTAATAGAAAAGCCCACCGTACCAGCCTGTTATTAACGATTTTGGGTAGATCCCTTTTACAACCGAAAATTCTTTCTAACGGTTTGTGGTCCGTTGTTAACGTAAATTTTCGTCCTCTGAGATACTGATTAAATTTCTCAACTCCAAAAATTATGGCTCTAGCTTCACGGTCAATCGTCGAATAATGTTTTTCTGATTGGCTCAACGTTCTTGAAGCATAAGCTATGGGTCTTTCAGATTTGTCGGGAAAAACATGAGATATCACGGCGCCTACACCTGTCTCGGACGCATCAACTGCAAGATTAACTGGTAACGTTGTACTATACGGTACTAAGGTGTCAGTAGATGAAAGCATCAACTTAACTTCATCAAAAATTTTTTGTTCCTGAATTGTCCATCTCCACATTATGGTAGAACCAGTTAAGGCATGTAGTGGAGCACATTTTTCGTGTAATCGAGGAATAAACCGTTCCTGATAATTTACAAGACCTAAAAATGAGCGTAGCTCCTTTTTATTTTCTGGTATCTTGAAATTCTTAATTGACTCAATGCGTTCTTCTGTAGGGTGGATACCTGTCGAATCAATTTTATGTCCTAGATAGATAACTGAGTTTTGGAAAAATTTTACTTTTTCCTTTTTTGCTTTCAGCCCAGCATTTTGTATTCTTGTTAGGACCTCGTTTAGATTTTTTAAATGGTCATCTTGATTTAACCCCGTGACTATAATATCATCTAACAGTACCCCAGTGTGCGGAATTCCATTTAATAAGTTTTCCATATATCGTTGAAAAAGATTTGGTGCCGTCGCTAAACCAAATGGCAAACGTTTGTACCTAAAATGACCAACATGCGTAGCAATTGTTAACAATTGTCTACTCTCTTCATCTACCATCATTTGTAAATACGCGTCGCGTAGATCTATCACTGTATATTTCTCACCACCAGCTATTTTTGTAATTAGATCATCAAATATTGGCAGCATATGATCATTGGTACTAAGGTAGGGGTTCAAAGTAACTCTGAAATCCCCACAGATTCGAATAGAACCATTCCCTTTAACAACATTTACCGTTGGTGTGATCCATTTAACTTCACTTAAAGATGGGTCCACTCGTTCAATAATGTTTTCGTCCTCCAACCTTTTTAATTCCAATTCTACTTTTTTCCTTAACGGAAACGGTACCCTTCGGGGTTGAAATGATATTGGCTGGCTTTCATCTTTTAAAAATATTTTGACTTTATAATTCTTAATAACTCCGGGGCCATCGCTAAATATAGTTGGATACCGAGTAAGTAATAGGGAATCTAATTCCTGTTGTATTTTGTTTATTGAAACCTCACCCGGCAGGTCAAGGTCAAACGCTTTTATCCAGTCAAGGCCAAAAATTGCCCCTTCGTTTGCTGTTGTAACCACTACAGGTAATGTCAAAACTTTTAGACCAAGTTGAACTGTAACTTTAGTTTTTCCTAAGATTGGTATTGGATGGTATCCAAAAGATCTTAATTTTGGGCATTCTTCAAGAGTTGGATTCTGAATCAAATTATAAATTTCTTGGTTTATAATTGAGACTGCTGCTCCTGTGTCGAAAAGCATCTTGCATAGTTTTTGGTTGATACAAACCTTGATATAGGGTTTCTTCATCCCCAAACTTGTATAATTTTTTACGTGTAAAGTATTTATCATATTGACAGATCCTGTATGACAAAATCTTGCAAAGTGTCCCCTTCTGTGGCATTTGTAGCACTCTTTATTAAATGCTGGGCACTTGTTAACTTCATGCACCTTTCCACATCTCTCACATCTTTTAATAGATGTTGATCCTTGGTGGAGAAATTTCTTTGTGGTGACATGTCTAAATTTTGGCTTAGACTTTTGATATATTACATCTATTTCATGAGTTACTACTTCATTTCTTGCTAATTCCATTGCTTCAGCAATTTTATACAAATCTTCAAACGTAATTGCATTTGCTTCGGGATCAACTGCATCTGGCCATCTTGTTCTAACTTCAATTTCAAAAGTTTTATTCTGTATTCCATGCAAAAATTGATCCCTCAACCTTTCATTAAGTTGTATAGAAAAGTCACATTATTCTGCAATTTGTTTCAATTTTGTTGCATAATCTTTTATTGACTCTCCATCATTTTTTAGGCAACGAATAAACATTAATCTATTTTGAAAAATGGTATTTTTTACAGTAAATACCTTTCTGATGATTTGAATCAATTCATTGTATTTTAGTTTAGTAATATCCTTTGGGTATACAAAAGTTCTTATCTTCTCGATGTGAGATAGGCCCATATACGCCAATATCAGCGTGGTGGCTTTCTTATCCAAATTTTCAATATTCCTGGCCCTAAAAATATTTTCAATGGTAAATATATAAGAATCAATCTTATCTGTGCCATGTAGCAAGGAATTATGTCCATGGCCAAAGAATAAATGTAGTACCGCGCCAATAAAATGTAGTATTCTTAACTACAATGTAGTATATCAACTACTCAGAAATCGCTGAAGCTTTTTATTACTATGCAAAATCAACTAAAACATGTGATTCCAAAAAACGTGTATATTCCACTAGGAACAACGAACTTAAACGTATATATAAATACAAAGTATAAATCTATGATATTACAGCGTCTAAGTCTCCTCCAGTGGCAGTCCTACTCCATCAGGGTATACCTAGAATCAAGGTGCGAATCGGTCGCGGTCACATGAGGTCATCAGACGGGTGCACCCTATCTCCTAATACCTAATGGCGGGAGAGCCCTAGAGCGCCGGACTCCTCCAGCGGTCAATAAAAGGAGGTATCCTGCCCAGGGGTTGGTCCCAAACCCAAATCCCTGAACCCAAACCGGGTAAAACTCGATGGTTTACAAAACCCGAACCCAAACCCATTTCTGAAAATACTCTTAAAACCCGAACCCGATGAATACAAATAAGGGTTCGGGTTCGGGTTTTTAATTCTAAGATATATTGTGAATTGATATCTCAGTATTCTCTATCACGACAATGTAACGAAAACCATACGATAGTAATTTCAATATTTTTATGTTTCCGGCATTTTTCATTCATTAATCGATACTAATTATCTCAAGAATTATTTGTAAGTATTATATATATAATTGATATATATTAGTAATGAATGGTATGGTTTTTAAATATAATAACAGTTTTTAAAAAGTTAAAAATTACTCCATAAAAATTTGTAAATATTAAATTTAATCTACATATAATGATAAGTTTTTTCTATATTTTATATTTAAACTATAATTTATATAATAATTGTAAAATACTTTAAATATATGCACTTTAACATTTACTATAAAGAAATATCAAATGTTATATTAAAATTTTAAATTTGTTTCTCACTTGTTTGTAAAATTTACTGAGGTCTAATTATTATACAATGTTTAAATAAGAATAGGACATATATTTTATTATTCTCTTTTAGAGTCTAGCAGTGGCGTAAATATTCTCAACGCTGAGGAGGCTAAAAACTGACATTAGAAATACCATGTCTAAGAATAGATTAAATGGATTGGCTTTATTGACAATTCATCGGGAGTTAGCTCCTACTCCCGATAAAGTTCTAAAAATTTTTGAATTTCCCCCCCCCCAGCTTGAGAAAATCCTGGCTACGCGCCTGGAGTCTAGAAATGGTGAGGGAAAATAACCCCATTAAGAAATATTATAAAATATCTCCATTATTAAATAATTCAGAATGCCTTGCCATAAAATTGTGGTAAAAAAATGAAAGGGACACATTTAACCTGTCTTGAAAAACATTTAGAAAGATTTCATTCAACTCTTTTTGACAAATATAAAGAAGAAAAGAAGGCATTTTATATTTGTGCTTCTCCGAAAAAACTCAAATCCAATCAAGAGTCAGAAATAATTGGCAAGTGAATTTAATTAGATGCTATTTAAAAATTAAGTTAACTATTCAATAATTTTCGAAGGTAAAAATGTATTATTAGTATAATATAATTTCTTGAACCCGAACCGTACCCCAACCCGAACCCAATTCCTTAAACCCGAACACGAACCCAATTTCAAAATTTATGCCAAACCTGAACACGAACCCGATTTTATTTTGGGCGGGTTAAAACCCCTGATCCTGCTTGGGAGCGCGTATTACCGAGGAAGCCTTAGGCAAGAATCCTAGGTACGGGAACCTTTTTGGCGCGCACGCCGTTATTGCGATGTGTGCCTTTATTGGCGCAATCTCCCACTATGCACACAAAGTCAGCCGACCGCAAAAACTAATAAACATACCTTAAGCCCACACTCTTCCGCCGCAAGTGCCTAGAAACATCGGCTCCGACGCCAATTTGACGGTTTGGAAAGAATTGGATTTACTCCATTGGGTTTGGCTCATAGAGCGTTTTAAAAAAACCATGGGGCGATGTATCGTTAAGATAAATTCGTACGAGGCGATACGATGGAATTTGAAAAATTCACCTAATGAGGCAAAAAGCCGGTAACGTGCTTCAAGATCAATTTGTATCGCTGTGAACTTAGTTGCCGATGAAGTTTTGCCGAAATCGTCGGTAGCCATGGTTATAAGTACTAGCGTTTCGTGCATAGGCTAAAATGGTATACCAAATCTATAAGTGTCTTTACCACGCATCTTTTTTAACACGTGAATGTATGTCTATGCACTTGAAGTGGCACACATCTTGGTTAGAATCATTTATTAAGATCTATGCTGTTAAGTTCATCTATTAGCTCTACTATGCGGGGCATGGACTCCAAAACGGCTTCCTTTGGGTAGTTTCTTAGTCCTAGTAATATATGGGCGTGTGGACTGCCGCCATGCTGAATGTCAATGCACTTCAAGCATCATTGACGAGTGTACTGCGCTCTAGACTGGGCAATTCAGTGACTGTATCTATGCCCTCTTAAGCTTTAGGGTTTTTTAATTTCAGGACGTGTAATAGATCCGGTCATATAAATTCGCACATGTTCAGTGTTAAAAATAAGGTCTGTTTGCCTAATTGGCGAAGCATAGCAAAAAGATCCTTTTTTCGACTGGCCCAATAATGGACGGAATTAGGTATTGACTGGAGAATAGTCAAATTTGTATTTAAACATTTTTCAAAGTATGCCCGTCCTCTATCATTTTGCAAGTAACGCTACACGCGTACATCGTCATTGAAATGAATAGTCAAGAAGCTGCTTGGTGTCTATTACGATTAGGCATGTCAAAATTTAGTCGGCAAATACTCTATATACCCACGGTTTGGCCGCATGATCGCCACGCGTATTTAAACCTCGAGCCCAGATATTGCTCAGTAGCGAGCAGACGGCCAAAAAGCCTATATCCTTAATGCTATTAAAAAGAACTATTTGTATGTAATATGATATGTGAGCGAGATATTAAAATGCTTTCGGGGCGGGTTCGCGTCGTCCACATGTCCATAATTAGGCCCACAATTAATTTTTCGAAATTTGCAATAGTAAAATAAGAAGCAATAAACACCTTTAATACTAAAATTATTTTTTTAGCATTTTATACATTAATTTTGGATTGAGTAAAAGGGTACATAAAATAGGAGCTAATTTTTTAAATTAATATAGCACGAAATGCAAACTGAATGAACGTGACAGGTAACAATATTCCTTATAAAGTGCAATCATTAAATTAATGTAAACATTTCCATTTACATATCCGAATTAAGGCCCTATAGTTATATTTTGTCATATTAGATTTTTTTAAATGATAAGATTATATATTAAAAAAAAATTATAGAAGCCACATTGTGGTCAGTTAAAATTTAATATAAATTCCAGGACTTTCACAAAGTTTAAGCCCGTTATGAACTGGCCCGCATCCGTTATTAAAATTGTTTGGCCTGCCCGAGCCGGCCCATTTTCTTTTATAAGCCATGTCCATATCGGCCCGCGGGCTGGTTTTTTAGACCCGTCTGGGGATCGGGCCTGCCCGCGCAAATATTTAATCCCAATTAATATAGAAACATTAATATTATGTGCCCTAGATTTATTTAAGGGTCATAAAATTTCAAAATTGCAATCACGATGAATGAACTGAAAACAAGTTACTTTCAATAAATTCCAAGTTTAGCTCAAACTACCAGGTTTATCCAAATATAAACTCAGACTCTGTTGTAAATTGACGAATGTAAACATATAGTTTTTTTCATGATCGAACTTTGAATTTGTACTTACTGCTCTACACATAGACTAGATACACTGCTCATCAACGTTAGTGTATCGTTTTCCGCCATTTTTTAAATGTGCCCAAATCAGGAAAGATTATATAGATTTTGGTTAATTATAGTGTTTTTAAAAAGTAATGATAAAATGTTGAACTATATAAACATTGCACATTTCATTAAAATAATGTGAAGGTGCCGTCTGCATATTATTAAATAATCATTTATGAACATTCTTTTTTATTTGTTAGTTAATGGTGAGAAAGGTAAATTCAGTTTTTCTTTTTTTAAATGGGGTACACTGCAGAAAGTCATGGGAGATTTTAAATTTAAAATGGTGAATTTGATAGTAGGGGAGACCGGGGCCTAAATAGCCATAAAAACTTAAACCACTTTTAAAAAAAACTAATGATTATTTTTTTAATTTTTTTGTTGGAACGTAATTTTAAGGTCTATTTATACTATAGGAAAAAAATTCGGATTAAAAAAATTAATAGTTTTCTCACATATTTAATTTAAAAAAAACAAAAAGCCTAAAAATTTAAAAAATGCCCGCGGCAAGTTTTAGCCCCTTTCGTGTGATTATCCCTTACGATTTTATTTTCTATTGGGTATGCTAACTCAAATCAATAAAAGGATCGTTTTATTACGAAAAAAACATAGAGAATGCAAATGAATATGGTTATATTTTACATAATACAAATAAAAAAGGGTCATGAAGACATTCTGCTTTAGGTACCCATAAAGACAAATTCTGCAATGGAAAAAATCTTTAAATAGTCTATTAATATTCCAAATTACACTAACATAAATTATTATTAAACAAAACTATTGTTTTTCAAATCTTGACATTTGTCTACGCAATGAAAAATGGCTACTACTAGCCCCTCACCGATTAGCCCCGCCCCCTAATTTTTTATACAAATAATAATTTATCATATTATATTGCTAATAAAAATTTAAAATTAGGCAATATTTATAGAGTAAATATCCCTTTATAAGATATACGCCCTTCGGGCGTAACTGGGGGCTTCGCCCCCAGACCCCCTTGGGGGCTTCGCCCCCAAACCCCCTGCTGGGGGCTCCGCCCCCAGTCCCCCGGTGGGGGCTCTGCCCCCAAACCCCCGTTGGGGGCTACGCCCCCAAACCCCCATCTCCTGGGGGCTCCGCCCCCAGACCCCCGGAGAAGGGGGAGAAGGGAAGAGGGGACGACTCATCTATTCTACGTATAAATATAGCTTATTTGCTATGCAATTTATGGGCGAGAAAGGTGAGAGGGGCTAGAATCCCTATAGGGGGTAGGATAATTACTAGGGTTTCCCCCTTGGCTAAGACAGCCAACTATGTAATATATTTTTAACCTTATAAAAGTATATATATTTTTTTACTGGGTTAATATATTTCATTTAATTAGATTGTGATTTCATAGAAAACCTAAAAAGAAAGTTAAAAAGAAAAAATATATACCCTAATGCATAAATAATTATAAATAAATGAGTTTAAATATTTTATTTTTACTTTTAAATGTTTTGCCCCCCCCCCCAATCCAAAACCTGGCTTCGCCCATGTATAGAGATAATAAGCCTAATATCTATCCTTCCCCCCCTTTCCCTCCGTTAAAACTAAACGCACACACTATCCCCCCTTTCCCTCCGTTAATTTGCCAAAAGCATATAAAAATCAATAATAATAAAACTCGGGCCTTCGGCCCTCGTGGGAAGGGGGAGAAGGGAAGGGGAGTAGGGGAAGGGAAGAGGGGAAGGGAAGAGGGGAAGGGGGAACTCTTCTATACTCCGTATAAACGTAGCATATTTGCTATGCAATTTATGGGCGAGAAAGGTGGGAAGGGGCGAGAATACCTATAGGGGGTATTAGATGCAAAATAATTAGTTAATTAGTTATAGGCCCTTGTAGGGGAGGACATAGGGTAATTATCAATGTTAACCAATTCAAAAACGAAAAAAAATTTCGATTTATTTGGCCAATGGTCATTTTTTTATTGGTCAGTAGCCAGCGGACGGTCAAAAATTCATATTATCATTGGTATTAACATGAACAAATATTAATTTAATTTAAAAAAATTAAAAAAAAAATTTGTCCCCTCACTGACTTGAACCCCACACCTCCAGTTCACAAGCCGGCGCTATAACCACTATACCATGCTGGCTTTAAAATAGTAGAAGTTATTATGTTATTTATATAGATGATGAAATAATAAAGTTGTGTTTTATGTTTAGAAAATCAATATATTTCGTCGGTCAGTAGCCAGCGGACGGTCAAAAAGTCATATTATCAATGGTATTAACAAAAACAAAATATTAATTTAATGTAAAAAAAAATTAAAAAAAAGTTTTTTTTTAGTTTTAAAAAAGGGCTAAATTCTTAAACTACCAGCCCGATTGCTCGAAACTTTACCCGTAGGTGCCCAGGGCGGCCGGGGGTAAAATAACCTTTTCAGATTCCTAAAATACCTTTTCACTTTAAAAATATCGGACATTTCCCTGCCACACGTGCGGTGTAATATCTATGACACGTAGAAAAATTTTACTAATTATATAAACTTACGCGCGCCATCTAATAAAGTACAATTCGTGTCTGAGTTTAATAGTAGATTCACTTTAATTAGAAATAACGGGCTATGCTTATACCTTTGAAGGAGGTTTCGAATTTTGTGTTAGTTTCTATCGATATATTTTATCGTAAATTAGAATCTAATACCTATATTATTTTTTTAAATATTACTTTTTAGGTTTTCTATGAAATCACAATCTAATTAAATGAAATATATTAACCCAATAAAAAAATATATATGCATTTATAAGGTTAAAAATATATATTACATAGTTGGCTGTCTGTTAGACCATCTATAATAAATTTTTAGGTTATATATAAAATTTGGCCAATGGTCATTTTTTTCATTGGTAAGCAGCCAGGACACGGTAAAAGTGGATATAAATTCATAAGTCAAAAAAAACGAAAAAAAAAAATTTCGAATCACATTTTGGCCAATGGTCATTTTTTCCATCGGTCAGGAGCCAGCGGACGGCCAAAAAGTCATAATAGCAATGGTAGTAACAGGAACAATCATAATAGTCAAAAAAAACGAAAAAATAAACTCGGATTCACATTTTGGCCAATGGTCATTTTTTTCCATTGGTCAGCAGCCAGCACACGGTAAAAGTGGATATAAATTCACAAGAGTAAAAAAAACGAAAAAAAAATTTTCGAATCACATTTTGGCCAATGGTCATTTTTTTCCATTGGTCAGCAGCCAGGACACAATAAAAGTGGATATAAATTCATAATAGTCAAAAAAAACGAAATAAAAGTTTTCGAATCACATTTTGGCCAATGGTCATTTTATTCCATTGGTCAGCAGCCAGCGGACGGCCAAAAAGTCATAATAGCAATGGTAGGAACAGGAACAATCATAATAGTCAAAAAAAACGAAAAAAATAATTTCGATTCACATTTTGGCCAATGGTCATTTTTTCCATCGGTCAGGAGCCAGCGGACGGCCAAAAAGTCATAATAGCAATGGTAGTAACAGGAACAATCATAATAGTCAAAAAAAACGAAAAAATAAACTCGGATGCACATTTTGGCCAATGGTCATTTTTTTCATTGGTCAGCAGCCAACGGACGGCCAAAAAGTCTTATTATCAATGATAGTAACAAGAACAATCATAAAAGTCAAAAAAAACTCCGGGATTCTAACCCAAAAACTAGTTAAATTGCATAGCAATTAAAAGTAAACAACTTTTATTTATGTTTATTATATAACATTGGTCAGCAGCCAGCGGACGGCCAAAAAGTCATAATAGCAATGGTAGAAACAGGAACAATTATAGTAGTCAAAAAAAACGAAAAAAATGATTTCGATTCACATTTTGGCCAATGGTCATTTTTTTCATTGGTCAGCAGCCAGCGGACGGCCAAAAATTCTTATTATCAATGATAGTAACAAGAACAATCATAAGAGTCAAAAAAAACTCCGGGATTCCAACCCCAAAACTAGTTAAATTGCATAGCAATTAAAAAGTAAACAACTTTTATTTATGTTTATTTATAACTAGTTAAATTGCATAGCATTAAAAGTAAACAACTTTTATATTTATTATATAACCAAAACTAGTTAAATTGCATAGCAATTAAAAGTAAACAACTTTTATTTATGTTAATTATATAACTAGTTAAATTGCATAGCACAACTTTTATCTATGTTTATTATATAATAGATAATTTAACAAATCTTATATATAACCATTATATAACACACCGAGGGAGATAGAGATGAGGGGTGGGGCACCTCTTATGCATAGCAATTAAAAATAACACAGCGAGGGAGATAGAGATGAGGGGTGGGGCACCTCTTTCTCATCCATTAATTTAAAAAAGCGATAACCTAATATACCCAATGCAAATAGATAGGGTAACGGACGACGGACGACGGACGACGGACGACGGACGACGGACGGACACCAAAAAACGATCCCATAAATTGCATAGCAATTAAAAAGGGGTTGAAGATGATCTCCTCCACTCCCGCCCCCTAATAATACCAACTCAGCGGTGGAAGGGTAAGATAGGGAGGGGTAGGGGTTTAACGTATAATCAATATAAAAATAAAATAAATAATATTCAAAAAACAAATTTAAAATAAAAACTTACATTGGACATAAATAGTGAGGTTTTGAATGCTCGAATAGTAAAGGTTAAATTCTTTTCTAGGTAACGACGGTATACTTGTAAAACTGAAACATGGTAACAACAGATGCGTTATCATTAAAAGGGCGAAATGGACACGACTATATGGTAACTTAAGTGAACACATGTGACCTTTTCAAAGAGTATAAACAGAAACTTACGAATTGCTATCCTCCCCCCTTTTTTTTAATTATCAGTAAGTTGTTGAAAGGCAATATTTTATCTGTTATTTTAGCAATCATTAGAAATAGGAAATAAAGATATTGTGATTTCAATCAAGTAGTTAAAGCTTTTGAATACATAAAAACTAGTTTTATGAGTTAATTTTGATAACACAAAAACTAAATGTTAATATGTTTGGGAATAATTTGTTATTGATAAGGTTTTTTTAAGTCTAGAAATGGATAAATGTCTGAAAACATTAAATTCTTACAAAAATGTTTATTGGTCAGCAGCCAACGGACGGCCAAAAAGGCTTATTATCAATGGTAGGAACAAGAACAATCATTTGTGGCTTATAATAAAAATTTTTGAAAATAAAATTTAAATATATAAAAATGCGTTAGATATTAAAAAATATGACTTTTAAAAATAAGATGTAATAATAATTAGATTTATTAATAAGATATCTAAAAATAAAATAGTATAGATATTCAAAAATGATATAAGTCATTTTTTTAATTGGTCAGCAGCCAGGACAGGGTAGAGGTGGTTATAAATTCATAATAGTCAAAAAAACGAAAAAATAATTTTCGAATCACATTTTGGCCAATGGTCATTTTTTTCATTGGTCAGCAGCCAGGACACGGTAAAAGTGGATATAAATTTATAAGAGTCAAAACAAAAAACAAAAAAAAAATTTTCGAATCACATTTTGGCCAATGGTCATTTTTTTTAATTGGTCAGTTCCAACAGATGGTCTATAAATCAGTGTTAGCGAAAAAAAACGAAAAAAAAAATTTCGATTCACATTTTGGCCAATGGTCAATTTTTTCATTGGTCAGCACCCAACGGACGGCCAAAACGTCTTATTATCAATGGTAGTAACAGGAACAATCATAAGAGTCGAAAAAAAACGAAAAAATAAACTTGGATTCACATTTTGGCCAATGGTCAATTTTTTCATTGGTCAGCAGCCAACGGACGGCCAAAACGTCTTATTATCAATGGTAGTAACAGGAACAATCATAATAGTCGAAAAAAACGAAAAAATAAACTTGGATTCACATTTTGGCCAATGGTCAATTTTTTCATTGGTCAGCAGCCAACGGACGGCCAAAACGTCTTATTATCAATGGTAGTAACAGGAACAATCATAATAGTCGGAAAAAAAACGAAAAAATAAACTTGGATTCACATTTTGGCCAATGGTCATTTTTTTCATTGGTCAGCACCCAACGGACGGCCAAAAAGTCATAATAGCAATGGTAGTAACAGGGACAATCATAAGAGTTAAAAAAAACTCCGGGATTCTAACCCCAAAACTAGTTAAATTGCATAGCAAATAAAAGTAAACAACTTTTATTTCTGTTTATTATATAACATTGGTCAGCAGCCAACGGACGGCCAAAAAGTCATAATAGCAATGGTAGAAACAGGAACAATCATAATAGTCGAAAAAAAACGAAAAAAATAATTTCGATTCACATTTTGGCCAATGGTCATTTTTTTCATTGGTCAGCAGCCAGCGGACGGCCAAAAATTCTTATTATCAATGATAGTAACAAGAACAAACAGGGACAATCATAAGAGTCAAAAAAAACTCCGGGATTCTAACCCAAAAACTAGTTAAATTGCATAGCAATTAAAAGTAAACAACTTTTATTTATGTTTATTATATAACATTGGTCAGCAGCCAGCGGACGGCCAAAAAGTCATAATAACAATGGTAGAAACAGGAACAATCATAATAGTCAAAAAAAACGAAAAAATAATTTCGATTCACATTTTGGCCAATGGTCATTTTTTTCATTGGTCAGCAGCCAGCGGACGGCCAAAAATTCTTATTATCAATGATAGTAACAAGAACAATCATAAAAGTCAAAAAAAACTCCGGGATTCTAACCCCAAAACTAGTTAAATTAACATTAATATTCGAATTCCAAGCGGTTTTAGCAGTAAACAAGCCGAAGTCATTCGGTGCGTGACATCCACGTTCGGTATCCACGTTCGGTGCGTGACAAAACAAATTGGAAAGTGAGCCCATAAATTGCATAGCAATTAATAAAACTTAAATTAGTCTAAAATATGCAGGCTAAAAAATTTTATGCGCAAAATACAAAATTTTGTCAAGGCTACCAACAGCCCCGAAAAATTGTTTTTCCTCTATAAAAATTTAAACTTTATTTTTTCTAAACAAAAAATTTTTTACTTATACCTTATGGAAAAATACACATATAGTTTAAATTTTAATTGTATATCATTATTATTTTAAAAAATAATTACAAAGATAATAGTAGCCCCGGTCTCCCCTACACAATTTAACATATGGAGCAATGGCATCATCACATGGGCGTAGCCAGGTTTTGGATTGGGGTGGGGGGGCAAAACGTTTAAAAGTTCAATTAGAGGGGGGCAAAACATAAATTTTTTTTAATTTTTATAAGTTTTTGCATTGAAATTTTTTTCTCGTTAGGGGTACGCCCATGCGTGATCAGATTAATCGGCGATATTGAAACAGAAAATGAATTTATTAATGAATCATATTATACTTTTTCTATACTAATATATAAACATTCCATTTCCACGTGTTGCCTTGTTGCGGATTGTCACAGTTTATTATATATACCATTGCTTTAAAGTTGAAGTTTTTTATTTTTGTAATATTTTGTTTTGAGCATCATCAAAGTGAAAAAATTTAATAATTTTTAACTTAAAATAGATACAATGCAATGCGGCTTTTTTAATTAAAAAAATACATTATAGATTTAACGCTCTTAATAACATAATTAAATTTACCACGTCATCTTAAAGAATTAATCATTTATAAGGGATCGTGAAATATAAAATAAGATTAACTTTGAAAAGTAAGCTAAGCATATAATAAATAATAAGTTAAGTTATCACATAGATATAAAGAGGTTTAAAACAGTTTTAGATGGTTTGACATTTTTTACAACAATGTCTCTATACAATTTTAGGAGGATCTTCATGAGATTTTGTGGGTTGTAAATTCTCCCACCATCTAGAAGAGTTGTCAGTTGTTCTACTAAAAAACCATTCGCCCCGCTCCATAGCTAAGGCTTTAGCTTTCAGCTAAACAAAAAAATTGACATTATAACATTCATTCATAGCCTAATAATACAACAGACTGGTGAATAGCTGATTTTTGGATTAAAAATTGTTAAGTAAATAGCGGCCATTTTCAGGTGAGGTTTTTATAATATGCGCCCTTGCAGTGAAAAATTGAAAAGTTTAGTTTGTTAAAACTGACTATTTCATCATATATCTCATGCAAACCTTATAACAAGATGACTTTTAGCTTTCAGTTCCACCAGGTTTTTTTTTGAAAATAAATTTTTTTTTATCATCAAGCTAATAAGAGCATTTTTTGTTCCTATATTATAATTATAATATAAAGTTAAATAAACTCAAATTTTTTCACTTATCAAAGCCAAAGCCCGGCCCGCATTTTTTTATTGCTCTATTTAAGGCCCGGCTCGGCCCGCGGGCCGGGATTAGGCCTGCGGTCCGAGGGCTGGCCCGGTTTATGTAGACATCTTATTATAGTATTATTAGTCTATGGTTATAATAAAATGTATATGTTAATTTTTAATAATAATATTGAAGTCTATAATGTTACTTGCGCCATTTTTTCAATCTCATTTTCTTCGTAACTTAGATAAGTCTCAAAGAATTGTTTCTCGTAATAATTTCTCGGACTTAATATGGCACTCAAGCATGCTCCTAAAGGCAAAGAATAGATAATTAATCTTTTCATTTCATAATAAGAAATTTTTGCATTATTTATGATTTTTTTACCTGTTAGCAATAAACTGCACACAAGTATTAGAAGGATCCAACCTAAAGTTTGTGATTTGGATCTGACCCCGCGACTTTGTAAACTATCTGCATCGCAAGGAGTTTCTGAGTATCCGCAAACCAAAAATCTATTTAATTTTGAAAAAATAAAAAATATTTATTTATAAAAAAACTAATGCAAAATTGAGTAGACCTTCCATCCATCAATGAAATAATAATCCAGAATAGGCCAGGAATCATAGGTTTAATAATGATTTGCAATAAATCGGACGGATATGCTCTACAACCGCATATATTCGGTTTATCAGTTTGATGAACCATGGGTCTTGATAAAACTTTCCTTTTTTCAGCCCTAGCAGTTGCTAAAATTTCACTAGGCTCCTTACAACATCCAGTTATTACCTTCCAAGTATCCATATTCAAAAATATTCCTAAAAACCACAAATTAAAAAAATTGTACGTTAAAACCGAAATTGTTAGATCCTCAAAATTTGAATTAAAATTACTTGATTTCATGTTACAAATATGTCTTATGATTATGATTATTATATAGAGCTATTAAATCAATTTTAAATTAATCGTTGTGGGCTATGAAATATTTTTAATTCTTTGACTCTTATAAAATAAAGCATTGCTGAGTAAATTTTTTCACAACCTTCACATGTAGTTGACATTCTAGCCCACAGTGATCAATGTAATTTAGCTAACTAAAATAACATAAGTTGTGTTATATATTTTATTATGTACTTTAGTGTTGAACGATATTTTACTTTATTTTATACCTTTACATACAAATTGGCGAGAATTGGAATATTAGTAATAAAATTTTAAAATTACCCTAATTTTTATTTTTTAAAAAGAATATCAATTTATTTTTTAAAAAGAACCTCAAGCCTTGCAAAACATTGATTTTCAATCTGTTTTTTTGAAATTTAATATGGATGTTAAATTCTGCTATTGTTAGACTTTATATAACTGATTTTAAATACTTTGGTAATTGGTAAAGTTTTCAAAAAAAATAGTTTCAATTCTACCTATTATGTAAATGCATAGTCCGGGTGCCAGCAAATATACCATGGCATAACGGCGCCTGTAATCATTGGTCGAAATGAATACCGAATCTAAAAGTAAATTATCCACGTGATTTAAAACACGTTCTTCCATTGGTCTATTATCAGGTAAATAATGTGATTGGTTCAAATGAACTCGGAATGGTTCGGGACAAGGGCATGTGAATACGAAAGATCTAAAAAGTCTCTGCAATATTATTATGACAATGATTGACGTCAATTTTCTGAGCGAAGCGCGGTGCTCGTTAAAATACGATATTATATGTTTTGTCGGCATTCCAAATATATATATTTCCAAGTTTTTCGTTTGAAATTTAAAATCAAAAATTAATATTGACCATATGTTGTTGTTTTTTATTCAATAATTATTTAATGGTTAAAAAATAAATTTTTTGATCAAAATTTAAAAAACCCGAAGATTTCTATAACACACCACGAAATAACAAAATTTCGGGGCTACTATGGTATTAAAAATACATCAAAAATCAGGGAAACGAATAAAAAATATCTAATCAGGATTCGAAATGAATAGTAAAAGTTAACATCATCCGCTTAACTGAACCCCCGACAATTAGCTTCAATCTTAATGTCATACAGCCTCAGGGCTAATAATATAAGTCTCAAAGTTAGCGACCATATATAATCAAATATTTAATGCCACCCCATCCACCCCCACCCCCAAGGCCTCCCAAATATATTAACGCTTATGTAAACATTTAGTACGTGAGTGATAAAAATTACCTGCAAACAAGGAAGTAATTTGAAGCATAAAATCTAAGTTAATAAACATTTTTGAAAAAGTATTTAAATGAATTGTTATTGTCGTAATCTTTAACATAAACAAAGTTGTTAAAAAATATCTCATTTTCGCAGTGAAATTAAAATTCATGTATAAACTTGCTCTTTTCCACTTAACAAGTTGCATATTAAATAAAAACACAATTTTCAAACGCACAAACTTATGAAACTTCAGATTAACATACCTTATGTCCAACTGTAGATCTGCATGCAAAGTCCCTTTTTCCAACCCTATCTCGACCCGAAAGCGTTTTAAATTTTTCAACCCGCCCAACCAAGAAAATAATAAAAAAATGCGGTATGTATAACTTAATCAAAAAACTAAAGCGTCATATTTTAGAAAGGAATAATTTATGCTTCTGTTGAAAAATTTCCGATTTATTATGTTTTTTATAATATGATAGCATAGAAGTAGCCAGGGGGCAAGGAAGAGCGGCTGCCCCCTCTAAATCCAAAAAATTGTTGAAATTTATAAAATTATGGCTAACATTTCAAAAAATGATTACTTTGCCCCTCCCTAAATTATTATATTGTTTCCCTCTCCAATTCTGGCTACACCCATGTATGATGGCATCAATAATTTCGGGCCTTCAACTCCATACACATTTTTGATGTCTCGTTTTTCGTATTTTATTTGATTCCATAATAATGAGAATTAAAAATCTTAAGGTAGTTGTAAAAAAATTATAAATCGAAGTTTCTGTACGATTCATGTTATTATTTAACCCGCCCTTATTGAACATTCTTTAAGTTTTTCCGGAACCCGACTCGACCCAAAAATAATTTGCAACTGGTCGGGTTTCGGGCCACTCCCGCAGTCCAACCATAATATTGCATTTGCACCTAAAACTATCTGCACCATTGTTTTAGAAATGATCTCAAAATATTTTTTAGACTTAACTTTTATTAACCTGATAAGTTATTTTCCGTTTAGGTAGTTTTAATTTACCTAATACACTAACTTATGTAGATGTTTTTTTTAAAGTGGAATAAGATTATTTCAGCATGCTATTATAAAAATATTAATCGTTTAAATATTATAAAATCAAAATTTTTCTTATAGATTATTAATGTAAAAACTGACCCTTGATATAATTAAAACACATTTTAACTAAATGATTAATATTAAATTAATCAGTGGGTATAGAAAATGTATTTTTACGACTTATTTATTCATATCGAAATCGAAAATAAATTATAGGCAAATACTTTTATATTTATTACATATTATAAAAATTCCATTGCTATGAAATTAAATTGTTAAGGAATAATATAAGTTTGAACTCATTTTGAATCTGCTTCGAATTTTGGTTTACCTTTTAAGCTGAGAAGCTCTCGTTTTGTGATCTATTAAATTTATAATTAATATAGATGCAAGAAAATTAAGCGAGTTAAATTAAGTGTAAGCCCTTAGGTTATTAATGATTTAAGCCAACGCATGCCATCTAGCGGATATTACATTATAATCGAGCTCTTTAGTTGTACACCTTAAATGCTGCTAAAAACTTATTAAATTTCAAAATACAATATAATTTAAAATAATTATTTTAAATGCAGGAATAAGTAACTCTTTGTTATAAAAACAGATTTTTCACTAAAGTTAAGGTTTAATCTTATTTAACCACAAGAGACTCAAAGTTTTTTGGTATAACAATAAGAGTACATTTTCAATCGCCATCTCTAAATCTAAACAAAACAAAAAACCCTAAATCTGAAGCCTTAAAAAGCTACAGTTTTTTGATTTTTTAATAGGGTTGCTGCAACCTACACAATCAAATAAATATTAGATAATTTCAAAAATTTTATAGTTGTGTGCCATGAAATATTTGTGTTTCAAGTTTTAATTTTTTTATTGTCCTAGAGACTCAATTGAACTCAAAGCCCTGTATATGTGGCCCATTAAGATCTCAGACAGGGCCTGTTAAGTTAGCCCAAAAGCTTTAGTCAATAAAAATTATGAAATAACTTAGCTTAATTAATTCAACCATATTTATAAGAAATAGAAAGTTTGTACAATGCTTATAATTTAATTTAGCTTTTCAAACACCAGCCTCTCCTACCCAATAATATTTTTGTTCAATATTGCTGGTTTGTGATCTCAATTTTGTTTATTTTTTTCTTCATATTTTGTGAAGATGAATAAAGTAAATAGATTGTAAAATAAGTGTTGTAAATATTTGGAAAAAATTCAGATATTTCAAGTGAATTACATTTACAAATAAGAATGCCGATTTTCTGTCTAATTTTATAAATACAAGTAGCTATTCGATCTTTAACAGAATATAAGTTAACATGGTTTTTAAGAGTTAAATAAAAACACAGGTGTTTACATTTGAATAATTTAGATAGTAGAATTGTAACAATTTAAATTGGATTCCTAATTCTTTACTCATCAATTAGGCAAAGTAACAACAATTAAATAGGTATTAAAAAAGTAAACTTAATAATTATTTAATTTATTTTAGCCAAAAATAGTCTTATTTATCCATGAGCCTTAAATTACGAGAAAAAAAAATTTAATGCAAAAACGTTGAAAAATTAAAATTTTTATGTTATGCCGCCCTCTATTTGAACTTTTAAACGTTTACCCCCCCCCCCCCCCCCCAATCCAAAACCTGACTACGCCCATGAATTTATCAAATTTTGACTTTAGCGATTGAACCTTTGGCACTTGCAATGATCACCTTCTATACTTAGAGATACAAGACTTGTTGTTTACAATAACATAACTTGGATTTTTTCTTTATCTAAAATAAAGTGTCGATAAAAATTTGGCCTGTTAACAAAATCTTAGGCCAATTATTATTATTTTGATGAACAAGTTGTTAACGACTTCAGACTGAAAAACACATTTACATATAAGTTCAAAAATTATCCAGCTGTTGTAATAAAAATGAACAAAAGTCATTGTGATTAAATTAACAAAATCACTATTATTATGGGAAGGGGGGGAGGCGGGTAAACAATTTTCCCGGAGAAATTATAAGCACTTCGATCTAATATTTATTTTATAGTGTAGGTTGCAAGCAACCCTATTAAAAAATCAAAGTTTGCTGCGCCAATTTGGCGCCAAACCTTCTAACGATAAACCTTAGCAGTATGCTGGTAAAAACCAGCCTGCCTATCGTGATACACTCGCCTTTCGCTTTATAAAGCTAGGCTCTCGAGCTTTTTCCTACGTTTTAAACGTCGACCCCATTTTATATATGAAAGTATTTTCACTTTTGTATGGTGTACAATGTGTTCCATGTATTAATTTAATAGCTGTTTAATACAATAGTAAATTATTTATTTTTCGATAAAATGTAGATATTATCTATTATCCAAATTAATAACAGAAATATTTTAGATGGTAGAGTATACATAAATACCTTCATTCAACTCGAATAGATTTTTCCGCTAGATGGCAGTATATGCCTTTAGCTTGCACCAACCAAACGTCTTACTTTTGATAAATCTATTCTTAAATTTTAAAAATTTCGTATTGTTAGATGATTTTAATTAACCTCTAGCAAATTAAAAAGGTATATATTTTTATTTTGTAGTGTTATAAAGTATATTTTTGTGAAACAAAGTCACATATATAAGCGTAATACAAAATAGACATATTGATAAAATACAAAAATCTATATCATTATCGTCTAAATAGGCCAAGACGGCAGAGAGTTTAAAATTTTACCGTTCAAAAAGAATCTCAAGTGGTTGCCTGATAAGAAAGGTGTGGTAAATTTAGATTTTGTTGAACGTTTTCTAATTTTTTTTAAAAAATCCATGATGTGTTTACCGAAGGAAGCAGCGCGTGGCAGGATAAAAATATTGGATGCCAAAAGAGCAGAATATTTTGTCGTTTTAAGGGCTGCATGAATTAATAAACTTATTTTGTTTTGTTTAACATGTTTAAATTTGTTTATGTAGATGTAGAGGAGGCCTTGCATATTCGTCTACTAAAGTAAGACAATTCCGACAAGAAAAGTAGCTAATTCCTAACGTTAAAGCTATAAAACATGAAAGTTGAGAATTGTCAAGCAGCATTCCCAAAAGTCTGCTGGGATAGGCTTGGAGAACTGCACGGGTGACCCGAAACCCGACCCAACCCGGCCCGATATCTGGTCGGGTTCAGGTTGGATATTTTAAAAAGCTTTCGGGTCGGGTCGGGTTAAATTTGAAGTGACGGGTCAAATGTTATGAATCTTACATTGCAAAATACACGGGACATATCTTTTAAATAAATGCTTATATGTATTTATATTTTTAAATTAATATCGAAATGTATAATTGAAGATCATTCAGTGAGATTAAATTCCTTTCGTTTTTTAAATCTGATTTTAATTTTGACGCAAATTTAAATTTGACTCGGGAAGGGTAAAATATGTCAACAAAATAACATTTTTAAATTGTATTTAAATAGTGTGTGGTAGTTCATTATATTTTAAACTACCTGAATACATATTTATAAAACAAATTAAAGTAAGTTTAAATTTATTAAATGATTTATTTGCAAAACTATATATTTAAAATTAATTGTCACCCGATATTGGAGATGCTATCCTATTTATATATCTCTATAATACATCATTAAAATTTATTAACTGTAAAATCAATTAGTTTCATAAATCGCACTATTATTTGACTATAAACACCCTCATGGGCGTAGCAAGGATTGAAATTAGAGGGAGACAATAATGATTAAAGAAAGGGCAAAATAACCATTTTTAGAGATTTTAGCCATAATCTGATAGAATATCTAATATTTTTTGGATTTGAAGGGAGGCAGCCGCTCGTCCCTGCCACCCCCTGGCTGCGCTCATGCACACCGCAATTTTTCTTACTCTCGCGTTGGATATCAAAATTTTAAACGTGTTAGGGAGGGATTCGGATAGAAAAATTAAAACGCTTTCGGGTCGGGTCAGGTTCGGGTTGAATATTTGAAAAATCTTTAAGGCCGGGTCGGGTTCGGGTTAAAAAATTTAAAATGCTTACGAGTCGGGTCGAGTTCGGGTAAAAAAAGTGACTTTGCAGTTCTCTAGTTGGCTTTATGCCACTCGTGATTAGAGACATGCAAAATCGATATTTTTAAGGCCCGGCCCGGAATTTAAAATGGGAAAAAGGCCTGGCCCGGGCCCGAATTTTAGCATCTTTGAATAAGGCTCGGACCCGCCCGCCGCGGGCCCGGCCTGGAATTTTATAGAATTGCAGGAATTCAATCAAACTCAATTGTTATAAAATTTTTAATTAATTCGGTCCGACCCGCTAACGAAAAACACCTCTCACTCGAGGCAAATGAAGCAGGTGTCGAAAAATCTTAAAACAAGGGAGCTTCGCGCTAGAAATTGACCACTATGGTCTTTCCAAAACGCCTCTGGACTTCGAATCAAATCGAATATTTTTAGTATTCGATTCGGATTCGATAATTTTATTTGAAAAAATATTAAATTCGAGACGTCGAATATTAAAATAAGGATTTGAATTCGGTTCAAAAAAATTTAAAGAACGAGTCGTGATCCGAACCATCAAAAGGGATCTAAGGTTGTAATGCAGGCTATCATCGCTGCTCGATAGGAGATAAAGGGAGCGCGTTACTAGTCCAGAATCCCAATCCATCTATCTCAAAAATGGTCTCGGGTGTGACATTCAAATCCCAAATCTCCAAGGCATTTAGCAGCATAGTCTAGATAGACTGCTCACCAACGCACAAATTGTGCACCCTTTTTCCACCATTTTGATGTGAACATGTAAATTGATGATCATAGAGAAATTACTAATTTTCGCAAATTAAATAATCTTAAAAAGGTAATTAAAAAAATATTGAATTGGGTAGATATCAAAAACAGCATTTTAAAATAAATATCATTTACACAATACCTAAAAATTAAAAATGTAAAAACTACGATTAAAGTTTGTTTAATAATATAGCGCCATCAATATTTTGTATAATATTAATTTATTGACTTTCGTTTTAGTTTATAAACTAGTGAGGTAAATTGACTGTTATAGGGCAAAATTACATGGTTAAAATACACCAGTTGCTCTCTTTAAAATGGAGGAAAATTTGACCCACAATTAACCATAGCAACATATGGCATGAGCAGTCTATCTAGTCTATGGTTAGCAGAGGGTCGGAGTTTTGGGTCGTAATTTAAAAATCAAACTTTCCACAGATTGAATGAGTATCAAAAAGTAGCAGCGATATTCCAAGTGGACGAATTCCAATTTTCCTAATTTTGATGGTAAGCAAGCTTGAATCCAATTGTTAGTGTTCGAATATAAATTTAAAAGTTTTTATAAGTACGACTTTAAAACATCTCGTGCAAAATGCGCCGGATGAGCAAAAACAAGGATCATTTTTTGATGTATTGAAATATTTTTTGATTATGTAAAAAGAGTGATGTGCGGACAAGCATTTTTAAAGTCCCGTTTTAAATTTTCAAATTTCTAGATTTTTGATAAAAATTTTAAAAGAGATTTATTGACGCCAATAAAGTTGTCGTAATGAAGAAAATTGAAATGATGCCAAAAAGAAACTTTTAATTTACTTTAAAATACATATAAATGGCAAATACTAACAACGAAATATTTTTTTCAAAGTTAATTACTCCACCTGAATTTGATATATTATTTTAAAATAGAAATATTTGAGCAGATTTACCTGTCTCTTCATATTTTAAATAATTACCTCAGATTTTAATTTAATTTATCATTAGGTTAACTTATTAAAGTAGCTTGGTTATTTAAAACTAATTAATGTCAATCGTAGATATTTTATAATGCAATTTAAAATTTAAGTAAAAATGCTAATTTCATTTAATATTTAGGAGTTTACACATTGTTTGCCCTACAAATAAGTTACCCCTGGAAAGGACTGTTTGCTCAAATATGGACATGTAAATCTATGATCACACAAAATCTTTAAGGCTTAGCATCAGGGGCGTACGCAGAATTTTTCTCGGGGGGGGGGGGGGGGGGGGTTTATTACAAATCATTATATTAATTTTATAATTTTTTACATATAAACATCATATTCACAAAAGATATTTATTATAAACGTCATATCATATAATTTAATGAAATAGTATGGGAAAAGATTCACATTATTTATTATATAATGCGATATAAGAAAATAAAAAATATTTTTCCCGAAATCCGCAGGGGTGGTATCAACCCCAAAACCACACCCCCTTGCGTACGCCACTGCTTAGCATTCATTTAATTTTATAAGTACTTTTAGCAACGTTATTTTTGTACAAAAAATCAGGGTGTAATCATATTTAAAAAATCAAAACATGGACTTATTAATCAAGAAAATTTCTTAACAATATATATTGCTGATCAAGAATATAGTAAAAGCCTTTTATCTACCTATTTAATTGGAAAATTTTACAAAATATGATTAAAAATCAAAAAAAAATAGGGCACCGACCTAAAATGCATTGAAAAAATACGGACGAGCTCGGGCTGGCCCAAAAATTTTCTAAATGAATAGGGACGGGCTTGAAGGGCACAAAACAAATACGGCCGGACTCGGGCAGGCAAAAAAACGGCCAGTTGCAGATCTCTAGTATACATAGAGAAAAATGTCACCTATGTAACTATTTATATTTTTAAATCAAAATTTTTTTATTGAATTGTTTTATAATTGATGACGATTTAAAGTATCTTTCCTTATTCCATGTATTTATGGATGAATATCAATTGTCGACATAAATTAAGACTTTTATGAGATTTATTAGAAGGAGCATTAGAGGGAGTTAAAAAATAATTATAATTATATTATAATGACATTTCGTCCTATTCAAGGACATCTTAGGATTAAAACAAAATTGAATTGATAAATAAAATAAAATAAAATAAAATAAAATAAAATAATACAATTAAATGGGAGAACCTGTATCCATTATAATTTTAACCTACCTATAGAACGTTCCATTTAATTGTATTATTTTATTTTATTTATCAATTAAACTGTGTTTTAATCCGATGGTTTTTGAATAGGACGAAAAATCAATATAATAATTATAATTATTTTTTAACTCCCTCTAATGTTTCGGCTAATAAATCTTTCAAAAGTATTCTTAACGAGGGACAAAATTTCAATTTAAATTAAGGCTCGCTCAAATGAACAGTTTTATTAAGATTTTTTATAACTTTATCGAGATTGTTTTGTTTTCTAAAAAATGGAGTATATTTTGAGTTTGCAAAATATTTTTAATCTCTGTTTTATAGATTAAAGCCAATTTTTACCAAACAATGTTTTTATATAGTATTTAAATGCGAAAAGTTTTCATTTCGAATTTTAAGCTCCTCCCATCCTCTATTTTGTCCTAAATTTAAAAAAAATTGGGTCATTTGCAAAAATATCTACTATTTAGTTATAGATTTAAAAGTCAATTAAAGATTTGGGCAAGCTCAATTTGTTGTTAGTTAATTGCTGATTAATCAAAAAACGAATTATTAATTACGTTCATCAGTTCAATAAAAATTTTATAATAAATATACACTTTTAATGTTATTTCAGTATTTTATTTAAAATTTTGAATTTGCCCCTCAATAATTGTCATCTTGTTTTTTTCTAAATATTGTATCATTATTTAAATTATACTATATTAATAACCCGAACCATTACGTTATTTGATATTTCCTATAACTAATACATCCAACATAATCAAGGTTCTTTCTAAATAAATAATTTTTACTCACAATTATAAAATATGCATGTTTACCAAAATTTTATTTGTTTTTATTTTACCTCTTTCGATTTTAAATTTATATTTGCGAAACCATAAACCAGAATTCGTTTAAATTCAATAAGTCATTGCCATTTTAAATTATAATTTTAGATTCCTTTGATTTTTTCATATTGTAATTTTTGATAGATTATGAGCTAAAAGGTTATGTTTGCGATATAATTTTTAAGTCGTAAAACAATGGTTTTTATTTATTTTTAAGTCTCGATATCAAACTCTCTAAGTTCAAGCCTTTGGTTATAAGATTTAAAATTTGTAAATTGAAAGTTAGCATTTAGAAATATACTAGTTGTGCCCGGCCAAGCGTTGTTTTGGCTTAGTCCTTAATTAGCTAAATTCTATATATGAATTAATAGAACATATATGAAAAATTTAGGGTCATCTATAGGATAGTTTTTGATGTAAAAAAATATAATGCTATATAATTGAAACAAATAGTATTTAATTTAATAATTGTAAAAAGCATATTTATTCATAATTAAATAGAATTGTAACAGTTTTAAAGACTTATAAGGTATTTGTTAATTTTATAGGTTAAAAAATGCGATGTTAAGGATAAAATTAATATGCACAATTGGGTGACAAAAAGTTGTAAACCGCTGCTGGTATATAAAAGTCAGTCATAATGTTCGACAATATAGAGAAAATATTTTAGCACAACGTTTAAATGGGCGTAGCCAGGAGGGGGGTGGGAACCCCATAAAAATTAAAAAATTTATGCTTTGCCCCCTCCCCTAATTGAACTTTTAAACTTTTCGCCCCCCCCCCCCCCCCCTAAATGACGAAAAAAAAATTTTCAATACAAAATCCCTTAAAAATTAAAAAAATTAGGTTTTGCCCCCCCCCCCCCCCCCCGATTAAACTTTTAAACGTTTCGCCCCCCCCCCTAATCCAAAACCTGGCTACGCCCATGAACGTTTATAATAGTGTAATGTCATAGCCTAAAATCTATGGTATCGAAATGAAGGGATATTAAAAAACAACCTTCAAATTTGGTTAAATGAAGGCTTTTATAATATTTGATTGAGATCAAAATTAATTAGAAAAATACAAATTTCCGCGAGTATAAGTAATGGAAGCGAAATATTTATACACGAGAAAAAAAATTAGCCAGTAAAATTTTGATCAGGTAATTGAGGTGGGATTTACTTATAAAAGCAGTATAAAAATAATGGAAAAAGAATATATATAATAAGTTTAGACCTGCAATAGTAGCTAAATTTGATGGAGGGACTTATAGTATATTTATAGGCGTAGTCAGCATTGGAATTAGATGGGGAAGATAATGATTTAGGGAGTGGGAAAAGGATAATTTTTTAAAATTTTAACCATAGTTTTAATAAATTTAAAAAAAATTGATTTGGAGGGGGCAGCCGCCCCTCCCTGCCTCCCTCTGGCTACGCCCATTAATAATTTCGATACATACGGTTTTCAGTTTAACCGAGAGATGCTAAAACATATTTTTTAAATATATAAATGTATAACAGGTGATAATAAAAGAAAAATGTGCTTAAATTTAACTAAAATTAAGTTGGGAACAGATTTAAGCTGGAAGATGGATATGGTTGTGGGGAAGTTTTGCGATAAACATTTTGGTATTAGTAGATAATTAAGCTAAAATGAGAATCTATGCAGCTATATCTATTATGGAGGTGAAAAATTTAAAAATGCTCAGGTCCAGTCAAAATCGTGGCTTCAACAACGTTGCACATCAAGCGTTTAACAGCGAGACGTAAACTATTGAAAAGTTTTCGCTGACTGATATTGCGCATCAAGATATTCGGTACACAAATTTTCAAATGCAGAATATGAGGTGGTATTCCTGCCACATCAAGTGAATTTAATTCGTTAGGATAATTAAAAGCGTTCATCAGCAACAACAACAGTGTCAACCGACTTGTAAGTAATTGGATTGCCTTGAAAGTTAGTCAGAATGAGATTGTTAAGCTCGTGAACGTTTCTATACTTGGGGGCAAGAATAGCCCGTTGGTGGAGCCAATGTCGATCATGATAATTACCGTTAATATTTGGAAATATTTTTTCAACCAAAGCAGTTTCGAACGGAACAAAATTGCATAAGTTGGTAGGATAAAAAATCCGTCCTGAGCATATATTTTAACGGGCCCGGTTCCCTTCCCAATTTCTAGCAATTAGTGGGAGAATATCTCACTTGCAGAATGATTTTGTAAACTAGACGCATATTAGTAGTTATATGTAAGGTTTTGACATAAGGCAACAAAATAGAATATTTTAGGCAGACATTGATAACGTGCGCAGGGGTGGATAGTGCGAGCATCGGTAAAGTTTGACTAAAATTTCTTGAAAAACGGGGAAGTTGTGTTAAACCAAATTTTATTTGTTAAAAAAATTAAATGAATTAAAATTAAATTTATCACTTATATGTGCATACATTGTGTGAAAATGGCATGACGCCTTTATTTTAAGTCTATACGGCACATGTGTATTGCGAACAATGAAAGGGCTACATAAATATATGAATCCTTTCCATAAACGTAGCTAGGGATCTGAAAAAAATGGAGTCGGACAAAGATTATAAAAATAACTTGGAAAGGGGTGGCAAAATTATGTTATTTTAACATTTTAAGCATTCTCTATATACAATCTAATAAAAAAGTAACAAAATAATATACTATGTTTTTAATTTAATTATGCCCGAATCTTATCAGCATGCCCGCCCGAAAATTTAAATTTAAGACATCTGCCCAAGCAAACCGAGCCGGGCTTTGCTGGTCTCGTCTGGACGACCGTAGTTAGGAACATTAGCAAATAAATCTTAGGCGTATTTATGCATATGATCCGGACCCGGTGTATGAAGAGGGCAAAATGGTTAGTCCTACCTAACGTTAATTCTATTAGCGTCGTTAAGAAATCTCGCAATTGAACATTTCTTCTGAGGGAAGTTTGGTCTGATTTAAATGGATGTAGAGCAGACGTTCCGATTCAATTTTGGCATACATATTACGATATAATTGACGGCATTTAAAAATATGATTTTCTTCGTGCTCTCGAAGCATTATTTTGTATGAATAATATAATAAACATTTCGGGCTGGGCAGCTCTTATAATTTCGGCTTTGCGGGCGGACACATAAAAGAGTTCGAGCGGGCAGATCAATTATAAAATCGGACTAGGCCGGGTTCGGGCAGAAGAATTTTAACAAATCTGACCTCTGCTTGTAATATTAATAACCAGACTTCGTAAAAATAAAATACGAAAAAAGAACGAAACTTGAGAATGTTTGCTAAAGCGCGCGTTATTTTTATTTAAGAAAATGGTGATGTTTTAGGGTATCGAGAATATTTATTTGTCACAGAGTTATATATTTAAAAAAACAGGCGCAGTTGAGTAAAAAATTGAGACACACAAGACAAAGCAATCGTGGAAAAGCTTTTTAAGGCAATAAGCAGCACCATAAGGATAAATAAGTATAAAAACGTTGTATCTCTCGTCCGCTAAATGGCGGTGAGCACTACCCAAAAACAAGGTTACAGCTGTGATAAAAAGTATATATAAACCATCTAGGATGCTAAGGTTTTGGTGGCAATCGGTCGAGAACTTTAGAAGTTTTTCAGAACAAATAAAACGGAGTTACATTTTTATATAAGATCGAATATAAAAATTTTTAAAGCTCGTATCAAACAGAGTAGTTAATGTAATCAGGAATTTTCAATCCGTTTATATAAATGTCGTATATTCTAATTACAATAAACCATTATATCTCGTGACGAAGAAGGAATCTACAATAAAGACAGAAAATTGTATGGGGAGCGGTGGATATTTCAAAAATTATACTGCAACCATATTCCCCAGATATTCCGATAGAAGAATATTTCGAGAATGTAAAATATATTCTAAGAGCCAAGGAATGCGCAACGGGAGATGAATTGAAACAGATGTACAAAAAATTATTCACTGCATATTTTGGATTTAAGAATGTGATCCAATATAATACTTACTTAAGTCTATAAAAATTAACATACATATTGATATGTATGATCATTATATGAATTTTGGAAAATAAATATTAATAAAGCTAAACGCTCTCAAGTGAAGACACTAAAATAACATATTTATCAAATAAAAAATTATTACATATATATGTTATTAAGTTTAAATCATCTTCATTCATTGAATTTTAAAATTTTTAAGGCATTTAAATATATCATTCAGTTTAAAATATAATATTTGGTATAATCAAGCGTGAAATATATGGTCCAAAACTCCAAAAACAATTGAAGTCTGAGATCGGATGTTTACGAAATCCGCTAGATAGCTTTTGATTAAAGATATTTATATTGATATACTTTTGTTTAAAGCTGCCGATATGCTTTTAATTATTATTATTCGATCCATTATGGCTACTTTTTACGAATATAATATATAAACATAATGATTTGGTTGCATTTTATAGCATTTTTATCACAACTCTTAATTTATTTTTGTATTTTACTCGAGAAGCGGCAAGGGATTTGAAATATTATTACGGAATTAAGATACCAATTTATTGTTTAAGTAAAACATTATGAAATACTTGAAAATTGGGCAACGTCTACCGATTTCTTTTAAAAAGCTAATCCCGCTTGGTGCGAAAGTCCCTGAGCAGGAGGCGACAATGAGGGTTAAAATATTGGCTGTTAGGAGAGCCTGGTATTTGGCAAATTATAATTCTGGAGGGGGCGGTAATGTCTATTAGAGATCTGCACGGGCGGGTACGGACGGGCTTTGTATCATAAAAATTTTAACGGGCCGGGCCCGGACGGGCTTAACAATTTATGGAACGGGCTCGGACGGGCCTGAGATTTTTCTAACGGGCTTGAACGGGCCTGACGTTTTATAAACGGGCCTGAACGGGCCAGAGATTATATAAATGGTCATGGAATTGCAAAGGTCCTTAAAAGTCAGACAATTATATTATATAGATTATTAATTGCTTAATTTTTTTAACCTCTAATTTTTAAATATCTTGTAGTAAGTTCAATTATTTAGTTACAATGCACCAAAATTTTTGTGGTTAATTTTATCACAAATTTTACTGGTATAATCATTATTAAGGCTATATAATTTAATAAATATTTTTGTTCTAATCTAAACTTAGGTGCATTAACAAATATAAATTAACCAAATCAATGTAAACTGCTTATTGAAAGTTGAATATTCTCATGTAATTTTATTAAAGTATTTTAATTTAATGGTAATATTCTAACTTCTTAGGAGTATTAACTTAAATTAATCAAATAAAAGTAAAGTTAAAGGTGGAATATTTTCATGTAATTTTTTATAGTAATTTAAAGTACTACAATGAAATTTTGTAGGTGTATTATCTGCGGAAATAATCGTTGATTTATAATTTTTACATGATAATAATTGATGTTTTTTTATGAATATGTCATAGAATAAAATTATGCGAAATTTTTTATGAATTGGGCCTGGCGCGGAGTTATTTTAAAAAAATTTGTACGGGCTTGAGCCGGCCTGACGTTTTTCTTAACGGGTACGAACGGGCTTGAAAAATTTAAGGACGGGCTCGGACGGGCCTAAAGATGTACGGACGGGTTTTAAAAAAATGACGGGCGGGGCCTTGAAGTTTTGAAAACGAGTACGGGCGGGCCGACCTTCTAAAAACGGCCGTTGCAGATTTCTAATGTCTATACAGGTGAAATCCTATTTAAGGGGTAGACCATTTTGCCAAGGGATGAGAGTTAAGCCGTCAGGCCGCATTCTTCCTAACAAAGGGTTTAAAGGCTCTAAGACCGATCAAACGTTGGCCCTTTTTAGGGCAGCCTGAATAAGTAATTGATTGGTGTGCCTTATATATTTATATTTGTTATAAAGCAGTATAGGGGATGCCTTGAATATATGTCCACGCGTTGAGAGCGATTGCGGCAGGGGTACGGGTTAGAAATAAGGTATTCCCATTCTAAGGTCAAAAAAGTATTAAAGCCCGGAATCCTCCACCATCAATCCAGATTGTGAACTCGGATATGCTTCTAGCCACTCATTACCCTATCCATCAAAAACCAAAGATTTTAGGTTGAAGTACTGGCGGACATCGCAGCAAGAGGTAATCAACGAAGCGCGATACGAGGTCAACATCCCAATCTTTTTGTCTTGAGGCTATAGATAATGGGGTCCCTGGGTTGACGTGGACGACCCAACATCTAGGGCCAGCCCAACGAAGGGTCATTACATGGTATTGTAAGTTTGTTGATTAAGTTATGGATAGACTCAAGATACGAAAGCTATCAATGAGATTGATACAGCTGGGCATACATCTAAAAGGCCGGCTTTAGTGGGTAGTGCGGCTTGGAGAAAGGAGGATGTGTAAAATTTTAAATTCAGAATTGTTTCCAAAAAGCTCTTGACAACACTTTGGTAGCTCTCTAATATTTTGGGAAGCAGAAAAGCAGCCGATGAACGAAATAGTGTTGGATTTTGGATATATTAGAATAGTTTTAAATTATTAAGGCATGGTGTTTAGGGAGGATTTTAAGGAGTTTCATTTTTGAATTAAGGGTGGATAAGTGATTTTGCAAAAAATAATTTAAGGCAACTTCCCAGGTGGGTTAGATTATTCATTCGGTTTTTAAAAGGGTTTAAAAGATGGATAATTTTTTGTGTCAGGGCACTGGACTATGTCGCATTTGGAGATATTCTACTTTGTGTTAAAGCGGGTTTAAAGTCGTAAATTAGCTGTATGGCTTTGGATTTTTGGGAAAACCATATAGGGTAGCATCATCCACGTACGAAACATTTAATGTTAGGGCGCATTGAGTAGAAAGTAATTTAATTGAACCACACCTAGGCAAAACAGGGTGTGCCTAAAGGGTCACTGTAGTGACAGTTATTAGTTTAGTTATTTGAATATACGCTTCGTTATTTGTAACATAATTACCTATTCTAAATATATGAATTTATCGTCTGCATATGATTTTATCGTCTGCTTATAATTACTCGCGGTATTGAAATAAAAAGTCGTTTGTTGAGTTTGGAATCTAAGTTATTTGGTGTTCTACCCCTGCCCACGTCATTACAGTCACCCTGTTGGATAGCACTCGATAAACAATTTTCCAAACTTGAGTCTTAACGTAACGTAATTCAAAAATTCAGGGTATTCATCAAGGAAAATGTTATTTACTGTTTCTCTGCGAATTAAGGCATTGGCAAAATCCAATTCAACCATGCAGATTTTATTATCGTTTTTTTTTTTATATTTGTTTTAATAATGCTTATAACTTTAACTAAAACTAAATAAAAAAATATAAGTTATTATTATGCTTGTACACTATGTTACTAAATTTTATAGACGATTAATAAAAATAACAGTTTCTATAATATGGACAGATTCGAAAAATTTACATTTGTAAAGCTATCTTGTGTGCCACTACTTATCTAATATATGTAGTTTACATTTTTGAGCACACTAAAGTGTGAGTTTACTTATATATAGCTTAATTCCATATTTAAACTGGCGCTTTTAGATTACTGTTTGAAACATTTGATATTAAATATTATCAGTTTGTTCCCAAAATTTATTGCATTCGTATTATTTTGTCATAGAAACCAAAGTAATTCTCAACATTCTTTAAATTAATTTCGTTATAAAAGTTTTATTTATTAATAAAGCTTAAGATCATATATATTCTTGTTTTGCAAAATTGTAACATTTTGGGAAAATTAAATAGATTAGATTGCACCTGCCTACTACCACTATAATGTGGAAGGTAATATGGCAAAACAAATGCATAATTTTGAGAATCTCGTACCGACGAGAATTCTAGATATGTCTCGACTTTAAAATAAGATTTTATACTATATATCTATAAATGTTCTCCTAAATTTTTTAAAATTGTGGACCATTTTTTTAATCGAAATCTTTAAGAACATGTTTTTTATCGCCTGCGCACTACTTTAGTATATATATTTTTCTTTTTTATATTTTATATCCATTTTTATAATGTTTATAACTTCAAATAAATTTAAATAATAAAAAACATGTTATTATTATGCTTGTACACCACAAAAAATTGTATAATGTTATTTACTAATTAATTAAAATAACAGTTTCTATAATATGGGTAGCTTTTAAATATAATTAAATTTTTAAAGCAATCCCGTCTACCGCTACATACAAAAAATTTCAATTAATAAAAGAAGTTTAAAATTTTAGAAATACTAAACTCTGGGTTTACCTTTTAACTTAATTGCATACTGGGACCCTTAGTTAGCTTAGCAACGACAAAAATACGTAATGCTTTTAAATCAATGATTTAAACATCTGATGTAACTATAATCAGTTTGTGTGTAAAAAATTTATTGCATTTATATTATTAATTATATTGTCATAGCAACCACAAAGATGAGTGTGGATACTTCAGGTCATTATTTATTACTTAAGTAACTAGTTGCACACATTACAAAGTTGGAATAAAATAAAAGTAGCATTGTAACCATTAATTAGCACAAGAAATTTAAAGTTTCTATGAATTGCACTATATAATTTGATGACAAATACTTTTACATTCAAAAACAATTCTATCACGCTGTAAGACTATAAGATATAATGCCCCAAAATATTAACTTATAGCATTTTTAGAATAATTTGCCATAAAATAATTATTTATTACTAAAGCTTAGGCTCGTATATTATTGTTTTGCAAAATCGTATCATTTACAATAAATTCAATGGATTAATACACACCTCCCAGCCCTACAATTAAAATGTGAAAGGTAATGTAAATGGCAAAACAAATCCATAATGTGATTTGTCGCTTGAGAATTACAGGTATGCCATGATGAGTTGAATCATAAATCTTGGCAGACTAATGATTGAATATTATCTTTTCAAATGAAAGATGCTCTCGAGGATAGACAGGCATTAAAATCGCAGGGGTGCCCAAAAATATTTAGACATTTTAGCCAAATTCACATAAGTACTCTGTTTAATTAACTATAAATCATTACATCAGACAGGATGGTGTAATTGTTGCGAAATTTGAAGATGTTTAAGTATTATTTATACTTTATCAGAATCATGTTTGTATGTTCATATTATATTAATGCTCAGGATAAAAATATGTAATAAATCTAATATATAATAATTTACAAACTTCAAGGGTCACTCATGTTTTATTTAATAAGCTGTTGGAAGACGTTCTCCCCCGTCTTAACATTCGGTATCCTTTTTACTAAAACAAACACTTAATATTCTTATAGCCAGTACAAATTTTCGTTCGAGGATTCTTGGCCAATCTTGGAAGAAACCCTCGATGATGCTATATCAGAATAGTTTATCATTTTATTTGACGCTTTTTGTCTTTTATATTTAATGTATTTATATTATATTACTGTCAACGGATGTTCAACAATAAACTTTTTAATAAAAAAAAATTTATCAAGGAGCCCGCGATTTTTCTGGGTTTTTCCGTATCGCTAGGAGTGCATCTGAAGATGACTTTTCAGGCCTACCCGAAATTGTGGTTAATTTATTTAGATTATTTTCGAAGTCTAGCTTCTGTGACCTTTTTTTTACCTTCGTTGCGTGACTAGTTAACTTTATCTCCTTTAGTGATTGCACCTTGGTAAAACTCCCTTCATTTTATATATTGGTATAAAATAGCTTTCCCTCCACTCATCCGATACCGTTTGCAGCTATGTTATATGACTACAATTAAAAGTACACCTAAGGGCTCTCGGCGTTTTAAAACATTCGATAGGTATATTAGCAGGTCTCACCGCTCTCCCCGTGATCCTCTATTTAAGCACCTGGTAAACCTGATCATCTGTTAACTGTAAGCTATCTACAACCGTTTTATTATTTGATCGTTAAAACGTCTTTCAAGTTTGGTAGCCGGAACCATTTGATTTTTCATTTAGTCCCTACGACTTATGTAATTTCGCCTTGGAGATGATACAGTTCATCACAACAAGTATGCTTTGGGCTGACCCCACCTGTTTCATGATATTAAGAGGATGTCGATCTGCGCAGACCGATTTCCACTTTTTTACGTTATTAGAAGATTTATATTCTATTTAAAGCAAGTATTTGTGATGGCCAAATCATGTGTCACAGCTATCTTCGATATTTCTTCGCCTTCATTGTTTCTCGACCCATATCCATTTTCATCATGATGCGGGGTCTGTTTTGCCAAAGTGACTGTTTATCAGGTCCGACTAGAATTATCTCTAAGAGATTATATGAAGTATTTGGTTTAATTTTTCTCAATAGGATCCTTTTCTCCATCTGTACATCCTGTTTGTGGAACATAACCGGACACAAAATTAATCATTTGACCTTCTATGCAAAGTTTAAACATCATTAGCCGACCACTTTATTTGTACCTGTTGGCTAAACGCTTCTCCCCTCTCTCTCTTTACAAAATGCCGCTTGCTAACATTAGTTACTTTCTCATATAAATAATATAATGATTTTATTCGTACTGTGACCCCCTCAATATATATTATTTTCCCCTAGTTCTCTATAGATATATAATAAAAATATACGATTAAATGCATGTTTTGTTCTGATCGATTCGCGATTTATGGGAATTAGGCTACTTAGTAATTATTTGAATAAATTATTATTATTGTTGTAAAAACCGTAAGTAAATTTATAAATAAATAAGTCAAATAATAAACATAGTTCTAACATTCTCTCATTTAATTAGTTTATAATTTCAACAGTGCCTCAATGACATTATACCGCAGATGTTAAGCTAATATGATCGTCACGATATTTTTAGCATTTCTAAACCATTGAAGTAAACCTGCACCAATCATCCTTGCTTTTGCTCCTTTTCATCTAATTTCTTGATTTCATGCTATATCAACACGTCTTGCTGAGAGTGTCAATAACCAACATCTAACGAGCCCACTTTCTATCTTGTCTTTACAAACTAATTTGTTTAGCTATTTCCCTTTGCTGAGTGACCCTCTTTAAATTTTAGGTAATACGGGGCCATGCTCGTCGTTTCAAGAGGACGCTATAGCGCTTTCATTGCTTTCAGTATTGTGTACTTTAATATAGAACATTTGGATAAGGGGTGACGCACGGCTATCCAGGCCTGACAGCCGTGCTTACGATGTGATATATATTTTAAATTTTTTCGAAATAAGTAAAAAGCGGGATTGAACTCCCAATCTTCAGTTTCGAAGACAAAACTATACTCACAAGTAAACCGCTTAAATAGTCTGTAGTCGATTTTCACAGACATGATGAGATGAATTGTGATGAGTTTTTAGAGGTTTAGATTAACACGGATAAATTTAATATAAAAGTTAAACAAATAAATAGCCTTGTATAGCAATGATCTATAGATTTTAGATGAAAATAACTTCAATCAGTGGCAATTCAGCTTCAAAAAATGTTAAATATATCTGTAAATGTAGAGTTTCTAAGGAAAATACTCATACACATCATTGTTCAGCGTAAAGTTCTATATCATAATATTTGTCACATTAAGGGATGAACTTACAAAGTCAATATCGGTAGACCTGTGTAAATGATGCGTGTTTAAAAATACATTTATTAAGCATCAAACATCATAAATCAGCTATTTACTTATAAATAAAAAGAGAATATAGATTAAAACCTTTATTTTTAAAATAAAACATTACATTGTACGCACGTAATTATTCAGGATCATATTTCGTCTTATTTTACAAATTAATATTATTCATTATCCAGTCTTTGTGCATCATAACATCAGTAGCCACCGTGAGTGAACTTCCACACCCTGGGGTCCATATGGCAAGACCGTATAAATACCATCTACCATTTGATTGGCCAACGACCGCAGACCCGGAATCTCCCTAAATTTTTGAATATTTAATACTAAAGCTAAAAGGATGATGAACATTATGGTAATTGGTTTAAAGGAATTAAGGATTTATAAAATAAGAATATTAAATTACAACAGTAAAGTATCATTCATTTTGACTATAAGTGTCATGGGCTTAGCCAGGGGAAAGGAGGGACGACTGCCCCTTCTAAATCCATAGTTTCTTTAAAATTACATAAAATTATGGATAATCCAATATACCACAATTTATATGAACCTTGTAAGAATATATTTGAAGACGATAGTAAAATTTAAACGGGTTGTAAATCAGGCTACAAGTGCTTAAATACATTATAACATGTGCAGGTACATGATAAAAAGATTTCTATACTGTTTAGCAGAAATAATTTATATTTACAAAATCTTACTTATAACATTTGTGCCTCGCCCTTTATAAATTAATTCACATTATGATTGTTTACTTGGCATCCTCCTCCTCCACCTTTTGTTGGAGATGCAAGGCAAAACACATCTGATTTAACTGAATATTTCGAGTACCGGTTTTCATTTTGGATTAATATCGCACATTCCACCGATGGATGATATATCAAACAAATCTCCATGAGATTAGGAGAATACGCTTCGCTTGCATTTTTAACAAATCTTAGGTCTAGAGACGTTAAAATTATAAAATATATTATAAAGGTTATGATCGTTGTAAAAGTTAGCATACAATAAATAAAGTTGGATCTGGAGAATAGAGATTTGATCTAAGACTAATAGACTTCAAAAACGACCGCCTTGAACTACCTAGTTAATAGTGCAATAAATTGTAGTGGTCAATAATCATTAATCTAATAACATGTAACATCACACCTTAACTATCTGGCGATTTATTTTCATACTATATAAATTAAGCAGAATTTGTTTGGAACAAGGATATCTAAATTATTATATGAAAATAGATATATAAGGCATAGCCAATACCCTTGTTAGCGCTTTCCTAACTATCTATTTAAGAAAGATGATCAATATGGAGGTAAAGTTAGAACACCTTAAAAAATAGATTGAGCAGTCTATGGTTTTGATAGAAATACAAAAATAAAGGTATATCATCGTGTTAACTTTTGATGCGTCCGAAGCCTGCCAAATAAAGCCCTTTTCCTTCAACAAGTTGTGATTTATTCTCCGGTAGACAAATCGGTCTGACTTTAGAATTCATACAAATAGGAGTTGATACCTCAATGATAGCTATGTCATTGAGAGTAGTCGACGAGTTCTTGTAATCAGGATGTATAATGACATTTTGTAGCTTGTAGGATTTGGTAACATTTATAGTACTAGTCCCCACTGAAACTTCAATGACTCCCGTTAAACTAACATATATTTAATTATATTCTTAATGTCGATTATTATCAAGCTAGGAAGACAAAAGTTTTATTTAATTAATTGCTATGCAATTTGTCTTGCTTTTGGGTGTCCAGTGTCATGTTCTTCCTGTCCAACTTTTATTTTTTTTTGCTTTGGAAACTTATGCATCTGTCAAAGACTTTTTTTGCTTACGCAGAAAGACCAGCTAATGATCGCTGGTTGGCTCTAATTTTTCTGACCCCCGGGCTCAAATTCCATTTTTAATTTTGTGCCCCGATTGATAGCTATGTATCTTTATCGAAACAGACATATTTGTAAAGGTTTTTTTATATTTATAATGCTCACCACGTAATTTTCATAACCAGTATTAAATCCTACCTTCTAAAAACTTAAAGTAAACATGTCGGCGTTTGAGTTAATTAACTTCTCATGCTCATAAATTTACCCGTGAATCTAGCATTTAGGGGGAAGTTTTTAAAGTAAGTTTGCCCTTATTATTGCATTGATTATAGCTTTAGTATATAAAACTTTAATAGCTGTGCCCAACATAGTTAACTAGCAGGGCTGATAACTAAGATATAAATTGATGCTATATTAATTAATATCTCTCTTAGGGCATGTCTTAGTATCGGATTCAGATTCAAATCGCGCGAATTCATCTTTGTCTAAATTTCCGTTCAATTTCATGGCTCAAATTCGGTTGTAATTATTAATATTTTGTTTTTTGATGGTTAAAAACGTTTTTTGTTTATTTCAACTCTTGAGATTAAATCTAAACTTTGATGATAACTAAAAATTTATAAACATATAACATAAGCTTAGGGAAAATTTTGCATCTTACAAAAGAGCTGTTATGTTATGCGTCTGAAATGTAAATCTGCTATGTATTCGAAGTTAAGACACTGATATGTTATAACCCGTAAGACGATTTTTGCTGCGCAGCAAAATCTTAAACACAAGCCCTTAGATATAATCATAAATATATTCAAACTGATCATCCGGTTTAACGCAATGTGCAGCGGTCACTAAATATTTGTCGGTAAGAATAACGGCTCCACAGGTATAACGATTATTTTTCCCCGGTAATGCCAAATTTGCCTATAATTTTTGTTTCAATGTTGGCACATTAAATATTTCAAAAACTATACATTTTATTTTTGGAAAGGTATATAAGAGACAATAAATTGGAAAGCATAATCAAAAGAATGACAAATAATTTAAGTAGAATAGGCAACCTTAATAAAAGGTCTTTATTAAAGAAAAAATTTTAATTCATCTAAAGTCTAAGCGTTTAATACCAAAATTTAAGTTAATTTTTAAATTTAACAATTTCTGAACCATTAATAAAGGTAAAGCTGTCTTCCATAAGATTTTTAAATAAAATATTTTTTACTAACATGCCAAGGCCAGGATAAAGGATCCGCTTCACGGCCGTTTAAAATTGCTTGGCTATTTAAATCGCACCGAGGCGTATTTGGAACCCGCTGGTCAGATTTTCCACAATTTTTTGCGTTAATTTCTTTAAATAAAAATTGATATATATAGAAAAAAAGATTTACTTGAGGTCTTTAAAACTCTAGCAGAGAAGATTGCAAACAACAATGGCCAGAAGAAGATCATTTGGGATGTTTAAATTAATGATTTGTTTAATTACCAAACTATATATATAGTCCGTCGCTGACGAAAAAAAATATTCAAAACTATCGTATGAGTAGTGTTTTTTCGATCAGTTAGGTCATGTTTGTTTGAACAAGAGGAAAATTATTTTTTAAAGATGCGTATACAGCAAAAATTATTTTTCTACCCAACAATACTGTACAACTTAAAATATGCACCTGTGACGAGTCCTTCAATAACATGAGTCAAGTATAGGTGGCTAACAATTTGTTTATTTAAACAGATGTCTTTAATATGCCTACACTCACTCCTAGAGCATATTTTTATCAATACCCGAATAATATTTTTAAAACATGTTTTCACAAAAATTGAGAGAAAAATCAATAATGTTATACAAAAATTAGCACGTAGTGCAATTGCAGATCAATCATATCTAAGCAAGGCAAATAAAAAGGTATACTATTATAGCCTTTTCTCCACTCCATTCAGCCATTTTAAATAATTAAATGACTTTTTGCATATCCTTCAACTGATTTAAATAAAGAAACATTGTATTAATTTTTATTGCCTTGCATTTTATGGGCACGTCCTTAAGTGCCCTGTCTTGTCCTGTCTGACTTGTTAGTTTACAATGGAAAATGACAATTTTAGAAAACATTTTGTCTACAAATAAAAGATGACCGCTGGTTGACTTTAAATTTTCTGACCCCGACCGGAGCCTAAACTCATTTTTTATTTTTGGGCCTTATTTAACTATTCAAGATCTCAACTAATTTTTTAAAGTTTATCCAACCAGTTGGTTTATAATATAAACTATGATCCTGGCTAAATTTTAGCTTTAAAAAATGACGGCTGTTTGATTTTAGTCTTATGACCCCGACCCCAGGCCATCATTTTATTTTTAGGCCATATAATAAACTTATTTGTATTGTAAATAGCTTAATAAAATGTAACTTACATATCGGAATTTAATATAGTACAGCGAATGAATCTCATGATCAAATATTAGTCTATCCACTATAAACGCGAAAAAACCTAATAAGACAGACAATAATCGAGACTTTCAAGAAAATAGTCAGTTGTCAAACAGTAAAAATGAGAATCAAGACGAAATAGAAGCGTATGTGGCTTTTAATGGTGGATTAACAATGCCATACCGGTAAGGGGGGAGGGGTTAATTGTATTTGTATCCATAGACTAAATAGACTGCTCATGGCATATGTTTCATATGCTAAATTGTGTATCAAATTTTCCTCCATCTTGAAGACAACAACTGGTGTATGTCAATTGTCAACTATGTCATTTTGCGCTATAACAGTCAATTTACCTTCATCACTAATTTATAAATTTGAAAAAACTTCAGTAAATTAATATTATACAAATTATAGATGGCGCTATATTATTAAACAAACAATCACAGTTCTTACATTTTTAATTTTTATGTATTGTTTAAATGAGATTTATTTTAAAATGCTGTTTTTGATATCTAGCCAATTCAATATTTATTTATTTACCCTTTTAAGATTATATAATTTGCGAATTACTAATTTCTATATGATAACTACTTTACCATGTTAACATTTAACAAAATTTCACATATTAATTGCTTTAACAATTGACTCTTATGATTTAAGAATTAATACATTATTTAACCAATTTTTGTTATTGAAAAAATAGTTTTATTAACTAATTGATTTTTCTTACCTTCTTTATTTATTTTATTTTAACTGAATAACATAATTTATAATGTCCGTAGTCACGCGAAGGTAAGGCTCCATAATAATAAAAAATAATCTGATAAGGATAAACAGACGATGCGTCTATATATCCGCGAAAGGGATACAAAAAAAGATATTATGCCCACGAGTTTTCCAGATATCGGAAAATATCAACTGTGTGTTAAAGTACAATGATCTCATGAGTGCACGCTTGACTTGCCAGCGCAGCTGGCAATAGCACGCGGCGTTTAACAAAGTAAGGGGGAGAGAGGGGAGAGGGAGAAGAAGCGCATAGGAACATGCGCATGGGATGATGCGCATGGTAGGCTGCTCATGGTAAAATGCGGGGCCACAACACCATACCCTTCAAGATAACTTTCTCCGACTCGAGTGTTGACCTCTTTTAGCACGGCAGTCGGACCTGAGTTTCTCACCGCGTACAATTTTCTATAGTCCCTTGTTCGGGCGTACGCATCGCATTGTACTGAACGTTTCCTCGATTATTCTGGTTCGGTCTTTCACTTGGTCTTCTCGATTTGATTTCATAATTGACCGTAAAAATTGAACGCACTTCCCCATCGAACTTGTTACCGGGGGGGGGGGGGTTGTTGTAATGTACCGTCACATCGATGGCTAACGATTGACCACGTTTATCTGAGCGTGGGTTCAGGATACTCCACCCAATTTTTGTTTAATGCAACCAAAGAAATTTCCATGTTTTCCCCCACGAGAGCGAGACAGAAACATCTTCGCCACCCTAAGCCGTTCAGGCCGCTCCTCAATAAAAGCTGCTAGCTTCTTGACCACAAGATTACGGATATTTCCGTTAAATTATCGGTGACGTCGCTATACCACACATCAGCTATCGGCGCCGACACGGGCATCAGCGACATCACTAAGTGTAAAAAATTTGTCACAGGCGTATCTCGCTTAAAATGCAACTTCGCCTACCATAATCACCTAGGAGCTATGAACTCCATAACGGTAACCTGGACCTGACAACGATGGTATTATCTCTCATCAAACCGGGCCGGGCCGTGCACGTCTCTAGTGGGTTTGATGTCTATACTTGAAATTTTATAAATGTATTAATAAAAAAAATAAATATAAATTTATAATATAAAAATTGAAATATGAAATTTATAATGTTTAAAAGGTAGGCATTGAATGAATACAAAAATAATTAAAGCTGATATCAACTTTTTTAGACCAATGTTACACGATCCAATTTCTTGTACTGTATAAGCGATCTGACATTCCATTTTCTTATTCGATCCAAAAAATAACGAAGCACCGATTTGTGTTTTTCGCATTCGGAAAAACACAAATCGTAAGAAATAAACAAAATTTCTTACTCACGTTTTCATATTGTGATTTCGGTCTCGCAAGGGCAGGTTTTGTAGGGTTAGGGTTAAGTCATTTTAGGTTCAAGATACATAATTACTTTTTTTGGATCGAATAAGAAAATGGAATGTCAGATCGCTTATACAGTACAAAAATTTGGATCGTGTAAAATTGGCCACTTTTTTAAAGGATAAGCAGTCTATCAGTCTACTTAAGTACTAGTCTATAAAAATAAATATAAATAAAATTATGTTATATACGTTATTAAGTTTTAATTATTACCTTCACTCTTTGAGTTTAAAAATTTTAAGGTCTCTTAATATATAATTCAGTTTGAAAAAAAATATTTGTTATAATCTAACACCAAATACATGGTCCGAAAACAATTAAAGCAGGGGTAGGCAACGCGGCGCCCGCGGGCGCCATGGCGCCCCCGATCGATTTTTAATGCGCCCTGCTGGACTAATGTAAATGTATGATATGAGCGTATCTAATAACACGCACGTATTTTTTGTTAGTGTGTGATCGTGTTTCGATTAGACCACGCGTAGATCGTGCATTTAAACTACCAAGTAATCCGAAATTTTCTTTCAAAACCCTTCATGGATAAATGTAAAAGAAAAAGAACATATTATTCTAACGATGAATGGGCACATATGTATTGTTTCGTTGATTACAAAGGGAAGTGTATTTGTTTGTTGTGTAATAATAGTGTTGCGATTCCCAAGAAAAGTAATATTGAACGATATTTTAAGACCGTTCATACAAATTTTGATAGTGACTATCCAATGAACTCTGAAATTAGAAGACAAAAATTTATTTCTTTAAATCTTCAAGAACTAACCAGCAAAGCTTTTTTACTAAACCATTGTAACAACATAAAGCAGCAACGATCGCGTCATATGAAATATCGCATTTGCTAGCTAAGAATAAAAAACCATTTACAGATAGATGATAAGAAATTTGCTGACAATATGCACACCCAAGTTTCACACTGAATTATATGTATCATTATGTATGACACCAACAAAATAAAGTTATAAAAAATCTGTTTTTTTATGCCTATTTATAAGTGTTGATTATCTGTAAAATATGCGCCCTCGGTGATTTTCAAATTTAGTATTGCGCCCTTAAGGACAAACAGGTTGCCGACCCCTGAAATAAAGTCTATAATTATTTCCATTGGTAAACGGCGAGATCGGACGTTAAAGGAATCCGCTAGGTGGCGCTAGTTAAAGCTATTTGTTGTATTAATATAATCTTTTGTTACAAAGCTGCCGATATGCTTTTAATTATTATGCGATCGGTTATAGCTATATTTTACAAATACAATATAAAAACATAATGATTTGATTGCATTTTATATTATTTTCCTTAAAATTCTTAATTATCACCAGCATGTTTAGCAGGACTTTTAATTTTTAATTAGCTATAGCGTGCTGCTTTATTAAATAAGTAGCTGTAATTTGTTATAATATAGTGACAAGAGCTTGCCATCTTTTATTTTAAATTATATGTTTATTAATATTGTTTTTGAATTGAAGTTTTAACTATGACGTGGATTGCCATTTTCATCAAGCTTTCGGACTTACGACAAAAATAAAAGTGTCCCTGCCATATTAATCTCTGTTTCTCCGAATAGAGACTTCTAAAATTGATCTTTAGTTTAAGATTGGTGAGCTTAGGATTTTGTTAACTCGAGAATAAAAAAGGTATAAATATTGGAAGAACTGGCGACATGTTAGACATCAACGCCTTGATCTCTATCTGGTAACCTTAACAACTTAACTATATTTTAACAAAGAAACCAATACCATTAACTATAATTTCTGAATTTCTTAAATCTCCCATACCTATAATAAGAATTAAATTAATTTTAAATTACAATTAAGCTATCTCCCCGCGCCGCTTTGGACGCCACTTAAGGAAATTGTTCTGTAACGGCATGGTTATATCACATGCTTTTCTTAATATATACCCTAATTTAATTAATGTATTTCAACTAATGATCTACAAGTTATAAAATAGGAATGGTCGGTTTTGAATTTAGCAACGAATTACAGAACCTATGCGCGTTACTTTTTTAAAGCAAAAGCATAAACTCACGGAATTATTTTTGTAGTGACTAGCCATTATTATTAGTATCCTAATTAATATACTTGATTCATACATACCTCGTGAATGTATTGTTTATATATACAATGAGTAATTTAAAGAATAAAGGTATCAACTTCGCTAATTTTTAATATATAATATCACTATACGATATATTTGGCGCCATCGATAAAATTCGAACCTATAGGAGAAAAGCAAAAAATTACTACATTTGCCCGTCGCCTGTGGGCCGAGCGGAAAGGCTAAAGTAAAAACTATGATTTTTTGAATAGCAATAAAGTTAATGTTGACAAATTAATTTACTTTTATTTTCTACGTGTTCAGATTATTCCGGGGTTATATTTTTAAAAAAATTTTATGACATGATATTTCCAAATCGCACATTATAATTTTCCTATAAGATATGTTTAAAAATAAAAATTTATTTATGAATAATTTGTGTAAGGAAGTTCATTAAATAATGAAGCAACAAAATGCAAAATTTTATAACTTGTTTAAAGTCTGGTTAAAAACTTTTTTATAGATTCACCTTGTTTCTTCATCGCTTTACAAAAATTCACCTAAGCCTGAGATATCGTATTTTAGGTTTGGATAATTTTCTTAAAATACTCATTAGATCCTAAAAAATATTCTTTAGGATCTTTAGGAAAAAAATGATTTTCAACTTTCTCAATGTTGTTTTGTCCAAAAGATGCAAGGAATTACTAATTCTTTATTCAGAGAGATTCTCTATTGTGCCAATATTTTTAACTTCAAAAGATTGGTTCGTTTGTTGGCTGAGTCTGGAGTCATTACCATGTTAAACAGACTAGTGATTATTATTAGTATTTCTAATTAATTTATCTCTTATTGATACATACCTCGTGAATGTATTGTTTATACATATCATATGTTTGTATGAGTAATTTAAATAATTATCAACTTTGATAATTCTTAATATATATCACTAAAGTGTTTAAGTATATCATCTAAAAAATCTTGTTGAATTGTGGCAAGAAATGGATTCCTAATTCTTGACTCATCATAATTTTATTAATAACAATCAACTGCGAAAAAATTATAAATGTTAAGTTTGCCTAAAGGTGTGAATATAAAAGATGTGCGGTTCGGATTTCACCACTTTCAAAAAGTCAATCATGATCAATTTGGGTATTAAGCCATTGTCATAAATAATGGTCTTTATTCATTTAAAACTTCATTTTTTGTTCAGTTTTGGTTTTATAAACAAAAGAAAATTTACTTTGGGTTAAAAAGATTTCCTAGGGGAGTTTTTAAAACTTTGTCTATCTTTTTTTATATTGTGTATGTTGCAAGCAACCTTATTAAAAAATCGCACCTTTTTAAGGTTTTAACTTTTTTGTATTGTTTTAGAGTTAATTTATATTAATTGGCCCCGCGTTTTACATATAAAGAGATTTCAAGTTTTGTATGGCTCGCAATATATTAATTGCTATGCAATTTTCACAGTTTAATATTATAATAAACTAAGTAATCGTACCATTAAAATGTGCACAAAATTAATTATTTAATTACATTATAATTTTTTATGGGTATTAAATGTAAAAATTTAAATTTAGCAGCAAATTTAAATTTCTATGGGTGATCTATTCTTTAGTGACTTTAAAGAAGAATTTGTTTAAAAATACAATAACTATTGATGAAAGACAATAGCATCAACTTTCCTACCAGCAGTTGAGCAATCTTTTTCTCTGGCGCAAACCGGTTGTCGTATGGTTGGTACAGACAACAAGTCAGGGCAAACAAGTTTTCACCTTAAACATTGTATAAAAAAGGGCTCCTATAGTAATTTTTATTTATTAATTCACTAAACTTATATCATTTTCAATTTCTAAATCCATGGAAAGAGTCAAAAATTTTATTCTTACTTGCGTAAGTTCTTAAATATTTTATAGTTGTTTTCTTGATTTGATACGCGGATCTGATGTAATATTTCATTGTTATTTATAGATATCTCTTTTCTCTACCAGCCCTATTACTGGTATGTGGAATAAGATAGTTACAAGTTATGAAAACTTTGATTTCAGGCTCCCGGTGAATATGCTTTGCATGGCCTTTCGAGAGCCGATATCGATTGATTTTTCTAAATGATCTTTATAGAGACAAGATGATATTTTATTTGTGTCTACCACTAATGTTGCTCAAATTCGATCTAAATATTGAAATATAGCTATATATTATTAATAAAATACTTAATTTGCGTCAATTTATTTGTCACCTTTAATAAGTGCAGACTATTTTATATAAATAAAGCTCGAAATAGGAAAAAAAAGTACTAGAATGATTTAACATTAATATTTAGGATTTTAATTTGCTAGCTTTCTTTTGTATAATCTGTATTATTAATACAATGTTAAAATTAAGCATAAGAAAATGTTGAATGAAAAAGTATTAACACAAAATTCTAGAGGTTTAATTTATTTAAACCTCGCGAATGAATTGTTATATATAACATATGTTTGTTTAAGTTATTTGAATGATAATAGTATCAACTTTGTTGATTCTTAAAATATATTACTAAATAGTTTAGTATAATATTAAAAAAATCTATTTGATTGAATTGTAGAAGTACATTGGATGCCTAATTCTTTGCTTATCGTGATTTTATTAATAGCAATCAATTCTAAAATAAATTATAAATGTAAGTTTGCCAAAAAGTGTGAATAGAAAAGATGTCCGCTTGGAATCTTGCTACCAGAGGTCAGATTTCTTTAAAAAAAATTGCCCGAACCCGGCCCGGTTGGATTTTATGATTAAACTGGCCGTTCGGCCCGCCCGAATTCTTTTAAGTGTCCGCCTAGCCCGAAGCGCAAGAGCTGCCCGAAATGCCCGCCCGAAATATTACATGTGTCCGTTAAGCCCGAATTTTTTATTTTTATTTTAAAAATTACCCGATAAAAACTAGCCAAATTTTGGAGAGATATTTAAGAGTAAATTTTGTTGGGCAATAAAATCATAACATTCACTAACTTATATCTTTCAGCATTTTTAAACGGGCATCCAAGAAATTTTTTCTTTAAATTCGTTTAGTTGATTAAATCAGGTTTTTAAATTAGCTTTAGCTTAAACTAATGTGATTGCCTCATTTTAAATAGATTCGAGAATAAGAAAAACTTATTTGAACTTAAGCTAATTTAGTCTTTCAATAATAATGTGTTAACGATTTGTTTAAAAAAAAATTGATAAATATAAATTACTTTAATGGAATAAATAATGTGAAAATATGGAAAAAAAAACTCTAAGAGATTAATTTTTGTTAGAATGAATATGAAACTTAAATAATGAGGGAAAACACTTTTCTCATAAATTATTCCTTATTTAATATTTTATAATCTCTTTCTTACTTTTTAACTCCTAACAAAATTGGATGTTTGTGTAGACTGCACGCACATGCACATGCGTTGCGTTAGTTAGCAATAAAAAAGGACGTAAAAGTAAATATTCAAATTCGTTCAATTCTTTTCAAAACCAACGTAGTTAGCGATAGGATTTAACCCTCGAGAGCATTCATGGGACACCACGGACTCCACGATAGCTATAAACATACACATAAAACGCGTTAAAGACGAATTCTGGCCTTTTCAGTAGTCTAAAATTTTACCAAGAACAAAATTTGAGGAAATTTATAACTTTTGGCCCACTACTTTTTAAAATATAGCATCTTTTTAATCACAGGGGTCCTGTGTACCCCACGAATAAATGTTGGTATTTTTAATTGCTATGCAATTTATGGGCTCGATTTTTGGTGTCGGTCCGTCCGTCGTCCGTCCGTTGTATCCTCCCTATCTATTTGCATTGGGTATATTAGGTTATCGCTTTTTTAAATTAATGCATGAGAAAGAGGTGCCCCACCCCTCATCTCTATCTCCCTCGGTGTGTTATATATAAGATTTGTTAAATTATCTATTTATAATAAACATAAATAAAAGTTGTTTACTTTTAATTGCTATGCAATTTAAATAGTTATATAATAAACATAAATAAAAGTTGTTTACTTTTAATTGCTATGCAATTTAACTAGTTTTTTAGTTAGAATCCCGGAGTTTTTTTTGGAATCCCATTCACAATGCCAATCATCCACAATGCCAATGACTGTAACAAACTAGACACAAAAACTAAAAACTATAATTTAAATGGCAATTGTAATATATTAAAAAATTACTAAATATAAAGCTATTAATAAAAAAATAAATAACATATGCATAGGCTTTTAATTTGTAGTTATTTGCACATAAACTAATGAATACTTATAGAGATTAAGGTGCACACGACCTTTTATAAGCTTACGTATTTTAAATGATAAGTCTTATGTTATTATTTTTAAGTAATAGGTCACTATACAGTTAATTTTATTATAATGATTATCATATATCTATGTGTACTTATAATGTTATTAAACAACAGTAGAATAATGACTATGTTTTAAATTAATTTTGCATTTTGTATATAAATACATTTACATTTGTATTACAATTATGGCTTGTTATAGACTAATATATATTTACTTTATACCAAAATGCATAAGTTAATGATACTTATATATAGTTGGATATTAGCAAATTAATTATAAATTGAAAATTTTACATCTGATTAATGTAGATTTTTGGATTTTATTACATTATCTAAATATGTAAACTTTCTTATAATTATACTATATATTATTTGTTGACAAATAGATTAGTATTGAAACATCTCTGGGATAATATTGATAAAACATAGATTTTTATGATTTGCATATTATTGCTATCAAATAAATTTTATAGTAATTGTTGCCTTTTCTATTTTCTAATATTGATAAATAAATTGGTATTAAATGGACATTAGCCTTATAATTTAAAAAATATAAACAATATGAAAAATAGAGATATACATGGCATTGCTATAAAAAAGGACAATAGTTTAATTTTAAGAATAAAAATAATATTTTAGGTCTATATGTATATGTTACTAATTTAAACAAAGGTCATAAGGTAATGATATTATAACACATTAACCAATGTCCAAATACTAAAATTCCTAAGTAAAATAAAACTTGAAATTTTTTTATATGAAACTCTTAATTTTAATTTTCAACATTGACTTTTATCATTGATTTAAGTGAGTGAGATTAAATAAATTTGCCAGATTTTAATTACAATGATTAAACTTTATTATAATTAATGTTTATTTTATAGAAACAAGTGAACTTTATAATTTTTTCTGTTTATCAAAGATATAAATGTTGTTAAATATGACAAACATTAAGTGATTTTACAATTTGAGATACGGGGAACACCGTAACAACGTTATACTTTATGATAAAATTGTGTTAATTTTAGAAATCACGTTTGACTTGGTTTGTTAACGTGAGTTTGCTTCGGGGGGTTAGTGGCTCATCAGCCCAAAACTTGCTGATAATCCATTCACATCAAGCTGATTTCTCTGGACAAATTCGGTAAAAAAAATCGAATAAAAACATGATGAAATGCTAAATGTTAGGGACTAGTTTTTAGGAATGCGTAAATTAATTGCATTGTCTTGTATTCGCCTCTCCTGTCCAATTCGCAATTTATGGCTGTGGACTTATGCTTCTTTAAAAAATTTTTTTGCTTTCACAAAAAGATCAGCTAATTAATGTGTTGTTTTAAGTTTTTCGGCCTCGCCCGAGGTCAAATTCCATTAAGGCTTATGGGCGCGATTGATTACCATTATGTATAAATTCCTTTTGGCGATTTGTCTACGTATGACCTTTTTTCCTATAGCTGTTTGTCACATTTAGTGGCCAGCTCCTTTAAGTAGGTTCTCCATGTATTCCTGCACTTACACCAGCTTCGCTTTAGCTCGTACCTTCTCAAGTCCATATCAATTTTATGCTTCCATGTCAGTTTAGGCCTCCCTCTCTTTCGCTTACCTTCGATTCGCACTTTCTTTATACGATTTGCCAAGTGACTTTCCTCCCGTCTCTCCAAATGGCCATACCATCTCAATCTTCTTACCACCAACTTTCTCTGAATCGGAACTACATTTAGTTTGTTCCTTATGTCTTGATTCCTTATATGATCCTTTTTGCTTATTCCCAAGATCCATCTCAACATTCGCATCTCCATTGTAGCCAAGCTTTGCTCCTTTTTTGCCTTTATTTCCCAGCTTTCCGCTCCATACAATACCGTGGGTACAATAACGGTGTTATATAACCGTCCTTTCAATTTGAGTGGTATGTGCTTGTCACATAGCACACCACTCAACTCCCTGAATTTTAGCCAGCCTGCGTTTATTCTTGCCTTAATTTCGTTTTCCACACCTCCATCACATTGTACCCTAGAACCAAGATATTTGAATTCTTTCCTGCTGCTTAAACACAAGTCATCGATTTGCAAGTGTGTTTCTTTGTATTCATTCCCCGACTCCAAGCATACATATTCCGTTTTATCTCGGCGTTTCTATACATATCCTTTATTAACATTATATAAGCCTCAGGTACACCATTGGAACTCAGGCTATCCCATATCAACTGCCTTGGCCACTTTATCGAAAGCTTTCTCAAGATCGATAAAACACATATGAAGATCCTTTTGTTTTTCCTTATATACTTCCATAAGTCTCCTAAGACCATGTATTGCATCTGAAGTCGACTTTCCAGGCATGAACCCAAATTGTCGTTCATCTATTGATATTATTTTTCGGAGTCTAGCTTCTATAACCTTTTCCCACACCTTCATTACGTGGCTCGTTAACTTTATCCCTCGATAGTCGTTGCATTCTTGTACATCTCCCTTCATTTTATAGATAGATATAACATAGCTTTCCCTCCACTCATCAGGCACCATACCACTTGCAAGTATTTTGTTAAACAGCTTTGCAAGTAGATGTACACCTAAGGGTCCTAGCATTTTGAAAGCTTCCATAGGTATATTATCAGGTCCCACCGCTCTACCCATGGTCATCTTTTTGAGCACCTTATCAAGCTCTTCTTCTGTCACTTCTAACTCTGGGTCATATTCATAGTTCTTGCTTTCGCAGTGGTCCGAAAACCCATTTTAATTGTTTAATAATTCTTTATAATATTCTTCCCAACGATCTATGATTTGATGGTCCAGAGTTAGAGTGATGCCATCTTTGCTCTTTATGGTTTTCACGTTTACCACATCCTTTGAGTTCCTTGCCCTAGTCTTTGCGATTTTGTAGATCATTCTTTCCCCTTCTTTACTGGTTAACTTGGCATTCAAATTATCGACGACCTGTTTTAGCCTTGGCTACACAACGTTTTGCCTCATTTTTAGCTTTCACATATGCCAATCGTGTTTCCTCATTTCTGTTTCCTGACCCTAATTTGTAAAGCTTTCTTTTCAATTTGACCCGGCGTTGCACGTCTTCGTTCCACCACCATGTCTCCTTATCTTTTTGTATACCTGGTTTACCTTCTCCTAGAACACATCTCGCTACTGATCGTACCGTGTTAGCTATGTTATTCCACATATCGTTAGCATTGACTTTATAACGGATAATTGGAAAAATGGCTAAAAAATTCCCTGCAAATCAATGATGACCGTTGCTTACTCCTAATTTGTCTGTCCCTTAACTGAGGTCAATATCCTTGTTAATTACCTTTTGTCTTTGCTATTTATTTTCGTAAATCTTACCTTGAAACTCGTCCCACATTTACAATTTCTAACCCCAAATATATACTAATGTAATGACCTCTGTTTACATTTAATTTGTCGGACCCCGGCCAGAGGCTAAAATCAATTCTAATATTTGTGCCAGCAGCTTTTGACCATTTGGTACCTTGATTTTAAAGATACATTTTCCCATCAAAAAAATATTTGTTCTTTTTCTGAATCTCACTTGATTATTAGACTTTTTTTTTGTAAATTTGTCAATTTCGTTGCTTTAGGTTATAAACGAACTTGTTTCTCTGACCCCCTGCTTAGATTTTGCCCATTGCCAATCCAATTTCTCCCCCTTCCTTTGCCCCTCTTAGTATAAATAAGAGATTAATGATAGACCGCACTGAAACGGTTTAACTTTAACCTCTACACAGTTCACAAGAAAATTAATAATAAATTTTATTCAGGGTCACTAGTGTCTGAAAAGTCACTAGTGTCCCTGTCATCTGAAATATTCGAATCATTATTAGCAAACGAATGCAATATAACAGTATTAGAATAATTCCAAAATCGCGAGTCAAAATCAAGAGATATCAATTTCGCGACGTTATCTACATAATTAAAAATATCAGTATAACGCGAAGTATCAGAATATAAAGCGTGTAAAGTGTTAAGGTGAGCATTTTTCATGCGAACGCATTTATTAATCGAATATAAAGTCTGGCCTTGATCAATCTGCATGAGATTGATCTCAGTCTTTTCATTATTTTCAAGTAAAAAAGCAATACAGGTATAAATATCTGGATGCGGTTGCCCAATTAAGGACTTTAGTCCATTGTGGTAGCCTTCGAGGTGGTTGTTGGTCCTAGGACCAACAGCCTCGTACCTCTGCCACATTGAATAAGGGAATGTGGCAGAGGGGCTAATCCAACTACTTAAAATATAATCAAAAAAAGATCGTAGTTTTGCATGTTGGGAGACAAAAGGGTCGTCCCAACATGCTCTCCAAACAGTGAAGACATCTTGAAACCGCAAAAAAGGGAGACCCGAGACTCTCCTAATTAATTTTCGTATGGTGGGATTTCTAGAGTATTCCTTTTTAAATTCAAGTTTATCCATCCGTCTCAAGATAGCCCTTGAAAAATGGAAGAGACATCCTTAAAAACATATTAGCGCTACAAATTAATTATTACCTTTTACTACGGCATTGGGAAAGCATGTTCGAAGAGCGCTCTTTGCAGAGCGCTCAAAATCAATTTGGATATAAGTCGGGTCCAATCGCAAACCTAAAGCCAAACATATGTCCTTTAATTTTTGGAAGACCTTGCAATATGTTTCGCGCTTTCTATTAGGCATAAATACATAGACCGCGGGGATCATATGTTCCTTGTAGTAGGCGTGAATAGTATAAAGCTAAAATTATCGATATATAAATACATAAAATTAATAATTTACTTGATGAAATAAGGTAGGGCAGACTTTAAATGTACCATCCATTAATGGATGGTACCTGGCACAAAATCCTTAAAATAGAGGGTGTCCCAAAAATGATGAGATTGTTGTCATCATTCCACAGCAAGAACGACTCATTATTTGGGGTTAATGTTTGGACTTCGGTCAAACGAATTTGACTTCTGTCCGCGGGAACAAGTTGCCTATTGGGGATGGCCCTTTTTAGCGTCAACCTCACGGATTTCAAGGAAGGCGTTGCCAATGGGAATTCCGGTAGTTCGGGGACCTCACGAAGTCTTGACGCCATGGTTTGATGATATATCCTGCTAATTTTGGTAGCAGGATTCGCTGCTACAGCATCTTTTAGCCTCATCCTAGTAACCAACGCCTCATACTCTTCCCTCGGTGGTAAATGATTATGTTGTCGCTTGGCAACAACATGTCCATTAAATTCCGAGGCAATTGCTGAGCAGGACGAGTTTCTACACGAGTAATATGTTTTGCCTCTAACTGTAATTTTTTTCCTATAGAGGTAGGAAGAAAAATACAAGTGGAATCCACCCTTTTGCGATCTTAAATACTCTGGAGATGCCTCTATGGGTTGAGATGTTTCCAAAATAGAGTTTGCAGAAGCACCTAAAACACATAAGTAATTAGTATACAATTCAGAAATCTACTTGGTGGCCTTATACTTCTAAATTGAGCAATGGGTTGAGAAGTTTCCAAAATAGAGTTTGCAGAAGCACCTAAAACACCTAAGTAATTAGTACAAAATTCAGAAATCTACTTGGTGGCCTTATAATTCTAAATTAAGGAATGGGTTGAGAAGTTCTAAATTGAGGAATGGGTTGAGAAGTTCTAAATTGAGGAATGGGTTGAGATGTTGCCAAAAAAGAGTTTGCAGAAACATCTAAAACACCTAAGTAATTAGTACAAAATTCAGAAATCTACTTGGTGGCCTTATAATTCTAAATTGAGAAATGGGTTGAGATGTTTCCAAAATAGAGTTTGCAGAAGCACCTAAAACACCTAAGTAATTAGTATACAATTCAGAAATCTACTTGGTGGCCTTATAATTCTAAATTGAGGAATGGGTTGAGATGTTGCCAAAAAAGAGTTTGCAGAAACATCTAAAACACCTAAGTAATTAGTACAAAATTCAGAAATCTACTTGGTGGCCTTATAATTCTAAATTGAGAAATGGGTTGAGATGTTTCCAAAATAGAGTTTGCAGAAGCACCTAAAACACCTAAGTAATTAGTATACAATTCAGAAATCTACTTGGTGGCCTTATAATTCTAAATTGAGGAATGGGTTGAGATGTTGCCAAAAAAGAGTTTGCAGAAACATCTAAAACACCTAAGTAATTAGTACAAAATTCAGAAATCTACTTGATGGCATTGTAATTCTAAATTGAGCAATGGGTTGAGAAGTTCTAAATTGAGGAATGGGTTGAGAAGTTCTAAATTGAGGAATGGGTTGAGATGTTGCCAAAAAAGAGTTTGCAGAAACATCTAAAACACCTAAGTAATTAGTACAAAATTCAGAAATCTACTTGGTGGCCTTATAATTCTAAATTGAGAAATGGGTTGAGATGTTTCCAAAATAGAGTTTGCAGAAGCACCTAAAACACCTAAGTAATTAGTATACAATTCAGAAATCTACTTGGTGGCCTTATAATTCTAAATTGAGGAATGGGTTGAGATGTTGCCAAAAAAGAGTTTGCAGAAACATCTAAAACACCTAAGTAATTAGTACAAAATTCAGAAATCTACTTGATGGCCTTATAATTCTAAATTGAGCAATGGGTTGAGAAGTTCTAAATTGAGGAATGGGTTGAGAAGTTCTAAATTGAGGAATGGGTTGAGATGTTGCCAAAAAAGAGTTTGCAGAAACATCTAAAACACCTAAGTAATTAGTACAAAATTCAGAAATCTACTTGATGGCCTTATAATTCTAAATTGAGCAATGGGTTGAGAAGTTCTAAATTGAGGAATGGGTTGAGAAGTTCTAAATTGAGGAATGGGTTGAGATGTTGCCAAAAAAGAGTTTGCAGAAACATCTAAAACACCTAAGTAATTAGTACAAAATTCAGAAATCTACTTGATGGCCTTATAATTCTAAGTTGAGCAATGGGTTGAGAAGTTCTAAATTGAGGAATGGGTTGAGATGTTGCCAAAATAGAGTTTGCAGAAGCACCTAAAACACCTAAGTAATTAGTACAAATTCAGAAATCTACTTGATGGCCTTATAATTCTAAATTGAGGAATGGGTTGAGATGTTTCCAAAATAGAATTTGCAGAAACACCTAAGTAATTAGTATACAATTCAGAAATTTACTTGGTGGCCTTATAATTCTAAATTGAGGAATGGGTTCAGAAGTTGATAAAACAGGCATTTTAGAGTTTGCAGTTAGATCTTAAAAATTAATCATACAATTCCAAAATTAGGACGGAAGCGCTGATTTAGGATAAATCTGTGCGGGAGATACGTTCAAATTGGAATTTCGCCACTATTTAATTGGTTATCAATATTAGACGTTATGTTACATACCTCTAAAACTTTGGTAACTTTTGATTGGTTTGGCCATTGGCATTCTGAAGCATTGGCAATATGGACGATTGTCTTTTTGAACAGAAGCGTTTTTTTGACTCTTATGATTGTTCTTGTTACTATCATTGATAATAAGAATTTTTGGCCGTCCGCTGGCTCCTGACCGATGGAAAAAATGACCATTGGCCAAAATGTGAATCGAAATTATTTTTTTCGTTTTTTTTTACTATTATGATTGTTCCTGTTCCTACCATTGCAATTATGACTTTTTGGCCGTCCGCTGGTTGCTGACCAATGTTATATAATAAACATAAATGAAAGTTGTTTACTTTTAATTGCTATGCAATATAACTAGTTTTTGGGTTAGAATCCCGGAGTTTTTTTTGACTCTTATGATTGTTCTTGTTACTATCATTGATAATAAGAGTTTTTGGCCGTCCTAAGGCTCCTGACCGATGGAAAAAATGACCATTGGCCAAAATGTGATTCGAAAATTTTTTTTCGTTTTTTTGTGACTATTATGATTGTTCCTGTTCCTACCATTGCTATTATGACTTTTTGGCCGTCCGCTGGCTGCTGACCAATGGAATAAAATGACCATTGGCCAAAATGTGATTCGAAAATTTTTTTTTCGTTTTTTTTTGATTATTATGAATTTATATCCACTTTTACCGTGTCCTGGCTGCTGACCAATGTAAAAAAATGACCATTGGCCAAAATGTGCATCAAAATTTTTTTTTCTGTTTTTTGGCTATCATTGACTTATAGAGTATCTGTTGGTATTGACCAATGGAGAAAAAATGACCATTGGCTAAATTTTTGATTTTTTTAATTAAAAATTGTTCAAATTCAACAAAAACTTCTCCCAACAATTCTGCAAATTCTTAACATTGTGATGTTTTATAATATAATGTTTGTTAGACCCATAATCACTAAAGGCCATAAAAACTAATGTAATACGCAACTAGATGCAAAAACTAAATCTAACCATAACCCTTGCCTATATTACATTTTGCCTATATTAAATTTTGCCTATAAATGGAAAATTTGTATAAATAATTAAAAAATCATTAGGCATTTAATACCCCCCTATAGGCATTCTCGCCCCTTCCCACCTTTCTCGCCCATAAATTGCATAGCAAATATGATACATTTATACGAAGTACAGATGAGTCGTCCCCCCTCCCTTCCCCTCTTCCCCTTCCCACGAGGGCCGAAGGCCCGAGTTTATTTTTATATCATCATATGTTTGTGCAATTATATTTCTTATGATTTCCGACTTTATTTTCATAAAAAAATATTTTAATTTTGATTTATTTTATCGTATATGATGTTAAGAGGTAAAATGAGGCGAAGCATGGAAATTAAAAAAATAATATGACTTGAGATAAATGTTAATAATTTTTGTAATATTGTTTAATTATTTATCAAAATTTATACCATCAATTAAGAGTCCTTTACAAACATATATTCAAAATCTGAGATAATTTCAATTAAGAGTCGATAGTTAGGTATCAACGTAATTTGGATTTTTTCTTTCGCTTAAATCAAGGATATTAGCTTTAAAGTGGGTCGAATATTTTTTCAATTAACAAATTACTGAAAGACGTAGGACGAGAAAAACATTTATATTGCCCTTGAAGGTTCAACCATGTGTGTCATTTTTGATTACAAAAACGGTCTTTCAGTCATCTAAACATGTTTTGAAATTCCTTAAAAAAACCTTTTGCATTTTTGTTTTATTTAGCTTTAAAAAAATAAAACTAACTTCGGAGATAAATTTTAAAATCAAAGTTATTTGATTACTTTGTCTTTCATTTGTTATTTTGTGTAGGTTGCAAGCAACCCTATTAAAAAATAAAAAGTCCGCAGCTTTTTAAGGCTTTAGTTTTTTAGGTTTTTTGTTTTGTTTTAGAGTTAAATTATTGTAGTCAATTCCATTTTTTATATGAAACGATTTTTGGTTTTACAGTTCGCAATGTATTCATAGTTATAGTCATAGTTCAATATTATCATAAACTAAGTAATCATAGCATTAAAATATGCATATAATTGATTATTATATTATTAACAAAAATATTTTATAAGGTAAAGAAATATATCCACAAATTTTTTTATTTAATGCTGATAATCCGCTAGATGGCAGTATGTTTCATATGCCTTAGACGTCGCTTAAAGTTTATTTTAAAAATAAGGTAGAAACCATAAATTTTAATAATTTTTGAGTTTACAAAATAGCTATTTCGTACCTATATTAATTATTATAAGTGTAGCAATCTAATGAATATTATGCTCATGAGCGTAACCAGGTTTTGAATTAGGGGGGGGGGCAAAACATAAATTTTTTTAATTTTTCAATGTTGTAATTTTTTTTCTCGTAAATTAGGGCCCTGCCCACCCCCCCCCCCCCCTGCGTACGCCCATGGTTACGCTAAATTTGGTAAATAGAGTTTACTTTTCTCGTTCCAAATGAGCGTGTTTTCTCACGATTTTTCTTTTAATAAATTTTGTATATTGTCCTAATAAATTTGATAATATATTATTTTTTAATTTTAGATAGTCTTGTTTTGTTAAACTTTCATTAATTCAGATCAAATGGATTGATAAATTGTACAAACATTATATATTTACACTTGCTAAAAACAGAGTAATGGAGAAATTATGATATTTAGTGGCTTGTGTATATTAAATGAAATGCCACAAAGAAGCATACATAAGTTAATCTTCCATTATAAATGATTTAACTATAATATTTATTTAATTGATTTTTAAATATGTGTAGGCAAATAATTTATCATCGGAATAATCGTTTTAAATTTTATCACTCTATTTTATTGATGCTATTATTTTAAATTGGTAGTTTCAAGAAATTAATGTACAATTCGAATTTTTGTTTAATTTTAAATCTTAACTATTTATTAATAAAACTTGGAAGAATCCAGTTTGATGATATTAAAAATTGAAATTTTGATAATAAAGAGCTAAGGTGATATGGACTTATACAAAGAAGCGAGACGAATGATGTAAATTTAAAAGTACTGGACACGGAGGTATCGGGTAAGAAAGAAAGAGGACCCTCGTGTCTCAGGGCAAGTAGACAAAGTTATAAAAATTAAGAAGTTTCATTAAGACATGGCACTTACCCGATCAAGATGGAGGAAACTCATCAAAACAAACCTCACGACTGTGGAACCTAATACTTGGTAAAGAAGAAGATATAGAGATATATAATGTTATTAAAGATGACGTTAAACGCATAAACTAATTTAAAACTGATATCAACTTTTGAGAGATGAGAAATATAAATACAAAATTAAATCATATTAAATGCTATGCCATTTATTGGCTCGCTTTTAGTAGTCGTGTCGTGATTCGTGATTGTCGTGTCCAACTTGTTAAGGGTTTTTAATGGCTGTGGACTTATGCTTCTAAAAATGACTTTTATCTTGCTTTCGCAAATACATTAGCTTATGAACTCGCTGGTTGGCTTTAATTTTTTGACCTCGCCCGAGCTCATATTCCATTATTGTTTATGGGCCCGACTGATTAGTTTTATACATAAGTTTCTTTTTGCAACTTGTCTGATTGTTACTATATACCGTATGTTTGCAAAACTGGCTATATAATTCCCTGCAAATTAATGGTGACGGTTGCTTAATTCTACTTCTGACTCCGGCCAAAGGTTAAGTTATTATTTTGGTTAATTGATATTTTAATTGTATATTTGCTGCTTTGTAAATTTCCTATTGTTATTAACCTAAATATTGCATTGATAATAAATTTAGACTTTTTGGCCGTTTGCTGGCTATTGTGACAAATAAAAAAAGGACCACTGGCAAAAATGTAAATGGAAATTTTTCGTTTTCAGATATTTTGTCCTTTATACACTTTTTGACCTGTTGTCTGCTGACCATTAGAAAAAACGACCATTGGCCAAGGTGGGAATCGAATTTTTTTAATTATAATAATAGGCTATTTGGCCGTATGCTGACCATTAGAAAAACAGACCACTGGCTAAAGTTTGATTGTTTTAATAACTTAGTTAAAGACACTTAAAAGTTAGGCATGGTAGTCGCTTCTACGATGTGTGGGCTCAGGGAAGAAAGCACCACCAAAACTTGGATAAGGTAAGAGAACGGAAAATACTTAATTGCATTAAATCAAAAAAGTGACAAAATAATACACGAAAACAAAATAATACACAATCTAAAAATATCATTGAGCCCTACGAATCTTGATATGGTCCCCGCCCGGGTCCGCCCAAAGTCTAATTTTACGACAGTTGCACTGCCCGGCCCCGTCCGCCAGGCTTTTCTGGTCTCTGGTGTGTTGATTATTGGTTTTAATAAAGGGACTATAAATATTAATTTAAAAAAAAAAAAATTAATATTTTAATTACATACATAAGTGACAAACAAATTATCTTATAATTTTATATAAATTTATGAAAACTCATGTGTTATCTAAATTTATTTCTCTTACTTATGATATACTAGCGGCAAACGTTGTTTTGCCATTTACCCGGGTGTATTAAATTATGTTGGAATTTTAGGGCATATATGATGATAAAGCGGTTATTGTAGTAAAAATTTGATGTCTATATGTTCTACTTCTATTGTTCTATTTCCGTATACAGTGCAACGCGTGCGAATACTTGAAAACTACTGGAGCGATTTGCCTCGAAAATCTTAAAACATGCTCCGGAGTGTCAGGAATAACTGTTAAATTTTGAGCCAAATCGGCGTGGCAAAATTGGTAACGGCATATATACACCATATATACATAGTTTCATTTTTATATATAAGATTATTAAAATTTGTTATATTTTTGAAAAAAGGAAATTAAAAACAAAATTATAAACTTATTTTCACGGTATAAAACAAATAAAATGGTTAAGCCTTAAAATAACTTCAAAATTCATATTATTATTGCTTATTCTGGATAATACATTATTTCTTTGATCCATTTTAGTCTTCATTTAATTGCTATGCAATTTATGGGCTCGCTTTTTATTGTCCGTCCTTCCCTCGTCCGTCCGTGGTCCGTCCAACGTTTTGAATTGCTGGTTCGATACCCGGAGAAGACAAAATTTTTTTTTTAAATTAAATTAAAATAGTTCTTGTTAATATCATTGATAATATGACTTTTTGACCGTATCCTGGCTACTGACGAATGAAAAAAATGACCATTGGCCAAATTGTGATTCAAAAATTTTTTTTTTCGTTTTTGAATTGATATATTAGGCTAACAATTATAATTACCCTACTACCCTAGAAGGGCTATGCCTCTACTGATATGGGTTCCTGTGTCCCTCCCCTACAAAAGCCTATGCCTCTACTGATGTGGGTTTGAATCCCGGCGAGAGCTAATTCCTAATTGCTGGTTCGATACCCGGAGGGGGCAAAAATATTTTTTTTAATTAAATTAATATATTGTTCTTGTTAATATCATTGAAAATACGACTTTTTGATCGTGTGATGGCTACTGACCAATGAAAAAAATGACCATTGGCCAAATTGTGATTAGAAATTTCTTTTTTCGTTTTTGAATTGGTATATTAGGTTAACAATGATAATTACCCTATGCCCATGCCCTCCCGTTGAAGGGCCTATGCCTCTACTGATATGAGTCCCTGTGCTTCCCCCCCTCCTACAAAAGCCTATGCCTCTACTGATGTGGGGAATCCCTGAGAGGGCAAATTTTTTTTATTTTTTATTTTTTAATTAATATATTGTTCTTGTTAATACCATTGATAACATGACTTTTTGACCGTGTCCTGGCTACTGACCAATGAAAAAATGACCATTGGCCAAAGTCTTTTTGACCGTGTCTTGGTTACTGACCAATAAAAAAATGACCATGGCCAAAGTGAGATTAAAATCGATTTTTTTCTAGATTTTAATTATAGGCTAAATATTTGGCTGTCTGCTAACCATAAAAATAACCACTTGCCTAAGTGATAAAAAAATGACCAATGGCCAAGGTCTGATTGGAAATTTTTCGTTTTTTAATATCTTGTTAATACTATACTATACATATGCGCATGATTTAAATAGAGTCTATAATCATAATTTAAATTATGGGTCGCCTACACCAAATTGTTTAAATTTATACAGTATCAAAGTATCAAAAAAAACTCTAAATTGAAAGTTGTACATTTTGGAAGGTTGACTATTGGCTTTTCAAAGGTCATACCCTCTATTTGAGTTCCTTTCGTCATTTTGTTCAATTTAAAAGTTGATAAATAAGAATGAATAAAAGAAACCTATTCAATAATAGCAGGCTTTACAAAATTTCCCTTTTTAAAAATTTGTATAAAAATTAACTAATCATTTTGCATTTTATACCCCACTATAGGCATTCTCACCCCTCCCACCTTTCTCGCCCATAAATTGCATAGCAAATATGCTACGTTATACGGAGTATAAATGAGTTTCGTTCCCCCTTCCCTCCTGCACCTCCCTCTCCCCTTCCCTCCCCCCCCCCCCCCCTTCCCCATTTCCACGAGGGCCGAAGGCGGGTTTTTTATCAAGTATTTGGTCTCACGCTTGTGGGGATTGTTTTGATGAGTTTCTTCCGTCCTGAGCTGGTAAGGGCCATGTCTTGGTGAATCTGCCTAGTTTTAATTACTTTGTCTAATTGCCCTTTCCACGTGATACGAGGTCGACCTCTTCCTCTCTTCCCCGGTACCTCCATGTCCAGTACTTTTTGATTTACGTCATCCGTGTCCCTTCTTAGTATATGCCCATACCACCTTAGCCAATTTTTGTTAATCATGTCCACCATAGATTGACCCATTTTTGTCATGAGAAAGTCATTCGTCATATGGTCGAGCTTAATATACCAGCTCCTTTGTATCATTCTCATCCCTATAACATGTAATAGCAGCTTTCCTTACGTGGTGTTTAATGTCCATGTTTCCCTTCCATATAGTAGCACCGATCTTATGATGGATTTGTAAGCTTTGCTCTTCAATATTGGCATTGCACATTACACCGGATATACTTCGACATTTAAGCCATAAAATGAGTACGGGGAAACGATTTTTTATTTTTGAGCCAAGGGGGCCCATCTTTAGTTAACAAAATAAAAATGGAGATGAAATCTTTGAAAGAATGAAGCAGTATGAGCGGAGATAATTTCTAGTGTTTAAAATTAGATGGGGCATCTAGAGAAGGGCAAAATGATTATTTTTTAAAATATTAGCCATAATCTTATTAAATTCAACAAATTTTTGGATTTTAGGGGGGGGGGGGGGGGGAACAGCACGCTACGCCTATGTTGATTTCCTGAAGTATTTATACCAATACCCCCCCCCCGTAATACATGCCTGAGGATCCTGGATGGACTTATAAAATCAACCGGCAAACTGTTTACAGATTCTGGTAGAGTTATTTACGGTGAACACAAATATATTTTTAGTTTTACCCTATTCTTCAGGTTTTTGAAATATTTGCTGTCAAAGTTACTAAAAACAGCAATTTTGGCGTTTTTTAAACGTCAATAATTTGCAAATTAATTGGTAAAATTTAAGTTTAATAAAATTAATTTCAACAAGAGGAGAGGAATCCATTAAAAAAGAATATTACCCTATATCCATTTTTGATATATATTTACAATTTCATTGACAAATTGCTGCAGACTTAAGGTCGCCCTCCCTTCCCTTTAACACTAGGAATTTAGTGCGTGTTGTTGTTTATATAATAAAGATAAATATAAACCATTTGTAGAAATCTCTCACTAAAATTCTAATTATACTTGATGTCCTATTAATTTTGAAACTAATAAAGGTTTATTTCCAAATCACTCTATATAATACATACTAAAATATACTAGATGTATATCAATGAGCAGGCATATAGCCATGGATAGAAATTGTATTGGATTTTACAATTTCCATGCTGATTTTCTGCTTGATATAGGAACTTTCTTTAGGACCGTGTGTAGTTGAGGTAATAAATTTTTATATTTATTTAAGGAATTGGCTACCCTCGTGACCTAAATTACCAAGGGACGCGGTCACAACTGGGGCCTAAACGAAATTCTTAAAGGTATTTGTATTTTTCCAATTTTATTTACTCCTTAGTAAAGAGAAGGTCGGGGAGCTGTTAAATTTGACGAATATGTCAGCCGTAAGCCCATAGTATGATTGTTAAGCCGTCGGGTCTTTTACAGTCAGCAATGCTCAGGCCTAAGGTGTCAGTGAGTTAGGGAAGTCGGTATTTTCAAAAATTGCGCGACAATTTTATTTATTATAGAATGACGAGGATGCCTTCCATTGCTGTATTGACAGTGTATAGGATGATGACCGAATGCAAAAATGGGTTGGTGACAGAGGTCGCAGTGGAAGGATGACACAATTTCACAAACGTGACGTAGGCCAGCGATGCCAAGTTCCTAGCCCGACAAGTGCAACTCTAGACTCGCTAGGGCCTCGAGTCATTCATAATTCCCTAGGACGCTCAATTGAAGTCGAAATTGCCAAAAGATAGGTTTTAATTATTAATTGATATGAGCTCTAACAATGATTGTGCAGATTGTTGCATTGACCCTTATGTAAGTGTGAGTAAAGGGGGGGGGGGGGGAATGAGGGATTTAAGGGCGCCACGTACTTTGAGGTGAGGAGGCGGAGCAAGGAGGCTTGGGAGTGGACGGGAGAAGGTAGAAAAGGTTAGGTCAGGGGGAAGCCTTGTTAAGAGCAATAGTATGAGGTGAAGGGGGGAGAGAGGAGGGCCTTAGGGACACATGCTTGCGTAACGGTCAAGAAGCGATGGAGGTTAAAGGCCAGGGTTTATAATGGAGGAGGGAACCATGCCTATGCAGGTGGAAGATTTAGTACTGAATTGGCAATCTCTAAGCAGGGGGGTTAGAAAAATATATACATTTTTGGCCTAAAAGTTAGCCAGCCACACTAACAAATTGCAAATTTTATAAAAATACAAAAAATTTAGAATTAAGTGGGGCCCAGGTAAAGAAAAAATGGTCGACCTTTGGTCCTAAAACGGTCATTATAAATTATCAGCCACCAAATAATATTTTGCGAGAAAAATGTATATTCGAAACTAAGGTACCAAAATGACCAATAGCTGCGAGCTCAACAATTATAATGGATTTTGGCCTGTGACCTGTGTAGGGTGGTAGAACTGAGCGTTTAATTATTAAACATCCTTTTTAATTCAGTGGTTGTATGATTAATTGCTATTTCACATGCTCTCCTTTTAATGGGATTGGGTAGAGGCGTGTTAGAGGAGATTTTATGACAGAATTTTGCTCGTGTTATCAGGCAGCCTTCATCCTGCTATGAATGAAACATTGTTCTTAAATATGCAATAAATTATTCCTTCAATAAACCTAACTTAACTACGCCCTACTATCAATTTCTTTAAATTCATATATTTATGTAATACAAATATTTATGAATATAAGAACGAAAGTTTGCACGTACTGGTGTAAGAAAAATAAAATTTAATTTATTATTATATAGGTCAATGATTTTAAATTATTATAGAGGCAATAACTTATAAATAATAAGGACGAAAATCTCGGAGTAACTTTGAACTATTATATTATGATTAATAAATTTGACATTTTTTATCTTGAACTAAATTTAAAAATTGAGGAGCTTAAGTCAGATGTGCTTCTAATGTTGATAACAAATTTATTTAACATTTCCAGCTCTCGGTAGTGAGCGCACTTTGTGGTATAAATTTAACGGACCGGGCCCGGGCCCGGCTCTATCATTTATTATTCTGACAGCCCGGATCGGCCTCGGGCTTTTGATTTTTTGTAACGGGTCGATCGAGCCCGAGTGTGGAAACACCTACTCCAACCACCCCCCCCCCTCTCCTTCCCACCTCCTCTAAATTGCATGGAAAATGTGCTACGTTTATATGGCATGAACGAGTTTTGTTAGAGCAGTACTCAAAAACTTAGCGCAAGTCCGAACGTAATTTACTTTTATATTTAAACTTCTACCTATAAATTTTAAGCCAATTAGCGATTATTTGCTAGTATGCGAAAGCAAAGTAAAAGTGTTTTCCAGAAGCATTAGTCTACAGCCATTAACAACCCGTTTAAGTTTACACAGCAATTATTAAAAAATTGCAAGTTGAAAGAACGGACAACCAAAAACGAGCCCATAAATTGCATAGCATATAGCAATTAAAAAATTTATTATAAAGCAACAACCTAGAAAAGTTTCCAGAATCAACTTGCATATAAATTGAAGCCAACCTGCGGTCATTAGATAGTCCATATGCGAAAGCAAAGTAAATGCCATTTACAGAATCATAAGTTTCCACAGCCATTAGAAATCCGTATAAGTTGCTCCAGCAATTATTAAATTATAAGTTGGACAAGACAGGATAGCTAAAGTTGATGCAAAAAAAGTAGTGGCATTTAGTCTGGGTTAGATTCAGATCTATTCGATAAAATTATTTTGATTAACCTCAATAATCCCCTTGACAAAACTATATATTAAATGTAAAACTTAAAAAATATTATTTAATTTAATAATGTGATGGGTACCCATTAATATGTAATATTGCCTTTAGGATACTCTGGTTAAAACAAAAGTTATGAACCAAAACTAAAAATAATATTTTGCTTATAATCATATTGAACCTTTCATTGGCTTGATTGAATAATGTAATTAAGGTAAACCGGGGCATAGATAACCAAAAAATTTTAAAGGTGTCTATAGATTAACGAATAAAACTTTTTTGCAATTTTTTATTCATATCATAGGAAAAGTTTTGATAGAGTAAATTCCATAGCTTTATACATTGCATTCGAAAATAACAAAATGCTTAAACACTATAAATATCAGTGTCTTTTGGATAAATTCCAACTAGTGATGTAAAAACGGCTGGGCGTTTTGTTTATTCGACTCTTAGCTCAACCAAAAGTCGACCAAAGACCTAACCGATATTAAAACACTAATTCTAATTATATGATACTTAAGAAACAAGACTACACTCCGCCCCCTGCTTTTATTTTTACAAACTAAATTAACCATATAAAATGCAAAAATATCAGTGATTAAATATTTAAAAAAATAAAAATTTATTTTACATAAAACAGGACTTAACTCCAAATCAATTAAATCTATCCCCCTTATTTTTACTATTTAACTCGCTAGTTATACCCCTTAATTACAAATTTTGTTAAAAAATAAATGTTTAGTATCCCTGGGGTCTAGTCTAGAACAGTCAGTTTGTTTGAAATGTAATGCACTCGGGAAGATAGGGGGTGTCACCTAAAAGTGACAATGGGAACACAAAAATACAACACTTGATTTTTTATTTAAATTGGTTACAATAAAATTAATTAGGAGTCATGATAATTAGCCCAGCATTTTAACTGCAATCCGGCATTAGAATAAGAACATTTAAGGCGAGTGGCTTTCTTCAAAACTTTGCAGTGCCTCTTTCAACTGGCTTTATTTTAATGTTTTGAGAAATTCGGTTTATATCTTGTTAATTTGTTAAAATTTTATGATTGACTTTTTATAAAGAACATTTTTGCTTGTACTCTATGATAAGACACACATGTGATGCAAAATGCAAATATTAATTATTAGTTTTAATCAATATTATAGTATAAAAAATTCAAATAACCCTGAGCCATAAAAGCCCCGATATTCCTTAAAGATATTGGAATATTAAAGTTACAAAAATCGTGTGGTTTTAATCTTAAGGAGTTCAACTTTTTATAGTAGTTGGAATGAATAATTATGCAATGGTTAGGCTCGTTTTTAGCTGTCCTGTACTTGTCCTGTCCAACTTGGCTTTTTAATACCCGTTATGGAAACTTATACGGATCTTTAATGGCTGTGGTATAGAGCTGCATGGGTGACCCGAAACCCGACCCGGACTCGGTCAAAAAAATTGAAATGTCTTCGGGTCGGGTTCGGGTTGGAAATTTAAAAATGCTTTTGGGTCGGGTCGGTTTCGGGTTATAAATTTAAATGCTTCCCGGTCGAATTCGGGTTGAAAGTTTATCCGGTCGGGTCGGGTTCGGTAAAAATATTTTAAAAAAATCGGGTCGGTTCGGGTTCGAGTTGAAAAAAAGTGTGCAGTTGTCTAGGTTGTGGACTTATGCTTCTGTAAAAGATTTTTATTTTGCTTTCACATATAAACTAGCTAATGACCGCTGGTTAGCTTAAATTTTTTTGACCTCGCCCGAGCCCAAATCCATTATTGTTTATTGACTCGACTGATTACCCTTATCACGATTAATATATAAATAATATAAAAATAGCGTATGTACCTTCTATATAAGCATTATTTCAACAATAGACTAAGTTAAAAATAATATACTTTATACAAATTATAAATGCTAAAAAATAAAATTAACAAAAAATTCATATACATCGCATTTGATTAAAAAATTATTTAATTATACAATCGACGTCAAATGTTATCAAATTTTGTTGGGGATTAAACCATATCTTTTTATTTGAGATAACCATCAAATCTACTAATAAACAATCATTCAAAAATTTTGTCTCATTCATGTTATTCGTCCATTCTAACGTTTTGATCTTTTGCTCGATTGATTTCTTGAAAAATATAAACATTCAAAAAGATCTCGAAACTTTAAATGAAATTAAACTATTTTTTAACCCGTTGTAAGGTGATGAATAAATAATAATCAAAATTTGTTACGTGTAATTAGCAAAAAAGCACATTAAGCATTTATTTATTAGAAAAATATTTTTATCAAACGCTATCAAATAGACACAATTGAATATGGCAGTTGAATGACTTACAATTTCAAACTCTTTTCCAACAACCTGGTACTTTCCTGGGCTACCTTCAAATATAACTATGCTTACATGGACTATTTCTGGAAATTCTAATTTGAGCTAAAAAACATTTTTAGTTCAATCTCATTAGACAACATTTATGAGCTTCGCAATGAAAAACAAGATTTTATCATAGTATTACCGCACTAATTGTGTGGCAGGATAAATTTTTGACGTTTCCTAAGAATAACATTGCATTGAGATTAGAAGGAAGATCATTATGGATTACATTTTGAATGGAAATCGCCAATTGGATTGACCTATTGGTACCTCGACGAGTTACATTAACTGCGACACTACATACATTATGATATAAGGTTTTGATTTTGTTTCACTTCAAAGTTATCATCATTTTCTTCAATCATACAAAATGCTTTAAAGATTACCACAAATTTAAAATATACAATGTTTAGGAGGAGGAAAGCGCTAATTTGAAAGTCTTTAGTAAAATAGTTGGGGCATTTAGCTAAAGTTTCGTTTCAAAATACTTATAGATATTTGCCTATAAATTAAGATTAAACCGAGTCAGACGGGTCTGTTTAAAAAAACTACAGGCCGCAGGGCCCATTAAAAAGTAAAAGCTCAGTAAAAAATGTGGCTTATTATTCATGTCTTGTTGTGTATAAACCTCGTATATTTTCGTTACGGTTTTAGTATTTAGAGAATTTAAAGAGCAGTAATAGTAAAGCCACACCTCTCTAACTAGGTTAAAGACCTAGGGTAGAAGTCAAGCCTGATAGGCATCCCGACCCGAGGGCCTTTCAGAAACAAAACTAGCAAATGTATTAATCAAAAATAGTTTTTATAATTTAAAACAACATTATTTTAGAAATGAACATTAAAGTTTCATACAACCTTTTCACCTCCTTGTCTCAAATGTATATTTTTCAATATTATAAAATTTAATTTAGGTACATACACTTTAATTATTTAAAGTATTGGAACTTAAAAAAATACAAAAAAATACTCAATTATTAGTTCAAATTATTTACATGTAAAAGTCTCAGTTTATTCAATTGTAGCGAGATAATCAGGATTTTTAATTCTTAACTCATCAAACTTACTCAATTATTTAAAAATTACAAGAAGTTAGTTTGTAAACAATTTAAATAATAGAAAAAAAGGTAGTGATATAATGATACATTATTTAAAGCTCTTTTCATTACTAGAAGGGCACGATTTGGATTAAAAAAACACGGATTCTTCAGTAAAAACAACTTTATGTAGGCAATTCATGGGAAGGAGAGAAAAACAGAGTGAAAAATAAGGTTATTGATAAATAAGGTTATATATATGTATATTAAATTCAGCACAATAATTGTTATTAAAAAACCAACAATTTTCCTTTAAATTTTAAGGTTGCATTTTAGTTGATTTGTATAACTGTTAGTTTACTTTGCAATAGATGGAACATCTAGAAACATCCTTTTCAAATCAGTTTTCTGGTCGACAAAATCTTTGTTGCAAATATTACCTAGAAAATGTTAGATTAATTGATCTTTTAGACTAATAACCAAAATTAGGTAAAATAATTGTTTATAAACTTGGCTTAAAAATAAATTAAATCCGCATACCTTGTCACATATGCAACGAATTTTAATTAGACTGTTTATATATTTGTTTACAATTTATAATATGAAGTTTAATCAAAATGTATTTATTAACCAGTTAACGAATCTACTATTGCATATATTAATTACACTGGTCAACAAGTAATAGACTTTTAAAATCAACCGGCTAACTGTTTGCAGAATCTGGTGGAGTTTTTTACAGTGAACACAAGTATATAGTTTTTTTCCCTATACTTCAAGTTTTTAAAATATTTGCTGCCAAAGTTGCTAACAACAGCGATTTTAGGGTTTTTCAAACGTCGCAAATTGATTGATAAATTTTAGTTTAATCAATTTTGATTTATAAATAAAAGACGAGAAATCCGTTGAAAATTTTTTTTAACCCTAGCTCTATTGATTTTTAATATATATTTAAAAGAAACGTATTTCTAACTTTTATACACTGACGAATTGCCCCGACTTAAGGTCGCCCTCCCTCTTTTCCTTTTTAACACTAAGCCCCACGCCACGGGCTGGACGGGTTTCTGCTTTAAATTAAAAAAATGGGCGGGCCTGAAGGGGCCTTAATATAACCTAATGGGCTTGTGCCGGCCCGGCTAAAAGCTCATTACAAAATCAAACAGATTTATATTTGTGTTTTATAAATTTTAAACAACGTTTGTTTTTATAATCCTCTATTATTTGAGGTTTTTAAAATTAAGAAGGATTTAATGGATTCCTCTCCTTTTAATTGCTATGCAATTTATGGGCTCGTTTTTTGTTGTCCGTCCGTCCGTCTGTCCGTCCGTCCATCCCTATCTATTTGCATTGGGTATATTAGGTTATCGATTTTTTAAATTAATGCATGAGAAAGAGGTGCCCCACCCCTCATCTCTATCTCCCTCGCTGTGTTATTTTTTAAATTAATGCATAAGAGGTGCCCCACCCCTCATCTCTATCTCCCTCGGTGTGTTATATATAAGATTTGTTAAATTATCTATTATATAATAAACATAAATAAAAGTTGTTTACTTTTAATGCTAGGCAATTTAACTAGTTATATAATAAACATAAATAAAAGTTGTTTACTTTTAATTGCTATGCAATTTAACTAGTTTTTTAGTTAGAATCCCGGAGTTTTTTTTGACTCTTATGATTGTTCTTGTTACTATCATTGATAATAAGAATTTTTGGCCATCCGCTGGCTCCTAACCGATGGAAAAAATGACCATTGGCCAAAATGTGAATCGAAATTATTTTTTTCGTTTTTTTTTTACTATTATGATTGTTCCTGTTCCTACCATTGCTATTAAGACTTTTTGGCCGTCCGCTGGCTGCTGACCAATGTTATATAATAAAGATAAATAAAAGTTATTTAGTTTTAATTGCTATGCAATTTAACTAGTTTTTGGTTTAGAACCCCGGAGTTTTTTTGACTCTTATGATTGTTCTTGTTACTATCATTGATAATAAGACTTTTTGGCCGTCCGTTGGCTGCTGACCAATGAAAAAAATGACCATTGGCCAAAATGTGAATCCGAGTTTATTTTTTCGTTTTTTTTTGACTTTAATGATTATTCCTGTTACTACCATTGCTATTATGACTTTTTGGCCGTCCGCTGGCTCCTGACCGATGGAAAAATGACCATTGGCCAAAATGTGAATCGAAATTATTTTTTTCGTTTTTTTTGACTATTATGAATTTATATCCACTTTTACCGTGTCCTGGCTGCTGATCAATGAAAAAAAATGACCATTGGCCAAAATGTGATTCGAATTTTTTTTTCGTTTTTTTTACTCTTATGAATTTATATCCACTTTTACCGTGTGCTGGCTGCTGACCAATGGAAAAAAATGACCATTGGCCAAATTGAGCATCAAAATTTTTTTTTCCGTTTTTTTGGCTATCATTGACTTATAGAGTATCTGTTGGTACTGACTGACCAATAGAGATAAAATGACCATTGGCCAAACTTTTGATTTTTTTAATTAAAAATTGTTCAAATTCAACAAAAAATTTCTCCCAACAATTCTGCAAATTCTTAACATTGTGTTGTTTTATAATATAATGTTTGTTAGACCCATAATTACTAAAGGCCATTAAAACTAATGTAATACGCAACTAGATGCAAACACTAAATCTAACCCTAACCCTTGCCTATATTACATTTTGCCTATAATGGAAAATTTGCATAAATAATTAATTAATCATTAGGCATTTAATACCCCCCTATAGGCATTCTCGCCCCTTCCCACCTTTCTCGCCCATAAATTGCATAGCAAATATGATACAATTATACGAAGTACAGATGGTCCCCCCTTCCCTTCCCCTCTTCCCTTCCCTTCTCCCCCTTCCCCACGAGGGTCGAAGGCCCGAGTTTTATTTAAACATCAAATTTATTTAATCAAATTTTACACCAAAATCTCAATTTTCAACACTTTGACAGCAAATATTTGAAAAACTTGACCTATAGGTAGAAAATTAGATCGTGTCCACCGCGAAATTTTTTACCAAAATCTGTAAACAATTTGCCAGTTGTTTTTCTTGTCAAACCGTTATATTATTATTACCATATGTCTGCTCGATTATTTTTCCGTCCCAAATTGGTGTCTTTACGGGAACTATTGAATCTAAATTATAAGTTATATTGACACATAAACTCAATTGCAAACTTTATATGTAATTTTAAAATTTTTATTATAGCAGCCGTCGAACAACAGTTTTTCATTTTATTCTTTTAGATTTAACGTATAGTTTATCAAGTTCGAAACGAGGTTAGTCTTGTATCAATAGTATCCTAGGTGTAAAATTTGAAAAAAATTAAAAAATGATTTATTTTATTAATAAACCCTATAAAAAATATTGTCATGATCATATGACCCTTTGACCTATTACATTATAGTTATATAATGTAATTTCAAATCACTCCCCTCTTAATTTGTCGTTTTATATGTTTATAGTCTATACCAACTTTCTATGCAGGGAATATTGCAGAGAAGCCAATGACTTTTGCCTTTTATCCCTTTAGCAGTGGTATTCAGAATAAATCCAGGCAATTTATTTTCCACGCCATTTTCCTTGAAAGACCAATCGTAAGCGTTCTGTTTAATTGCTATCTGCTCAAATCATGTCAAAATAATGATAATTTTCAAATTAGATCAGCTATTAATTTTTATTAAATATAATCTCAAGTCAAGACCAACCCTATAAGATTTAGTTCTTATGATATAAATCTTTAATAGTGTTGCAACCATAGACTACTTATGTCATATGTTTCATATGCTTATTTGTACCATTAGATACACCATTTTAAATTTGACAATCTCCCATGTATTTCTTGCAAACAAAAAAAGTGAATTTACTTTCCTCATTAGTTCATAACTTAAAAAGATTATCAATAAATAATTATTCAACAAACTTCTGCTGGCACTAAATTGCTTTAACATCACATTATTTTTACTTTACAGAATTGTGTAAATGACATGTATTTTTAAATGCTGCCTTTGATGTTTAACTAGCTCAATAATTTATTTTATCACGTTTTAAAAACACTTTAGTTAAGCAAAATCGCTAAAAATTATATAACTTTTCCTTATTTATGCACATTTAAAAATGGCAAGAAAACGATATACACTTTTTAACGTTGATGAGCAGTCGATCTCGTCTATGATCGAAACGATTTAACATACATATACTACTTAAGGAATTATCAAACAATAGTGTTAAAAATGGATTTACAAAAACTGAACTGTTAATAAAATGCGTTAATGCTTCCTTATTTGTCAACGTCCAAGTAAAATTAGCAACTTTCTATTAATACTAGTATCTGATTTTATAAATTCCATAAATTTATCTACTTTTTTCTTTGCTTGATGCTTTTTTATCGAACAAGAGCCGTTTTGGCACAGGTGGTAGAAGACATCGCATTTCCCCCTTGTATTTAACTGCAAATAATAGTCAGGTAATGAAATGTTTAAGATTGTGTTAACAAAAATACAATGTTTTTAACCATTTACATTGCTTTTTATGAAAAAAGTCGCATTATAAAATGTTCCCAAATATTGCAGGGCACTTTCGATAGCTTTTTGATCAACGGAGTATTCGGAATGGTTTTTGAAAATATAATCAGCAAACAACTCGACACGTATCAATTTCTTAGTGATGCTTATGTTGAGGCTAAAAAAGGCAAACCAGATTGAGTTTTACAAAGATTAAATACTGTGATTTACGGGTTCGCAAATCAAACATACATAATTATATACTCTAATGAATTCCATCTAGGAGCAATAATAGCTACTAAGGACTCTATTAAACTGTATTACAAAAATACCAATATGTAAACAATAAAAATTTTAAAAAACCATAAACAATCAGCCCCCCCCCAACCTCATCTAGCCCATGGACAGATAGAAAGTGCAAAAATACAAATACCTAACAATTTAATTTTGGTTCCGGTAGTGGCCACGACCCTCGGTAATTAGGTCCCGTGGGTAGCCAATACCTTAACAAATATCAAATTCATTGCATCAACCTAGTCCTGCACGAATTTAATCGGGCCTCGGGATCGGGTCGGGCCTGATGGGTCAGCCCGACCCGAGGCCAAAGCTTAGCCCGACACAATATCTAGCTAAAAGATTTTAAATTTTTTTTACTAATTCCTTTGTTGAGTAGACTGTTTAGAGGAGACAAAATAAAGGTGCATGTGGGTATTAAAATCAAATTTTTTATAAATTAACATTTCAAAAAAGTCGGGCCGGGCTTGGGTTGAGCTTGAGTAACAAAAAGTGTCGGGCTCAGGCAGGCTCGAGCCATAGATTTCCATTTTGCAGGGCAACACATGAGACCACAAAGAATTTTTAATATAAGCAGCAAATCAGCATGGAAATTGTAAAATCCAATACAATTTCGATCCATAGCTCTATGCCTGCTCATTATTCTAATATATTTAAGCATGTATCATACACAACCATTTGGAAACAAACTTCTATTAACTTAAAAATACAAACGATTAATATAGTCGTAAGCTAAAAAATTGTGACAAAATAATTTACATTATATATTCACCCATGATATAGACTTATAGCATAAGTTTATTTTACTAATTAAATGAATTTACCTCTTTTCTAATCCGTTTTCTTTGAAGATTTCCATTAAATAATTCTTGTCAAAATTTGAGTTACACTGGTGTGCTAAGAGAAGTTATAAAATTCAATATATTATCATTATATTATAAAAAATGAAGAATATTAAAATATAAATGTTTTGTAATTATCTCTTTTATTTATGTTATTATCTACATCCGATTATTCTTTTATATTATTGCCCAATTTAATTGTTTGAAAGCCGAGCTTAATTTATCATCATACGTGAATACACCATATTTAGTCTAGAAATTTGCGAGACCTTTTGATATTATTAAATTTAGTTTTTATTAAAGCTTAAGATGTGACTTGTTATAGCATTTCTCGCAAAAGAATGGACTTTTGAAATAAGTGTCCGGTTTTAATTGGTTAACTAATTATTTTTACTAAGTTTACCTGTTTTATATTATCCGCGCCCCTCCTTGTTATTTTTTGGAGGATTTAAAAGATTGAAGATTATTGAAAAGGTTAAAAGTGTGTTCAAATATTTTTTTTATTAGGGGTTTGGGTTAAGGATTCAAAACTATTTACTATCCATCCATTGTTATTTTATTTGTTGTTAACAAGTGGTAAGGTTGAATTTAAAATGAGTGTGGGGAAATGAAATTTTATTTTTGAGTCAAAAGGGGTCCATCTTTCGGCAACAAAATTAAAAATGTAGATTAAATTTTCCAAAATAATATAGTAATGTGAGCGAAGAAATTCCATCTCTACAATGGCTATTGTTACTAACGTTTTAAAAACGGGGCTGGGTTTTGTTTGATCGACCTTTGATTTCATTTAGTCAACTAAGCATAAACAGACTAAAGGTTTTAAACAGTTTAAACTACTATTACCTATTGTTTTATTTCACGGGGGAGCCAACATTCGAATTAGAGGGGGCAATAATGATTTAGCGAGGGGCAAAATGAACTTTTTTTGAAATTTTAGCCATAATTACAATAAATTTTAACCAATTTTTGGATTCAGAGGGGGGCAGCCCCCCCCCTGGCTACGCCAATGAGGTTATGGCTTTTATTATAAGCGTGCGGATGCTTGCTCAAATATATCTTAACATAGCTTAACCAACCTAAGGCCGGGCCTATGAAAAACTGTGGGACGAGCGGTTAGCCACTGGCGAAGGGTATTATTTTATAAAAAAATTTATAATAAAATTTAGATAACCCCTTTGAATATAAGGGATATTTTTTTGAAGTATAAGCAATTTTAAATAGCAAACAACCTCAAAATTTAAAGAGAAAAATAAATGAGAAGGTTAAACAATGATTACTTGTGCTTCTATCACCAAATATAAGCAGCAGTGATCGAATAGCGAGGTAGAGGAGCATTGCTGAAATGTTTCAAGTTAGTAGAAAAAAATATAATTTTGTTAGAAAGTAAATTCAAATCAGATTCACCTTTTATAGCTTTTGTTTTTCGCAAAACTTGTTATCTATGATTCATATACGTTCGTAGAAACAAATTAAACATTTGTAAAGATTATATATTATACACAAGTTCATTGTACCTAGGTACCTTGTTTTTCAAAAAATTTGTTATCTATGTATTATATAAATTAATATAAACGAATTAATTAATAGAAAATGCAAAATGAACTCAGGTTCAACGTTTTAATTAGCTTGTTATTCCAAAACATGGCGTTGATGTTAATTGAATTGTGAAACCAACTTTGGCTCTTGTTATTGTTTTTCAAACACGAATCGTTCAACTCTATAAAATAAAATATTATGAAATAGTTTTACAAAGTACATCATTTCGCGTTATTTCATACACAAATACGTACATATAACCTTTCGTATTTGGTACAGTTCTTTATTAATATCCTTGTGTATTATTGCATATCAGAGATCAGAATGCCCGGCCCGCTGCCCAACCCGGCCCGTGGGGCGGGCCGGGTAACTGTCTTAAATTTAAATTTTTGGCGGGCCCGGGCGGGCATGATTTGATAAGATTCGGGCAATTCGGGCATAATTAAATTATTAAAGGGTGTGACTTTTTATATAAAACTAGCTGTGCCCGGCCAAGCGTTGCTTTGGCTTAGTCCCTTATTAGCTAAATAAATGTAAGAGAGTTTAACATCGCACTTTTTGACCTATAAAAATAAAAAATACCAAATAAATATTTAAAACGGTTGTAAATCTATTCAATCGTTTATAAATAAACTCGGGCCTTCGGCCCTCGTGGGAAGGGGGAGAAGGGAAGGGGAAGGGGAAGGGGAGGAGGGGAAGGGAAGGGGGGACGACTCATCTATACTCCGTATATCATATTTGCTATGCAATTTATGGGCGAGAAAGGTGGGAAGGGGCGAGAATGCCTAATGATTAATTAATTATTTATACAAATTTTCCATCACTTTGGCCAGTGGTGATATTTTCTAATGGATAGCAGACAGTCTGGTATTAACAAGAATAAGAATTTGCAGAATTGTAGGGAGAAATTTTTTGTTGAATTTGAACAATTTTTAATTAAAAAAATCAAAAATTTGGCCAATGGTCATATTTCTCCATTGGTCAGTACCAACAGATACTCTATAAGTCAATGATAGCCAAAAAAACGGAAATAAATTTTGATGCTCACTTTGGCCAATGGTCATTTTTTCCCATTGGTCAGCAGGCAGCACACGGTAAAAGTGGATATAAATTCATAAGAGTAAAAAAACGAAAAAAAAATTTTCGAATCACATTTTGGCCAATGGTCATTTTTTTCCATTGGTCAGCAGCCAGGACACGGTCAAAGTGGATATAAATTCATAATAGTCAAAAAAAAACGAAAAAAAAATTTCGAATAACACTTTGGCCAATGGTCATTTTATTCCATTGGTCAGCAGCCAGCGGACGGCCAAAAAGTCATAATAGCAATGGTAGGAACAGGAACAATCATAATAGTCAAAAAAAATGAAAAAAATAATTTCGATTCACATTTTGGTCAATGGTCATTTTTTCCATAGGTCAGGAGCCAGCGGACGGCCAAAAAGTCATTATAGCAATGGTAGTAACAGGAACAATCATAAGAGTAAAAAAAACTCCGGGATTCTAACCCAAAAACTAGTTAAATTGCATAGCAATTAAAAGTAAACAACTTTTATTTATGTTTATTATATAACATTGGTCAGCAGCCAGCGGACGGCCAAAAAGTCATAATTGCAATGGTAGGAACAGGAACAATCATAATAGTCAAAAAAACGAAAAAAATAATTTCGATTCACATTTTGGCCAACGGTCATTTTCCATCGGTCAGAAGCCAGCGGACGGCCAAAAATTCTTATTATCAATGATAGTAACAAGAATAATCATAAGAGTCAAAAAAAACTCCGGGATTCTAACTAAAAAACTAGTTAAATTGCATAGCAATTAAAAGTATACAACTTTTATTTATGTTTATTATATAATAGATAATTTAACAAATCTTATATATAACACACCGAGGGAGATAGAGATGAGGGGTGGGGCACCTCTTATGCATTAATTTAAAAAATAACGCAGCTAGGGAGATAGAGATGAGGGGTGAGGCACCTCTTTCTCATGCATAATTTAAAAAAGCGATAACCTAATATACCCAATGCAAATAGATAGGGACGATACAACGGACGGACGGACAACAAAAAACGAGCCCATAAATTGCATAGCAATTAATTAATACCTTTTCCTATTATAAAACTATATAATATATATTTACATAATATAGCATTCTTACATAATATAGCATTCTAAAATTTAAATTATACAATAATACCATTATTTTATTTTTCAAGTTAGCTGATTTATTTGAAATACAATTTTCTTTAATATAATAAAATAATAATTGAAGGATGGATAATTATTAAAAATATGCTTCTATAATCGACCACGTGATAGGCAAAAATTGCATAATTTAAATTTTATTTATTTAGTTTAAATAGTTTGTTAAACCCCAATAATTTTGACCGTATACTGTAACATTTTTATTATACTTTTAAATATCTAATTCGAGAAAACTTCAGCCTTGTATGTATGACGTCATTATTGTATATGATGCTATAAATAAAACTGCCGGCCGGGAAATGTCCGATATTTTAAAACAAAAAGGTATTTTCGGAATCCGAAAAAGTTATTTTACCCCTGGCCGCCCTGGGCATCTACGGCTAAATTTTTGCGCGAATCGGGCCGGTAGTTTCAGAATTTAGCCCTTTTATAAAACTAAAAGGAATTTTAGGATTCTGCAAAAGCTATTTTACCCCTGGCCGCCCTGGAAACCTACGGGTAAAGTTTCGCGCGGCCGGTAGTTTCAGAATTTAGCCCTTACTTACATACATACATACATACATACATACATACATACATACATACATACATACATACATACATACATACATACATACATACATACATACATACATACATACATACATACATACATACATACATACATACATACATACATACATACATACATACATACATACATACATACATACATACATACATACATACATACATACATACATACATACATACATACATACATACATACATACATACATACATACATACATACATACATACATACATACATACATACATACATACATACATACATACATACATACATACATACATACATACATACATACATACATACATACATACATACATACATACATACATACATACATACATACATACATACATACATACATACATACATACATACATACATACATACATACATACATACATACATACATACATACATACATACATACATACATACATACATACATACATACATACATACATACATACATACATACATACATACATACATACATACATACATACATACATACATACATACATACATACATACATACACTTTACTTCATATATAGATGGATTATTTTTGAAAATTTCTAGATTGAATTGACTTAAGGTTACAGCTTCACCTTTAACTACACTTAGAGTAATAAAAAAGCTGCACATTTTTTATCCCTCCCGTGGGTTCTACACAATTTGATTAGAAATCGTATTTAAATTTGTACTTTTAGTGTGCTTTGTTAATGAAATTAAAAAAACTATATTTAGTGTTAATTAAAAAATTTGTTATTTTTATTATTTAATTGAGAAAACTTAGCTTAGCAGTTAGCACTTAGCACACCCTTCTTTTTATTTAACCCTCGAGAGTATCCTGAAAATCCCGAACGCGAGAGCATTGGTGGGGTATATTTGGACCCTATAACTTAACATTTATTCGTGTTCGTGGGGTACACATGAATATTAATTGCTATGCAATTTATGGGCTCGTTTTTTGTTGTCCGTCCGTCCGTCCGTCCGTCCGTCCGTTACCCTCCTATCTATTTGCATTGGGTATATTAGGTTATCGATTTTTTAAATTAATGCATGAGAAAGAGGTGCCCCACCCCTCATCTCTATCTCCCTCGCTGTGTTATTTTTTAAATTAATGCATAAGAGGTGCCCCACCCCTCATCTCCCTCGGTGTGTTATATATAAGATTTGTTAAATTATCTATTATATAATAAACATAGATAAAAGTTGTTTACTTTTAATGCTATGCAATTTAACTAGTTATATAATAAACATAAATAAAAGTTGTTTACTTTTTAATTGCTATGCAATTTAACTAGTTTTGGGGTTAGAATCCCGGAGTTTTTTTGACTCTTATGATTGTTCTTGTTACTATCATTGATAATAAGAATTTTTGGCCGTCCGCTGGCTGCTGACCAATGAAAAAAATGACCATTGGCCAAAATGTGAATCGAAATTATTTTTTTCGTTTTTTTTGACTATTATGATTGTTCCTGTTTCTACCATTGCTATTATGACTTTTTGGCCGACCGCTGGCTGCTGACCAATGTTATATAATAAACATAAATAAAAGTTGTTTACTTTTAATTGCTATGCAATTTAACTAGTTTTTGGGTTAGAATCCCGGAGTTTTTTTGACTCTTATGATTGTTCTTGTTACTATCATTGATAATAAGACTTTTTGGCCGTCCGTTGGCTGCTGACCAATTAAATAAATGACCATTGGCTAAAATGTGAATCTGAGTTTATTTTTTCGTTTTTTTTTGACTATTATGATTGTTCCTGTTACTACCATTGCTATTATGACTTTTTGGCCGTCCGCTGGCTCCTGACCGATGGAAAAAATGACCATTGGCCAAAATGTGAATCGAAATTATTTTTTTAGTTTTTTTTTGACTATTATGATTGTTCCTGTTCCTACCATTGCTATTATGACTTTTTGGCCGTCCGCTGGCTGCTGACCAATGGAATAAAATGACCATTGGCCAAAATGTGATTCGAAAACTTTTTTTTCGTTTTTTTTTGACTATTATGAATTTATATCCACTTTTACCGTGTCCTGGCTGCTGACCAATGGAAAAAAATGACCATTGGCCAAAATGTGATTCGAAATTTTTTGTTTTTGTTTTTTTACTCTTATGAATTTATATCCAATTTTACCGTGTGCTGGCTGCTGACCAATGGAAAAAAATGACCATTGGCCAAAGTGAGCATCAAAATTTTTTTTCCGTTTTTTTGGTTATCATTTACTTATAGAGTATCTGTTGGTACTGACCAATAGAGAAAAAGTGACCATTGGCCAAATTTTTGATTTTTTTAATTAAAAATTGTTCGAATTCAACAAAAAATTTCTCCCAACAATTCTGCAAATTCTTAACATTGTGTTGTTTTATAATATAATGTTTGTTAGACCCATAATCACTAAAGGCCATAAAAACTAATGTAATACGCAACTAGACGCAAACACTAAATCTAACCCTAACCCTTGCCTATATTACATTTTGCCTATATTACATTTTGCCTATAATGGAAAATTTGTATAAATAATTAATTAATCATTAGGCATTTAATACCCCCCTATAGGCATTCTCGCCCCTTCCCACCTTTCTCGCCTATAAATTGCATAGCAAATATGATACATTTATACGAAGTACAGATGAGTCGTCCCCCCTTCCCTTCCCGTCCCCTCTTCCCTTCCCTTCTCTCCCTTCCCACGAGGGCCGAAGGCCCGAGTATTTTACTTTTACTTCCTTTTTTTATTGCTAACTAACGCAATGCATGTGCGGGCAGTCTAGACAAGCATTAGAGAGAGATTATAAAATATAATGATTTATGAGAAAAGTGTTTAATATTATAGTTTAATTCAAATGTAATATTATTTATTAAATATGTAAACTTGAAACTTAATTAAAAAATTGCTACATAAATATTTTCATGGACTTTTTTTATTCAATATGCCATTAATTCAATGCTTTTTTTTAATTGTGGTTGAAAGAATTTGAGATCGCAAAATTTCGGGCCTAACAGGCAAATTTAATATTTCGGGCCGGGCAGTTCGGGCAGCTTTAATGTTTCGGGTGGCCCCGGGCGGGCACTTAGAAGGTTCGGGCGGGCTCGGGCGGGCATTGAAGTTAAAAATCGAACCGGGCCAGGTTCGTGCATAAAATTCCTAACAAATCTGACCTCTGTTACATATGGCAAAAAAACATTTATATCTTTTAGTGGCTGAACAAAAAAAAGTTAATAAAGTTTATAAATTTGGGTAAAGTGAAATGTTAGTTAACCGGTAGAGATAACTAAACGGCCAAAGGCGTTATCATAATAAAGGCAGCGATGCCTTAGCTAGGGGGTCGGTGTAGGTAGAGCCCTGCACGGGTCACTCAAGGCCGAAAATAATTGGGGCATTGGTCGGGCCTAAAAGGCTAACCCGACTCGCGGTTCTAGCCCGGCAAAAACCAACTTGAATGAGCTAACCATTAACCCGACAGGTACCAATGTAACTTCTATCCTTCAAAAAGTGTTCATAGAAAATTAAATTTTGAAATTTGTATATACAAAAGAGGGGTTGCCAAATAAGCTATCATAACGTTTGTCTTTTCTAGATAGAGATGGCACAATAGAGATATTTCCCGAAAAAATTCCCAAATCTTATCGGAAAATTACCTTAGCTCAATTTCCGATAATTTCCCGTTAGCTTATAATAATCATATTTCATACATTTTGTTATTTAAATAATGTTTCACACTATTTAGAAGCTATTTAAAATTCAATTCATAGTGGCGCTTGAATCATCTGGTTTTTATTCGATGTCATATATTTTTTGATTTATTATAAGTTATTTATGAAATTAACATCTTGCTGTTAAAAGATTTATATGGGCGAGTGTTGATTTCACAACGCCTTTGAATTGGTTGAGAGAAAATTTTCAAGTTTGCGTTTGCTGTCTAAATCATCCAAAAATAGACTTTAAAAATCAATTTATTAAACCTAGAATAATAAATTATATTATTTAAATTTTTAATTTGATTATTAATCTCTACTGTAAAATTAGCGCACCCAGTTTTTAAAAAAAGGAGATTTTTAAATAAGTTTAAAAATGATGCACACATGAATGAAGCTTACAAAACGTTTTATAAATTATCATTTACTATAAGTTTTTTTATTCGTATATCATTATTATTTATGCCCTTCTCTAGTAGTCTTAATTCTCGCAATTTCTAAAAAACAAGTAATCTTGTGTAAGTTTAAAAGCAGGTTAAACCTTAAAAAAAGGCTTGTTTTAACGTTTTCCTTCTGTATTTTAGCAGGTTCAGCTTGTTTTTTAAAGTAATAATTAAGAATTTAATTTTATTTTCAATTTAAAACACCCACTAAGGAGGGGAAGTAAATTTATCTATAATTAAACCTCACATTAATTAAGGTAATTAAAACACTAACTAACAAGTGTCCTGTCCTATTAATATCATATTTTTCCATAGTTGGCACAAATTAATTTTTTTGTCATTGAAGGGGGTTAGAAGAAGGGGGGGGGGGGGGGGTTTTTGCCTAAGCTATTGAACGACACGATCGATGTGCAACAATCAACATTCAACTTCTCATACCTCAAACCGGATGCTGTGAACAAAACAAGCTGCTTACCTATGTTGTGCCTAGAGCCCTACAAAATGAAATTTCTTCTACCCAAGCCCGGCCCGAGCCCGACTTCTCAATTTTTTATTTTGCCTGAGCCCGACCCGAGCCCGAAAGACTTTTTTATTGTTGGCTCGACCCGAGCCCGACACAATTTTCCAAATAAAATTTTTAAAAAATTATCTAGATATAAAATGCATTATATTTTTATTACTCGTAATTTACAACTATAAGTGCGATAAAAAATTCCGTATTCACTCGTTAAAATTTATTCGCTAATCCTTTAAAGCTAAATATTTGACTTTATAAAATAAGTAAAAACTTTTTGAAATATTTACTTTCTTATTTCTATAGTTGTAACAGCTCATATGATTCCATTTAAATACTATAATAAACTTTGCAATTTAGGTCGGTTATATTTTAATAGACAAGGGGAAAAGCTGACGTTTCGAAGCTATATAATGTACGCTATGCGTAGATAATTATTTAATATCGAGTTGAGTTTATTTAACTCCTATTTTATAAGAGATTAACTTGCTTTAGTTCAATTCGCGCCGCCGCATCAGGCCCGACCCAAGCCCGAGGCCAGATTATTTTATAAAATTCTGCCTGAACCCGGCCCAAAACCCGATTGGGCCGGGTCGGGCTTCGAGCGGCCCGTGCAGGGCTCTAGCTGTGTCACTACGATTACAACCTCGATGGACGTCTACTACACTCCTATCATAATCAGCGATTGCAGCATCTGCTCGACCACTCAAATCGTCCCACTGCTCATCAAATGGTCGCAAACACAACAACATAACATTTCAACACTTAATTCACCTCCTTTAATATGTATCTAATGACACAATTCAAGTATGACATATTCAAAAGAGGGTATCTAAGGCTGACCTCTCTCTACTAACATCATGGACTAGATAAACTGCTCATGCCATATGTTCCATATGATAAATTGTGTGTCAAATTTTCCTCCATTGTTAAGACAACAACTCGTGTATTTTAACCATGTCATTTTCCGCTATAACAGTGAATTTACCTTCCTCACTAGTTTATAAATTTGAACAAACGTCAATAAATTAATATTATACAAAATATAGATGGCGCTATATTATTAAACAAAGTTTTATCACAGTTTTTACATTTTTAATTTATGTATTGTGCAAATGATAATTAATTTTAAATGCTGTTTCTGATATATACCCAATTCAATATTTTTTTTTTACCTTTTAAGAGTATTTAATTTACAAAGATTACTAATATCTATATAATCACTACTTTACCATGTTATCAATAAAATGGTGGGAAAAGGGGATACATGTGAAGTGGTTTATTTCGTTATTAAGCGAAAAAACGAATAATAAATGTTAGTTTTAAAAGTTGTGCTTATCTAGCTGCGCGAGCCCATTATAATTTGAATAATCCGGCGATGATTGAATACAAGCGAGGTTAAAATAAAAAATAACGTGATGGTTAAGTACAAGCGAGGGGCTATTAAAATAAAAATCACCTGATGGTTAAGTACAAGCGAGGGGCTATTAAAATAAAAATCACGTGATGGTTAAGTACAAGCGAGGGGCTATTAAAATAAAAATCACGTGATAGAATTCGCCTAGACGGGGTCAAGGGAAAGTAGAGTGCGAAAGAGCCTCTACAACTATCCTCGGGGCTCCACTCGGAGAGTTGTGGCTAGTGTAGTAGTTTATAGCGCCAATGCACGTGCCTTCCTCTCGATGTGATGTATTGGTTTTCTTTTGATTTTGTTAGGTCTGGGTCGGAGTTAGCTGGTCCGGCGATGTCGTCGGAGGGACAAACTTTGGGTGGATTTACATTTTCAGTAGCCGTAAGCGGCTCAGTTGAAGTATCTAAATATGCAGGTTTCAATCGCTCGATCGAAACTGAGTCAGCTTTTCCGTTTTTTTCAATAATAAAATATTTAGCATGTTTGGACTTTACTCTGAACGGGCCGTCATATGGTGGCATCAAACTTTTTCGAACGAAATCATTACGGCTAAAAACGTATTTACAGTCCTTAAGAAGTGAAGTTGTACTCGCATTTGTCAATTGTGTCCTGACTTTTTTAAAAGGTAAATGGTAAAAATGTTGTTTTAAGCATTTAATGAATTCGGAGGCGTTATGAGGTGTTCTTGAGTTCGTAAAAAATTGGGAAGTCTAAGTGTAGTGCCATAAACTAATTCGGCTGGAGTGCAACCTAAGTCTTCCTTGATTGTGGTTCGAATGCCAAGCAAAATTAATGGTAAGAGCTCATCCCATTTGTTTGTGTCACCTTGTGCCATCAAGGAACTTTTCAACTGTCGATGAAATCTCTCAATCATGCCGTTGGCTTGTGGATGATAGGCAGTGGTTGTGATGTGATTTACACCAAGGAGTTGCGTGAGATTCCGAAATAATTGGGACTCAAACTGGGGACCTCTATCTGTTGTGAGGCTTGATAGTACTCCGAGGTCAGCTATCCAATACTTGATCAGAGCTTTTGCAACCGTTTGGGCTGAGGTGTCACGGATCGGCATGGCCACAGGCCATCGTGTGAAACGGTCAATAATGGTAAGTAAGTGGGTATATCCATTCGACGGTGGTAGTGGACCAACGAGATCGACGTGGATGTGGCTAAATCGAGCGTCAGGTTCAGCAAATGTGCCTAAAGGGGCTTTTATGTGACGATGAATCTTCGATTTTTGGCAAGCAACGCATGATTTGGCCCATTTCCTTACATCCTTATTGATGGAGGGCCAAACATATCGACGTGAAATCAGCTTAAGTGTTGCACGCGTGCCAGGGTGTGATAAGTTGTGGAAGTTATCAAAAATTACGCGTCTGAGTGAAGTTGGAACAAGTGGTCGAGGTGAGGTTGTGGACATGTCGCATTGCACGGTCAAATCAGAGCCAGGTATAGGAAGTTGCGTTAATTTTAGGGACTTTAGGTCCTGAAATGCCGACTTTTCTTCCATCTGAGCCAAAGCTAACCTTTCTACTAGGGGCCTGTCTTTAAAATCAACGGAATCAATTTCAGACCTTGAGAGGGTGTCAGCGACTACATTTGATTTGCCAGCTATATATTGGAGATCGGTAGTATATTGCGAAATATAGTCTAACTGTCTAATCTCCCGCGGGGAGTATTTGTCGATAGGTGTACTGAAAGCATAAGTTAGTGGCTTGTGGTCTGTATAAATAGTGAATTCATGACCTTCTAAAAAATGGCGGTAATGGCGGATTGTTAAATATATTGCTAATAATTCGCGACCGAATGCACTGTATCGTTGTTGAGTTTTTGTTAGCTTTTGGGAAAAAAAGGCCAAAGGCAGCGTATTACCGTTAGATGTTTGATGTAATACGGCTCCTACAGCTGAGTTGGAGGCGTCGGTGGTGATTGAGAGTTGAGCGTCTTTTTGAAGATGGGAGAGAGGCACGACATTGCTTAAAGCGAGTTTGGCGTTGTTAAAAGCAGTCGAAGCTTCCGGGGTGCAGGAAATTGTCTTCTTTGAACCGTCGAGCAAATCGGTGAGAGGTTTGAGTAAATCGGCACACATCGGAATAAACCGTCTATAAAAATTAATCATCCCTAAGAAGCGTCTCAACTGAGTCATCGAAGTAGGCTGTGGGAAATTGAGGATTGCTTCCACCTTGTCCTGAAAGGGTGACAAACCTTGAGGGGTGATTTTGTGTCCCAAAAAATTAATTTCGTTTTGACACCATACGCATTTATCCTGACTGATTTTAATACCGAAAGACTTGAGTCTTTCAAAAACCAGTCTAATATGATTGTGGTGTTCATCAATGGAAGAACTCGCGATGAGTACGTCGTCAAGGTAAACAAAAACAAAATCAAGTTCTCTAAAAACTTGGTCCATAAAGCGTTGAAACGTCTGGGCAGCGTTGCGAAGGCCAAATGGCATGCGAAGAAATTCAAAAAGACCGAACGGGGTTGTGATGGCGGTTTTAGAAATATCCTCGGGGGCCATTGGAATTTGGTGGTATGCCCTGACTAAGTCGATCTTTGAGAATACCGTTTTATTGCAAAGGGTCAGCGCAAAATCATGGAGGTGGGGAAGGGGATAACAGTCGGGAATTGTACGACTGTTGAGCATGCGATAGTCGCCACAAGGTCTCCAATCTCCCGCGGCCTTCTTGGGTACCATGTGCAGGGGTGAGGACCAGTCACTGTTAGAGGGACGGATTATACCAAGTTCGAGCATGTGAGTAAATTCGTCTCGGGCAATCTTAAGCTTGTCCGGGAAGAGTCTCCTTGGTTTTGAGCGAACCGGGGGGCCGTTGGTGTGGATATGGTGTTGAGTGCTATGAGTTACTTGAGCCTTATAATCAGAAGGGGACACTATGGAGGCATACTTCTGAAGTAGTGATTTGATGGGGGAGGTGCCAATTATCCCAACTTGTATGTTGATTGACGAAGCGAATGTAGCCTTGCCTGCAGATGTTAATGTCGTTTGAGTGTCGAAAAGCTGCTTCTTTTTTATATCAACTACTAGATGGTAGTGATTAAGAAAATCGGCTCCGATGATTGGCTGTTTAACGTCTGCTATTGTAAAAATCTATCTAAATTCTTTGCGTAGGCCGAGGTCCAAAGTGAAAAGCTTTTGGCCATATGTTTTGATAGGGGTAGAATTGGCGGCCTGAAGTTGCACATATGAAGGGGTCAAGGAATGGTCTCGAGAAGGCGGAATAACGGAAATTTCTGCGCCTGTGTCAATGAGAAATCGCTGACCGTGGATTTGTCGAATATGTAAAATAGGCGACTAAGTTTTAGACCAAGTCCAGGCGTCGCCATCCCTGGGTGGTCTACTAGTTTGTCGAGGAGGGGTTAAATGCGCAAGGTTGCACGCATTTGAGCGCCTTGTCTTTAAAGCGGTAATGGTACCAACAAAGTATATTGGGTTGAATATGCGCGCTAGGGTGGCGAACGGTAGAGGGATTGCGGCGTCTCGAGTTGGAACGATCACGTGGCCTATTGATTGAGATTTTTAAATTTTGTACCTCCTGTGTGAGTTTTGCAATCATCTCCCTAAGCCGAGTCGATTCATCTTCCGTGACTACATTTACAATTGGACATGTGGAGTTGTGGTAGGTCTCTACAATTTTGTCCGCAGTTTCGGCCAATTTGGAGAGGGACTGCTCGTCAGAAACAATTGCCAAAATGCCGGTCATGTTTTTTGGAAGTTTTTCTAACCAAAGTTCTTTAAGAACTCGTTCATCCATGGAATTCGTTCCCAGAAGATTTTTCATGAAACGCAGAAGCTGGGATGGGGTGCGATCTCCTAATTCGACAGTTGTGAGAAGAGCACGAAGTCTAGCAGAATCGGATTGGCTAGTGCGGTCTATGATGGCTGCTTTCATGGTTGTATAGGGTAAAATGTCGGGCATATTTTGTAGGATATCTTGAATTTCGATGGTTATTTCCAGTGGCAAGGCTTCTATTAAGTACCCAACTTTGGTAGCTTCGCTTTTTATCTTTCTTACCAAGAAAAGAGCCTCTATTTGGATGAACCATGAGCGGGGGTTTATATTGTTAAACTGTGGCAGTTTAAAATATGTGGCATTTTCGCTTTTAACCTCCATATCAGATGGTTGCGTGGACATTTTTGGGTCACCAAATGAAGTGGTTTATTTCGTTATTAAGCGAAAAAACGAATAATAAATGTTAGTTTTAAAAGTTGTGCTTATCTAGCTGCGCGAGCCCATTATAATTTGAATAATCCGGCGATGATTGAATACAAGCGAGGTTAAAATAAAAAATAACGTGATGGTTAAGTACAAGCGAGGGGCTATTAAAATAAAAATCACCTGATGGTTAAGTACAAGCGAGGGGCTATTAAAATAAAAATCACGTGATGGTTAAGTACAAGCGAGGGGCTATTAAAATAAAAATCACGTGATAGAATTCGCCTAGACGGGGTCAAGGGAAAGTAGAGTGCGAAAGAGCCTCTACACGTGTCTTGTGCGATGATGAGCAGTCTGTTATGGATGGATTTCTAGATAAAAAATCAATCTCATCTTATAATGACTATTAATTGTTTTTTAGAAGTCAGATTTGTTCACGGTTTTTCTGAGTCCGGCCTAGTTCGATTTAATAACGAAATTATCTCTACCCCAAACCCACTTAAATTTTTCAAAGAGTCCGCTTGGCCATCTCCAAATTATTAAGTTGCCCGATTTGCACGGCACTAGATAATAATTTTTAAGATTTGTGGCAGTAATTCCGTTACATTTTTAAACAATTTTAAATTCCCTTATCATTTTTTTAAATAAGAAACACGATTAAGAATATTATACAATCTAATAAAAAAATGACAAAACTGTACATAGAAACAATTTAATACACAATATAAAAAACCTTATATGACCAGAATTACTCCGATTTTGATATGATTCTTCTCCAAGCCCGCCATAAAATCTAATTTTACGACAGTGGCCTAGCCCGTCTCGGAGGGTAAACGGGCTGGACTTTTCTCACATCTCATCTTTTATATCAAAATATATACTAATTTTTTTCTTAATTCCCCCCCCCTTAAGAAAATCCTTACTCCGCGCCTGGGCTGGCATGTAACGGATTTTAATATTTGAGGAATGAATGGATGTTTATACATATTCCTGCAAAGTCATTTTTTTCAACCCGAACCCGACACGACCCGAAAGCTTTTTAACTTTTTCAACCCGAACCGAAAGCGTTTTGAATTTTTTCGAACCCGACCCGACCCAAAAGCATTTCAAAATTTTCCAACCCTAACCCGTCCCGACCCAAAAGTAAATAAAGTGATTGGTGTAAAATTGATTTTGATGGTTTAAATGGCAACAAAATATTTTTTCCAAAAAACTACAACAGATTTAACAACATTTTAAAACATGTTTGCCAGAAGTAAAATAGAAAAAAGTAGATCCTAATTCAGAAAAGTTATTTAGTATATTTCGACCAAAGTATCCCACTTAACAAGCCATTCAGTTTCTTCAGTAGGCACCATAAAAAAAGCAGATATTCTTAAACTTTTGCTAAATTAATGAGTCTGTCTTTATTATCAAGCAATTTCGATTTTAAGGCTTATAATGGTTGTAGCAATTGTGCAGAAATGAAAGGATAAAATTTGATCATTTTTTGAAAACTCTAAATTCTTAAATCATGTTTTTTTACATTTTAATCATTCGTTTAATAAATAATGATGATAATTTTATTTCAATATGTAAGACGGTAAAGCAAGTTGAGACATCAAATTTAAAAAAGAACAATTTTCATAAAAAATTATTTTAATTTTGATTTATTTTATCGTATATGATGTTGAGAGGTAAAATGAGGCGAAGCATGGAAATTAAAAAAATAATATGACTTGAGATAAATGTTAATAATTTTTGTAATATTGTTTAATTATTTATCAAAATTTATACCATCAATTAAGAGTCCTTTACAAACATATATTCGAAATCTGAGATAATTTCAATTAAGATTCGATAGTTATAATAAGTTAAAAAATGGGGTCAAATATACCCCACTTAGGGAACTGCACGGGTAGGGGGCCGGGTTCGTAGAAAATTTGAAAATAATTTCGGGTCGGGTCGGGTCTGGGTAGAAAATTTGAAAATGATTTTGGGTCGGGTCCGGGTAGGAAATTTGAAATGCTTTTGGGTCGGGTCGGGTCAAATTTATAGAGTCGGGTCCAAGGTTTATACATTGTAAAAAACACGCGAGACCTATTTTTTTAATTAATGTTAATTGCTAAACAAAGAGTGTTTTTAAATATCGAAATGTACAACTAATTTGGATCATTCATTCATTTAATTTTCTTCCTCTTTTTTTAAATTTTAAAACTCCGAACTCTGAAGTGCTAGCTAATTCTCATAACTAATTCAAACTACATAAATTACTCCTGTTTGTAATTTGACTATTAAAAGGTAAATTATTAATTGCTATGCAATTTATGGGATCGTTTTTTGGTGTCCGTCCGTCGTCCGTCGTCCGTCGTCCGTCGTCCGTCGTCCGTTACCCTATCTATTTGCATTGGGTATATTAGGTTATCGCTTTTTTAAATTAATGGATGAGAAAGAGGTGCCCCACCCCTCATCTCTATCTCCCTCGCTGTGTTATTTTTAATTGCTATGCATAAGAGGTGCCCCACCCCTCATCTCTATCTCCCTCGGTGTGTTATATATAAGATTTGTTAAATTATCTATTATATAATAAACATAGATAAAAGTTGTGCTATGCAATTTAACTAGTTATATAATTAACATAAATAAAAGTTGTTTACTTTTAATTGCTATGCAATTTAACTAGTTTTGGTTATATAATAAATATAAAAGTTGTTTACTTTTAATGCTATGCAATTTAACTAGTTATAAATAAACATAAATAAAAGTTGTTTACTTTTTAATTGCTATGCAATTTAACTAGTTTTGGGGTTGGAATCCCGGAGTTTTTTTTGACTCTTATGATTGTTCTTGTTACTATCATTGATAATAAGAATTTTTGGCCGTCCGCTGGCTGCTGACCAATGAAAAAAATGACCATTGGCCAAAATGTGAATCGAAATTATTTTTTTCGTTTTTTTTGACTACTATAATTGTTCCTGTTTCTACCATTGCTATTATGACTTTTTGGCCGTCCGCTGGCTGCTGACCAATGTTATATAATAAACATAAATAAAAGTTGTTTACTTTTAATTGCTATGCAATTTAACTAGTTTTTGGGTTAGAATCCCGGAGTTTTTTTTGACTTTTATGATTGTTCTTGTTACTATCATTGATAATAAGACTTTTTGGCCGTCCGTTGGCTGCTGACCAATGAAAAAAATGACCATTGGCCAAAATGTGCATCCGAGTTTATTTTTTCGTTTTTTTTGACTATTATGATTGTTCCTGTTACTACCATTGCTATTATGACTTTTTGGCCGTCCGCTGGCTCCTGACCGATGGAAAAAATGACCATTGGCCAAAATGTGAATCGAAATTATTTTTTTCGTTTTTTTTGACTATTATGATTGTTCCTGTTCCTACCATTGCTATTATGACTTTTTGGCCGTCCGCTGGCTGCTGACCAATGAAATAAAATGACCATTGGCCAAAATGTGATTCGAAAACTTTTATTTCGTTTTTTTTGACTATTATGAATTTATATCCACTTTTATTGTGTCCTGGCTGCTGACCAATGGAAAAAAATGACCATTGGCCAAAATGTGATTCGAAAATTTTTTTTTCGTTTTTTTTACTCTTGTGAATTTATATCCACTTTTACCGTGTGCTGGCTGCTGACCAATGGAAAAAAATGACCATTGGCCAAAATGTGAATCCGAGTTTATTTTTTCGTTTTTTTTTGACTATTATGATTGTTCCTGTTACTACCATTGCTATTATGACTTTTTGGCCGTCCGCTGGCTCCTGACCGATGGAAAAAATGACCATTGGCCAAAATGTGATTCGAAATTTTTTTTTTCTCGTTTTTTTTGACTTATGAATTTATATCCACTTTTACCGTGTCCTGGCTGCTTACCAATGAAAAAAATGACCATTGGCCAAATTTTATATATAACCTAAAAATTTATTATAGATGGTCTAACAGACAGCCAACTATGTAATATATATTTTTAACCTTATAAATGCATATATATTTTTTTATTGGGTTAATATATTTCATTTAATTAGATTGTGATTTCATAGAAAACCTAAAAAGTAATATTTAAAAAAATAATATAGGTATTAGATTCTAATTTACGATAAAATATATCGATAGAAACTAACACAAAATTCGAAACCTCCTTCAAAGGTATAAGCATAGCCCGTTATTTCTAATTAAATTGAATCTACTATTAAACTCAGACACGAATTGTACTTTATTAGATGGCGCGCGTAAGTTTATATAATTAGTAAAATTTTTCTACGTGTCATAGATATTACACCGCACGTGTGGCAGGGAAATGTCCGATATTTTTAAAATGAAAAGGTATTTTAGGAATCTGAAAAGGTTATTTTACCCCCGGCCGCCCTGGGCACCTACGGGTAAAGTTTCGAGCGAATCGGGCTGGTAGTTTAAGAATTTAGCCCTTTTTTAAAACTAAAAAAAAACTTTTTTTTAATTTTTTTTTTACATTAAATTAATTTTTTGTTTTTGTTAATACCATTGATAATATGACTTTTTGACCGTCCGCTGGCTACTGACCGACGATATATATTGATTTTCTAAACATAAAACACAACTTTATTATTTCATCATCTATATAAATAACATACTAACTTCTACTATTTTAAAGCCAGCATGGTATAGTGGTTATAGCGCCGGCTTGTGAACTGGAGGTGTGGGGTTCAAGTCAGTGAGGGGACAAATTTTTTTTTTAATTTTTTTAAATTAAATTAATATTTGTTCATGTTAATACCAATGATAATATGAATTTTTGACCGCCCGCTGGCTACTGACCAATAAAAAAATGACCATTGGCCAAATAAATCGAAATTTTTTTTCGTTTTTGAATTGGTTAACATTGATAATTACCCTATGTCCTCCCCTACAAGGGCCTATAACTAATTAACTAATTATTTTGCATCTAATACCCCCTATAGGCATTCTCGCCCCTTCCCACCTTTCTCGCCCATAAATTGCATAGCAAATATGCTACGTTTATACGGAGTATAGAAGAGTTCCCCCTTCCCCTCTTCCCTTCCCCTCTTCCCTTCCCCTACTCCCCTTCCCTTCTCCCCCTTCCCACGAGGGCCGAAGGCCCGAGTTTTTCAATAAAGTTCTATTTTAAATTTTTTTAGTGTTAAATGTGAAGTTTTAGCTAATCCTCATCGTTAATTTTTACATTTAATACATATTCAAAAGCCAACTTAAAAGTAACTTATAATTTTATAAATGTTTCATGTGCAATTTTTTTTATGATAAAATAATATTTTTAAGTTTGATATCAAATGAATTTATCTTAAATTGCACTTAAAACATTTGAACAGTCACTATAAATTTCATCATATTTACTATATTGATTATAATCAGCTATATAATAATGGTTTCATAATAACAATAAATGGATGTTAAATAGTTGTCTCAAGTCTATAACATATGAGCAGTTTACTTGATATTAGGAAACTAAATTTAGATAAATAAATATGAGTTTTTTTTTCACCATCCCCTTTAAAGAATACAAATCATCATGGCTTTTATTAGTCGATTTAATTTTACACACAGCAATTTTCGCGCTCGAAAGTAATTTGCTTTAATAATTTCTCGGGTCGGGTTCGAGTTGAAGTTTTTGCTCGGGTCGGGTCGAGTTCGGGTAGAAAATTTGAAAATGATTTCGGGTCGGGTCGGGTCCGGGTAGCCCGAATCTTATCAGCGTGCCCCCCCCCCCGGAAAATAGAAATTTAAGACAGTTCCCCGGCCCGGCCCACGAGCCGGGCAGCGGGCTGAGCATTCTGATCTCTGCTTGCTACTTACAAAAAAGTTGATAATTTTAAGGCTTATAACATTTTAGCCAAATTACCTTTATTTACCTAATTCGGCTAATATGAATTAGCGATTTAAACATAGGATTTGACTTGATAGAATCACGTTATTTACCTATAACCGAATCAAGTAATAGAGGTATCAACGTAATTTGGATTTTTTCTTTCGCTTAAATCAAGGATATTAGCTTTAAAGTGGGTCGAATATTTTTTCAATTAACAAATTACTGAAAGACGTAGGGCGAGAAAAACATTTATATTGCCCTTTGGTTCAACCATGTGTGTCATTTTTGATTACAAAAACGGTCTTTCAGTCATCTAAACATGTTTTGAAATTCCTTAAAAATATTCTTTGCGAGGTACAAAATCTTTTGCATTTATTGTTTTATTTAGCTTTAAAAAAATAAAACTAACTTCGGAGATAAATTTTAAAATCAAAGTTATTTTGATTACCTTGTCTATCTTTGTTATTTTATGTAGGTTGCAAGTAGAGCTGTTAAAAGTTCCTTTTAAAAAGGAACTTGTCAAGTTCCAGTTCCTTTGCCTAAAATGGAACTAGTTCCAGTTCCTAGTTCCTCATTTTAAAAAGGAACTAGTTCCAGTTCAGTTCCTTTTTTAATTTTTTTTTAAATGTACAAACATCTTTCATTAATTCGTAAAACCAATATATTATATATTACAATTTATAAAAATCATCAGGTAATAAATGTTTATTTGATTTTAACAAAATATTATTTTCAAAGTTGTCATCTAAAAGAAATGTTCGCTTGTCTCCAAATAAAATTTTGTCCAGCTTAATAATCTTTCCACGGGGGCACTTGATGGTAATGGCGTATTATATTTAATAAAAGTTTTTTAAATGAGGAAAACTGTCTAAAAGGCTTAAATTCCGGTTATTAGAAAGCAATAAACGTTCAATTGATTCATTCTTTTCATCATTTTTTAATTCAAAAAAATCCATTTCTGATAAACTAGGTCCAGCCTGTTGAGATTTAGGACTAGGAATATGATAAAAATTAAAAACCAATTAAAGGAAATGAACTTTATATAAATTACCATAAGTCGAAAAATTTATTTAACAAACACTACCGTGAATAAAATACTAAATAATATTTAAATTATAAATTAATTTAAAAAATTTTAATGTAAATTGAAATTATGCGATAAATTGAGAAAAAAAGGAACTAGTTCCAATTCCACATTTTAAAAAGGAACTTATTAGTTCCTTTTTTAAAAAAAAAGGGAACTAGTTCCTTTCTCTAGTTGCAAGCAAACCTATTAAAAAATCAAAAGTGGAGTTTGTTAGGGTTTTGTTTTAGAGTTAAATTATTGTAGTCAATTCCATTTTTTATATAAAACGATTTTTGGTTTTGTATGGTTCGCAATGTATTCATAGTTATAATCATAGTTCAATATTATCATAAACTAAGTAATCATAGCATTAAAATATGCATATGATGGATTATTATATTATTAACAAAAATATTTTATGAGGTAAAGAAATATATCCACAAATTTTTTTATTTAAAACTGATAATCCGCTAGATGGCAGTATGTTTTATATGCCTTAGACGTCGCTTAAAGTTTATTTTAAAATAAGGTAGAAACCATAAATTTAATAATTTTTGAGTTTACAAAATAGCTATTTCGTACCTATATTAATAATTATAAGTTTAGCAATCTAGTGATAGTTACGCTCATGAGCGTACCCAGATTTTGAATTTTTTTTTTTGGGGGGGGGGGGGCAAAATGTTTAAAAGTTCATTTAGAGGGGGGCAAAACATAAATTTTTTTAATTTTTCAATGTTTCGGCATTGAAATTTTTTTTTCTCCTAAATTAGGGCCCGCCCACCCCCCCCCCCCCCCTGCGTACGCCCATGGTTACGCTAAATTTGGTAAATGGAGTTTACTTTTTTCGTTCCAAATGAGTGTGTTTTATCACGATTTTTCTTCTAATCAATTTTGTATATTGTCCTAATAAATTTGATAATATATTATTTTTTAATTTTAGATAGTCTTGTTTTGTTAAACTTTCATTAATCCAGATCAAATGGATTGATAAATTGTACAAACATTATATATTTACACTTGCTAAAAACAGGGTAATGGAGAAATTATAATATTTAGTGGCTTGTGTATATTAAATGAAATGCCACAAAGAAGCATACATAAGTTAATCTTCCATTATAAATGATTTAACAATAATATTTATTTAATTGATTTTAAAATATGTGTAGGCAAATAATTTATCATCGGAATAATCGTTTTAAAATTTCATCACTCTATTTTATTGATGCTATTATTTTCAATTGGTAGTATTAGGAAATTAATGTACAATTCAAATTTTAGTTTCATTTTAAATCTTAACTATTTATTAACAAAATTTGGAAGAATCCAGTTTGATGATATTAAAAATTGAAATTTTGACAATAAAGAGCTAAGGTGATATGGACTTATACAAAGAAGCGAGACAAATGATGTAAATTTATAAGTACTGGACACGGAGATATCGGGTAAGAAAGGAAGAGGACGACCTCGTGCTCAGGGCAAGTAGACGAAGTTATAAAATTTAAGAAGATTCATCAAGACATGGCACTTATCCGATCAAGATGTAGGAAACTCATCAAAACAAACCTCACGACTGTGGAACCAAATGCTCGGTAAAGAAGAAGATATAAAGGTATATAATGTTATTAAAGATGACGTTAAACGCATAAACTCATTTAAAACTGATATCAACTTTTAAGAGATGAGAAATATAAATACAAAATTAAATCTCATATTAATTGCTATGCAATGGGCTCGCATTTAGTTGTCGTGTAGTGAGTGTCGTGACTAGTTGTCGTGATTGTCGTGTCCAACTTGTTTTTGCATATTGGCCGTGGAAACTTATGAGGGTTTTTCATGGCTGTGGACTTAAGCTTCTAAAAATGACTTTTATTTTGCTTTCGCAAATACACTAGCTTATGACCGCTGGTTGCCTTTAATTTTTTGAACTCGCTGAGCCCAAATTCCATTATTGTTTATGGGCCCGACTGATTTGCTTTATACATAAGTTTATTTTTGCAACTTGTCTATGTTGTTACTATATATCGGATGTTTGCAAAACTGGCTATATAATTCCCTGCAAATTAATAATGGATGTTATTTAAGTGCACAGTAAGAAATTAAAAAATGCGCAGTAAAATATGCTCAGTAATATATTTAAGTGCGCAGTAAATTATCAAAAATTGCACAGTTAATTAATAATAAATTGCTCAGTAATTATATATAATTGCACAGTTAATCAACAATAAATTGCTCAGTAATTTAATAAAATTGCTCAATAATTTAGTAAAATTGCTCAGTAATTAGATAGCCATTCTTAGTAATTTTATAATATTTCTCAGTAATTTTGTAGCAATGAACATTGCTCAGCAGGGGCCTACGCAGGGGGGGGCTGCCCCCCCCCTAATTAAAAAAACAAATTTCAATACAAAAACCCTTAAAAATTAAAAAATATTATGTTTTGCCCCCCCCCCTAATTTGTCAGGGGGAGGCAGGGAGTGCCGCTGCCCCTCCCCCCATAAGGAGACTTTTTTTTGCTCGCCGAAAAATTTTTGGTAAGGAAATTTTTTGGATGTCGAGACCTTTCTTTTTGCTCACCGAAAAATTTTGGTAAGGAAATTTTTTTTTGATTTTGCCCCCCCCCTGATTCAAAACCTGCGTACGCCCATGTTGCTCAGTAATTTAATAACATAGCTCAGTACCTCAATAATTTAATAAAATTGCTTAATAATTTGAATTGGTAAGTCGTTTTGAGCATTGCTCAGTAATCAAAACACAACTTAGTTTTAAGTAACTGTGCAAAAATCATATTTAATGAACAGCATCGTAATAAATTACTGAACAAATGAATTTAATACTATGCAAAAAATTATTTCACTGAATATTATTTTTTAATGAGCATTTAATTATTTTACTGTGCATTTGATTATTTTACTGCGCATTTGATTATTTTACTGTGCATTTGAATTTTCTACTGCGCGAAAATTTAATTTTTTACTGTGCACATTAATTTGTCCTCATTAATAATGACGGTTGCTTAATTTTTTTCTAACCCCGGCCAACGGTTAAATTATTATTTTGTTTAATTGCTATTTTAATTGTATATTTGCTGCTTTGTAAATTTCTTATTGTTATTAACCTAAATATTGCATTGATAATATATTTAGACTTTTTGGCCATTTGCTGGCTACTGACCAATGAAAAAAATGACCACTGGCCAAAGTGTAATTGGAAATTTTTTAGTTTTAAATATTTTGTCCTTGATACACTTTTTCACCTGTTGACTGCTGATCATTAGAAAAAATGACCATTGGCCAAAATGGGAATCGAATTTTTTTTATATATTATAATAATAGGCTATTTGGCCGTATGCTGACCATTAGAAAAAATGACCACTGGCTAAAGTTTGATTGTTTTGAGAACAAAGCTAAAGACACTTAAAAGTTAGGCATGGTAGTCGCTTCTACTATGTGTGGGCTCAGGGAAGAAAGCACCACCAAAACTTGGATCAGGTAAGAGAACGGAAAATACTTAATTGCATCACACTGGGGCAAGACAACGGGTGGCGTCAAAGGATGACTTCAGAAGGAGAAATGATGGAGCTACGACAACCTGAAACAAGTGCTCAAAAACAAACTCAAAACCATTTTGGGGCGACTAGAGAGTAACCTGGATACTCGCGACGTAGTCGAAACTCCCAGCATTTCCTAAGGATTTTATCTATGAAAGGGGGGGGGGACTGTAGAGAGGTAAAAGTAGTGCATAGTGCCTCGGGTGATGAGTAAATTACCGATATGTAGAGAGTTTGTGGTTATGCTTCGAATTACAATTAAATTACCGTTAATTGGGTTCAACGTATATCATCGTTTCTGTATACACGATTATCATTCTTTTGTTTAATAACTCGCGATACCCTTCCTAACGTTGACTATTATACTATACCGTCCATATCAGTACTGATATTGATCTTTGGTTGATCCACATTGAATTTTGATATCCAATTGATTTATTGTGGCAGCATTGTTAAAAATGATTCTTTCTATTATGTTAAAGGCTAATATGATATTATCCTCTGTTAATACACCCTGGTAAATGGCAAAACAACGTTTGCCGGGTTCATCTAGTTTGTAAAGAAATTAAACACAAAAATTTTGGTGCATTGTAACTAAAACTAAGTAATTAAACTTACTTATAAAAGAATATACGAATCTTAAATTATGTAAACGAAAATCTATAGCAAATAAAATGAAAATGTTTTAAAGTCAAATTGCGCTTGAAAACGAATGAATGCTTCAGGATATGCAAAATTAAAGGCTAAAAAAGTAAGCAATTAATAATCTATATATTTAATAAAAGTCATGTATTTATATAATTGTCTAAATTTTAAGGACCTTTGTAATTCCATGACTGTTTATATAATCTCCAGCACGTTCAAACCCGTTTATAATACGTCAGGCTCGTTCAAGCCCGTCAAAAAAATTTCTGGCCCGCCCGAGCACGTTCTATTAAAGGAGACTGGGGCTAGTCATAGCCCGGGGTTACTACATTATTATCTTTGTAATTATTTTTTAAAATAATAATGACAGTAAATCAAAATTAAAACCATATGTGTATTTTTCCATAAGGTATAAGTAGAGCTGTTAAAGGTATTAGTTCCTTGAAACTAGTTCCTTTTTTTAAGGAACTAGTAAGTTCCTTTTTAAAATAAGGAACTGGAACTGGGATTAGTTCCTTTTTTCTCAATTTATCACAAAAGGAACTACTTACAAGTTCCTTTTAAGTTCCTTTTGCCAATTTCAATTTGCATTAAAAATTTTTAATTAATTTATAATTTAAATATTATTTAGTATTTTCTGTACGATAGTGTTTGTTAAATAAATTTTTCGATTTATGGTATTTTACATAAAGTTCATTTCCTTCAATTGGTTTTAATTTTTATCATATTCCTAGTAATAGTAAGTTTATAAATATTAAATATATAATATTTTGATTTTACATATGAGTGACATTACCATAATTAAACCTGAAAATATACCCTGGCCTTTAGATCAAGTGCTCCTGTGGAAAGATTATTTAGCTTGGGCAAAATTTCATTTGGAGACAAGCGAACATGTCTTTTAGATGACAACTTGGAAAATAATATTTTGTTAAAATCAAATAACCATTTATTAACTGATGATTTTTATAAATTGTAATATATAATATATTGGTTTTTTGAATTAATAAAAGATGTTTGTACATTTTAGAAAAAAATTAAAAAAGGAACTGGAACTAGTTCCTTTCTAAAATGAGGAACTAGGAACTGGAATTAGTTCCATTTTTGGCAAAGGAACTGGAACTTGACAAGTTCCTTTTTAAATGGAACTTTTAACAGCTCTAGGTATAAGTAAAAAAAAGTTTGTTTAGAAAAAATAAAATTTCAAATTTATTGAGAAAAAACGATTTTTCGGGACTATTAGTAGCCTTGACAAAAAATTTTATTTTGCACATAAAATTTTTTTGGCTGAATATTTTGGATTAATTTAACTTTTATCTTATAAAGGGAGATTTTTAATTGCTATGCAATTTATGGGATCACTTTCCATTTTGTTTGTCCGCCTATTCGGCGTCCGCTATTCGGCGTCCGCTATTCGGCGTCCGCTATTCGGCGTGCGCACCGAATGTCACGCACCGAATGTCTTGTTTTGTTTACTTTTAATTTTTGTTAATTTAACCAGTTTTTGGGTTCGAATCCCGGGTTTTTTTTTTGACTATTATGATTGTTCCTGTTACTACCAATGTTATTATGACTTTTTGGCCGTCCGTTGGGTGCTGACCGATGGAAAAAAATGACCATTGGCCAAAATATGAATCCAAGTTTATTTTTTCGTTTTTTTTCGACTATTATGATTGTTCCTGTTACTACCATAGCTATTATGACTTTTTGGCCGTCCGTTGGGTGCTGACCAATGAAAAAAATGACCATTGGCCAAAATGTGAATCCAAGTTTATTTTTTTCGTTTTTTTTTTGATTATTATGATTGTTCCTGTTACTACCATTGCTATTATGACTTTTTGGCCGTCCGTTAATTGCTGACCAATGGAAAAAAATGACCATTGGCCAAAATGTGAATCGGAATTATTTTTTTCGTTTTTTTTTTGATTATTATGATTGTTCCTGTTACTACCAATGCTATTATGACTTTTTGGCCGTTCGTTGGGTGCTGACCGATGGAAAAAAATGACCATTGGCCAAAATGTGAATCGGAATTATTTTTTTCGTTTTTTTTTGATTATTATGATTGTTCCTGTTACTACCAATGCTATTATGACTTTTTGGCCGTCCGTTGGGTGCTGACCAATGGGAAAAAATGACCATTGGCCAAAATGTGATTCGAAAATTTTTTTTCGTTTTTTTTTTGACTCTTATGAATTTATATCCACTTTTACCGTGTCCTGGCTGCTGACCAATGCAAAAAAATGACCATTGGCCAAAGTGTGAATCGAAATTTTTTTTTCATTATTGTTTTGACTCTTATGTATTTATATCGACTTTTAACGTGTATTGGCTGCTGACCAATGGAAAAAAATGACCATTGGCCAAAATGTGAATCGAAATTATATGTTTCGTTATTTTTTGATTATTATGATTGTTCCTGTTACTACCAATGCTATTATGACTTTTTGGCCGTCCGTTGGGTGCTGACCAATGGAAAAAAATGACCATTGGCCAAAATGTGATTCGAAAATTTTTTTTTCGTTTTTTTTTGACTCTTATGAATTTATATCCACTTTTACCGTGTCCTGGCTGCTGACCAATGCAAAAAAATGACCATTGGCCAAAGTGTAAATCGAAATTTTTTTTTCATTATTGTTTTGACTCTTATGTATTTATATCGACTTTTAACGTGTACTGGCTGCTGACCGATGGAAAAATGACCATTGGCCAAAATGTGAATCGAAATTATTTTTTTCGTTTTTTTTTGACTCTTATGAATTTATATCCACTTTTACCGTGCCCTGGCTGCTGACCAATGAAAAAAATGACCATTGGCCAAAATGTGGTTGAAAAAGTTTTGTTATCCTTACAATACCTGTGTCATTTTTAGGTGTACGGATGTCGCTGCTTGTTACGTCGCAAGTCCATTATTATTATTCAATTAAATTTCATTATTCTCCATTATGTATATTTGTAACTTTTTATGTTTGTTAATAAGTTTTATCTTATTTCCCATTAATTTCTATGTAAAAATTTTTACTTAATTGCTATGCAATTTTTTATTATAAGCCACAATAGGAATTATCCCAATTTAATAACATTTTACATTAACCAAAAGTAAGTTTGTAAATTTTATCATTTTTAGATGCGCGGTCGTAACAGGCAATAGCGGAGCTATTGCATATCGCTGCTAATTGTGCCATTTTTAGATGCGCGGTCGTCGCTGATAGTTTCGTCGTAAGCATTTTAATTGCTATGCTGTTGGAAAATGCCAGGTCCTACTTCAACAGCCATTTAATTTTTGCAATTAAAATTTTTTCTAAAGATAATTAAAAATAACAATTAAAATAAGAAAAAAATTTTCAAGCCGTGATTGAGCGTAGGTCAATACCTGGGAGGAGCAAAGTGATTTTTTTAAAATCTTTATTTCCAATTCTCTATTATTATTAAAAAGTTGATTAATTAATTTTATTATTTCTAATTTCCGCCTGTTGTTATTTTAATTGAAACTATTTTCTAACACTTAAAATTAACCTAATTTCCATCCATAATTCTCCTGCGGAAATGTGACTTAACTTCTTATAACCTTAATTATAGTCGATAAAATTGTGGTTTATTTATTATTTCTAATTTCCGCCTGTTGTTATTTTAATTGAAACTATTTTCTAACACTTAAAATTAACCTAATTTCCATCCATAATTCTCCTGGGGAAATGTGACTTAACTTCTTATAACCTCAATTATAGTCGATAAAATTGTGGTTTAGCAATTTCTAATTGAAATTTTGCTCCATACTTACCCCTTCTTAGTTCCCAAGCGAGCGACTGGCAGGAAATTTGCGGAGAGAAAGCAATTTAAGAATTTTCTAGTCGCGAGAGGAGAGATTGAAAACGACACATGTATCTACAACTAGATAATCAATATTAGACCCTGCGCAAGGATGACACGCAAAATCGTGAAGCGCTCCCAATGGGGAGGGGTACATATCTATTGCTTAAACCTAAGAAGCATGTATATCAGGACGATTTTCTTCTAATTACTGTAAATCTACAAGCTAAAAGCATAAGAAAAATTAATAAAAAATTATGTAAAAAAAAATTATTCATTATATATTACTTGCTATGCAATTTATCCTTAAACGACGTTTAATTTTTTGATTGCCAATCCCTTGTTACATAGCCAGCTTCTGCCAAATTAAAGAAATACTATCTTTTTCTTCTTCAAATTTTTATCACATGCAAAACATACGTTATGAAACGGCGAGTAAAATTGAGGTTTTGAATTTAAATGAATTTTATTTTTTTTGGACAAAAAAGTAGATTTTTATGTTGTGTAACTAGCATGGGAGTAGCCAAGGGGGAAACCCTAGCAATTATCCTACCCCCTATAGGCATTCTCGCCCCTTCACACCTTTCTCGCCCATAAATTGCATAGCAAATATGCTACATTTATACGTACAATAGATGAGTCGTCCCCTCTTCCCTTCCCCCCCCTTCCCTTCTCCCCCTTCTCCGGGGGTCTGGGGGCGGAGCCCCCAGCAGGGGGTTTGGGGGCAGAGCCCCCAACGGGGGACTGGGGGAGCAGGGGGTTTGGGGGCGAAGCCCCCAAGGGGGTCTGGGGGCGAAGCCCCCCGTTACGCCTGAAGGGCGTATTTTTATATAACTATTGCCTAATTTTAAATTTTTTATTAGCAATATAATATGATAAATTATTATTTGTATAAATAATTAGGGGGCGGGGCTAGTCGGTGAGGGGTTCGTTCTAGCCATTGCGCTCTATTGCATTCATTCATTTTATTCCCAAATGGTTAGAAACTACATAAGAAAAACAGATTTGCAAAAAAGTAACTGAAACAAAGCTTTTAAATACTAAAAATTATGGAGAATAAAGTGCCTTTGAGTGGAATTACATCAAGGATACCCTATTGTAGAGCCCTGCACGGGTGACCCGAAAACCGACTCGGGTCGGGTTCGGGTTAAAAATTTTATAAAACTTTTGGGTCGGGTTCGGGTTGCAAAATTTTAAACTCGGGTCGGGTCCGGGTTGGGTTGAACGTTAAATTTTATATTGAATAATATACATATCTTTTAAATTAATGCTATTTTATATAATATTTAAATTGCTCTGGGCTCGTTTTTTGTTGTCCGTCCGTCGTCCACCAAGTTATTGGCGCCAGCTTTGTGACCTGGAGGTTTTGAGTTCAATCCCGGGAGAGGACGAATTTTTTTTTTAAATTTTAATAATTTGTTCTTGTTAATACTATTGATAATATGACTTTTTGACCGTCCGCTGGCTACTGACCAATAAAAAAAAAGACCATTGGCCAAATAAATCGAACTTTTATTTTTTCGTTTTTGAATTGGGTATATAAGGTTAACATTGATAATTACCCTATGCCCTTTCTTACAAGGGCCTATGCCTCTACTGATATGGGTCCCTGTGCCCCTACAAAAGCCTATGCCTCTACTGATGTGGGTCCCTGTGCCCCTACAAAAGTCTATGCCTCTACTAATGTGGGTTCGAATCCCGGAGGCAAAATTTTTATTTTTTTTTAAATTAAATTAATATATTGTTCTTGTTAATACCCTTGATAATATGACTTTTTGACCGTGCCCTGACTACTGCAATGGAAAAAAATGACCATTGGCCAAATTGTGAATCGGAATTTTTTTTCGTTTTTTTTAAATTAATATATTGTTTATGTTAATACCATTGATAATATGACTTTTTGGCCGTTCGCTGGCTGCTGCCCCTACAAAAGCCTATGCCTCTATTAATGTGGATTCGAATCCCGGAGAGGGCAAAATTTTTATTTTAATTTAAATTAAATTAATATATTGTTTTTGTTAATACCATTAATAATGTGACTTTTTGGCCGTCCGCTGGCTGCTGACCAGTGAAAAAATGACCATTAGCCAAAGTATAAATCGAAATTTCTTTTCTTTTTTTTTTGACTAGTATGTATTTAAAGACCGTCTCTGGGTACTGACCAATGGAAAAAAATGACCATTGGCCAAATAGTGATTCGAATTTTTTTTTGTTTTTTTATAGACCGTCTCTTGGTACACTGACCAATATAAAAATGACCATTGGCCAAATGTTTTTAAGTAAAGGCTCAAATTTCAAATGCTTCTTCCAAAATTTTACTAATTAGTTATTTATTTGATGATCAAAAAACGCCTATTGATGAAGTATTTTAAATCAGTGGTTCTTAACCTTTTCATATACGCGGCACCCCAAATATTTTATAATTTTTTTGCGGCCCCCCCCCCATTTTTTTCATAATAATAAATTGGTATGAAAAATAAGCTAGTTTGAAAAAAATTTCCGTAAAAACACCAGACTGCCCCTGGAAGTAGATATCATTCTTCATAATTTTCTTTTATTTTAATTGTACCAAGTGGTAGCTATATATAATTAATGGGTAAAACATATTTTGAAGTCTAATGTCTCAGTTGATTGAATGAGTGACTAGCTTCACTAGCTGGTAGGTTCGAATCCCTGAGAGGATTTTTATTTTTTTTAAAATTAAATTAATATATTGTTCTTGTTAATACCCTTTAACTTTTTAAATATTTGTATAAATTAATAATTAACTAATAATTTTGCATTTAATACCCCCCTATAGGCACTCTCGCGCCTTCCCACCTTTCTCGCCCATAAATTGCATAGCAAATATGCTATTCTATACGGAGTATAGATGAGTTTCGTTCCCCCTTACCTTCCCCCTTCCCATCCTCCCCTTCCCCCCTCCCCCTTCCCACCAGGGCCGAAGGCTTGAGTTTTATAATTAATATCGAAATGTATGATTAATTTATCTCATACATTTATTTTAATTAATTTCTTTTAAGTTATATCTGAATTTTGGAATTGCGCATTTTTAATACAGAAAAGTAAAATATCTTGATGGATGCTAAATTATAATGAACATGTAATTGATATCACAAAACTTATGATTTTCTTAATTCCCAGTTTTCTTTTGTAAATATTAATGTCTCAACTTGTTTTATCGCCTAACTTATACACTAGAATAAAATTAATTTATCATATTACAAACATGATTTAAAAAATTAGAGTTTTTGAAATAATAATCAAATTTCCTCCTTTCATTTTCGCACATTATTGCCACAACCGTTATTGGCCTTAAAATCAAAATTGCCTGATAATACAGACAAACTTTAGAATATAAGCATTTTATATGTGAAAAAATTGCGGGTTCGTTAATATTTTGAAGAAGATAATAATAACCACATTTAAGAGTGCCGCAATTAACTTAAAAGTATACTCTATGTGCCAATAGGCAATTTTAATTAGAGACAATTAATTTTATATATATAACCTATCTTTTTTCGCATGTGACCCGGAAATGATAGACATATAACGTTTTGTCCATTTTTGGTAGATAATATTTTATTGCCATTTAAATCCATTAAAATCAATTTTACAATATTAACTTTTTTTTACTTTCGGGTCGGGTTTGGCCTAAAAAGCTTTCGGGTCGGGTTGAAAATTTTAAAAAGCTTTCGGGTCGGGTTCGGGTTGAAATTTTAAAACGCATTCGGGTCGGGTCGGGTTCGGGTTGAAAAAATTTAAGCTTTCGGGTCGGGTTCGGGTTGCAAAAAAGTGACTTTGCAGGGCTCTACCCTATTGTTATGCAAGTATAAAAAAGTTTTACTCAAAGTTCAAGCAAAACCAGATTTTTTGGCTAAATACAAAACAAGGCTAGTTTTCAATCAAGAGCAGGAACCCATTTTAGCAAACTAAAGAATCTAAATTATTTTCTGTGTTAACTCCTAAAAAGGTACCCATATTATTGTTATACTAATTTACATATGTCTTTAATCGGAAAACAAAATTATAAATTTTCATCCACATGGTATATACAAAACTGATATTACAAATTACGCTATATATTACATTTCTCCCTATTTTAAATGTAAAGTTCCTCGTAGAACCGTACAGGTGGTTTTGACGTTCAAGTCGATCGTCTTAACGTAATCGGACTTGCAACTTTTTTAACATTCGTTTCCAGACTAGTATTTGGACTTGCAACTTTTTCAACATTCGGTTCCAGACTATTATCGTTAGTTTCGACGAACTGGGATTGCATCCTAAATTTTAACTGATCCGCGTGTTTCCTTTAATTCTTTTATCAGTGCGAACATTATATGAATATGAGCCTTTACGTTGTATAATAAATCCTTTGTACCAGCCCGCTTTAATTTCATTCCGAATCCATACTGGATCTCCAACATTAAATTTCCTATAACACGCTTTTCGGTCATGGTAGCTCTTTTGTTTAGCTAATCTCTCCACTTTTCTTTCGGATCTGGTCGAATAAGGTCCAACGTCCTTACTATTCTTCCCAACAACAATTCCGCCGGAGCTTTACCCGTGGTTGCCTGAGGTGTATTCCTGTATGTCATAATTATTTGTTGAAGGCATAGTTCTTTCTCTCCCCCCGATTTTTTTGCTGCCCAGTATCTTGATTTTAGCGTTCGAATCATTCTCTCAGCTAATCCATTTGTTTTGGGGTGGTATGGAGTTGATGTTACGTGCTTAATGTTGTTGTGTCACAAAATTTTGTGAATTCTTCCCGACAAATTGTGGTCCATTATCTGATACTATTGCAAGGAAATACCGACCTGCAAAACCAATTTCGTAATTGCCTCACAATTTGTGGTCCTTTAATCGACGATAGTGTGGCTACCTCCACCCATTTCGATAATGCATCAATTAAAACCAACCAATAATTTCCTTCGACAGGTCCGGCAATATCTATGTGGACTCGATCCCAAGGACGGTCAGGTACGGACCAAGAATATAGGGGAACTTCTTGTTCGTCTTGTCGGCCTTCTTGACAACCGTCACATTCCTTTACAAACAAATCAATACTCTTGTCCATTTCCGGTCATCAAACATAATATCGGGCTAAATTAAGCATTCCTGTGATCCCGGGGTGTCCTTGGTGTAATATTTTTGAAACCAACTTTTGTAATTTCCTCGGTATTATTAACCGATTGCCACGCAATAATAATCCATCTTCAAATGACAGTTCCTCCCTGTGATTGTAGTACGTTTTCATGTCAAAACGGCATTTTTTTAAATCCAACCGCCATTCTCGGTTGATCGCTAAAATTAATTCACGACACAAACAGGGTTTCATTCAGGGGGGAGCCCGGGGGGGTATTACCTCCCCCCCCCCCGGGCAATTTCAAATACCGCCCCGGAGAGTTTTGATTGAAGGAAGCATGAACTCAAGTTCCATCATAAAGTCATAAATTATATTAATAGGCTAAAATTAAAATACAATAAATTGTTTTAATTTGTCAATAAAAAAAATATAAAATTGGAGAAATTAATTTTTTTTAACAAATCAGGTGGAAATAATTCATAGACATCATTTTTTAACATCTGTGAGCCCTAATTTACAATCTTGAAAGTTACAAATTATCTTTAATTAAAAAATATCAATAGGTAAATAAGCATAAATAAATGCTTTTAGAATTATTAAATCACTATCTTACTTATAAAAGAATTATTATTAATAATAGATTCTATTGTTTGTTTTTTATTGATATAATATGCATATTTTGAATTATAGATGTCTGGTAAATATTAAAGTACTCTTTTACACTACTTTAGTAAAAAGGAAAAGCACAATAAAAAAGATGGTAAATATGATTTAATTTGGAATAATTTTAATTATGTATTCGTATTTGTGTTTATATAAAATAAGACATGAATATGTTTGTTTGTAATAGGTAAAGATGGGACTGAATTAAAAAAAACTCTTGTTTTATCCCTTACTATGGGAAATTATGGTAATTATTTTTAAGCATTAGATATTTTAAATATATATAAGTTAAAGGCAGATATTATTCTGCTTCCAGCAGTGAAATTCACATGAACTCTGAAAGCAAGAAAGATTTTGGTTTTAATATAAAATATATTTTCATGTTTTAGGTCAAGATGAAAATTGTAATTCTGCTGGAGTGGGGAAAACTGTCTCTTCTTTTTCTTATGATAAAAATGCTGGTAATTAAAATTATGCAAGTTGTTTTTATTTTATTAATATATATTGATAAAGATGAGTGTATTGGCAGCTCTACTAATTGCTCAGTCTCTGAAAGTGAAAAACATGGGCAATATTTAAAAAACCATCATATAAATTTATGATTTCATGGACATTTAAAGACAAATGGCTAATTTTTGATGAAGCCTTAAATGGGGCTTTATGCTCTGTCTGTTCTCTTTAAAACATACTTTCTTAAAAGAACACGTGCCCGTTAAAATATTACATGTATTTATTTAATGATTATGCGTGTATGTATCTGTTTATATATCACCAATAAAAATCAGTAACTATACAAAATGGTTTAGCAAATAAAAAAAATATTACCCCCTCCCCCCGGAAGTTGAAAATTCCCCCCCGGAGCATTTTTTCTGAAAGAAACCCTGAACACAAAGGTTCTTGTTTATTTGATGTTTTTAGCATTTCATAATCTAACTTTAATTCATCTAACATGAGTAGTCCTACGTGATTGATCTGATCCGTCTCAAGGTATTTTGGATCTGACAGTCTCGACAATGCATCAGCGCATTGATTGTTATCGGTATGCTATGGCTTTGGCTTCTTCCTTTACAAAAAGATTTACCTCATAATCTTGAATACAGCCAGTGCCATCACTGAACACATTGGTATACTTTTCAACCAATTCCTCTTCTATGTTTTGAGGTTTTTCTTCTATAGCATTAATCTTAACTTGATGAGGAAGTTTTAGGTTAAAAGCTGGCATCCAATTTAACCCAAACATGGGGTCTTCTTCTACATTTGTTACAATAGCTGTTAATTTTAAAGTTTTATTGTTTAAATTTACATAGACTTGTGTTTCTCCACATATAGGACCTGGATTATTTCCAGAAGCTTTTATCTTGGGGCATGGTGTTAATTGAGGTGTATTTAAAATGTTGTAGATGTTCTTGTTGATTACAGATACTGATGAGCCAGTATCATATGACATTTTGAAAATTCTCTGATTTATCCTTACATGGATGTATGGTTTAAGGTGAGTTACATTATTTAAGTCATAAATTTTTCCAATGTATTAATAATCGGGTTTACTTTGTTTAAGGTTTTGCACATTTTTGCAAAGTGTCCTCTATGATGACATATGGAACATTCTTTTAAAAATGCTGGACGGCTTCTTTGCCTGTGACTTACCACATCTATAGCAATTCCTTATGAATGATTGTTGATGTTCATTTTTTTTGTAGCAAATTGTTATATTGATTGCTTATTCTTTTGATTTGAGTACATTGGATTTGGTTTTTTATAATTTTGAATTTTGTTTAAATCTTGTGATGTGTTAACTTCACTATTAGCCGTCTCCATTGATTCAGCTAGATTGAATATATCATTAAATGTTACCACATCACCCTCTTTCTTTAAAGCTTCAGGCCATCTTGTCCTGACATCAATTTCCAATGATAGGTTTTGATACTCATTTAAGAGTTGGTCACGGAGCCGTTCATCTAAATTAGATTTGAAGTCACTTTCTGCAGATGATTTTAATCTTTACATACTCAATCAGAGTTTCATCATTTCTTTTAAGTAATCTCATGAATTGTAATCTTGAGTGGAAAATTGTACTTTTTTGTGAAAATACCTTTTTCATTAATTTTAGTAAGTCCTCATATTTAAGCAAGGATATATCTTCAGGGTATAGAAAGTTTATTAGAGTTTCAATGTTTTTCTGACCCATGTATCCTAATATGATTTTGCATCGAGCTAGGCACATTTTTAGCCTCAAAAATATTAGTGATAATTATTATGTATATTGAAATATTATCACCTTGTTTAAAAAGGTATTCCCACAGACTCCATTTTCAGAATAGGTTTTTTCTCGACCGCGCCAATATACTAATTTACATATGTCTTAAATCGGAAAACAAAATTATATATTTTTATCCACATGGTATATACAAAACTGATATTACAAATTACGCTATATATTACAATTGTCATATGATGGCTTAATTCATTAACAAATATGAGGGTTATACTTAAAATACTGATCTAATAGTTATTTATATAGGGATAATGTACTTAATACATTTTGCATATTATTTACTGAAGCTAATAGTTATCTATTTAGACATAATGTACATAAAACATAGTGCATAATTTAATGATGCTAAAAGTTATCTATTTTGACCGCATATTATTTACTGATCTAAAACATAGAATAATAATTCATTTATTTTAATTTTTTAGTGTATTAAATTGCTAAGCTTTAATAATATTAACTATAAAGTATAAACTCCTCAAACTATAAAATTAGATTATGAAACAAAGCTAGATTAATATCATTTGTAAATTATTAAAGTTTTATTCCATCCAATAAAAGCTTATGCAAGATATAAATAGATTAAATGAATTATGATACCCTAAATTTATACTGAGATTCTTAATACATTACATGTTAGAAAAGAGAATCTAAATTAACTTTTTGTAAGATAAGTATAACCAATCTTTAAACTTGTTGATAGAAATTATAAAGGAATATACGAAGCTATAATCTTAAATTATGTAAACGAAAATTAGCGATTGATAAAGGAATGAATGCTACAGGGTATTCAAAAATTAGAGGTTAAAAGAATAGAGCAATTAATAATCTGTATATTTTATAAAAGTCATATATTTATATAATTGTCTAACTATAAGAACCTTTGTAATCCATGTCCGTTTATAGAATCTTTGGCCCGTTCAAGCCCGTTTATAAAACGTCAGGCCGGTTAAAAAAATCTTAGGCCCACTCGAGCCCGTTTCATTAATTGTTAAGCCCGTCCGGGCCCGGCCCGTTGAAATTTTTACAAAGCCCGTTCGTGCCTGCCTGTGCAGATCTTAATTTTTTTATTAAATCATACAGCTTAGTAATTATGGATGCATAAATATTGCCAGTAAGCATGTAGTGTTGTTGCGTCCATTTAATTGATTGCTCGCGGCATCATACTTATGTCTTGAAACTTAATTGACTCATTTACATTACCTTACTACTTCGCGACGTTAATTGACCAATAATATACACCTCGAGCATTTACCACTAAATATAATTGATTTATTCGATTAATTCGCGATTATATAAAGGCGTTTAAAACACTTCTTCAATCACTCTTTACTTTTCGAACTTATTTCTTTTCCCTCACTTTATTATATACCTTCAATAAAGAGTCTCCCCTCCCAATAAGCATGTTTATAAGTTTTTGCAAACATTGGACTTATAAATTTTTATTAAACATTTTATAAACAATAATGGATGTGCTAAAGTAATGAATGGGAACTAAGAGAGTTAATAATATTTAACCATGAGGAGCTATTTATTTTATGGTATATGGAGGTAATATATCTTGATATCACCTCAAGGTATAATTATAAAATGAATATGAGATGCTCAATTACGGTGTATTATGATAGAAAATTTGAATGTATTAAGTTACGGTACAAGCATTTTAAATTCATATGGACCCCTACAGTCTTTAATAATCTTCCTATTTGCAAGCTACATGTTCATACATATATTCTAGATGTAATTGAGTTAGGGACTTTCAATATTACCTTCACCACATACTCAATTGATAGTATTTGTTTACAGAGATGATGATAAACAGTGGCGTAGCTAGCCTTTTTGCCTTGGGGGGCTGAGCTGGTCAAACCATAGCGGGGGGGGGACAAAAAATTTTTAACTACAAATACCCTTAAAAATAAAAAAAAAATTATGTCCCCCCCCTCATCCAAACCTGGATACGACCATGGGTCAAACGCAAATGAAAAAATTTTCCCTCATAAACGTTGGTCAAACTTAAAATTCCGCTACTACTTTGTGTATTTTTTCTAATAACATCACACTGGTAAGTCTTAGACCGCATGTTTCTAGGGCATAAAATAAATAAAATTTATTCATAAATTAAATAGTAATGTAGTTGAAACAATATAGAAAATTTCACTTGGTATAATAAGTTTTTGTGTAAATTTGTAAGGGCACAAGGTGGAACGGAGATATTGACAAGAAATTGTTGCCATTTTAAAAAATAATACAAATAGTAAAAAAACTAAACAACAAAGTTTTTATGATAATATTTTATTGCCACAACCCCAAAAAATCTTGGCCATATATATAACAAATTTCAATTTTACATATGCAATATTGCAGCATTTATATCAGAAAAACAATGAGAACATTTAAAGCCTTTTTTAAGGCTAGATCCTTAAAAGGCGTAATTATAACATAAAATAAAAAATAATCATGAAATTAAAATTCGTTCGAGAATGAGTATTTAATTTAGAAGTTATTGCCCCTGATGATAATATAGATATATTTGCACAACCCCCCCCCCTTACATGACCTAAAATTTAAAATGAACTAATAAATTTAAAGGCTAAATGAACCTTAAAAATATTCTGTCAGAATTAAATGAGTAAAATTTTACTTAATAAATTTTAGATGAAATTAGAGATGTGAGATGCACAGAACAACTTAGCGTTGGTGTACATTTTGTTGAATCCATGGCACACCAAAAGGAATTTTTTGGGGATTTTTATCCCTTGAAAGTTTTGATGCGTTTACAATTGTCTCATGAATTTGTTATTAATATTAATTTATCAAACTTTTGATGGGATATCACTAATAAAGGAGGAAAAAGGGGCACAAACTATTTTTTGGAAATTCATTGGCTTTATATGTGCATGTGGTACATAAAAAAATGCAAGATATGTTTAACAATAAGCATGTGAGATGGACAATTAAATTTAATCCAGGATGGAATTTTCGTAAATTTAATAATATTTTAATATATTTTGAAAGTATTTAAAACAAGTTTAAAAGCCCAGGTGATTTTTCATTAAATATTAAAATTAGTCTTTTAATAGTAGTTCATTACGCCTTTTATTCGATGTTGCAAACGAATCATTTATAAAGTCATGTTCTAAGCGTAATAAAGCTAAGGAAGATAACCTATCTTGTCTTATTATGGAACGAAGATAGTTTTAATCCATTTTAGCAATGAGAACGATCCTTCGCATGAACATGAAGTTATTGGGATAGTTAAAATTATTTTAGTCAAAATAATAAAATTAGAAATACTATTGAGAGCAAAATTTTAATAGGTGAAAAAATATCATTGCAATTTATTAGGAATTATAATATATTATATAATTTTGCCATTATTATTTTGGTATCTGGCAGTTTTATATCATAATGGTTAATTACTGATAAAAGAGATTTAAAAAAGGGTATGAAGGGTTTAAACCTTCCATGGGCGTAGCCAGGGGGGGGGCCGCCCCCTCTAAATTAAAAAATTTGATGAAATTTATTAAAATTATGGCTGAAATTTGAAAAAATAATCATTTTGTTCCTCCTTAAATCATTATTGCCCCTCTCTAATTCAAATGCTGGCTACGCCCATGAAACCTTAAGGACATATATAAATTACAATTAATTTCCGAAAATCTTATGTTTAATTCTGCTATGATAGGATAATATAAATCAATTTTGAAATCAATTAATGAATTGGTAGATTCAAAAGGTGAAGTGTCATACTTTTTTGGTTTTTTAATACGTTTAGAAGATACTAAATCAAAAATTGAAGCTAAATCTTTCGTTATTATAAAGAATTTGATTGTGATCCTCATTTCTAATATCATTTAAAGTTAATATTAGGCTATAAACCGTTAAATTGCATTTTTTAAACAAATATTTGGGCTTTATATTATAATTAAAAGTTATATTCAAAAACAAATAATTATAATCTTCATATTTTTTCCTAATTAAGATAAAATAAAAAATGGCGTACGGGGCCCAGGGGCCCAAGATTTTTCCCTTGGGGGGGCCCATGGGGCCCGGTTTTTGCTCTTGGGGGGGCCCGAGCCCCTTGGGCCCCCCCCCTAGCTACGCCTCTGATGATAAACTATATATTGCTTTCCTAGAGTAAAAAGATGTCATTTGTATATTAAATTAGATCACAAAACAAATCTAGACTATTATAATTCGTTAATTGTGTAGTTTAATTCATCCAATAAGAATAAAAGCTTATTGTACATATAAATAGATTAAGTAAGTTTTAATTCCCCAAATTAATATTGAAATTCTTAATACACTTTATGCTGGGTAAGTAAATCTAAATTAACTTTTTATAATATAAAAATTGTAAAATTTGCATTACAATTTTACTCTCATTTCACTTTTTCTAGGATATAAAAAATATATGAAAGATGATTCATTATTCAAATTTAATCTTTCACAAAACAAACTTTTTATGATATCAAAATCTTATTGCAATATAGATTATAATTAATATTTTGCACAAATACAATCGAAGCCTAGGTGAGTGGATTTAAATTATCTATCAATATAAAAAATATAAGCGTTTCTTATTATGCTATAATATTATACTCTTACACCTATATTTACTAATATTATGACTTTTAAATAATGTTTTATATTGAAAATGTTCTTTATATAACCCTTATTTCATATATTTTATAATTTGAATATGTACCAAAATGCGATATTATGAAGCGTGTGACTAGTTAGCAAATGATGGGTAAAAAAATTATCGGAATTCTCGTATCACGTGCTCATTCCTAATATGGAGTGGTTCCCTTGTATGTCGTATACATGACTTTTTCTATTTTATATGAAACGATTTAATGTTTTGTATGGTTCGCAATATATTCATAGGTTTATTCCTAGTTCAATATTATCATAAACAAAGTAATCTTACCATTAAAATATGCATATAATCGATTATTAAATTTAACATAAATATTTTAATAGGTAAAGAAATTTATCCACAAATTTTTTTTATTTAAACTGATAATCCGCTAGATGGCAGTATAAGCTTCATATGCTTTAGACGTCGCTTAAAGTTTATTTTAAAAATAAGGTATAAACCATAAATTTTTTAATAATTTTTCAGTTTTTGCTAAACAAAATAACTATTTTATACCTATATTAATTATTACAAGGGTAGCAATCAATAATAAATGAATAGTTACGCTAAATTTGGTAAATAGAGTTTACTTTTTTATTCCAAATGAGTGTGTTTTATCACGATTTTTCTTCTAATTAATTTTGTATATTGTCAAAATAAATTTGATAAATATATTATTTTTTAATTTTAGATAGTCTTGTTTTGTTAAACTTTCTTTAATCAAATCAAATGGATTGATAAATTGTACAAACATTATATATTTACACTTGCTAAAATAGATTAATGGAGAAATTATGATATTTAGTGACTTATATATATTAAATGAAATGCCACAAAAAAGCATACATAAGTTAATCCGTTATAAAAGACAATAATATTTATATAATTGATTTTAAAATATGTGTAGGCAAATAATTTATCAACGGAATAATCGTTTAAATTTAATCACTCTATTTCATTGATGCTATTATTTCAAATTGGTAGTTTCATTTCAGGAAATTAATAAATTCAAATTTTAATTTCATTTTGAATCTTAACAATTTATTAATAAAATTTGGAAGATTCCAGTTTGATGATATTAAAAATTGAAATTTGGATAATAAGGACCTAAGGTGGTATGGAGTGTTATAAATTTATAAATTAAATTAAAATTTATTTTATAAAAATCAACTTTATTTTTATCTGATAATCTAAAACATCAAATTATTAAGGTAGATTTTTTTAAATAAGAAATTGACAAATATTTAATGAGCAGTATAAATATCTTTTTAGGTACTTAATTTTTTTTATTATTTTGTTTTACTTATTTTATTAATCTTAAATAAAAATAAATAATTATATTTGTGGCATATGCCGATCTTTAATAAATACTAAATCATATCAGATTTTATTAAAATACACACGCACTGCAAAAAACTACTATATGTTACACACACGCAATATTAATCAAGATCCGTATATGAAAGCTTATATTAAATAAATATCAAAAAGAAGATACGCACATATATGTAAATCATGATAATTATTAATTTGGATATTGGATGATCATACATATCGATCAATATACCTCGCTTACCAAGATATAAAATTATTATTATCGACTATTATATACAGATCACTTTTCACGTTAACTTATTCATATATTATTATATTTTTCACTGGAATAGTTATGAACGAAAAAATGTAGCTTTAAAAATAGTGAAGATAATAAACATTTATTTCGCGTTAGTTTAGAAACAAATAAACAAGTTTAAAATAAAGAAAACCATGATTATAATTTACGCGAACAAAATTGAAAGCAGTAAGAATTTAATATATTCCAAGTTTATTGACAAAATAAAAATTTTACCATAATAAAATGTATATTTTTAATTTGGATGTTACAATTCAATTTAAAAAAATACTTTAAATTTAGAAATAAAGATGTATAAAAAGGAGATTGAACATCTAATGACAAAATTAAAATAAATATAAAAATATAGAGAGCATCATATCTGACAACCCAAGCTCAACTAATTTAATGAATTGCCCAAAAATAATTAAAACCATTTTAAAAAAAATTATTATAAAATAAAGAACTATTGATTTTACCTTAAGGTGTTTTTTTTAATTAAAGCTGCTGAAGAAATCATTTTGTTAATGCACAATAGGCATTTCGCCTTTAAGTTGACTTTATCATCTGTATCATCTATTGAAATATTTTTTGTATGGTTGAAATGGAAATTTGGTTTCTTCTTCTATAATCTCTACTAAATCCATAATAAAACTATTCTTTATTGTATATCTATAAAATGAATATTAATATGACTTACAAGATTTTTCAAAAAATTTTTAATATAAAAAGGAAAAACTGATGTTTAATGTTTCAAATGATTAGATGAAAAATCAATAAAAACTGGGCTCAACATTTAATAATGAATAAATTTAAATAAAATAGAATTATATTTTCATTAAATTTTAATTAACAAATATTATTAATATTTAAAGAATAATATAATTTATATATTAAATTTAAAGGAGCGGAGGAGCGGCGCTCCTCCTCTCCAGCCCTAATCTACTCCCGCGCCCGCTTCTCATTTTTAAAAAGGACAGGCGCTCCAGCTTTTTTGAGAAAAAGGGAGCGCCGCTCCTGTAGCGCCGCTCATTAACAAGATTGATTTTCTTTATATGATATATTAAAATAAGCTATAATTCAAATCTTCATAAAGATCAAGTCATGTGCTGACCAGGATTTATTTCAAAATTGAAATCAATATTCCTCCTCCCATTTGCCCCCCCTCCCTTCTAATTTTTTACCCTCTTTCTGATGCGAGGGAGTAGGGGGCAGGGGGATGTTTTGCCCCCCCCCCCTAATTTTTACCCTCTTTCTGATGCGGGGAAGAGGGGGGGGCAGGGGGGTGTTTTGCCCCCCCCCCTTATTATTTACCCTCTTTCTGATGCGAGGGAGAGGGGGGGGGCAGGGGGTGTTTTGCCCCCCCCCCCTTATTTTTTATCCTCTTTCTAATGCGGGGGAGAGGGGGGGCAGGGGTGTTATGCCCCCCCTAATTTTTTATCCTCTTTCTAATGCGGGGGACAGGGGGGGGCAGAGGGTGTTATGCCCCCCCCCTAATTTTTTACCCTCTTTTTAATGCGGGGGAGAGGGGGGGGCATGGGGGATGTTTTGCCCCCCCCCCAATTTTTAACCCTCTTTCTGATGCGAGGGAGAGGGGGGGCAGGGGGTGTTATGCCCCCCCCCCCTAATTTTTTATCCTCTTTTTAATGCGGGGGAGAGGTGGCATGGGGGGTGTTTTGCCCCCCCCCCCCTAATTTTTTACCCTCTTTCTGATTCGGGGGAGAGGGGGGGCATGGGGGGTGTTTTGCCCCCCCCCCCAATTTTTTACCCTCTTTCTGATGCGAGGTAGAGGGGGGGCAGGGGGTGTTTTGCCCCCCTCCCCTAATTTTTTACCCTCTTTCTGCTGCGAGGGAGAGGGGGGCAGGTGGGTGTTTTGCCCCTTCCCCCCCCCCCCGTAATTTTTTACCCTCTTTCTGTTGCGGGGGGGGGGGGCAGGGGGGTGTTTTGCCCCCCTCCCCCCTAATTTTTTACCCTCTTTCTGATGCGAGGGAGAGGGGGGTTTGCCCCCCCCTAATTTTTTACCCTCTTTCTGATGTGGGGGAGAGGAGGGGGGGGCCCTAATTTTTTACCCTCTTTCTGATCCGGGGGAGAGGGAGGGGCAGGGGGGCATTGCCCCCCTGCCCCCTAATTTTTTACCCTCTTTCTGATGCGAGGGAGAGGGGGGTGGCAGGGGGTGCTTTGCCCCCCCCCCTAATTTTTTACCCTCTTTCTGATGTGGAGGAGAGGGGGGGGGGCAGGGGGGTGTTTTGCCCCCCCCCTAATTTTTTACCCTGTTTCTGATGCGGGGCAGAGGGGTGGGGCATGGGGGGTGTTTTGCCCCCCCCCCCCTTATTTTTTACCCTCTTTCTGATGCCGGGGAGAGGGGGGGGTGAATCGCCCCTCTTCTTATTTTTTAATCTCTTTCTCACCCGGGGGGGGGCCGGAAAACCCTTTTTAACCCTTTCAAAATATTTTTGTGAATTTTTGCGGTCACAGTGGTGACAAATGTCATAATCAACATTTTCTATTGACATTAATATTTTTTTTTTTGAAAATAGACTTATTATATGACTGAAAGATGTTCTACTATTATAAAAAATATTTTTGGGAAGATTTGCGGTCACATTGGTGCAAATGTCTTAATCAACATTTTCTATTGAAATTTTTTTTTTTTGGAAATTGACTCATTTATATGACAAAGATTTTCTAATACTCGAAAATATATTTTTGAAGACTTGCGGTCAACAAATGTCTTAATATACCATATCAATTAAAATAAATTTTTTTAATTTAACTTCATTTAAGAAATAAGCTGTATTATTAAATATAATATTAATATTAAATTTTACCAATTTAAAAAAATTTGCCATCATGGGTAAGTAAGTTTTACTATTTAAGTTATCTGAGCATTTAATGGAAAAACTTAAGGTATTTCCAAAAAGCATATCATGCTATTAATTACTATGCTTTCACAAGGCACCAACACTCTACGTCCTGTTGACTTAGACCTCGCGTTTACAATGCTTATAAGGATCATAAAAAATATCGGACTTTTCTGAGTAACAAAAATGAGTTAAGCATCTTAATTTAAACTATTGCTTATTATTTAATAAGAAACTTAATTTTCTAATTGCTTATGACTTAATTAGTAGTTGACATAATAAAAATAGTTTTATTTTCATTTATTTTATTTATAATAATATGATTCGCAACTTCTACTTACCTTGATATGTTGTACGTTAAAAAAGAAATGAATGTAAAATGATGTAATAAAGAGCATAGCCAGCCCACGCCACACCATGCCTTGTTGTGCCATGATTTTTTTATATATTTAGTTTAGTGCTTAATTTAAATCTGATAGGTTTAAATCTGGTATTGCATGCATTGCAACGAGAGAAGGGAGAGAGAGGGTGGATTAGTACATGAACATGCACATGCTACATGGGAGTGGTGATATGTCGAGTCGCGCGGGATGCCGTTCTCTGATATTGAAAATATAGTTTAAATATAAAATAAAAGGGACATTATATAATTAATAAGTATTTATCTTTTACAAGAGGCGAGGAATTCAAAATATATTTGAAATTAAATTTTGTGATTAAAATTGCTATTGCCGGGAATATTTAGAGGGGGATCTGTTAGCTGTCATTAATTTAGAATGAATTAAAATATTAATTTTTAATTGAAGGATTGAATTCAAAATCTGCTCTCGAATGGCCAGATAAATCTCACTTTATAATCGTTTTCTATTTATTGAAAACACCCCACCTGCACCCCTCTTTCCCGCATCAGAAAGAGGGTAAAAAATAAGGGAGGGGGGCAAAACACCCCCTATGCCCCCCCTCTCCTTCGGATCAGAAAGAGGGTAAAAAATTAGGGGGGGGGGGGGCAAAACACCCCCCATGCCCCCCTCTCCCCCGCATTAAAAATAGGGTAAAAAATTAGGGGGGGGGGGCAAAATACCCCCATGCCCCCCTCTCCCCCACATCAGAAAGAGGGTAAAAAATTGGGGGGGGGCAAAACACCCCCCTCTCCCTCGCATAAGAAAGAGGGTAAAAAATTGGGGGAGGTGGGGGGGGGGGGGCAAAACACCCTCTGCCCCCCCCTCTCCCTCGCATCAGAAAGAGGGTAAAAAATTAGGGGGGGGGGCAAAACACCCCCTGCCCCCCCCCCTCTCCCTCGCATCAGAAAGAGGTTAAATAATAAGGGGGGGGCAAAACACCCCCCTGCCCCCCCCCTCTCCCCCGCATCAGAAAGAGGATAAAAAATTAGGGGGGGGGGCAAATCTTCACAAATTTTTTTTTATAAATAAAACATATTAATTCACTACCTACTAATACATTTATTTTTATTTTCTTAAATTAAAAGTTCATTACCTGAATCTAAATACACAAATATGATGAACAATATAAACAAATTGATTTATTTGCATGCCCAACCCAAAACGACCAAACCAAACCAAAAGGTTAATAATATTATCCACCCAAACCCTTTAGCTGTTTAATACACCCAAACCTAAACGCTAAAGGTGCCCCAAAAAACACCCAAAACGCTTTGGGTTTTTTTACGAAAACGCCAAACGCCAAAGCCCTCCCAAGAATATTCACCTAACATTGAAAAGGTTGGGTGAAAAAAACGCCAACGCTTGCAGGCAACCAATAGAAACCCTTGGTTTTTTTCAACACTAGGTTAAGGTGCCATGATCTTATTTGCAAGCTACATGATCATTTATATATATTCTAGATGTAATTGAGTAAGAACTAAAAGTAGGAATTTCGATATCACCTTCATCACATATCTATTTGTCAGAAGCATTTGATAGTATTTGTTTACAGACCTTTATATTGCTTTCCATAAGTAAAAAGATGTCATTTGTATATCAAAATTAGATCACAAAACAAATCTAGACTATTACCATTCGTTATTTGTTAAAGTCTAATTCTATCCAATAAGAATATAAACTTATTGTAAATATAAATAGATTAAGTAAATTTTATTCCCCTTAAAATTAAACTTCCTAATACACTTTACGCTAGATAAGTAAATCTAAATTAACTTTTTATAATATGAAAAAACTATGATTGATGACTCATTATTTTATTGTAAAATTTGCATTACAATTTTACTCTCATTTCACTTTCTATAGGATAAAAAATGTATGAAAGATGATTCATTATTCAAATATATATTAATTATTCTCAAAAATGTTGTTTAGTCTATCTCTATGTGTTTATATCTCCTTTATTTCATCTATTTTATAATTTTAATGTGTACCAAAATGCGCTATTTTAAGCGTTTGAGCAGTTAGCAATTGAGTAGGATTCTTTTTGTGTGGTTAGCAAATTTGGTAAGTTTAATATTAATGTATATAAATCATACCTACCTTCTACCATTATTTAATTTAAAAATTAATTTGTATCTTACGTTCTATTCAGTGATGAAATTGCTTTCTTGATCTTAATTACTTTATTTTATATTTCTAAATAATAAAAATTTATTAAAAATTAGAAGTATTTTTATTTAAAAAAATTTATCTACTTAAATATCTATTTAATAAAATTCTTAGTTAATATAAAATAAAAAATTATCTGCTAGAGATGTATTTTAACATGGTTTCTATTGTTTTTAATAATTAACATCTTTGGCTCCACATGCAATATATAATGCAGTGCAATCATTTTATTTTAGATTGTAGCTTATGTTTATTTATATATTGACAATTGTTTTAAATTATTACATAATTGTGTTATGTATCTCATTTATGTTGCAAAATGTTTGAATGACCATTTTAAAATATTGAATTTTATCTTACATTAAGCTAAAATTAATTGCTACCATTAGCTTATAATACCTTATATTATTCTAAATAATAAATGTGTTATATATTTTGCACATTATAAATATATGTCTATTTTTTTAGAGATATATAAATCCTTAATATATTTAATCAAAATGTTCTTTATTGATGATAGTTAGAATATATGTGCTTCGAAAAATATACTAAAAAATGTTCAATTTTTATATGTTTTTAATGTACACATTTAGCTCCACTTTTTCACCTTAAATGCGTAGCAATGATCAATTTATTTTAATTTAGGGCCTATGGCTGTTAATATTTTGACACCATTTTTTAAACCTAATGACATTAATTTAGGAAACCCCATTTTTTACATAAAGTGATAGCTTTGATTAAAATGCCAATAATTTACTTCTTATTTTATTAATAGGTGGGATCCACATATATAATGGCTCTTATGCATTCTCCAGGCTGGGTTATATCCAAGCTCTGCCCAATGATAAATTCACCGGCCATGTTGAATAAAATTGCGATTCGTTCAATATCATTTGGCAATTTTTTTCGTCTCAAGATATTACAGGAAAGGCCCGTCAAACGATCAAACGTCAATCCCTCGTCAACTCAAGCCAACCCCTCTCAATCGCAATCTCCTGTTAATGGCTTAGGGGCGGTGGGGGCTGGTGGTGAATATGTTATGGTAAACAAAGATTTCGATGAATACATGGATGAAATCGAAGGCAAAACGCCCTGGATTACCATAGCCGATCGCGGGTTCAAATTCATCTTTTTGACAGAGCTCGTGACCGGTTGTATGGTAGCTCTCGGTCAAGTCTTCAAAGAACCCGCCACCATCAATTACCCGTTTGAAAAGGGTCCTATATCACCCCGTTTCAGGGGAGAACACGCGCTTAGGCGTTATCCTTCGGGCGAAGAACGGTGCATAGCGTGTAAATTGTGCGAGGCTATATGTCCAGCCCAAGCCATAACCATCGAGGCAGAGGCTCGGGTCGGAGATGGTAGCCGTCGCACCACGCGTTACGACATCGACATGACTAAGTGCATCTACTGCGGTTTTTGCCAAGAAGCTTGCCCGGTAGATGCCATAGTCGAAGGTCCGAACTTCGAATATAGCACAGAAACCAGAGAAGAGTTACTGTATAACAAGGAAAAACTCCTAGCTAACGGCGATAAATGGGAAGCTGAGATAGCGGCTAACATAAAAGCTGATTACCTGTATCGTTGAAATAATTATACTCTTTGCTTTATACAATCGTTATCTGTTATTGCATTCTATAAGTCGATACGCACAAAAAGACACCCGTTTTGATCGAGTTTTTGTTTATATACATACTTATATATTAAAAACGAGCCCATACATTTCATAGCAATTAATATGTTTTTGTGTATTTCGCGCGTTCTGTGTGCTTTAATATGAAATTTCATATATTTACATTATAGGATTGGTAAAAAAATGTGTGTTTAGATAGAACTTGTTTTCAATAAAACGTGACTCTCATAAATTAAATAAAGTGGGAATAGCCTTTAAAACCTAAAACATTTTATTTAATTGTAATTTAATGAGAATATTATATTAAATTTTAGTCCTGCTTAATGCCTCTCTTGCAAGTACAACTGGTGTTACCTGAATAAATAATTTAACATTATGATGGATCTAAATTTACTTAAGTTTTAGTATTTTAATCATTTTTAAAAAATATTGTCTCGGGAAGATGATAACAGGAATTATATCATTAGCTTGCAATGTATAAATAAGTCTTCAATAGATGGTTTTAACTCCAATATCGCCGGGTTACGAGTGTGCAAAATAAAATATACAGAGAGTAGAGGTGTGCACGGATCAACTATTTTTGATCCGATCCGAAGGGTTTTTGAAAAATTTTATATCCATCCAATCCGAGTTTTTTAAAATCCAATCCGATTCGATCGAGTTTTTAAAATCTAAATCCGATCCGATCCGAAATTTTTAAATTAAAATTTTACGAACAGAACTTTTTATTGATGATTAAATTCAAAATACATTAAAATAAGGTATAGCAATTTTAATAGACCTGAAATAAATATAAAAATTTATTTGACTAATTCCATATTATCATATAAAAATAATGAATCAATTTTCTGGTTTAATTCGGGGAAAGTAGCTACGCGTGTGCTTTAAGGATAGGGGAGATTGTGATTGATGATTTTCGGAGTTGTGTTGAGATAGAAAGAGATGCGCGTGCTAAAAAGGAAACGGGAGATATTGATTTATCATTGACACTAACTCCTTTCTCGCCAAACAAGAAAGTCTAGCTAGGGAAAAACGCTAGGGAAATACTGATAAATATATTAGGGTAAGTAAGGTGAGAGGTGGTATTGGGCATCAAAATGGTAAAGTAAAAAAAGAAGGCAAAGATAATTATGAAAAGGTATACTAAAATTATTAATTTAACTAATTAGAACTTATTATTGTTTATTTTAAATTTGAAAATCCGATCCGACTAAAATAAAATGTTGATCCAAACCGATCTGACTTCCAAAATTAAAATGTTGATCCGATCCGATCCGATCCGAGTTCGGACGGATCGGATCGGATGTCGGATGGGATTGATCCGTGCACACCTTTAACAAAGAGCTCAGACCACAAAGTTCTCATCCTCACATCCACGTTATGACTTTAGAAGGAACTTTACAGCATTTAAAAGTTTAGTATACCCCAACGTCCACCGAATCATTTTCATCTCGGTGGCTTGTAATAGTTTTCCTTCCGTAATGTTTAATGCCCATGTTTCGCTTCCATAGAGTATCACCGGTCTTATAATTAATTTGTAAGCTTTGCTCACTGTCGTATCAACGACGAAGCCTAAATACCTCACCCCACCACCATTTGCCCCTGCCTTAGTAGTCCTTTAAGTAGTGATGGAAAAGTTAAGTATTAATTAATGGGTGAGGAATGCCAAAGATAGAATAAGGCCGAACTTTAATTGTTTATTACTAAGGCTTTTTATTATATCCTCAAGAATATGACTTACTTATAATTGTTTATTACCAAGGCTTTTTATTGCTTATTACCAATACATCTAAAGAAGGGAATGCTCTAGGTGGAATAGCTGTCAAAATTAGAATAGGGGAATGATGTTTTAGTAGAATTAAAAGTTAAGATTAAGGGAGCAGGTGTATTAAGAGTGGAGATATTTGTGTCGGGGATGGAATATTGTATCCTCATGGTGATTAAAATAAGACCGGAAAGGTTCGAAAGATGTAAAAATAGATAAGTTAAACTTAATAGTTTTTCTATATAAGGAGTAGTCAATATAATAATAACATGAACAGGCCGGGGTTAGAAAACCTTAACGATATAAAAGCCCATGAATACACTAAAAATTAATTAATAAATTATTAAACTAAAAAGTGTTCCTCACAAGTTATTTCCCCGTTGGGGGGAACCCCTGCGAAATTCCCTTCTAAAATCCCTACGACATTATCTCGATATTTTGTCCACGCCGTCTGAATAATATAATAACCCCTGAACCCTTTCCCGTCGATTGTATTACCGATTGAGATTACCTGAAACGCTGTTATATCGATACAATAAATTGTTGTCTAAATGGAATAAAATTCATGGGCCAACAACAACCCTCTTCTTTCTTCTTTTCAAAATACAACACTCACCATATTGGCATTTTCTTGTCGCACATTACACCGGATATTCTTCGTTATTTAAATCCCGGCATTGACTTCTATTGAACACGGGCCGGACCGAACTCGGGCCAAAAATTACAATTTAAATATGCAGCGGGCTCGAATTAAACCAGATGGGTCAACCCGAGCCCGGCCCAAGATAAAATTTAGCTAAAATATTTTTTAAAACTTTTTACCAATTCCTTTGTTGAGTAGGCTGGAAACAAAAATTTATATCTTAAATAAAAGGTGCGGGTGGGTATTCTGAATAGCACTTTTATAAATTTTTATTTCAAAAAAAATCGGGCCGGACTCTGGTTGGGCTTTGGTTAATAATCTCGGACTCCGGTCTTGCTTGGGGCAAAATAAAATAAAAAGTGTCGAACACGGGCCGAAATTTTTTATTTTGCAGGGCTCTATTTGTAGGATGCGCATGGGCGTACGCAGAGGAGGGGGGGGGGGCAGGGGGGCGGGCGGCTGCCCCCCCCCCTCCTAATTTACAAGAAAAAAAATTTATTCAATGCAAAAACATTGAAAAATTTAATAAATTTATGTTTTGCCCGCCTCTAAATGAACTTTTAAACGTTTTGCCCCCCCCCCCTAATTCGAAACCTGGGTACGTTCATGGGCATGCGATGTATATCTTTCTACTATTTAGCTTTTGTGCGACCTAGATGCTCTTTCCCGTTAACGTTCTCACTTTCCAGCACGTTATTCGCATTCTTTCCCAACCCCTTTCGTTGTGAGTCGGGCAGTAACCCTAGTGTATTTTTTACATTGCACGGGCGGGGTATGCGGTGCGTCGGTTGTGTAAGACGCTTTTTAAGGACTATCATGATTTTAGAGTTGGGTTTTATAGCCGGTTTACAATAGGATAATATTACCTAATAAACATATGCCCAATTTTATTAATAAATTTTGATTTTTTACAAAAACTCTTTTTCAAAAAATAGAATATATTTAAATAGATACTAAGGATTAAACAAGTATTAAAAATTAAATTTAAGTCTGAAATAGCAGGTAGTGGCAGGAAGGATTATACATTAAATGTTTTCCCATAATTTTTAGTGTAAATGATGTTTGGAATTATTAAAGAGCAATTTGATTTTTTTACTTTCAAAAGCCAAATGCGAAAAAGATTATAACTTTGGTATACAGAGGCTTTTTTAGGTTTATCTGGGTTACTCTTTGTTAACCCCATTTTTTCAAAGTTCAAGTTTTATTGTTAGTTTGGTAATAGAAAAAGATCCTAAAATTTAAGTAGGACCGAGGAAAGATGAATTACATTTGGCACTTTTTCGTTTTTTATTTACCCAAAATTATTTGACCCCCTTCCATTTCCTTCTACCCATCATTTTAACAAGGTTATTATTTATGTTTTTAAATCTAGATGATATAAGTATAATATAGGCAATCGAAATTAAAAAACTCATTATTTTATCCTGGTACCCAAATAACAAAATTGTTAACACATAAAATTCTAGCCTATCGAGTCTATAAAACTCACAATCCTTTTTCAAAAATTAAACTTGGCACATAAAAAAATAATTGTCGAAAGAATTATCACGATATCAAGTAGAGGTTAGCAAAATAGAATAGTTTTGTCTTGATATATAATACTACTTCTTCTTTTAGAGCAAATAAGCAAATAAAACAGTTTAGATTACCACACCCTGATTTTGAACTGGAGGGTTTAGTCAACTGGTAGGCGAGAATTTATCAACAAAAATAAATATCTTTCTTAACTCATAACAATGCTGCAACAATAAGACAATTGCTATTTTTCGAAATTCTAATCTGAACTCGCTTTATATGTAAGGTTTTTTAAATAAGAAGAAAAAATAAATTTATATTCATAAACTCAAGTCTATAATACACAGGTCAAAACATCTTCGGAGTTATACATAAGTAAAACATCTTAGCGATTTTGTCGAGGACATATCAAATTCAGAATCACAAATATTTTAATGATTTAATTTAAATTGTTCATAGCTAGTATATGTTGTTCTAATTTTAATTAATGTAAATATATGGAATATCTTTAATTATAAATATTTCACCTTTTATACCACAAAAATAATATAATAGTATAAATATTGAAAATTGTATGGCGTTGATGGGAATAAGATTTAATAATTAATCTGAGAAAATGTTAATCCTTCAATAAAATGTGTTCTACGCATATACATTACTTTATTTATATGACTACGTAGAGATCAAACCATGCTCCCTAACTGACTTATTTTGTATTACTCCGTATATTTAGGGTAAATCCTGATCTAAAAATAATAGGCATAATATTGCAAGATTTTTATTAGTAGGATCATCTCATAAATTCTAGGTATTTGTTTGCTCTTAAATTAAATGTTTATTGCTGTCAAATAGAGAAGCGATACAAGTAGTGTTAAAAAATTATAATATTTATTATAATCGTTTTCTTATAAATAAACCTTGTTAAGGCTACCTTTTTTCCACCTTTTACACCATATCTGTTTACAAGTCCCCTCAACATTATATGATTATAGTTTTCCTGACAATACCATAGTGGTTAAATTTTTGTAGTGTTTTTAATGGCTGTCATTGAGAATCGCTGCCCTCATTTATTATTTTTTAATCATGTGTTCGCATTTACAAAACTTTGACTTGCAATGTACCAAGTTTATGGAGTAGAGCGCAGCTGACTAAATTTTTAAAAACGGTCATGGCTGACAACGAATTAGATGTCGACAAACTTATATCCTCACTTTTGGAAGGTAATTATAGCTAGTAACTCATTAATCTTTCAATAGCTAAAAGTGGAAGACCTGGTAAGGCAGTGCAAATGACTGAAAATGAAATTCAGACTCTATGTCTAAAATCACGCGAAATTTTTTTGAGCCAACCTATATTGCTAGAGCTCGATGCCCCTCTTAAAATATGCGGTAGATTTTGCTTGTTAAATAGTTTATTAGTTTTAGGGGACGTTCACGGCCAATACAATGACCTATTGAGGTTGTTTGAGTATGGAGGTTATCCACCTGAAGCAAATTATTTATTCTTAGGAGATTATGTGGATCGAGGAAAACAATCTCTAGAAACTATATGCCTATTATTAGCTTATAAAATAAGATATCCAGAAAATTTTTTCTTGTTAAGAGGAAATCATGAGTGTGCCAGTATTAACAGAATATATGGGTTTTATGATGAATGTAAGCCTTTTATCTTAAATTTAATATATGACCAAATTTATAACTGTTTTACTTCATTTATATATATTTAAAAAAATTGCTTAAATTTATTTTAATAAATGAAATGTTTTTATTTATAAATTTAATGTGTCTATTAATTTTTGTATAATATTTGATAGTAAACTAAAATACTTTTTTAAGTAGTAACATAAAAGACTTACTTATGTGAGAACCTTTTTTGCTATATTTATCTAGTCATTTATTGTTCATGGTGTTAATTAAGTAGTATAAATATTTATTAAAGGCAAGAGAAGGTACAATATCAAATTATGGAAAACCTTTACCGATTGCTTCAATTGCCTCCCAGTTGCAGCTATCGTGGATGAAAAAATATTTTGTTGTCACGGAGGTATTAACATGATCAAATTATTATTTTAAACTAATATATTTTGTAAAATCTGTTTTTAAAATATATTCCTATAAAGGATTATCTCCTGATCTTCACACAATGGAACAAATAAGAAAGATACTTAGACCTACAGATGTTCCTGATACAGGTTATTTTTATTGCTTTTTTGATAACCTTAATGTATTCCATAAATGTGCGTATATATCTCTCACTACAATTATTCAAATAAAAACTTTCTTTCAAAAAACATTTAGAGATTGTTATAACTGTTTAAATTTTTTGGGTAAAGCATTTTTCTGACTATTTATCATGGCTTCATAGGAATAGCTTATATCAAATGGGTGAATTAATCAAACTTATACAATCAATTTGTGTTAAAATAGATAGGATTTAATTTATCCTATTTTTACATTTTTAATAAGGTCCCCATGTAATCCATTTTGGATAATTTATGTAATGTCATTTTTGGTTAAATATTTATAATATTTTTCTTTAAAACCATAATTAAATTTTGTGATTATTTCTCTTATACATATGAGAAAGATTTTAAAAGCTTAACTTATTTTGAATTGAGAGGTTTTAAACTGAGGTAACTTGAACAAGCGAAATTGAAAGCTAAAATTGAATTTAAAACTTGATTTAGAACTATACCTTTAACTATCTTTTAATCAACTGAAATAGTTAGTTGATTGGCATTTGGAATAACTGAGTAATTAACATATCGTCACTTATACTATAACCTTATGCTACTAGGTGGGGTTCAACGAGCTCTCGCAATAAAGTTTAAATTTGAAATTTAATTTTAAAATATATTTCTTGGCTTTTAAGGTTTGTTGTGCGATTTGATGTGGTCTGATCCCGACAAAGAAGTCCAAGGCTGGGGTGAAAATGACCGGGGCGTTTCCTTCACTTTCGGACCCGATATCGTGAGCAAATTTCTCAACAGGCACGACCTGGATCTCATATGCAGAGCCCACCAGGTCCCACTTTTCCATGGCACATTAAATTTTGGCTGAGATCAAGGGGATTTTTTTATTAATTGCTATGCAATTTATGGGCTTTTTTCATACTTTTTCTTGTTTAAAATCAAGGATTTTCTCTATTTACGTATGATAACAATTCTTTTTAAACATGGAAATTGTGCATTAGTTGGAAAATTAACAAAAATGTTCTGGGCGGGGTTGGGCTTGGAAAAACGAGAACTTCGGGCCGGGTTAGACTTTATTTATTTGAAGCAGTGTGAGAATATAGAAGCGAAGAGGCGTCAGCTAAATGCGCTGTTTTTACATTGGATTCACAAAAATCGAAAACCTTCAATTTCTTAATGTTAGACTAGGTTGACAATTTAAATAAGAATTAAGTTCGATTATAAATCTAAGTTGTTATGATCGCATTTAATTTAATCTGGTATAAACAACTAATACAGTCTATTAGTTGCATGCAAATTGCTAATAATTCAGCTTAAAACTGTATATTATTAATAAACAACTTATTATAGCATCGAAAGTTAAAAGGTAATTTCAGCCTTCATTTTGGAATTTGCAATTTCAAATTTGTATGTGACCAAATGTGCTATCAAAAGCTGCGAGAATTGTAGTTAATAGAATAACAAAAATTATGATCAACCAAATCCTTATTTTTTGAGGGACAAAAATTATATGAAATGAAATTCAATTTCTTTTATAGGATAAAAAAATTATATTATAGATGGCGCTAATTATACTTTTAGCGAATATTTTATGATCTTCTCAATCATTAAGTTTTTTTGCGAAGATCAAAATTATTACAGTATAGTTATATTGTTTATTTGCTTTATACTTTATTAGATAATAGTGTCTAAATATAAAATTTTGAAAACAGGTAAGAAATTTTTAAAAAAGAATAGCGTCCGAAATTTTAATAGGTAGTGGGTAGCCGTAAGAAATTCTCCCAATCTGAATAATTCCATATTGGTTTTAACGATTCAGGACGCCAATTTTTGACCCTAAAAAAGTGAATAACTTGGTTTTTCTCCAATTTTTTCCCTTCGAATCTTCCGCTGGGTACAAAACGATACCATATTTTTGAGAAGATACACGTATAATAGCCCTAGTTTCCAAGCCATTTATTAATAATAACTAGCTGTTTTTTGGTACGATTAGCCCGTGGATACAATATTTTGAAAAAGCCTGTCTTGATTTAAAGCTTTGACCCATAATGTCGCGCTCGCAATCATAAATTTTAAGGGCTCGTCTTAATATCGGATTCAGATTCGAATCGCTCGAATTTATCTTTGTCTACATATCCGATCCAATTTTATGGGGCAGAATCGATTGTAATTATTAATAATTTGTTTTTTTATAGTTAAAAATGTTTTTTGTTTATTTCAACTGTTAAGATTAAATCCAAACTTTGCTAATACCTAAAAATTTAAAAGCATACAACATTTAAGCTTACGAAAAATTTTGCATCTTAAAAAAGCGCTATCATGTTATGCGTTTAAAATGTAAATTGTGAATTGGAAGTTAAGACACGCCTATGTTATAACCCGTATGACGATTTTTGCTGCGCAGCAAAATCCGATATAAGACAAGCCCTAAGGTGCTATTAATCAGAGATCAGCCAGGCCGTACAAATGTCTTACATTCCGATTTTCGGACGGTCCCGGACGGGCACCATAATAAAATTCAGGCTCGTTGAGTTTTTGTATATGGTGTATTATTTTGTTTTCCCATATTATTTTGTCATTTTTTTATTTGTTTGCCCAATTAAAAATCCAAGTTCTTATCCACAACAAAATCAAGAAATTTAAAGCTTTTTAAAATTATATCAGAAATTGTCGCTAAAAATTGGGAAAAAAATCACCATTTCGGGCCGGACAGCTTTAATGATTCGAGCATGGCTAAGCGAATAGATGGGTTCGGCGCGCCTGGACGATCAATTTACTTTTTAAAATCGGACAGGGCCATAAAATGTTAACAAATATAACCCCTGCTCTTTATATTAACTTTTGCGTTTAATTCGTATATTTGAATCGTTATTTCTGGGACAAAATAAAAACGAGACGGGACAAAATAAAAACGTTTTGTTACTTACTGCATGCTTACACAGGTGGTGGAAGATGGATACGAATTTTTTGCTAAACGCCAACTCGTCACCCTATTTTCCGCCCCAAATTATTGCGGGGAATTCGATAACGCGGGCGCCATGATGACCGTAGACGAAGCTCTCTTATGCTCTTTTTCGGTATTTTGCACTTACTTTTCATTTATTATGATTAGGGGACCACAAAATTCAGAAATCGTCAGGGCTAGATATTAAGGGGGCCTGGAGGCTACATGACCCCATATCTTTATTTTTCGGACTGAAAGGATTCACATTAACTTTTGAGTTGCCGATTTAAAATTTCTTCTGTAATAACTTTTAGGTTCCAGTAAGACCTTGAACTTGGGAAGGTTTTTTGTTTGGCATTTATAAAGAAAATCGTGAGAGGTGAAGAAAGTTTGGGGTCTATTTGACCCCACACCGCGATGTTAGGTCTCTTGCTGAACTTTTAGTAAGATTTGAGTTACCACGGTCGTTTTATTGATGAGTTTAAGGATCTCTATAATAACTTTTAGGTTTAATAAAGGGCTTAGGAAGCTTTTGTGTGTGACTGAAATGAAAAGACATTTTTATTCCATTTTTCCTCCTAAAAAATGGGGACAGGGGAAATAGAGCTTTTAGATGGCATTATAGTCTTATTCTTGCAAATTTAAATTAAATATGTTAATACCCTTTATGTTATAAGATTTGTGTCAATAAAAAATTAAATTTTTTTCAAATTCTCATTGATTTGCATATTAATCTAAATCCCGATTTATTTTACTTAAGTAATTTAGATGTCCATTTATTGTCTCTTGGGATGACAAAACTACTAAATTTTGTCATATTATTTTTAATTAAAATGTTTCTTCTCTTTTATCCCAAAATGCTATTGCGCGTGTTACTTCATTCAAATGGAATTGTTTTTTGATAATAATTTTGGACAATCCAGAGCCAGTAAAAAAACATATTTTAGATAGGGATTTTTTTGAATTTATAGATTTTGAAGCCATCCGAAAAGAAAACTAAATACCAGTATAGCGGGATGCTCAATTCAAACGTGGCTGGCAAAACGGGGCCTCCTCAGCAGGCAGCACCCTTCCTCAATAACTCTTCCACGAACGAAAAATGCAAGAAATAAGGATTTTGCTTTTTTTTTGCATTTCCCCTCGAAACCTTCACCAACTCAATAATAAAGTGCCCACAGCAGTCCCCCTCTCCCCCCCCCCTTGTATCCGTTAAAAACTTTTGCGATTTTTATTTTGGCCAGGCCAAGGTTAGAATTTACCCCGTTCTGTCCTACCCTAAGCAACGCGCTCTTCCTTCACCGTTATTTATAAAATTTTGACTTTTATCGCGAACATACTATATGTGTGTGACAAAGGCACCTCGGTTTTTTGTACACAATTTTGGACTCTTGCGCGTTACGGATTGTTTTAAATGACGCGTCATTTGATTGACGTGATATCACTGCGTTTTTCAATGCAGGACGAAACGAAGACAGACACGGCATATGCATAAATCACCAACCATCTCTCGAGTGTCTATATATTTTTTCTAGCGAGGCTGTTCAGCATTTTTAAAGGCCAAAAATTTTATCCCTCCAAAATGACATTTTTATATATGTATATGAAATTACCTAATATATACACATAAATTTACTTGGATGAATTTGATCTGTATATTCACGCGCGTTCGAGATTTCTTTTTACAGCACCATTTCGTCACAATGAATAAATAAAGATACAAAGTGTAAAAATTTTCTTGTTATTTTGTTGCCTGTTTTTATAAAATAATCTTTGATTTTTATCTTGTGTTATGCTGCTTAAGTTTCACTTATTATGAGGAAATTTGGTGTAAAAATTATTCAACATCAAATATGTTTTAGCAGTAGTGCCATAATTTATCAGATGTCAGTTTTGTTTGCACGAACACGGCCCGGTCCGATTTTATAACCAAATCGCCCGCTCGAACCCTATTAAGTGTTTACCGGCCATGCCCAATCCTAGTCCTGCCTGGCTTAAAATGATGATTTTTTAAATTTTTATTAAACATTTTGGCAAAGTTTCCAAAAAATTGCAATTTAATTCTCAATTTTTTGGAGAGGAACTTCGAATCAGAGGCCAGAAATGCCCGGCTTGGCTTGCTGCCCGGCCCACGGCGGGCGCGCTTATAAGATTGGGGCATAATTAAATTAAAATCATAGTATATTATCTAGTTACTTTTTTATACGATTGTAAATCGCAAATGCTGCCACCGCCAAGTTAAATCTTTGCCCGACTCCTTTCTTAGCTACGTTTATGGAAAAGATTGAAATATTTGTATTTATGTAGCCATTTCATTGTTCGCAATACACGTGTGTGCCGTCTAGACTTAAAACAAAGGCGTCATGCCATTGTCACACAATGTATGCACATATAAGTGTTGAATCTAATTCTTTTAATCTTTTATAAAATAAAATTTGGTTCAATTCGCCTTATTATTCCCTAATCTACGCTATTACTTATTTCTAATTTCTATAATAATTAATTTCCATATCATTCTTTTTTGCCCCATTTCATTCGTCCTTTATATTCCCTTATCTACGCTATTACTTATTTTTATAATACATAATTAATTCACAACCATTCTTTTTTTGCTTAAAATAAAAATTTCCTCATATTCTATAGCAAAGTAAGTATTACTAAATTAATTTTGTCCCTTGCAAAGAATACTTTTAAGAGATTTATTAAAAAATCTCTTAAAAGTAAGTATTACTAATTAAAATTATTTTTTTATTAACCTAAATGCATTAGCAAATAATCTATTAAAATTGTGTGACCATTTTTGAATTGTGGTTGAAAGATTTTGGGATCGCATAAATTAGGGTCTAACGGGCAAATTTAATTAATCAGGCCGTGCAGCTCTAATGGTTCGGGCTGGCCGAGTGGACACCTAGAAGGGTTCAGTCTAGCAATTTAGTTAAAAATTTGGACAGGGCCGGGTTCGGACATAAAAATTTAAACAAATCGGACCTCTTTTTGGGATCGCATAAATTCGGGACTAATGGGCAAATTTAATATTTCGGGTCGGGCAGCTTTAACGATTCGGGCGGACACTCAGATGGGTTCGAACGGGCAATGAAGTAAAAAATTGAATCGGGCCGGGTTCGGACAGAAATTCCAAACAAATCTGACCTCTGCTTCGAATAATACTTATTATACAATCAAATATAAAAGTGACAAAATAATGCATGCGTAGCCAGCATGGGAATATGGGGGGGGGGGCAATAATCATTTAGGGAAGGGCAAAATGATAATTTTTTGAAAGTTAGTCGATACTTTTATAAATTTAAACAAACCCTAACCCTTACCCGCCCCCTTGGGTACGCCCATGCATACACGAGAACAAAACATAATGGAATCTCATTAAGCCCGAATTGCCTGGGTCTTGTTATGGTGCCCGCCCGGGCCCGCCCGAAAATCTAAATTTATGACTTTTGCGCGCCGTGTGGGCCGGGTAAGCAAGGTCGGGCAACGAGCTGGGCTTTTCTGATCTTTGATAATTATTTCAAACTCTTTAACATCCATGTTGTGGATCTTATCAATAACTAAAGGTATTTTTAGAAATAAACTTTGATATTAGATTGTGTAATAAAACGTCTCATATTAAAAATCTCCTACATACAAAATATATAGCTCAAGTTCGATCATGATTATCCTAGTAACACGTACTACCTTTAGAGAACTGAAAACTAAGCCAATGCAACGCTTGGCCATAGCTATTAATTTATAAAGAATAATTCGTTTATTTTTAAAATAACATACACGAGCGATGTAATTTTCTCAAATATTACTAATTATAAAAATTTATCTACTAACTATTCCCGCGAATCGAGCGTTTTTTCTTGTAAAAAATTGTTATTCAATTTTATTATTAATCCATAGCTTTCGGTCCTCCGCAGTGTTCTTGCACCGCCAGGCCCTAACGAAGTTTGATGCAGAACTTAGGTGTTTAACCGAAGTAATAACCAACCCCTCCCCCTAGGCTTCACACTGCCTTCCATCGAAACTGGAGGGGAGGGGGGGGGGCTATGTCTAGACTCAATAGTCTCTGTTTCCCTTTCAGCATTCTTATCGAGCCGTCTGTCTAATGAAGGCTTCATCTCATCATTAACCCAGTGTTTTAAAAACGGCTGGGTTTTGTTTGGTCGACCTTTGGTTCAACTAATACTAACGGTCTACTCTAGTCTATTTTTCAAATTTCGTCTAAGCTTAAAAGGTCGACTAAGAAAAACGGACCAAAAAATCTTTAAGCTGTTTATGTTTAGCCGATTAAAACAAAAGATCGACCAAACAAAACCCAACCGTTTTTACGACACTAATTAACCCTACAGCCTGTAATGATATGTAAATTTTATATCTTTATTCAAATATCAAACACCATAGTATATAATACAAAAGTATAAAAGTGTGAGTTGATCGCGAATGTAGTGAATAAATGTAATAAGGCACTAAAAATTTTAAACTTTAATAATACTATAATTTTTTTTTGTCACATTGCGACAACCACTCTCACTACCTTTGACCCCCAAGCCTCAAAAATTATTTTTAAAAACCTAGGAAAACAAATTCTTTGCTATCCCATGGTAATCGCGAATCGTTTTTTATGAGACAGAGAATCGGCATTACTATTTGCAAATTTAATTCAATAGTAATATCGGAATGTTTTCCAGATATTTATAATACTTAACTTGTTTATTTATTTCATTCATCTTCACAAAATGTGTATTATTACCTTGAGAAATAAAATTAAAACAGAAATTACTTATATATAAAAAATTGGTTAAAAATATGCAAACTATTGTTTTTATTCGGGTATATGTAATATAAAAGTGATATTAAAACTAGCATTATACATTAAAAACATAGTGTATCTTTTGAATTAAAGTTAATGACTAATGATTTAGTCAAGGTTATATATTAAAATTAAAAAAAGAGCTTTTAAGAATTTTGGCATGATACCCTAATTAATAGACCTACTTGGTTTTTATAATGTATGTTTAAAATGAAAGGGAAAGTTAAGTAGATTTTAATCTACATTTTTAATTTTATAATATGACATTATATTAGAAACTCCAATTAGTCGAGTGTACATTTTTGCGAAACCCGGATTCATTTTCATTCGCTCAAAAAAGTTCTCTATTTTTGTTAAAAGATTATAGTAAAATTTATTAATTTCCAAACCTAAAAGTAAGTACTCTTTTTACATATAATTTTATTTATTTCTCATTAAACCAATGTTTTTATGATATACCAATCAATGAAATTTATTTTTTTATTTAAAATATAATTGTTAGATGAAATTTTTGGTGAAAATTTTAATGGCTTTGTTGGTTGTAAGTTTGATTTTGGCTATTGCAAAAGCCGATATCCCAGAACATGATCCAGTTAGGCCCCCTAATTCAGATGGTCGATTCATTTGGACACGTATATTTACTTATTTTCCAAATCAATTTTTTTTATTTTAAAATTATATTAATTTTTAATATTTTCTCGGCCTAAAGAAATTTAGTTATTTTATTCACATAAAAATTGAAATACTTATTTTTATGCGTAATATAGGTTGTCCATTTCAATATTGCAAATTAGTGTGCCCAGATGGCTTTCAGAGAAATGTTTTTGGATGCCTATTTTGTCTTTGCAAATAATTTATGAAAACTATCAATAATTAAAATTGTTTTTTTTTATTTATTTTTATTATTTTATGATAATTAATTTGCAAACGCTTTTATATTTCTTTTTGATTAATTTAATATGTTTTGTATGCTATGTATGTATTTTGTGTATTCTTGAAGGTTTTAAGAAGGAATCGAATAAGCATGTCATCACAATTTAAAAAAACTTCAGCCAATTATTATTTCCCTATTTTATCTTTCAACATATTTAAATTAAATTTAAAAGAAAACTTATTTATATAATCTTAAAATGTATAAATTAATTTGGTGTTCATTTTCAAAGATTTAATGAAAAAGTTATTCAATTCATTGTATTTTCAGCAAACTTAAGCGCATATTTAAAATATTTATTAATATTTAACGACAAACCTAACAGTATCATATTTTTGCAATCAAAAATCACAATAATTCATAAATAAATCTAAATTTAAAATATTGTGCGATTTCATTAAATTAATTGTGACCATAATGGATTAATCACCGTAAAATCATCACAAATAAAAATGCATACTACGTAGTAGATTTACAATAGTAAATAGTGTGCCCCTTTGCGTAATTTTTAAAATAATATAACAAACAACATTAGACCGGGTGTCGCAATTACAAATTTTGTAATAAATTAATGTGGTGTAGGGGTGGGTTTACAATATTAAAAACCGGGAATCGTAGTGTAACGCGAGTGTGATGTATTCCAAGTCTTTATCCAGAACATAGAAAGTGCATTTTGATGTTTCGACGACGATAAGCTTTAGCGTGGAAGTGAGTATTTTAAAAATTGTTTTCGTTACTTAAGGATTAACAATCCACAAGTCGGTCGAGGTCCCTAAAAGTTAAGATATCACCTTTAATAAGTAAATTCCCAACTTTTGATTTAGTGTGTTTGTTTTTTAATTTTATATCGAATTAATATCGTGACACGAGCTATGTACCTGGGTCTACACGCATTTAAAATGACAGGCCATTCTATATAAAGCGTTGCGTGTTACATATAAGACTTAAGACGGATATTAAAGGATCTTACTTAAATAATTCAGGACCATGTATCTTAGATTTTATTTTTTAAAAAACCTCTCAATGGGCAATTAAAGATAGAGGCCTCAAGGGGGTGGAAGGAGTAGGTTAAAAGTCGAAAGCTTTCAGAGAGTTTCTCTGCTCGGTTGTAAATTTTAAGATGGCCGCCAAAGTCTTATAATGCACGTCGGCCGAGGGTAAAGCAATCCCACCGTTCTTGCCCAACCCTAGGAGGTAATGATACAAAGCATCCCTCAAAAAACCGAGTCGGGCCCTATGTTCGGCTCGGTCGGCCGCTCGGCATTCTCCGGCAACAAGGACTTGATCACGTGATTCTTGAGCCAGGGCCATCAGCTGGACCAAATCCAATTGGATCGCGCCCAAACGATCGTCTATCGTGGTCACGTGACTGGTGGAAGTCACGTGACTGCAATTTAGACGGGTATCTGAGCAATGGACGACCCGTGTCTATAGAGAATATAAAAAATATCAAATTTTATCTATTATGCATATAAGAAAAATACATTCTCTTAAAACTTATTTAAAACGTATCGAGTGTATGTGATATTATAATAATTGAACTTTATTTGCACATTATACATAATATTTAATCTCAAAAAGTTTGATATTTAAATTATTAAGCAAGAGCTGCTGTACCCAGTCAAGTGTTGCTTTGGCTCGGGCATTAATTTACAAATTTTTAGGAAAAAAATATAACTTGTGAAAAAAACAAAAAACAAGGAAGTTCTGTTATTTTTTATAAATTAGACCCAAATTTAAGAAATATTGGCTGATAGACATGTAAAAAAATAGTATATAATATTAAAAGTTTATATATTTATAAATACAAAAGTTGAAGTTAGGTTAAAAATTTAGTTTAACGTAAGTAGAAACCTGTGATTTAGTTTTTTGAGGTGTGAATGGAAGCAATGTCTCATGGCGATAAGAGTTTAATGAGCTCAGAGTATCTTTAATTTCAGCCAGATTTTCATTAATTTTATTGTATAAGATTGAAATCATATTTGTTTCATTTAATCCTAAGTCTTATGAATTGTGTTGTCATTATGAGTGTTTATAAAAAAATATTTATAAAATATAATTTACTTTCTTCTTGATCAAAATGTAAGGTCTTTCTTTCTTCATTTGATTTTTTAAGTAATAAAGCCACCTAAATATATAATAAAATGCCCATATTTTTACTTGCTCTTCCAATCTTTTTATTTTCTCATCCTTTATTTTTCCACTTTTCTCTAATTCTCTTATTTCTTTTTTCTGATCTTTTAATAAAAGTGTTTTCTTTTGTAATGGTGTCAAGTAAGAATCTGTTTCTGGTATTATATGACAATTGCAATGATATTTTGATGATCTTGTGGTTGTATCATAAGTATTTGATTTTAAGGAGCAAGCTTAAACAATTATAAAAAGGTATAAATTATGTACTCTCTGGAGATGATTGGGCTGGAGATCTATATCCATTACAATATATGCCATCAATATTGAGGGATAATGAACTATGTGATTGTCTATTATATTTCTTCATATTATCTTTAAATCCAGGCATTGCGCAATAGTTTTATATACTAAAATAAATGTTCATTTCAATTGATATAAATAAATTTTTTAGAGTACTAAAACTTGCATAGTTTATTATACAGTTTAAAGGTGAAATAATTAACAATCAGTTGGTCAGGTGGGAACCTTCAAACAAATTTTTTTTTAAATTTCTAGGATCTGAGTGATATTTCAAAATGTTATTAATTATAACTAGTAAATGAAATATTCAAAATTATTAAATAAATTTAGTATCAAAGATAATAAAATCTGTTAATAGCTTATAAAGCTACTTTTTAATACCATTTTATATTATTTAGTTTAAGGTGTTAAGGACCCCTTTTACCATCCTAATAGCTATTTTAAACTAACCAAAGAAGGGTCAATTCCAAATGTATATGTTTTATTAGGCCAAATAATTTAATAATGCAATAGAAATATACAATAATTGAATAATGCATAACAATCCTACCTATTGAGATAAATATCGCTAGTTTTAATATGCTTACCTCAGCAAAAGGATAAATGAACGTCGTTGCCTACATTTAGGGTTATAGAGACGCTGTCTAAACTAGGGCATAATAATTATAAATTGAATAAACTCAATGTATTAAATTACCCCCAACCAAGTACAATGTCAGCTGATGTTAAGAGTCATTAAAACCAGAGGCTAATCTATGATTTAAACGTTTGGCGTAAAAAGGGGCTCAACCATAGATTCCACTTACTAAGCACTTGGGAATTATTGGGGCAAATAGACAAATACATTCGTGAATTATAAATTGTAAAATCTCTATATATATACGCCTACAAATCACCTACAATGTGACAAATCAGATTTATATATAAGCATAGAATTAAGGGTTAGATTGGGATCATGGTTCAACAAGGTCAATGTTACAATAGTTTGATATTTATTACAGCTTGGTTTAAAATAGTCACGGTTATGATAATATTATTAGGGGAGACTCTTTATTGAATGTATATAATAAAGTGAGTAACTGGTGTATATAAAATTCCTTTATATACACATATATTAATTGGAATCAATTAAGTTTAGTGTTGCCTTCGCGAGGTATAAACAAATCAATTATATATAGTGGTGATACCTCGAAGTATGCTTGGTGGTCAATTAACGTTGCGAAGTCGTAAGGGACAATTAAATCAATTAAGCCAATGGACGCAACAAATATTCCGCTGGGTAAAAACGGAGTTCGGGATGTTTGTACTACTAGCCAGTTTTCTTCCGCCAACCGTGGTTGTTAGTGAGGTGACCGAGGTGTGAGTTGTGTGTGTGTTGTTGTGTTGCTATCCAATATATTAATAAGATACATGCCACGGGCAGAGGTATCTATATTGGAATTGCAAGCGGTCGTCAACTAAACCGGTAAGCGGTGGTGAGAACGTTGGTAGTAGGTGTTATTGTTTTTGTCGAAGGTAGTCTTTGCTCGTTGCAAGAGGCCATGTGGTGTTGATGTTGAGATGGGTTTTTCGATTAGGGCCATGCAAAGAGCAGTGGTTGGGCAGCAGTGGTTGAACGTTCGGCAGACTTTGTTGTTGTCTATGTAGAGGTGTAGCAGGGCATCGAGGTCTTTTTGTCGTAGTAGTAATCAGGTAGGAAGGCATAGCAGTCGGACACGCAGACTTCGATTTTTAGAGGTTGACGTGTTTGGTTGTTCGGCTCGATCGTGTCTTTACCATATTTGTATTTGCTGCCAGATTGACTAAGAAGTGTCCAATATCTAAGTTTCATAATTTTAACAAAAAAAAACAAAGACGCCGTTGCTTAAGGGCGTATTCTGGGGGAGGGAAAAAAACGGCTCCCCCGAAATGCGGGGTCACCAATTATTATTAGGGGAGACTCTTTATTGAATGTATATAATAAAATGAGTAACTGGTGTATATAAAATTCCTTTATATACACATATATTAATTGGAATCAATTAAGTTTAGTGTTGCCTCCGCGAGGTATAAACAAATCAATTATATATAGTGGTGATACCTCGAGGTATGCTTGGTGGTCAATTAACGTTGCGAAGTCGTAAGGGACAATTAAATCAATTAAGCCAATGGACGCAACAATAATTTGAATATAGGATTGATTATATATATTCCATATGACGTCCCAATTAATTAGGAGTAATACATAATTGAGATACATAGGTGTAGCTAGGGGGGCAGGGGGTGTCGGCTGCCCTCCTAAATCCTAAAATTTGTTGAAATTTATTAAATTATGGCTAAAATTTAAAAAATGATTATTTTGCCCCTCCTTAAATCATTATTGCTCTCTTATAATCCGAAAGCTTGTTACATGTTGAGATAAATTGGTAGTTCTAAAGATCTAGGCCTAATTATTTTTGGAATATTTATTTAAATTACTTTGAAAAATTGTTCTAGAACCCTACTAGTGATGCGAAAAAACCGAGAAAAATATTAAGTGTGAATCAATATGTATGGAATATATTTGATATTAAAATAATTCCTAAGTGTAGTAAATATTATATGTTTTTGCAAAAAAATTAAAATTTGGCAATGATTTACCTAAGTTTGGTTGATTTTTGTCATACATTTAAATACGTACTCTTTAATTTAAAGTTTAAAACCTTATGTTCTTAATCCTATAATAATGCTGCTTTCTTGTTGTTTTTACAACGTTTTAATTTGTGCATAGTCATCAATTCTGTAAATAATAATAACATCATTAAATGTCACTTGCACTTTGTGGTTTATAGCGCTAGAGTAAACATGCAATAAACACTATGGGCTATAATTGATGATGGTTATATCAATGGACTTAAACGTTTGCCTTAAATATCTTAAGGTCTACTTTGAAGCTTTAGCAAGGGTTAATAAAGGGTCTCAATTTACTCAGTTATGCAACTAAGTCAACTATAAGCGAACTTATAATTTTCGAAGTCCATTTATAGTTGACAACACAGTGAATTTGATACAATGTTATAATTTGCTATAACAATAAAATTCAATTTTCTATATTTCAAATTTATTTAGAGTTTTTTTAGTCTGCACTTTTTATAGAAAATGTTATCTTTATGAGTTAATTTATATCTTTATATCGTCAATGAGATGTCGTGTCCTGCTAAATCTTGAAAAAAGTTTGTGTATTAAAGTTTTTCCAAAAATATAAAAGTTTGCCATTTGGATTTTTGAACACTTAACATTTTTAATAAAACAGGAGAAATTTTTATTCCGTATATTAAAGTCGAGACGAGACGAGAATTCTCGTCGAGACGACCGAGATTTTTCTAGACCGAGACGAGATCGAGATTTTCATAATCGCTCCCGAGACGAGACGAGATTTTGTTTTCGAGACCGAGACAAGACGAGTTCGAAACACTAAACCCTACCTTAAAATCTTGGGTTTCAACCACATTTACAATTCTTCTATAGGGCAGTTATAGCTTGTATAAGAAATTGATAATATAACCTATTATTATCAAATCAATCAGAAATTCGCATGTCTTATATTTTTTTTGCAAATTTTTTAAAATACATGAATATCCTTTTATATATAAATATTTAATATAGGAGTTAATATTAAAATGGTTAAATATTTGATATAAATAGAACGGCCTTTTTTGTATCCCTTATTTAATTAATTTAAAAAGTGTAATTCTATAATTATTTCTAAGATTTTCAAAATTAAATAGCAATCTTATAAGCATGACATAACCTTATTATTTGGCACAAAAACTCCTTAAACCTATCCCCTGCATTTAATAATGACCTAAACGGGTTGGCATGTTTGCCTAGGTAAGGTGAAGTTAAAAGGAATATCTGTCAAAATATTGACAACTTAGATCTAAATATTTTTATGTTATGAGTATTCCACCAAAAATTATTAGGCTTGCTACATATTTATAAACCCTTGTCTCAGATTTAAGCCTTTATTATATAACTAAATTCATTTTTAATCATATTTAATATACAATTGAAATAGATGCATATCGTTTCAAATTTATTTTAAACTAAAACAATATTTTGAAAAATAGAACATTGATCTATAGAATAAACAGATTGGTAATTATGTTTTTAGATTTTTGATTTAAAATTTCTAAACATCTGCATCTCTAGGAGTTAAGAGAAGGTTTACATTCGCAAGTGTTGCAGCCCTTAGCGTCTAGCACATATCCATAAAGACACATGAGAGTTTCAAGACACGATAAATATGCACAACTTTTACACGTGCAAGTGGGACAATTTTTTGAATCTAATTCCAGTCCGTACGAACATTTTATAGATTTTAAACAAGGCAGATTCGGACATCTCATGCAGAGGCAAGTTTTGCAGCCTTTAGAATCGAATTTTTGGCCGTGAGGGCAAATTGAATACCGAAGGCAGGGTAATTCAGGACAAGGGTTGCATTTGCAGGTCGGGCAACCATCGATATTTTTTGCGAAACCCAGTGTACATTTAGTGTAGCTACGACATGGCACTTCTGGACACAAGGCTTTATAATTAAAAAACTTATAACAAAAATTTACGATTAATTAAACATGATGCGAAGAAAAAAATTTTTAGATAGTTTGCCCGGCCCGTAACGTGGATAAATTCAACTAAGCCTTTAGTCCAAGCTGGGGTGAGACCAAAACCTTAGTTTATAATTATGTCAGCGAGTTAAAGACCCTAAATTTGTTTTTAAATAGTTGCTTTTATACTGTATTGCAGAAATTTAAGTCATTTCTACTTGCATCCTTTTGATATAAAACTGTTGTTTTAAAAATGCTAGCTGATTTTGTAATGGCTTATTTTGAAACTAAACTATCAGCTCTTAAAAATTGGCCAAATTAATCGAAAATTATATCAATTAACATGGACATAGCCACGAAAAAAAAGATTGATTCCTTTATTCTTAACGAGTTTTAATTAAAATTTCCGAAAGTCAAAATTTTCCCCCTCCCACTAACTACATTTTGCTAAACCGATGTATGGCAATAGGTGTAATTATAAGGATAAAAGATTGGTTTTTAAATATATGTTAGTCAAGTTGTGTAGGGGAGACCGGAGCTAGTAGTAGACAGGGGCTACTTTTATCCTTTTAATTGTTTTTTAAAATATTAATCACAAACATTAAAAATTAGAAAAGAATGATTCAATGTAAAGTGTAATGAAAAAAATTGTTTGAATGAGTTGCTGTATAATCAACCTATGAAAATATCGCAAGTTAAAATTAACACAGTGGGAATAGGTCGATACATGAACATTTCGTTAAATCATTTTTTACAATTAAATCATTTAATAAGACTTGAATTATAGAATTAAAATATATAAAATAAGAAATTAGGTAAATGAATAAATACTTGAAATTCCACATACTTTCAAAATTAGGAATAAAAGGATCAACAGGGCCTGCATTTGAATCCACTTAAATCTCGTGCTAAAACGGCAAACTTTAAAATGTTCAAGGCCACACGGCTACAACAATTATACACATCATGCCATTAATGTTACTTAGTTTACACATATGCAAAAAGGCTTTGATGTCCAATTTTATTTATGTTTTTGGATATAAATGATATAAATTCGGCAAATAATTTTAGAGGGTCATCATATAAAATAACTGAAAATTTTTAAAGGGGACAATGACAAATTGCTTCATTTATTAGCTAGAAAACATTTAATTGTAAATTAGTGATGCAAAACAGAAAAGTTTTAGGTCTCAAAACTATAGAAAAACAGTATTTATTCGCATGCAATTCTAAAAGGGAAGGGGGGGGGGGTGAAGGTAAAAAAATTAATATTCAGACTCTGAATATTAATTTTTTTAGTGGATTTCTCCTTAATACACATGATCTAGTTATTAATCGGTCATGCAAGATATATATTTAATTTAAAAAAAGCTGATCACTGAATATATTCTAGATTTTTTATATAAATATACCATTTAAAGACTATATCAGATACCCAGCGCGCAAACAAATTTAAATAATCATTATTTTACATTTTTGCCGATCATATCGTTGGCAATGACACTACTTTAAGCTTTTGTTCATAATACTAAATATTAGAAATGAAGTCGGGGAGGGGGAGCGTAGCCTGATATTGGACAAGACAGGACAGGACATTTTTCCTGGAGAGGGTGACTTAAGGATCCATAGTAATTAAAATTATAATATAAAGCATTTTTCTCCTACTTTTCAAACTATAGCTTAAATATAGACTAGATAGACTGCTCATGCCATACGTTGCATATGGTTAATTGTGTGTCAAATTTTCCACCATTTTGAGGAGAGCAATTGGTGTATTTTAACCATGTAATTTTGCCCTATAACAGTCAATTTACCTTCCTCACTAATTTATAAATTAAAACGAACTTAAATAAATTAATATTATACAAAATATTGATGGCGTTATATTATTAATTCGACTTCTTACCCTTGGCAGAGGCCGACGTCTTTTTGATGTTGCGCCCTTCGGGAGGCTTCTGCCTCTGCCAGCGCCAGGAAATAACTGCTTCCGAGCTTGAACAACCTCCATTCTTCACGGCGGTTGCCCAGTTGAAGTTTATCGCCGTGGCTAGGGTGGTCAGGCGTGCCAATGTTTCCTTGAGAAGCACATCGGGGGATTCCTCGTTGAAAGTATCGGTTACTAGGAATAGATACTGGGCTTCTTTACGGTCTCTTTGGGAGACTTTAGTGGGGAAAGTGGCCATTAGCTCCTTGAGCTTTTCGATCCTGTCTGCTATTTCCAGGATCTTCTCCGTCGGGGTTTTTGCGGCTAGTTCGAGTTGAAATATGTTGATAGCTGGGGGCGGAGTGGCTTTTTGGACGCTCAGCTGATGGATCAGTTGTGTAATTGTTAGCTGGGATTGGGTAAACTGATCTTGTGCTAGCCTATTTTGATCTGAGATGACACGCAATAACTCGGTTAGGCTCGCTTGTTCACCTGCATCCGAAGCAGCTGGTGACCCTTCTTCGAAGTCACTGGGATGCGGGTTTTGTCCTGCCAAATTTAAATTGGAATGGGACCCTCTGCGGGGATCTGTACGTGCTGGTCTTACCATAATTATCCAAAGAAAAAGAATAAAATTCGTAAATATAGTAGTACGCGAGATAAATGAAGGTACTTATTTAAGGTAAGATCGCGAAATTCCAAAAAGCGAGTGTAAACTATAGGGTTTTCCTTATAAACAGGCGGATTGAGAGACGCATGTGGAAGGCATTGAAATGTTTGACAGTTTAAAATTTAATGATGTCAGGTTCGTAGTGAGTTTAAAGAAAAGCGTTGAGAGGTTAGTTTTAGCTATGCATTCAGCATGCACGTTAGCTGAGGTGTTATTATTAAAAATCATCCCCTATAAAGTTTAAATGTATTTAGCTATTTTGGAAATAAAAGATTTTATAAATGTGAAGCAAAATAAGAATTTATAGATGGACATTAAATAGGTAAGTGAAATAAAGTAGTTTAGGCTCAATTTTATAATCTTGAGAATTATAAAAAGGTTTTCTATAAACATATATATAGTACCATTATAAAGTTATATTAATATCTTTTTTTGAAATATCCAACATGCGGCAAAAGTAGAAAACATTAAGAAATCCGCAGTCAATTTGATTACAATCTTATGTATAGCTTTTGACCTAATAGTATTTTTAAAAATACGTAATTACACCTTTTTTTGGACGTTATAAAAACTTTTTATTTTTACTGGAATATTCAACAATGTCGATAAGATAAACACATAACGTATACGTACAGCATTATTAAAATATACATTTTTAGTTAAAGAACAAAACGTAACGTGTGCAACAAATAATCAATTATGCAAAGATATAAATGGAAAGGGGAATTATGGATCTATGCATTGACAAGTAGGACATCCTATATTATTAGGGACTCGACCGTATTTGCAATAGGTAACTGCGAAGCAATCCAACACCGGACATTGATTGCAACTGCAGGTAGGGCAGCCTCTGCTATCTAAAACCTGGCCGTGAGCACATTTAATGAACTTGAAACAAGGCAGATCCTCACAGATTCTACAAGGGCAAGTAGGACAACCCTTGCGATTTGTAACGTGACCGAAGGGACAACTGGAGTTCTGAAGACAGGGCAGGTTAGTTGGACACAATTTACAATCGCATGTGAGACATTTTGTCACGGGGTCTTTGATATGACCCAGGGTGCATTTAGTGTAACTCAAGCAGGGTAGTTTGGGACAAGCTAGGAAAAAATGCAAAAATTGATAATTGCAAAGTATTTTTGAATTTATGCAAAGTATTTCATGCTTATAAGTACTTACGCAAACATTCGCACAATTGACATCCGTAATGATCTACCTTTAATCCATGAATGCACCTAATACCACAAGGGGGTCTAATGGGACACTTTACTAAAATAGAGTTATTATATAAGGGTATCTAATAGAAAATCTTTATATATTTTTGCGCTTAATTTATTACAAAATAATTTAATTTTAAAAGTTTGTATAATCCGAATATTTAAAAACTTAGTTATATATAAATGAAACTAACACATTATTTTTCCAAATAAAGTGTATATACAAATTTTATATATTTACCTGGATAACTGGCTTGAGAGATAATAAAGAGAGAAAGGCTTAAAAAGATGGGAAAACTATTCATTTGAGAAATAAATTATTATTTAGAATTGAAATAAAAAAAATTTAACATAAAAAACGTATTAAATACCTCATGACATGGTATAAACATCAATAAATTAAGCGAAGTGGCATGATAAACTGTAAATTATCCAATTACTTTCACAAATTGGCTTATGTACGTCTCGCATATTCTTTCGCCGTTGGCATTTTTTTGAATCCGGTATTTATATATAAATTAAAGGCGTAACCAGATTTTAAATAAATTTTTGATTTTTTTGTAATTTATATTGTAACAAAAGAGGTTTTTAAATTTATCAGAGCATCCAAACTCATGTGCGTATATTAACTCCTTGTTTAATTTTTAATACTTTAATTAGTAAATAATTGTTCATACATATTTAAATGTTTTATACCAAAATAGTTTTTCAGTATATCTTATTGTTTCAGTTTTAGTTTAACAAATATGTATAAAAATTGTCATAGAAAAAGATTTTAGAAAAAAAATCAATGAAATGAGTAAAGATATTATATTAAATCAAAAATTATAAATATTTTTACACTAGATTAAACATTCAAAGAATAATTTTAAATTAAAGCATAATTTTTTTATGATTAAGCCAGAGAGGTGATAATAGTATTCAATTCAACGTTGCAACAAACTACTTTTTATTTCTCTAATTTAATCATCAAATTTCTGTCCGAGTTATATTATCTATAATTGATTAATAGTAAATTCAAAAAAAAAATTCCAGTAATTAAAGGACATGTTTATCTACAAAGGCATAGGCAAGATTGGATTCAAGGGGGGGGGGGGCTATGACGATTTAGGGAGGGGCAGGGCCGCCCTGGAATTCGGCTCATCCACTGGAGATAATTTTTTGTAATTTTAACCATTATTATATCAAATTTTATAGAAATTTGGATTTAGAGGGGGGCAACTGATCTTCCCTGCCTCCCCCCTCCCTCCTGGCTACGCCCATATAAATCATCATCATCTATTATTATTTGGCTAATGCTATATAGATTTATCCAAATATAAAAATCTCTAGTTGCTGTGTGACTGAAAAGGAAAAGTTTTAATGTTCAACTTAAACAAAAAATCGTCTTTTATTACCAAAATTCAACTCTGTAGAATGTTGAGATTAATATGCTAAATATGAGGACCGATTTATTAGCATTGTTATGCACAGTAAAATTCATAGATTAATCAATATCAATAGCGAAAAATAAAAGTTTAAATATAAGAACTAACATAATTCAAATTTAAAACTAAAATAAATGGAGCATAAAACAAAGATTAACTGAATATTATATAATAAGTATTTATTAAAGATCTTTTCAAAAATAAATTGTTTTCGATTATTTTTTGTTAGTCTTAATTGGAGTAGTTCTACACGAACAAGTAGGACATCCCTGGGCATCCAATTCATTGCCATATCCACATTTGATGTAAAGTAGACAAGGTAGGGCTGGACAATTGCGACAATTGCAAGTTGGACAACCATGACTATCGAGAGTTTGTCCAAAAGCGCATTTGATATATTTGTAACAATCCAGGAGAACGCAATGTAAGCATTTGCAAATTGGACATCCTTTTGCATTAGTGCGGAATCCGTATGGGCAAGACAATGTTTTTAGACATGCCAGTGGCGGACATTGTTTACAGACACAGGTGGGACAACCAGTTTGATTGTTTAATTCGTAGCCCAGCTTGCATTCCATGTATTTCAAGCATGGCAGTTTGGGACATTCTGACGGGTAATTAAGTATTTTATTTTAAGGGTAGTGATGTAAAAAAGGTTTTGATTTTTGTTTGGTCGACCTTCGGTTTCACTATGATTAACGGTCGTTTTTGGCCTGTTTTTTCAATCTCGACTAAGCCTAGAGGTCGACCAAGAAAAATTATGTTAGGCGACTAAAACTAAAGGTCGGCCAAAAAAGCTCAGCCGTTTGTAACAAACCTGCGTACGCCCATGTCCGTCCGTCCTGACCAACTTGTTTTATATTAATTTCTATATGATTTTTAAAAAATTGTTCTAAGCAATGGCCAGCAAGGGGAAAGCAAAAACTTGATATTGATTAATAGGAGAGCTAAATGTTGATTTTTCTTTATTTTAAGTTGAATTGGTTAAAAGAGGGCCCTGCTGGATCGTTATGTGCATAATGACATTTTGAAGACAAGTGCAATTATAAAATTTGACATATGATTCTGTAAATGAATGTTATTAAATTTCCTTTACTTAAACAGTTATGTCCTCTGTTTCCTTGGTTAATCCGATATCGGGATCGGCATCGCTTTATACACGATTTTTGATCGCTAAGTTCTTATGAAATTTCAATATAAAGTCTTGTTTAATAAAATTAGTTTAACACAATGAAATCTTGTTTAAGACCACCAAAGTTTGTTTTAATTAAAATATAAGTATTCTAAGCAAAATTTGAAATTTTAGTGCTTAGATTACATAAACTAAAATTCATATTTGAATTAAAAGATACTATAACTTCATAAATTCGTAGACATTTAAATAAATAATAGTTATTATTTTAAATAAAAGAGACTTATATTTTTCCCTCTTTCATACACTGGCTAGGTTGAATTTTAAATTTTTGCAAATTAGAAAAAAAGAGCTTACGTCGACTATTTTCCACCGTTATAATATAAATTGAAAAAAGGAATAATAAAACGAGACTTATTTTCATTGAAAAATTTGATAATGTGTTTTTTGGGAGAAAGATGATTTTATGGTATTCAGTTCAATAGTTTTATGAGCTTGTTTATCCCATAATAGATTCTAGGTTAATTACTAATTACAGCCAGATAAAAGTATAAAACTAGACTTAACCTAAAAATACGACTATTTAATAACTTTAACGACAAGCTATTATTTATATAAGATTGGGAGAAATTGTAACCTTTAATTTTTTAAAAATATTTTTGAATACGAATGAATAAAAACGATTCATGGAGCAGTTAATAGCCATGATAAATTTTTAATACAGGACTTTAATTTTGAGTTTTAGATTATAATTTTATTATTATTAGAAATGCTAACAAAAAAAGAATAATTTGCGGAAACTATTATAAATATACATGTTAACTAGAGATGGCACAGGGGGGAATATTCCCGGGAATCCATTAATTCCCGGGAATATTCCCGCGGGAAAATTGAATTTTCCCTATGATAAATTCCCTTAAAAAAATTAATGTTTTTGACACAAAATTTACGCAATATTTTATTTTTAAATTGATTTTAATTATTTAGAATTTTATATTTTCCTCGTGGAAACTTCTATTAGCATTTTTCCGCCTATTTAAAATTAATTGAAACCTTCTAGTCAATCACCTAATTCAAGTAAAATATAAACATCAGAATTTAAATTTTTAGCTTTTATTTTGGAATTTGACTTGCTTATTGTATATACAAAAAGTTTACCCTATTTGTTTGACTCATCTAAGTAAAAATACATATAAACAATTTTATTTAAAGTAGCTTTTAGCTTGTTTGAATTTGAAATATAAGTTGCAAATCAACTATTTAGGTATTATTACACCTACACCATTAAAATTTAAATTCTGTATTACCCTATATTTAATCTAGCACTATTTTTTGTTTCTACTTTACAAACACACTTACAATTTTAATAATATAAACAACTTAATTTAAACCTCAGGTAAGATTATGTATAATTAAATTTGAAATTTTTTTAGCTAAATCTATTTGACATTCAATTTGATATCCTATTTAATATTTTAAAAAACACTTACACTTAAACTCAAGTAAAATTATACTAGCATTTTATTTTTAACTAGCTTTTAGCTGTATTGGATTGGCCTATATTTTAAATCATTAAATAAATTTTAATCTGGTAAGATGCCTAGAAAACCATCTGATATCTGGAAACATTTTGGTAGACATACATCCTCCAATAAGAAAGGCTTTATTGCCATCTGCAACTATTGCAACCATAAATATGACTTCCCCAACCCAACAAAAATGTCTATCCATATACAAAAATGCCCAGAATATGCAAGTGAAACAAAATGCTCAGAACTAGAAGTTTTTTCAATATCCTCAGCAGAATCATCTAAAACTTTTTCTGCGTCAGAACACAAACACCCCACTGTAACAACACCTGAGTTAACAACAAATTTTAACACTTCAAAACAATCCACATCAAATATTAATCAATATTTCGATAGCATGACTCCAGTGCAACAAGAAAGATTAAATGAAAAGCTTGCACTGGCTATCTATATGTCAAATTGTCCGTTTAACATAACAGAAAATTATTATTGGAAGGACTTTTTCAAATCTATAAAACCATCCTTCAGAATAATTTTAATGCAAAAGCGCGCTCAATATCTTCATCTGATGAATCAATTTCATCGCTAAATGACGATAGTGACAGTTTAGATATTAACAATTTTTAATGTATATTTTTATGTAAATTTGTAATGAAATATTGTGTATTATTGGAGAAATAAACTTTATTAGCATTTCATTTTACACCCTAGCATCTTTTTTTCATCTAAGACTATATATTAACAATCAAAGTATTTATTTTCCCCATGAATTCCCCAAAATTCCCGTTATTTCCCAAAAATTCCCGTTATTTCCCCAAAATTCCCTATTTTCCCTGGGAATCCTCGATGAAAATTCCCGGGAAATTACCCATCTCTAATGTTAACCAAAAAAAAATCTTTAAAATGCTATTACCAAATGTTTATTTACTTACAATAATTCCCAATAATAATACCCGAAAACCGTAGCGGGACTTTATATCCCGCGAATGGGGGGGGGGGGGGGGGAGTGTTAAAATCGCGCGAATGAAGAATAAGTTAAAACTAAACCTTCGGGGAATGCACATATATTAAAACGTTCGATTGATGGATATTAATATCCGTGCCATATCGCCATCTTCTGATCAAACTTACAATGCGATGGTAAAATGACTAGAGCAGTATTTCATTTATATGTGAGAAACTGCTAATATTGACATTCTACAGAGAGAGAAGATGGAGGTACCGGGCAAGAGAGGAAGAGGACGACCCCGTGTCACGTGGAAAGGGCAAGTCGATAAAGTAATGAAAACAAAAGAGATTAGTCAAATGGCACTCACCCGGTCAAGATGGAAGAAACTCACCAAAATATACCCCACGACTGTGGGACCAAATAACTGATAAAGAAGAAGAGAAGAAGAAGGGGGGGGGGGGGGGGGTCAGTGAGAATAAATCGACCACAATACCATTCTCTTCAAGATAACTTCCACCTATCCGAGTGATGACGACTCAGCACGGTTTCGGATTTAAGTTTCTAACCAAGAGCAGACGTTTTCTTCTGGTAGCTTGTTCGGGCTAATGTTGTAAGTTTTGTTTGGTCGACCTTTAGTTTTAGTAGACTAAATATGAAAAATCAAAGATTTTTCGATCTGTTTTTCTTGGTCGCAAAATTAGACTAAAGGTTTTTTGGTCAAACCATAGATCTGTTTATGTTGGGTCGACTAGAACCGAAAGTCGACCAAACAAAACTTAGTCGTTTTTATAACACAGAGCGGGCATTCATATCGAACGATTGCTTCGGCAGACGTAAATGTGTTCGCACGTATCTTGGGTTAAGGGATTATGTTTTTACAATCTTTTTCTCTCTCTCTTTGAACTCTACTCGGTATATAGTGATGCGGAAAAATCGAGAAAAATCTCGGTCTCGTCTCGTCTCGAAAAACCGAGACGAGAATTTGAAAAATGAAGTCGAGATCGAGACGAGAATTTTGATGTCGAGACGAGACGATACGAGATTTTCCCGGCGAGATCTCGACTTTTTATTGATCGTTAGATTTTAGTAAATTATTGTGTATTTTAATTTGCATGATTTACATTTAAGGTATTAAGTGTAGATCAATATGTATGGAATATATTTTTAAAAAATTTTTAAGTGTATCAAATATTATATATTTTTGCAAAAAATTTAAAATTTGGCAATCATTTACCTAAGTATAGTAGACCCTTAGACTATGTGAATATTTTATAATATATTTATCACATTTTTATTCATAGCATTATTAAATATTACAAAATGTTAGGCTTAGAATGAGTTCTGATGGAATAGTGAATACTACTAAAGCATATTTGAATTTCGCAGTTACTCATCCTGCATGATGCGGTAATTATAAATAGGTCGTCATCAGTTTGAATAATTAAACAAGTTAAGCTAAGGTGGCTCGAAATTTTTGCACCCGCCTAACGATTTGAAAAGTACAATAAAGTATTTAATGACACCGTAGTAAATTAAATCTTAAATTATGAGTTTTCTAGAAGTTTTTATTCTGCAACTAATAGTATACCTGCCAAATTTTTGAACCTTAATAAGACATTAGGTGAATACATAGTTTTGTCATATGCATTACTTTTCACATATATGCTGGGTGGGCAGGTGCACATAAATTTACTATAATCATTGTGCAATATAAAATAAATACACGAACCTATACTGTACAAGATAAATTACAATTTAATGGCAAAGTTAGTTAGATTGGAAGGTAATTAATTAGAATACAAATTTGACTATATAGATTTTTGTCGTAAAATTAAATATGTGCACTTTGATTTAAAGAAGGATCTCTATTTGCTCAATTATGCAATTAAGTCAACTATAAGCGAACTTATAATTTTCTTTGTCTATTTTAGTTAACAAACCCAGTTAATTTGATAAAAATGATATAATTTGCTAGAACAATAAAATTTAATTTTCTATACTTTAAATTTATTTAGAATTTTTTTAGTCTTCACTTTCCATGGAAAATGTTATATATATGAATTAATTCATATAGATAATATTTTTAATGAGATGTCGTGTCCCGCTAAATCTTAAAAAAGTTTGTATATTAAAGCTTTTCAAAAAATATAAAATGCTATTAGGATTTTTTAACATATATTTAATATTTTTAATAAAATAGGAGAAATTTTTATTTCGTATATATTTTATTTTAAAAAGTCGAGACGAGACGAGAATTCTCGCCGAGACGAGACGAGATCGAGATTTTTCTAGACCGACACGAGACGAGATCAAGATTTTCATAATCGCTCCCGAGACGAGACGAGATTTTGTTCTCGAGACCGAGACGAGACGAGATATAAAAACACTATCGGTATAATTTGATTTCGTAATTCATCCTAGTGAATTGCACTTCCAATATTAAACTTACTACGGAGGGGGGGGGGTTGTTGTAATGTAACGTCACATCGATGGCTAACAATTGGTCACGTATAACTGGGCGTCGTTGGGCTCAGGATACTTCAAATATAAAACCTTTTTTTTCATTTACTGGGGGGGGGCTAGTTTTAGCAAGATAAGTGTAGCCTTCCCCTTTTAGTTCCCATATGAGAAACACTGATATTCACAAAATATACGAAAGCGAACAGAAAATTCGCTCAAGTATGGTTCATCATTTAAACACATTTGCGAATTCATTACAATTAATAATCATTTGCATAGTTTTTATTTGCCTAATGTAATAAATTAAAAAAAGTAAAAATAAGAGCGCTACTTTTCAAATAAATAACCTAAACTAGACATTTATTTTTTAAGCGGCGAGAGTCTCGTGGGGTACCTCATACCCCACGCGAATTGCAAATTTAAATATAAAACGCAATTTTTGACTAATAGAACTGACATATTCAGTAGCCTATTTTATGAAGAACTAGGTTAGATGAAAATTTCAAAGGTTTTGGCCCAATACTTTTTAACATATAGGAGCTTTTGGGTTGTGGGTGGGGCTTTGTGTATCGAATGCCCTCACGTAAATTTTTTTCTAATTATGTAAAAAAATTGCCGTTTTTTATCTTACATTTACACAATTAAACTATGTTAAATAATTATTATTTGCCTGGGTTTGTGACTCACAAATGCATGTAAAACGGAAGAGCTAACTCAGTTTAATAATAAATTTTATCGGCTGTAGTATGAATTTGGATATTATAATTGCTTAAAATCATCAAGTTCAGATGCTAAGAGAGGGTTTAATTTGTGTTTAAGAATTATACATAAAATATCATAACATAATAATCTAATATTATCATCACTTAGATTAATATGTTATTATTTAGGATGATAGCATCTTGAATAATGAATATGCTACAAAAAGGATGTTAATTTTAGTGATAAGAGATTAGCCTATACAAAATAATTGAAATAGTAGTATGAATAATATATTTCTAAAATAAAATATAAGGCGAAAGTTTATCTTAGATATGCTATGTATAATAATGTGACAAATATTACATATTAAACATTTTTTAATATAGTTTTAATCAATCTAATGCTTTTCTAATATAATCTTGTAGATATAGATCATTATAAATAGTTATATGAAATCATAAGCACACAAATTGATCCAAAAACTTAAATGAACTATATTCTACGTATGCCCTAAGATGTAAAGAATTTTATTCAAAATTAAGGAAACCTTTTGAAATATATAAATAAAAGAATATATTTTTTGTCCATAAGGTAAGATACAAATATTCATAGATCTGCCTTATATCATTCTTTCATGTCACCATGGACTAATTTGTGAAAATTGCACCAAGAATATATGACCACTTCTCAAATATCTGTATTTTATTTTTATATTAACATGAGTTTTAAAAAATTATGTATTTTATACATTTAAACATTACTAAAAGATTATAGTTGTTTTGATTTATTTTTAGGGCGTTGGGAGGAAAATCAAGGCATGACATTTTAATTTCAGCAAATTTTTGGAGGTTCAGAAAATTGTTCATATTTTTTGTAATTATAATTCAATGTTTATAATTTTAAGATAATCAAGAATATTTTATAAACATATATTTAAAGTTTGAGGTGTTTATAAGGAATGGTTAAAAGGTTATGGAAGGTTAAAAATGGGGTAAAATATAACCCACGATTACTCTCGCGTTCCGGGTTTTCAGAAATACTCCATCGGGTTAAGCAATTTGTATTTTTAAGTAAGTAATGAAAACATTATAATTTTTCTTTTAAACTTTTTTCCATAAAAATAATATATATATGATTAAAAAATAATATAAAATGTAGTTGCTCCTCTTTCGATACTTTTTAAATGCCTAATTAGTCTATTTTATATATACCTTAATAAATTGAATTAATTTGATATCATACGATGTAATTTTAAAATGAAATAAAGTTGATTTAAAACAGGGGGCCAAGCCTTTGCTCTGCCCCATCCTTTAAGATATGTGTTATACGTTAATAATAGATTAAAATAGCATTCTACTGGTTATTTTTTCTCTTGTTTGCTTAGGTAAAGAGAATATAAAGCTATAAGACTCACAAATCCAATGCAACCTTCTAAACGTTGGTTATTCTAATTAATGCTTACGTTAATAAAATATTTATAACCGAAATGTATCTTTACCAAATTTGTCAACAATTAAGAATTATAATAATGGATTTTGCTTAATGGTTTTTAGATGATTTAGTAGCAAAAGTTAAAAAATTGATTAAATGTTCACATATGTTGATTTCTATCAGTAACCAGTTGACGTAGTTGAGAAACTTTCAAATGAACTTTTAATGTCATTATTCCATTCAAATCCCACGCACGAGCGCAGAGTTCGTCAAATCTATGGTATTCGCTTTTTAACCAAAAAAATTAGTATATATCCAAATTAAATGTGCCAGAGTAGTTCTATTGTTTTTATTGCATGAAAATTGATTTTTATAATTTTTTCTGTATTTAACTTAAAGCTTATAGAATTTTGGATTATTCTCTAAGTGTTTTGATTAAAGTTTTGCTATTAAGATAAACTTTAGACATGTTAATTGTTTGAAGTCACAATGTTTTTTATAAGAGATAATAATTTAAATTTTAATGTTAGCATTGCATTTTATAAAAGCTACTTTAGATAATCTTTTGTAAATTCAGATAGCTTAGATAGTGGAAATCCAAAAAAAGCCATACAGGAAGCTGACAAGCTTTTAAAGAAACAAAAAGATGCTTTGGATGCTAAGGTTTGAATTTATAGTTACCATTTGAATGATGTTATTGCTCTTAAATATGTACAATTATTTAAGTTATTGATCTAACTTAATCTAAAAGTGAATTGTATGTATTGATACAAATCAAATATTTTTAATTTTAATAGGCTCTCAAAGCTTTGGCTTACATTAGGCTTTGTAAATTTAAAGAATGTGCAGATATCTTGGCAGAATTGGAAAAAGATCAGCCTACTGATGATTCTACCCTTCATGCATTGAGTCTATGCTTTCGTGAATTGAATAAACGTAAATTGCAGCATTATTTTATAATTATTAAATTAGTCAATCCTTTCCTAAAAGCTAATTAACATAAAAAATAGTTTAGAAACACATTAGTTATTAAATATAGAAAATATTTTCGTTTTGACATTTAGTTAGTCAGGTCAAAAATAATTTTTGTGATGGTAAAGTGGGTCCAACATAACAAGATGTAATTTGGTTATTATATGCAATTAATTTTTATATTTTTTAAGTTTATAATTTTGTAAATTTTTATATTTGATTTGGTGTTAATATATATATATATATATATATATATATATATCAATAATTTAGATCCTAAGAGATAAAGGAATATCAAATAAATGCTTTTGATAATTCACTTAAATTATTTTGCCTTTCAAAAAATGTTAGATTTCAAAAAAAATCCCTAAAATTTAAGAAATAAATCCAATAAATTTTAACCACAAGCACAAACACTGTTTTTTATAGGTTTAATAAATTTACAAACATTGTAAAATATTTTACCAACAAAAAACATCTCTCAACCTTATTTTGTAGCTGAAGATTTGGCACGTATCTTTGAAAATGCAACTAAAAAGTGTCCTCATGTTGAAGAGCTTTGGACCAATCTCTATTTTGCTTACATGAGAACGGAAAGTTATCAAAATCAGCATAAAACAGCCCTTACCTTGTATAAAGGATGTCAAAAGCAAATGTACCTAAATTGGGCAGTAATGTCACTTGTTTTTCAGGTAACATTCATAATAAATTAAAATTTTTAAAATTTTCAGACATGAAGTTTATACTATAAAAGATAATTTACTTTGAGCTTTACTTAAGATTGTGTATGGAATTTGGGATTTTAATTTAGTTAATTTAGCTTGACAACCACTTTATAAGCCATTATCACATCTTTCTGTGTTTGATAAGTGGAAATCATGTTTGAGCAGTAAAAATGATTCTTTTATGTTTCTTTTAACATTATTCATATGTAATTTATAACTAATTTCAAGTTATTTCTTTTAAAAATGTCAATTTTTATGGTAAATAAGTTTATTTTCACAAAATAAATGGGTTTTATAGCATTATTTTGTTATAGGCCTTGAGAAATCCTGAAAAAGCTAAGGTGGTTTACCTGCCTTTAGCCGAAAAAATGATGACAAAATCGACTCCCACCGAAAAATCATTGAATGAGACTGGTAAATAAGAGAGTTTTTTATTTTTCAAATTAAATTTGATTTTCATTTTTTGCTTTTAGAGATGGATTTGTTGTCGATCATATTGGAAATGTCCGGCAAGTGGGAAGACGCCATGAAACTTTTCCTCAGCCCTGCTGGAAGTAATTTTTTGGTCTTTTTTTGGCGGAGAAAGTTTTGATTAGTGTTGTAAAAAGGGGTGGGTTTTTCTTAGTCGACCTCCATGCTTGGTCGAAATTTGAAAAACAGGCCAAAGCCCACTGTTAGTCAAACGGGCTTAAGGTCTTTTGGTCGGTTTTTCTTGGTCGACCTCCAGGCTTGGTCGAAATTTGAAAAACAGACCAAAGCCCGCTGTTAGTCTTAGTTGAACCAAAGGGCGACCAAACAAAACCTTATCCGTTTTTACACCATTGGTTTTAATTATATGTTACGAATTAATAATCGTAGGTTATCAATTAATTGTTTAAATTTTTAGTAATTTTATGAGATTAGGAAATATTTAAATTATTTTGAGCTTTTCCGATAATTCAAAATGGGTAATTCTAAGTGTTTTTAATGTAATCGAAATTAAATTTGGTTATGGTAAAGTAGTTTTAATTTCAAAAATCTTTATGATTGAAGAGTTTTTTAAAATAACTTTTTTTAACATTATGGACAAAAAACAAACTTAGCTCGATAGTTTTTGTTTTGATACTTTAAGATCTATCATTTGTGTTCTATTAGCTAAACTATATTTTTTACATTATCATTATATTATGTTCTTTTGAATTATATAGATTATTTTATAAATTTAATATAAAAATATTATTTAGTCAACTATCGGTTTTATTTTTTACGATTTAAGCTTTTGAATCGACTTCCTTAAGGCAACACATTAGGAATCTACTTTTTCCCATCTTAAAACCTTTTTTATGCGTAAAATCTATGTTTTCACTTTTAATTGAAACTTTTTGGAAACTTTTTGAAAATTTTCATTTTTTCATAGGTAAAATTAGATATGGGGACGTACCAGCCAAAGAAAAGATTGCCCAGATCTATCATAAAATGGAGAATTATGACGTCGCTAGCCATTGCTACCAAGAACTCATCAAAGAACAGTCAGTTTTTTTGGCTTTATAGTTTCGCTTAAACTTGAACACCTTTCGAACTCCGCACACCTTATTTTTTACGACAAAATTTTTATTTTCAATTTATTTGGAAATGTTATTTTTTTTTATCTATATTATGATATAAAGCTAATGTTGATTTAAAATTAGTGTGGAAAATAGCTAATTTTTGTTTAGCTATAGGGCAAAATCCTTAGTATGATTTAGCGGCACGATGTTTTATATATTTTATTCCTCAGTTTGGGTGTGAATATAAAAATTTACGGCCAAAACAATGATTTTAATTGTTATTTGATGATTTATTATATAATTTGTGCTTTTTTTAGGCCGGATAATTGGAATTTGTATCAAAAGTACTTGGACACATTGCTTCATATTCCCGATACTGATACGTTTAAAGATTACCTCGGCTCTTTCAAGCACAAGAAAAGTTTAGTTCAAAAGTAATAATAAAAATTTGAGAAACTTTTTATATAGCTTTTTGTTAAAACCCTTTTTTAAAGTAAGTTTTGCTAATTAGAAACGAATTTTAATGTTCGAAATTGATGTTTGTTCTTTGCTGCATTGACAATTATTTTAGGTTTATTTATTGGTTTACTCATTTTTATTTTGTTGGATTTATTAGTCTTACTAGTTATACCTGAGAAATGTTGATTAAATACGATTGTCGCCGCCGTTGTATATATGTATTTTGTCTCTTCGAATATTTTATCAGCTATATTTTTGTTTTACAATAATATAAGAAATCATGTGAAAAAATTTAGAAATAGAATATATATTAAGAAAGAGTAAAAAAAACTTGGCATTTATGCCAAAAAAACTTAGCATTTAATTACAAATCATACGTATTAAAATTGAATTTTATGCTATACATAATTACTTCAAACCTCAGGCACAGGACTTTGCAGCACGAGCGTCAACTTAAAGCGTCCTCAAAATTTGACGCTCAGCGTCACATAGCCCAAGCCCTGGATTTCGTAGACGGCATCATAACCTGGCTAGAATCTCACGGCAAAAAAGGGCATAGAGGACCTTACATGGCGAAATTCGATATTTACCTAAGGCTCATGCTACTCAATCTCAAAATACCTCCCCACATGGGTTGGTTATTCCCTAGTTTTGCATCATCATGAGCGTAGCCAGCATTGGAATAATGATTTAGGGAGGGGCAAAATAAACTTTTTGAAATTTTAGCCATAATCTTAATAAATTTCAACAAATTTTTGGATTTAGAAGGGGGCAGCCGCCCCTCCCTGCCCTATCATCCCTTGGCTACGCCCATGTGCATCATTTTTATATCCTTATTTTAATCTCGTTATCACTCCCTTGGTTAGGCCCATAATCATAATTCGGATAGACCCTTAAGGTTTTAAAGTAGATATGATTTTGTTTATTGTAACTAATCAACACCCATTAAGGCTTGTGGGCTGTGACCAGAAAATTCCGGTTCGTCTAACCCGGCCCACGGGCCGGGTCGGGCAACTGTATGACGGGCACCATTATAAAATTAGGCGAGGAGATTATTTTATGTAGTGTATTATTTTGTCACTTTTTATTTGATTGTATAATATATCGTAGTTCATATGCAGAAAATGGAAAATTAAATTTAAATTTTGAAAATAGCGAAAATGCAAAAAATTTGTTTAAAATCCTTATTTCGGGCCAGACAGTTCGGCTAACTTTAATAATTCGGGTAGGGTCAGAGGACACTTAAAAGAGTTCGGGGAAATAATTTCAACAATTCGATATTTTTACTATGATGCGTAAAAAGGGTGGTTGTTTTTAATAAGTGATTTTTGCTCGCTTTTAATTTGCACATGACTCTAATCATTAGAAAGAATCCCGAAATTTAGGGCTACGTAGTGTTGTAAAAACGGCTGGGTTTTGCTTGGTCGACATTTGGTTTTAGTCGACTAAACATAAACTGACCAATGGTTTGACCTAAAAATCTTTGGCCAATATATGCGACCAAAAAAAAATAGACCAAAAATCTTTTGTCTGTTTTTGTTTAGTCCACTAAAAAGGTCGACCAAACAAAATCCAGCCGTTTTTACAACACTAACGGCTAATAGTGAATTTAAAGTAGGATACTCTCATCTCTTTTTAATGTTGGGATTTTGGTTTCCGATGCCCACTGGAATTTTTTTTAAAATTTTAGACTACCTATAGGTTTTCTAACAAAAATACCGCCCCTATCGACTACGTAGACTGCTCATGTCATAGTCATATGTTTTATTTGAATTTAACAACCTCCCATGTCTTTCTACAGTGTACCCCATTGTTAAAACAGAAAAGGTGAATATGCATTCCACATTAGTTAATAAATCAAAAAGAATGTTAATAAAGGTATATTTGATAAAATCCAGATGGCATTAAATTGCTTTAACATCATTTTGTGAATGATATATATATTCTAAAATGCTGTTTTTAATGTTTAACTAGTTTAATATTTTTTCATTATGTTTTAGAAATACATTAATTGACCGAAATTATTGTAATCTCCATGTCCTTCCCTTGTTTGTGCACATTTTAAAATGGCGGAAGAACGGTTCACACATTTAAAGTTCGTGAGCAGTCTATCTAGTCTATATGTTCTATTCATGATATCGCAAGATGTTCCTTTAAAAGGGGACACTTATTTGCCCGTCAACTGATTAAATTTGGAGTTTGAAGTTGATATTAAGCATCACAAAAGGTATAAAACTTATTTACAAGTACCACATTTCATACTATATTGTTTAAATAGGCGGGCACTTTTTAATTCTCATTCAATAACAATAATAAATAATTGACTCTTTTTTTGCCGTAATTTTAGAAAATTTGAACGCGCTCGTGGAAAAGTACATCCAAATCTTTGGCTCTAAACCCTGCTGTTTTTGGGACCTGGAATATTTCATGTGCGTGCCGCAGTTTAGAGAGGCCCTAAAACTCAAAGAGGTTCAGTGCATTTTACTAAAAATATTTGTACTTTAGATGGGGTTTGATTTTAAAATTAATAATTAATCGAATTTTAATTTTTAAAAGATTTTAAAAAATTGTATTAATACCGTGTTTTTAGTTTGGATAAAGAATATTAATCATCGTTAATCTATCAAATTTAGGCCATACAAGCTTTAGAAAACTGTAAAATTGTTTGTAAATTTATTAATTGTTTTAAATATCACATTTTTAGTAACGTTAATTCTTGCAATTTTCGCTCTTTTAATCAAGCTTTTCGATGCTCATATGCCAATTACTTCTGATTCCAACGCCCAGTCTCAAGACGCGACCACGATGACACAAGTGAATTTTTTGCGATTAAATAAAATTTTAAATTATAGTTATGTGATGGCATTGAACTTCTTAATATACCTGATTTTACCATGATGGAATTTGAGGTTTTCAAAATTATCTTTAAAGACATTCCATAGCTTTTCGAAGTTTTAAAGTTGCCCTTAAATTTCTATGCCTCTCCGCTTTTAGGTTGTTTTACCGGTGGTAGAAGTTAATTATTTTAGATTGGATAGCATTTCGAAAATATTCAAGAAACTGATCTAAAACCTCCCGATTTTTCTTACAATTTTCCAACTTCGATTTTTTTATTTAAGATAATGCAAAAGTAGAAATAAATAAGCCCTTCGGGCGTAACTGGGGGCTTCGCCCCCAGACCCCCTTGGGGGCTTCGCCCCCAGACCCCCTTGGGGGCTTCGCCCCCAGACCCCCTTGGGGGCTTCGCCCCCAAACCCCCTGCTGGGGGCTCCGCCCCCAGTCCCCCGGAGAAGGGGGAGAAGGGAAGGGGGGGAAGGGAAGGGGGGGAAGGGAAGAGGGGACGACTCATCTATTCTACGTATAAATGTAGCATATTTGCTATGCAATTTATGGGCGAGAAAGGTGTGAAGGGGCGAGAATGTTTATAGGGGGTAGCAGCCAGGACAGGGTAAAAGTGGTTATAAATTCATAATAGTCAAAAAAAACGAAAAAAAAATTTTCGAATCACATTTTGGCCAATGGTCATTTTTTTTAATTGGTCAGTACCAACAGATGGTCTATAAATCAATGTTAGCGAAAAAAAGAAAAAAAAAATTTCGATTCACATTTTGACCAATGGTCATTTTTTTCATTGGTCAGCACCCAACGGACGGCCAAAAAGTCATAATAGCAATGGTAGTAACAAGAACAATCATAATAGTCAAAAAAAAACGAAAAAATAAACTCGGATTCACATTTTGGCCAATGGTCATTTTTTCCATCGGTCAGCAGCCAACGGACGGCCAAAAAGTCTTATTATCAATGGTAGTAACAGGAACAATCATAATAGGCGAAAAAAAACGAAAAAATAAACTTGGATTCACATTTTGGCCAATGGTCATTTTTTTCCATTGGTCAGCAGCCAACGGACGGCCAAAAAGTCATAATAGCAATGGTAGTAACAGGAACAATCATAATAGTCGAAAAAAAAACGAAAAAATAAACTTGGATTCACATTTTGGCCAATGGTCATTTTTTTCATTGGTCAGCACTTAACGGACGGCCAAAAAGTCTTATTATCAATGATAGTAACAAGAACAATCATAAGAGTCAAAAAAACGAAAAAAAAATTTTCGAATCACATTTTGGCCAATGGTCATTTTTTTAATTGGTCAGTACCAACAGATGGTCTATAAATCAATGTTAGCAAAAAAAAAAGAAAAAAAAATTTCGATTCACATTTTGACTAATGGTCATTTTTTTCATTGGTCAGCACCCAACGGACGGCCAAAACGTCTTATTATCAATGGTAGAACAAGAACAATCATAATGGTCGAAAAAAAACGAAAAAATAAACTTGGATTCACATTTTGGCAAATGGTCATTTTTTCCATCGGTCAGCAGCCAACGGACGGCCAAAAAGTCTTATTATCAATGGTAGTAACAAGAACAATCATAATAGTCGAAAAAAACGAAAAAATAAACTTGGATTCACATTTTGGCCAATGGTCATTTTTTTCCATTGGTCAGCAGCCAACGGACGGCCAAAAAGTCTTATTATCAATGGTAGTAACAGGAACAATCATAATAGTCGAAAAAAAAACGAAAAAATAAACTTGGATTCACATTTTGGCCAATGGTCATTTTTTTTCATTGGTCAGCACCCAACGGACGGCCAAAAAGTCTTATTATCAATGGTAGTAACAAAAACAATCATAAGAGTCAAAAAAAACTCCGGGATTCGAACCCAAAAACTGGTTAAATTAACAAAAATTAAAAGTAAACAAAATAAGACATTCGGTGCGTGACATCCACGTTCGGTGCGGACGCCGAATAGCGGACGCCGAATAGGCGGGCAAACAAAATGGAAAGTGATCCCATAAATTGCTATTAATTGCTATGCAATTTATGGGCTCGTTTTTTGTTGTCCGTCCGTCCGTCTGTCCGTCCGTCCGTCCATCCCTATCTATTTGCATTGGGTATATTAGGTTATCGATTTTTTAAATTAATGCATTAGAAAGAGGTGCCCCACCCCTCATCTCTATCTCCCTCGGTGTGTTATATATAAGATTTGTTAAATTATCTATTATATAATAAACATAAATAAAAGTTGTTTACTTTTAAAATTTAACTAGTTATATAATAAACATAAATAAAAGTTGTTTTCTTTTAATTGCTATGCAATTTAACTAGTTTTTGTTATATAATAAACATAGATAAAAGTTGTTTACTTTTAATGCTATGCAATTTAACTAGTTATATAATAAACATAAATAAAGGTTGTTTACTTTTTAATTGCTATGCAATTTAACTAGTTTTGGGGTTAGAATCCCGGAGTTTTTTTTGACTCTTATGATTGTTCTTGTTACTATCATTGATAATAAGAATTTTTGGCCGTCCGCTGGCTGCTGACCAATAAAAAAAATGACCATTGGCCAAAATGTGAATCGAAATTATTTTTTTCGTTTTTTTTGACTATTATGATTGTTCCTGTTTCTACCATTGCTATTATGACTTTTTTGGCCGTCCGCTGGCTGCTGACCAATGTTATATTTATATAATAAACATAAATAAAAGTTGTTTACTTTTAATTGCTATGCAATTTAACTAGTTTTTGGGTTAGAATCCCGGAGTTTTTTTGACTCTTATGATTGTTCTTGTTACTATCATTGATAATAAGACTTTTTAACCGTCCGTTGGCTGCTGACCAATGAAAAAATGACCATTGGCCAAAATGTGAATCCGAGTTTATTTTTTCGTTTTTTTTGACTATTATGATTGTTCCTGTTACTACCATTGCTATTATGACTTTTTGGCCGTCCGCTGGCTCCTGACCGATTGAAAAAATGACCATTGGCCAAAATGTGAATCGAAATTATTTTTTTCGTTTTTTTTTGACTATTATGATTGTTCCTGTTCCTACCATTGCTATTATGACTTTTTGGCCGTCCGCTGGCTGCTGACCAATGGAATAAAATGACCATTGGCCAAAATGTGATTCGAAAACTTTTTTTTCGTTTTTTTTGACTATTATGAATTTATATCCACTTTTACCGTGTCCTGGCTGCTGACCAATGGAAAAAAATGACCATTGGCCAAAATGTGATTCGAAAATTTTTTTTCGTTTTTTTTACTCTTATGAATTTATATCCACTTTTACCGTGTGCTGGCTGCTGACCAATGGAAAAAAATGACCATTGGCCAAAGTGAGCATCAAAATTTTTTTTTCCGTTTTTTTGGCTATCATTGACTTATAGAGTATCTGTTGGTACTGACCAATAGAGAAAAAGTGACCATTGGCCAAATTTTTGATTTTTTTAATTAAAAATTGTTCAAATTCAACAAAAAATTTCTCCCAACAATTCTGCAAATTCTTAACATTGTGTTGTTTTATAATATAATGTTTGTTAGACCCATAATCACTAAAGGCCATAAAAACTAATGTAATACGCAACTAGATGCAAACACTAAATCTAACCCTAACCCTTGCCTATATTACATTTTGCCTTTATTACATTTTGCCTATAATGGAAAATTTGTATAAATAATTAATTAATCATTAGGCATTTAATACCCCCCTATAGGCATTCTCGCCCCTTCCCACCTTTCTCGCCCATAAATTGCATAGCAAATATGATATATTTATACGAAGTACAGATGAGTCGTCCCCCCTTCCCCTCTTCCCTTCCCTTCTCCCCCTTCCCACGAGGGCCGAAGGCCCGAGTTATTTTACTAGTCCACGAAAGATAGTTAACGATTTGTTAAACTTTTTGTATCTACCCTCAGGAATGTATAAATTTTAATTGGTATGCAATATATGGGCTCGCTTTTGGTTGTTCTGTCCATCCTGTCCTGTCCAACTTTTCATTTTTTTAATTGCTATGGAAACTTATGCATCTGTAAAAGACTTTTTGCCCCCCCCCTTCCCCTTCTTTAAATTACATAGCAAATGTGCTACGTTTATATGCAGTCTGGACGAGTTTTGTAAGAACAGTACCCTCGAACTAGGCGCGAATCCGAATTTTATTCAAAGTAAACGTGACGAATATTTATAATATCCGTTATAAAGCCACAACCTAGAAAAGCTGCCAAGAGAAGTTATAAAGTTGATCTGTCGGGCACAAAAACAATAATGGAATTTTGGCTCGGGGGCGAGGTCGAAAAAATTAAAGCCAACCAGCTGTGATTAACTAGTCTATGTGCGAAAGCAAAGTAAAAGTCATTTACAGAAGCATAAGTCCACAGCCATTAAAAACTCGTATAAGTTTTCACGGCATTTTTTAAAAAAATTACCAGTTGGGCAGGACAGGACGGACAACCAAAAGAGGGCCCATAAATTGCATAGCAATTAATAAAAGTCTTTTCCAGAAGCACAAGTTTCCACAGAAATTGAAAATCCGTACAAGTTTTCACGGCAATTTTAAAAAAATTATAAGTTAAACAGGACAGGACGGGACGGACGGACAACTAAACGTGAGTCCATAAATTGCATAATTATACGGCTTTAAATTTATTTATGAAAGGAGTCTTACGGTGAAATGAAAAAGAAAGATGGTGTGGTTTTTACGCTTTATAAGCTAGGCAAGTACATGGGCTATTTCGATGAGCCAACCATGGATACCAGTCGAGTCTTTAGCGTAGCATCGGGTTTCGTGACTTGTTATTTTACCCGGGACACCGTCACTTTAATCACTCGAGACGACAAATGTGCTCGCGATAAACTGGGCAATGGTTTGCATTTGCTTTAAACTCGCGAATGTTTTGATACGATTTTATCTATTTATTAAGGTGATGTTTAGTGTCGTAAAAACGGCTGGGTTTCGTAGGGTCGGCCTTTGGTTGCAGTCGACTGAACATAAACGGATCAAAGAATTTTTTGGTCCGTTTTTTATGAGTCGACCACCAGGCTTAGTCGAAATTTGAAAAACAGACCAGAAGGTCGACCAAACAAAAGCCAGCCCTTTTTACAACCCTAATCTAAACTACCTTGTACAGATTAAATTTAAACTCTTAAAGCTTGTCTTAATATCGGATTCAGATTCAAATCGTGCGAATTTATTTTTGTCTAAATATCCGATTCTATTTCATGGGGTTGTGATTATTAATATTTAGTTTTTCGATAGTTAAAAACGTTTTTTTTGTTTATTTCAACTCTTGCGAATAAATCTAAACTTTGCTGATACCTAAAAGTTCGGAATAAATTTGCATCTTACAAAATCGCTGTTATGTTATGCGCCTGAAATGCAAATCTACTGTGAATATCTAAGTTAAGACACAGCTATGTTATAACCCGTGCGACGATTTTTGCTGCGCAGCAAAATCCGATATGAAGACAAGCCCTTAGTCGTAGTGTTTAACGAGGGAAGAGGAAGTGTTTGGCATTTATATTATCTTTTGTCTCCTGGACAAATTGAGAATGGTTATCAAATGTTTGGCGAAAAATTAATCATTTTTTCGTCATTTTTGTTGATTTTTTAATTGTAATATTCCCAGATTCGACGCATACGAGCCAAGCCAGCAATTTGCCACCACCACCTGTAATAATTCCTTCATCCGATCATCACACTTTTTATGCTAGCATGGCATCTCAATTGCTATTCGATTTGTGGAGAAAAACCGGTTACTTCGATTATTTGAGACAAGCCCTAATATTGCTGGAACACACCGTTCATCGATACCCAGATTGCGTTAAGATACGCTTCGCCCTGATCAAAATATACTTTCTCATCGGTATTTTTTGATATTTTGTGGATACAATTTTATTTTAAAAACGATTATATTTCACTTTTACAGACGTTCTGGGCTGTTTTATAGTTTTTTGTTGGATTTTTGAGGGAAATTTTATGTATAAATCGTTTGCGGAGTGGGTTTGTTTCAATGCTCACTATGCTTGTAGAAGAAACTTGGCATTTTCTTCAAATAAACTCGACATTCAGCTAACGCCGGAGTTTTATGTGTTATTTGTTAGCTCATTCGAAGAAAACCGATTATAATTGACTTTAACAGACGTTCTAGGCAGTTTTATAGTGTTGTTTTTAGATTTTACATGGAATTTGTATGTATATAGTTTTCTTAATCATTCGCTTAGTGGGTTGTTTCGATTTTTATATACTCTTAGAAGAAACTTGGCATTTTTCAAAAAAAAAATTGGCATTCAACTAACATCAAAGTTATATATATGTTACATTGTAAACTCGTTCGAATACTATAGCATCTTAGTGATGGGGCGCTGGTAATAGTATTAATAAAAGTTTAGACTAAACAATAATTTCGCAAAAAAGTTTTTTTATTTTAGTATTTTACAATACATTAAATTTTTTATTTTTTTTTTGAAGTCTGTGATAGTAACTGTTTTTTTAGTACAATTTGGGCATTTTTATGAAATTTTGTGTGAATAAATTTGAATTTTGATATTTGTCTAATTAAAAGTTGTTTTTGTGATGTTGCATTTGTTTCCAGGTGCGCCCGCCTTATGTATTGAACATTTCCACAAGATAGACGTCAAGTTTGTACAATATGACACACTAGGGTAAACAAAATAAAATTTTCGAAGCTTTTTCTTATTTTTTTATTAACTTTTTTCCAAATAATTTTCTTTTATTTTACTGCAAGGTTTTTTTTTCTTTAAAATATCATTTTTAACTTATTTTGGGAGTGAATTTTTGTTTGCCGAGATATTTAAATGTTTTACAAATAATTCATACGTTCAACATACCAATATATCTTTATGAAACTCAATCTTTAAGCTCAAACTGACAAGTTTTATATATGGTTAATTAAAATACTCTGTTAACAGTTTTTTACCGAAAATGGTATTTTTAAATAAAGAATCTGATTTGAAAAGTTTTTGGTGAAAAGGAGCTGATATCACGGTTCAATTGCAGATTTGGTAGAGTTTTTTGCGGTGAGCACAAATATATTTTTAATTTTTTACTTTAATTCAAGTGTTTTACCGATTAATTTGCGAGTTATTGACGTTTGAAAACACCCAAAATCGCTGTTTTAAAGCTACCTTGATAGCAAATATTTTAAAAAATTGACGTACATGGGGAAAACTAAAGATATTGTGTTCACCGTAAAACCCTACCAGAATCTGTAAACATTTTGCCGGGTGATTTTATAAGTCTATGTAATTTGTAAACAAACAATCAACATTTTAAGGTTTTTTAACTTGTCACTCTTATTTACAGCAATTTTCTCATGTACCCCTTGTATGCGTTCAGCCATTTCGGCCCTTTGAAAACTTGCTTTGAAAATATCATCAAATTCTACGAAAACTCCTACAAAAACGTAAGTGCTGTATGAATTTTTATGGTTAAGTTTCTTAGGGAAGTTGGGAAGGGGCCTTGCCCCCCACCGCTATTGCTATGCAATTTATGGGTTGATTGACTAAAGATTCCACCTTTGAGGTTATTTTAAGCGTCTAAAGCTTAGTGTGTTACGATTTGATGTAACTAAGCTTGCTGATTCGTTCCCTTAAAAGTGGCATGAGCCTAGTAAGGATCAAAAAGGGGCAATATCATAATTTTTGATATTTTTTAATCAAAATTATATAATTTATAGGTAAAAAAGGATTATCTTTTTATTGTTACTTGGCTATAGTGTTGTTAATCTGCTAAATGGGTTCTGCTGGTATAGTGCTAAACCTGGTAATAGGCACATATCTCCTACCATTACCATCATTATTAAGCAGCACATGCTGCTTAATAACCCGGTTACTAGCATGGCAGATTAAAGTTGCCATGGTTGCTGGTTGGGAGAGATGTAAGTAACCGGGCATTTGGCAGATTGGATTGATATAACCGTGGTATTGAGCAGGCTTGTTTTAAACTAAACATGGTTTTTAGCAAATTTAATTTTAGCTTACTATTAGAGTTGGTAGCTGCCATATAATGCTAATCAATATTTCAATCATTTATTAATACAAAAATGGTGATTAAAAAATTTAAATATATTATAAATTTGCCCCGTTATTTGCCCCCCCCCCCCCCTAATTTTTTATCCTCTTTCTCACCAGGGGGGAGGGGGGGGGGGGGTGTTTTGCCCCCCCCCCCTTATTTTTTATCCTCTTTCTGACAAGAGGGCAGGGGGGGGGGGGGGTCTTTTGCCCCCCCCCCCTTCCTTATTTTTTACCCTCTTTCTCACCAGTGGGGAGGGGGGGGGGGTGTTTGCCCCCCCCCTAATTTTTTACGCTCTTTCTTACCAAGGGGGAGGGGGGGGGGGGTGTTTTGCCCCCCCCCCTTATTTTTTATCCTCTTTTTGACCAGAGGGGAGGGGGGGGGGGGGTGTTTTGGCCCCCCCTTATTTTTTATCCTCTTTTTGACCAGAGGGGGGGGGGGGTGTTTTGCCCCCCCCCCCCTTATTTTTTATCCTCTTTTTGACCAGAGGGGAGGGGGGGGGGGTGTTTTGCCCCCCCCCCCTTATTTTTTATCCTCTTTTTGACCAGAGGGGAGGGGGGGGGGTGTTTTGCCCCCCCCCTTATTTTTTATCCTCTTTCTGACAAGAGGGCAGGGGGGGGGGTCTTTTGCCCCCCCCCCTAATTTTTTATCCTCTTTCTGACCAGGGGGGGTGTTTTGCCCCCTCCCCTCTTTTTTACGCTTTTTCTCACCAGGGGGGGTGTTCATCAGGAGGGGGAGTTTGTCCCCCCCTCATTTTTTATCCTCTTTCTGACAAGAGGTCAGGGGGGGGGGTCTTTTGCCCCCCTCTAATTTTTTATCCTCTTTTTGACCAGGGGGGGTGTTTTGCCCCCCCCCTATTTTTTACGCTTTTTCTCACCAGGGGGGGGGGTGTTTTGCCCCCTCCCCTTATTTTTTATCCTCTTTCTCACCAGGGGGGAGGGGGGGGGGGGTGTTTTGCCCCCCCCCTATTTTTTATCCTCTTTCTGACAAGAGGGCAGGGGGGGGGGTATTTTTTACCCTCTTTCTCACCAGGGGGGAGGGGGGGGGGGGTGTTTTGCCCCCCCCCCCTAATTTTTTACGCTCTTTCTTACCAGGGGGGAAGGGGGGGGGGGTGTTTTACCCCCCCCCCCTTATTTTTTATCCTCTTTTTGACCAGATGGGAGGGGGGTGTTTTGCCCCCCCCCCTTATTTTTTATCCTCTTTTTAACCAGAGGGGAGGGGGGGGGGTGTTTTGCCACCCCCTCTTATTTTTTATCCTCTTTTTGACCAGAGGGGAGGGGGGGGGGGTGTTTTGCCCCCCCCCTTATTTTTTATCCACTTTTTGACCAGAGGGGAGGGGGGGGGGTGTTTTGCCCCCCCCCCCTATTTTTTATCCTCTTTTTGACCAGAGGGGAGGGGGGGTGTTTTGCCCCCCCCCTTATTTTTTATCCTCTTTCTGACAAGAGGGCAGGGGGGGGGGGGGTCTTTTGCCCCCCCCCTAATTTTTTATCCTCTTTCTGACTATGGGGGGGGGGTGTTTTGCCCCCTCCCCTCTTTTTTACGCTTTTTCTCACCAAGGGGGGGGGGGGGTTTGCCCCCCCCCTCATTTTTTATCCTCTTTCTGACAAGAGGTCAGGGGGGGGGGGGTCTTTTGCCCCCCCTAATTTTGTATCCTCTTTCTGACCAGGGGGGGGGGTGTTTTGCCCTCCCCTATTTTTTACGCTTTTTTTCACCAGGGGGGGGGGGGGTGTTTTGCCCCCTCCCCATATTCCCCTCCCCCCTAGTGAGAAAGAGTGTAAAAAAAAGTGGGGGGGGGGGGCAAAACACCTCCCCCCCTCCCCTCTGGTCAAAATAAGGATAAAAAATAAGAAGGGGGGGCAAAACATCCCCCCCCTCCCCCTGGTGAGAAAGAGGATAAAAAATAAAGGGGGGGGGGGGCACCCTGGTGAGAAAAAGCGTAAAAAATAGTGGGGGAGGGGGCAAAACACCCCCCCCCCCCCCTCTGGTCAAAATAAGGATAAAAAATAAGGGGGGGGGGCAAAACACCCCCCCCCCCCCCTCCCCCTGGTGAGAAAGAGGATAAAAAATAAGGGGGGGGGGCAAAACACCCCCCCCCCCCCCTCCCCCCTGGTAAGAAAGAGCGTAAAAAATCAGGGGGGGGGCAAAACACCCCCCCCCCCCCCTCCCCCCTCCTCCCTGGTGAGAAAGAGGATAAAAAATAGGGGGGGGCAACACACCCCCCCCCCTCCCCTCTCGTCAAAAAGAGGATAAAAAATAAGGGGGGGGGGCAAAACACCCCCCCCCCCCTCACCCCTGGTAAGAAAGAGGATAAAAAATTAGGGGGGGGGCAAAACTCCCCCCCCCCCCCTCCCCCTTGTGAGAAAGAAGATAAAAAATTAGGGGGGGGGGGGTCAAAACACACCCCCCCCCCCTCCCCCCTGGTGAGAAAGAGGATAAAAAAATTAGGGGGGGGGGGCAAAATAACGGGACAAATTTATAATATATATAAATTTTTTAATCACCATTTTTGTATTAATAAATGATTGAAAAATATTGATTAGCATTATATGGCAGCTACCAACTCTAATAGTAAGCTAAAATTGAATTTGCTAAAAACCATGTTTAGTTTAAAACGAGCCTGCTCAATACCACGGTTATATCAATCCTATCTGCCAAATGCCCGGTTACTTACATCTCTTACAACCAAGCAACCATGGTTGCCAGTGATAGCAACCGGGTTATTAAGCAGCATGATGCTGGTTAAGATGATGGTAATGGGCGAGATGTATGCTACTACCATAGGTTATGGTAGTAGCATTTTGGCATTTTAACAACACTACTTGGCTACATACGCTTGCATGGGCGTAGCTAGGATTGGACTTAGAGGGGCGGGGGGCAATAATGATTTAGGGAGGGGCAAAATGATAATTTTTAGTAATTTTAGCCATAATTAGATTAAATTTTTAAGAATTTATGGATTTAGAGGGGGGCAGCCGCCCCTTCCTGCCACCCCTGGCTACGCCCTTGTAGGCTTATTATATCAGACATTTAGAATGTTACATATTTTAGCATTTCCCTCGATTTAAGAAATGATTCGCCATGTATACTTGTTATAGATAAACTAAAAAAACGCACTTTAAAATTTACATCACCTAGTTCCAGGGGTTTGTCCCGAACCCGAACCCGTGAACCCGAACCGGGTAAAACCCGATGATTTACAGAACCAGAACCCAAACCCGAACCCATTTTTAAAAATACCCTTAAAACCCGAACCCGAACCCAATAAATACAAAAAAGGGTTCGGGTTCGGGTTTTTAATTCAAAAATATATTGTGAATTGAATATCTCAGTTTTCTCTATCATGACAATGTAACGAAACGAAGAAAACCATATGATTTTAATTTCAATATTTTTATTTATCCGGCATTTTTCATTCATTAATCAATACTAATTATCTCAAGAATTATTTGTAAGTATTATATATATAATTGATATATATTAGTTATGGTATATAGTCTAAATGGTGAGGGAAAATAACCCCATTAAGAAATATTATAAAATATCTCCATTATCAAATAATTCAGAATGCCTTGCCATAGATTGTGGTAAAAAAATGAAAGGGACACATTTAACCAATCTTGAAAAACATTTAGAAAGATTTCATTCAACTCTCTTTGACAAATATAAAGAAGAAAAGAAGGCACTTTGTATTTCTCATTCTCCGAAAAAACTCAAATCCAATCAAGAGTCAACTTTAGACAATATATTTGAAAAATTGACAATCAAAGTGGAGATTACAGAGAAACAAATATATGAAGGACTTATTGAGATGGTAACTTTAAATGGGAGACCATTTACTTGTGTAGATGACAGTGGGTTTAGAAAGATTCTTAACCCCATTCTCAAGGGTATGAATAAAGAAATATGCATTAATACAAATATAATTCGGAAAAAGGTTATGGAGACTGCTTATAAAATCAGGGAAGGTATAAAAAATGAAATAAAGGGGAGACTTGTTTCTCTAAAGATTGATGCTGTAACAAGATTGGATAGAAATATTTTAGGAATTAATTGTCAATTCATTGATAATGGTAAAATTCAAATAAGAACCTTAGCAATGAAAGAAATACTTACCCAAGGTAGTGGGGAAAATATTAAAAATATTATAAAAAGTGTTATGGCCATTTATGAAATAACAAATGATCAAATTTATACAATAACATCAGACAATGGAAGAAATATGGTTAAATCTATAAAATTGTTAGATAACGAAAATAATATCAGCCTCTGTGAAACTAATATTTTTGCAGATTTTGATGATAATATATCAGATGAAGATTATGATATTAATTGCTATGCAATTTATGGGATCGTTTTTTGGTGTCCGTCCGTCGTCCGTCGTCCGTCGTCCGTCGTCCGTTACCCTATCTATTTGCATTGGGTATATTAGGTTATCGCTTTTTTAAATTAATGGATGAGAAAGAGGTGCCCCACCCCTCATCTCTATCTCCCTCGCTGTGTTATTTTTAATTGCTATGCATAAGAGGTGCCCCACCCCTCATCTCTATCTCCCTCGGTGTGTTATATATAAGATTTGTTAAATTATCTATTATATAATAAACATAGATAAAAGTTGTGCTATGCAATTTAACTAGTTATATAATTAACATAAATAAAAGTTGTTTACTTTTAATTGCTATGCAATTTAACTAGTTTTGGTTATATAATAAATATAAAAGTTGTTTACTTTTAATGCTATGCAATTTAACTAGTTATAAATAAACATAAATAAAAGTTGTTTACTTTTTAATTGCTATGCAATTTAACTAGTTTTGGGGTTGGAATCCCGGAGTTTTTTTTGACTCTTATGATTGTTCTTGTTACTATCATTGATAATAAGAATTTTTGGCCGTCCGCTGGCTGCTGACCAATGAAAAAAATGACCATTGGCCAAAATGTGAATCGAAATCATTTTTTTCGTTTTTTTTGACTACTATAATTGTTCCTGTTTCTACCATTGCTATTATGACTTTTTGGCCGTCCGCTGGCTGCTGACCAATGTTATATAATAAACATAAATAAAAGTTGTTTACTTTTAATTGCTATGCAATTTAACTAGTTTTTGGGTTAGAATCCCGGAGTTTTTTTTGACTTTTATGATTGTTCTTGTTACTATCATTGATAATAAGACTTTTTGGCCGTCCGTTGGCTGCTGACCAATGAAAAAAATGACCATTGGCCAAAATGTGCATCCGAGTTTATTTTTTCGTTTTTTTTGACTATTATGATTGTTCCTGTTACTACCATTGCTATTATGACTTTTTGGCCGTCCGCTGGCTCCTGACCGATGGAAAAAATGACCATTGGCCAAAATGTGAATCGAAATTATTTTTTTCGTTTTTTTTGACTATTATGATTGTTCCTGTTCCTACCATTGCTATTATGACTTTTTGGCCGTCCGCTGGCTGCTGACCAATGGAATAAAATGACCATTGGCCAAAATGTGATTCGAAAACTTTTATTTCGTTTTTTTTGACTATTATGAATTTATATCCACTTTTATTGTGTCCTGGCTGCTGACCAATGGAAAAAAATGACCATTGGCCAAAATGTGATTCGAAAATTTTTTTTTCGTTTTTTTTACTCTTGTGAATTTATATCCACTTTTACCGTGTGCTGGCTGCTGACCAATGGAAAAAAATGACCATTGGCCAAAATGTGAATCCGAGTTTATTTTTTCGTTTTTTTTGACTATTATGATTGTTCCTGTTACTACCATTGCTATTATGACTTTTTGGCCGTCCGCTGGCTCCTGACCGATGGAAAAGATGACCATTGGCCAAAATGTGATTCGAAATTTTTTTTTTTCGTTTTTTTTGACTTATGAATTTATATCCACTTTTACCGTGTCCTGGCTGCTTACCAATGAAAAAAATGACCATTGGCCAAATTTTATATATAACCTAAAAATTTATTATAGATGGTCTAACAGACAGCCAACTATGTAATATATATTTTTAACCTTATAAATGCATATATATTTTTTTATTGGGTTAATATATTTCATTTAATTAGATTGTGATTTCATAGAAAACCTAAAAAGTAATATTTAAAAAAATAATATAGGTATTAGATTCTAATTTACGATAAAATATATCGATAGAAACTAACACAAAATTCGAAACCTCCTTCAAAGGTATAAGCATAGCCCGTTATTTCTAATTAAAGTGAATCTACTATTAAACTCAGACACGAATTGTACTTTATTAGATGGCGCGCGTAAGTTTATATAATTAGTAAAATTTTTCTACGTGTCATAGATATTACACCGCACGTGTGGCAGGGAAATGTCCGATATTTTTAAAGTGAAAAGGTATTTTAGGAATCTGAAAAGGTTATTTTACCCCCGGCCGCCCTGGGCACCTACGGGTAAAGTTTCGAGCAATCGGGCTGGTAGTTTAAGAATTTAGCCCTTTTTTAAAACTAAAAAAAAACTTTTTTTTAATTTTTTTTTTACATTAAATTAATATTTTGTTTTTGTTAATACCATTGATAATATGACTTTTTGACCGTCCGCTGGCTACTGACCGACGAAATATATTGATTTTCTAAACATAAAACACAACTTTATTATTTCATCATCTATATAAATAACATAATAACTTCTACTATTTTAAAGCCAGCATGATATAGTGGTTATAGCGCCGGCTTGTGAACTGGAGGTGTGGGGTTCAAGTCAGTGAGGGGACAAATTTTTTTTTTAATTTTTTTAAATTAAATTAATATTTGTTCATGTTAATACCAATGATAATATGAATTTTTGACCGTCCGCTGGCTACTGACCAATAAAAAAATGACCATTGGCCAAATAAATCGAAATTTTTTTTCGTTTTTGAATTGGTTAACATTGATAATTACCCTATGTCCTCCCCTACAAGGGCCTATAACTAATTAACTAATTATTTTGCATCTAATACCCCCTATAGGTATTCTCGCCCCTTCCCACCTTTCTCGCCCATAAATTGCATAGCAAATATGCTACGTTTATACGGAGTATAGAAGAGTTCCCCCTTCCCCTCTTCCCTTCCCCTCTTCCCTTCCCCTACTCCCCTTCCCTTCTCCCCCTTCCCACGAGGGCCGAAGGCCCGAGTAGTTGTTTAAATTATAATCTAATAAATATTCCAAACATTTATTGCATACGGTGTGCTGCCCACACACTTCAATTAGCAATAGATGATTCAATGAAGGAATTGCCTTCTTATCCTATTATTACTCGTGCTAGACAGATTAATAAAAAAATGAGAACTCCAACTATCACGAAGCTTCTCAAATCATTAAATCTTCTTAAGCCAATTTTAGATTGTCATAGATGGCATTCCTTATATGATATGCTGGAAAGATTAATTATACTTAAAGATTTCTGTAATGAAATGGAAGATCAGGATTTTCATATGTTACCTTCTGATTGGGCAGAAATTGAGGAAATTTTAATGGTTTTAAAGCCCTTAAAATTAGCAACAAAGATACTTCAAAAGGAGCAGCTCACTCTCAGCTGTTTTTATGGAACATGGATAAATTGTATCCTAGACATTGAAGCATTAGATTCCCCATTTGCTAAAATAGTAATTGAAAATATGAAGGCACGCGAGGAAAAGCTTCTTAAAAATGATGTTCTTTTAGCAGCTTTATACGTTGATCTGCGTTATCAATGTCTACTATCCGAGGAAGAAATTCACATAGCCAAAATACATTTACTAAAAATTTGGGGGAAGTTGGAGGTATTAAAGAATGGCTGTAATGATTCTAGTGATAAAATACAATTATCATTGCCTGATAAAACGGATAAGCTTGAGAAGCTTTTAAGAATGAAAGAACAAAGTAAAACAAATAATATGGAAAATGTTAAAAGTGCAGGAAAAAGTATAGGTTCTGTCTTGACATTGTTTTTAGATCAAAATAGAATTGGACGAGATGAGAACGTATTAGAATTTTGGGAGAAAAATAAACGTGAACATCCCAAGATTTATCAGTTAGCCCAGGTTGTATTAGCTGTTCCACCTACCCAAGTTAGTGTGGAAAGAGCTTTTTCCTCATTAAAATTTATTCTATCAAATTATCGATCACAAATGACTGATCAAATATTAGAAGATGTTTTAATTGTAAGATTAAATAATATATCAAAATTATCTACATAATTTATGTGTCAACTGTATTTATATTTAATGATGTGAAGTATACGTTGAATAAAAATATTTTGTAATTTAGAATATGGTATGGCTTTTATTAATTATATTTTTATTGCTTTTAAATCCAAAAATAAATTAGAACATTAAAAATTCAATAAATACATATGCACTGAAATAATTAACATGTGAATTTAATTAGGTGCTATTTAAAAATTAAGTTAACTATTCAATAATTTTTTGAAGGTAAAAATGTATTATTAGTATAATAAAATTTCTTGAACCCGAACCTGTACCCGAACCCGAACCCAATTCCTTAAACCGAACACGAACCCAAACCCGAACCCAATTCCTTAAACCGAACACGAACCCGAACACGAACCCGATTTTTTTTTGGGCGGGTTCAAACCCCTGCCTAGTTCCTTATCAATATTGAACTCAAGCTTCGAACAAATTTTACTTCATTTTTTAGGGTTAATTAGTCTTACCATTGCAATTTTAACGATTATTTTGAAAATTCAGTTAAGGGTTTAATAAATTTTGGGCGTACTATTAGGGAAACAATTTTATTGATATCTCCGGTCATTTTGCTTCCAGTTCATGCTTCTCTGATAGTTTTTTTTTCAATTTAGATATGGGATTACTGCGTAACAGTCGTAAAAGTCAACTTTTTCCAGGTACTTTTCCGGATCTTTATTATTTTTAGTGACCACAAAAACATTATATAATATATATTTTTATTTCTAAATAATAATTTTACGTTTCTTAATCCGAAATATCCTTAAAATTATTTATTTGATAACCTTATAAGGGTCTTAAAAGTTTAAATATTAGAAAAAACCAATATTTTATTAAATTATTTTTAATTAATGCTTTTCCTAGATTTACGATTTTATGGATTTTAAACACCACCTGACGTATTCCATACTCCGGAATTTCATTACGATCGAATCCGTTTTGCTAGACCTTTTGACAGAAGCTACTTCGTATGCAGAATTGTTTCGGAAAAAATCAAACTTTTTATATATTTTCAAATTTCTTTAAATTATTTATTTTTGAAATGATATTTATTAAGGGTTAATGATATCTATAATTTCACAAATATTTACACTTTTGAGAGTTATTTTAAAATAATGTTTTTCATATTTTTTTCAAAAACATGGATTTATATGGTAAAAGTTGTAGATTTTTTAGAATGTTATTTTTTTATTAATATCAATTTTATTACGTACATGAAATTTAATAAAATAATTTAATTTGTCATTAAAATTTTAATATATTTTTCCGAAAATTTTATTTTTAGCGTTGAAATTGCCGAAGAAATAATCGACTCCATTCCGCTCAAAACGCTCCAAGGTTTATAAAAAAAACTAAATTTTAAGCAATATTTTTTTTTATTTTTTAATCGACAAATTTTTTTGAACGTATTTTTGTTTTACGTTTTTACAACGTTTTTTCGCGTTCAGATTTCAATCAGGAGGAACTCTGTGATAATACCGACTATTACGCCATAGAAAGCTACGACTCTAACCAAAAGTACCATTTTTTATAATTTTATATCTTGAAATTCTAATTTTGTTTTTTAATTAATTGTTAAAAACAGTTTTGAAATATATTTTGATACAATTGTATTACATAATTTGTAGTTTTGCCTTGTTTTTTACACAGGCTCAACTACGAAAAATTCATCGAAGAAAATTATCAGCAAGAAGTAAGGTTATATAATCTTCGAGCGCTAGTTCAAGTTTAAAATGCTGGTTTAAAATAGTTTTTTCACCATTGGTGACGTTATCCTTCCTAATTTCCGATTTTTTATAATTAAACACCCTAGAATAGATGGCTTTTTAATATTTTTACCGAGTCGCGCCAAGTTTGACAATATATTTTTGCACATTTGTTTATATAAATTCAGGGCTTAGTTTTAAGTCTTTGTATTGAAAACGAGATTTTTTGCAGAGATTAAGAGGCATAATTCATATATGATTCCACATGGAATAGTCTTATAAAAACGGCTGGGTTTTGTTTGGTCCACCCTTGGTTTAACTGGGACTAACGGCCAACTCTCGTCTGTTTTTCAAATTTCGACTAAGCTTAGAGGTCTACTAATAAAAAAAGACCAAATTGGTCTGTTTATGGTTAAGGCGACCAAATACAACCCAGCCGTTTTTACAACACTAAACTAGGGGAGTCTTTGCGAGTGTTTAAAGAGTTTATATTAAAATAAACCACTAAATTAAACAACGAAATTATATCGGCAATTATCCTCCTTTCAAAAGCATAAATTGTTAGGCGGCCCCCCAAAAAGTATGAGGAGTAGTGTTGTAAAAACGGTTGGGTTTGTTTGGGTGATTTTTGGTCGACTAAGAAAAACGGACTAAAAAATCTTTAGTCTGTTTATGTTTAGTGGAGTAAAACTAAAGATCGACCACACCTAGCCATTTTTAAGACACCAATGAAAAGTAAATAAATTTGTCGAAAAATGGCAATCGATTTGAAGCCATCTATATAAAAGATTTAATATATATATATAACTTTTTAAACGTCTTCTGTTTGCGTAGAAATACTGGGTCGGTATTAGAAATCGCATTTTGCACACCCTTTCCATTGCTATTCTCCTGGGAACGAAATCTTACTACTCGCCCCTAGCTAAATTGCCCCGTCCAGCCCAGCCTCAACAAGGCAGAGCCCAAGGGGCTACCCCGTGCGAATATTATGACAAAGATCGTCTATTGGTCTCGCTCCGTTCCACTTACCACTCCCTCTTGGTCCACAAAGAGAAATGGACCTGTAATCCTCCCACTGGCATCACCGGGGTAAACATAGACTACGACTTAATTGCTGCATTGTTTGGGTTTTAGCTTGCTAAATTTCCCCAAAATATCAAATATCTATATGTGGTAAAGTTGTTAAATTGCTAACTTGCTTCAACTCCAGAAGACGCGAGCACGCACTTTTTCTTCCCTTGTTATCTTATGTTTTGAGTACTAGATTAATAAGCTCGAACCTTATCTAAGCTTTTCTTAACTCGAAACCCTTAAATTATGCAAGCAGCTAGAGATAATTTGGAATTTTATAGCTTGACCAATAAACTGGTTCTAATAGATTTTTCAGACAATGTCAGTGTATTAAATGAGTTTTTCCCTAACGCGTCGCATCTAGTGTTGTAAAGAAGGCTAGGTTTTCTTTGGTCGACCTTTAGTTTATTTTGGTTTCTTTTTGTTTAGTCGACTATAACCAAAGGCCGGCCCAAAAAAACCCAGCCGTTTTTGCAACACTAGTCGCATCCAATGCGTCAATGATGCGAGGGGAAATTTTAGCCGTTAAGGGCAAGTGGGTCAGCCTCGCAAAAACACAATAAAACATACAATAGCCTGACCAAGAGTTGATGATTATTAAGTTAGGATGAAGGTAGCCATGTTTGAACAAACTAAGCGCAATTTTTGGGAAACCTTGAAATATTGAAATAGTTAAATGTTAAGCCTATGTATGAAAGGATAAACCTGTAATTTTCTTATCATGAACGTAGCCACTGCCCCCCCCCTTCTAAATCCAAAAATTTGTTAAAATTCATATTAAAATTATGGCTAAAATTTCAAAAAATTGACATTTAGCCCCTCGCTAAATCTTTATTGCCCCCTTCTAATTCCAATGCTGGCTACGCCCATGGTTCTCATTATTCTTTCTTCCTTAACTTTTGCAATTTTTTACCGCACAAGTGCACATAATGAGTAACCTCACCGAAAAGGAGCCTTAAGTTACTTAAAAAATTTTAATGCAAAAATCATTATTAGTCTATTATGGTTTTTCACTACATTTCCTACTTTTAACCAAACTTATTTACTCTTCCATCCACGGTTTTACACATCTTTTAGGATTTTAAACGAAATTGTTGATTTCATTATTTAGAATTACAGACTGTACGGGCCTTTTACTTCCCACCTCCCCATATACCTTTTGCGAGATGGCATCTACCTAGAAATAATTCTGGACACTATACGTCTAATCCTACACACACATTACTCCCTAGCATCGGACCTAGGAGATTCCCAGCATTTTGGTACACACTTGATGACTTCTCCTTTAAACTATTATTGAAATCTCAACAATTTTTTTAAAAATTATTTTTAATATAAAATTTAGAAAATATATTATATACCACTATTAATGGAGTTGTTAATCCTTAATTGTCATAAAAGAGGTTTTTAATTTAATTTGGGTTTTTTATATACCTATCTACATGGGCATAGCCAGGGGGAGGGGGTAAGGACGGGCTACAGCCCCAATCTAAGGCATTATTGCCCCCATCTCTCTAGTTTCAATCTTGGCTACGCCCATGCCTTCCTCGATTAATATGCCACTTCACTAGTAAATAAACTATGGCATATTGATAAGCTTTAATAAGAGCAAAACCCTATACGTCTGTTATTAATTTCACGTCATTTACTAAAGAAGTTAGGTGTTTATATATTTCACCAAATTAGTTTCTAAATTTAAATTGCCCCTAGATAGCCCTAATTAGAGTGTAATTATACGTTTTATTATTTGAATAGCGAATTCGTTACATTTTTTGTATTAATTTTAAGTTTGTTATGATGTTGTTTGCCCAGTCCTTAATAGCATTTTTTGGTGTCAATTTTAAAATTAAACGTACTACAAATTATAGCATGTTATTTTTAATTTTCAGATTCTCAACCTAACGCCCATAAAGGATACTGCGAGAGTATCAAGCTACACTTTAAAGGTATATTTTTACGTATTTTAAAATATGAAAAATGTTATTTTTTTTGTAAGTTTAAAATGGGCCTCGGTTTTTCGATGTTTGTTGAATGATGATTTTATAAAATGTATGATGTTCAAAGTAATTGGTCTAGTTTACAAGATATTTCAGGGAAATTAATTTTTTAAAACTCTAAACTGTTTTTATGTTGAAATATTTCTTGCAAATATGAGGTTAAATAGGAGTAAAAATAAAAAAAAATTTGTGACCACCCTTATTCGAAAATAATTTTTGCTTATATTAACGTATTCGCTTTAGTTCTAGCTCTCATTTTAACGACAATTTTACAATTTTTTATAAACACCATCTTAGAAGCCTCCATACTACTGTACATTTTTTTGGCGTTTTAACTATAATTCTTGGCATAATTTGCTTTTTGCCATGAATTTATTTATTTTTTGAGAACTTGTCATACTTTTTAACCTCTTATTTCAGTAGATTTTGTCCATAGTATTAAAAATAATAATAGAAATAATAATAAGTTGGTAACTAGGGCCGGGGTGTGGGAACTAATGAACAAAGGATAATTAGAAGGATAATCACAAAAACATATGGTTATGACCAACTCGATTTGGTTTACAATATTAAAACATATAATTATAGCAATAATATAATCTGTAGAAAATGATATACAAATAAAAGTTATACTATATTAAACTATTCTTCTTTCACGTATTCACGTACACGACACATAGCTAGGTCAAAAATTGTTTTTACTCGATTACAGCTCGACAGCATAGTTTCAATAACTATTTTCCCTTTAATTGTCTTAAATAAAGTGTCGAAAAGAAGGGACATGTAATGTTTTTATGCTCAAATTCAGGCATTTTAGAAGTTTTGAAAGGCGTGCAAATACCGGTGAGTAACGTCGAAAACGAGGATATATGTCACGGTTTTCCCACCTACCTAACTAATTCCTCCTACCCAGAATCGTCGTCTACTGACGACGACACGATTCAAAAAGACGAAATTGTCCATACTATACGCGATCAAAATTTTGTCATAGCCGCCGCCTCTAAATTGTTCCACGCCCGGTTCGCTTGCGAAGTAAGACTTTCCTTTTATCCATTCTTAGGGCTTGTCTTAATATCGGATTTTGCTGCGCAGCAAGAATCGTTGTACGGGTTATAACATAGCCGTGTCTAAACTTCGAATTCACAGCAGATTTACACTTCAGACGCATAACTTAACAGCGATTAATCTCAGGAGTTGAAATAGACAAAAAAAAACGGTTTTAACTATCAAAAAACAATATATTAATAATTACAACCGAGTTTGACACATGAAATTGAATCGGATATTTGATAAAGATAAATTCGCGCCATTTGAATCTGAATCCGATATTATGACAAGCCCTTAGAGTTTAAAATCTATGTATGGGCCGGGCCGGCCATTCAATGTCGAATCATCATAAAAAAAGACGATTTTTCAGATTTGGATAGTTTTTGGTGAGGGTGAAGGCCTCGTTTATTAGAGTAAATTTTGAAAATTTTAGTTATTTTGGGCCATACTTTTTAAGTTATGGACGTTTTAAGGGCCAAAATCACGTTCGGGCGTGTTTTATAAATTTTACTATTTTGTCACATTTTTGAAAGCAAATCGGAATTACATAGTGACCGCTTAATTATTGTGCCAGATATAGATAAGCGCATCGTTATAAATGGGTTATTCATATTGGAGACGTAAAACCCGGCCCGATTAGCCGATGGGCCGAGCCGGGCAAATGTCTTAAATTTGAATTTTCGGGCCGACACTATAACAAAAATCGGGCTTAATGAAAAATTCCAAAAATTTGTTGAAATTTATTAAAATTATGCCTTAAATTTCAAAAAATGATAATTTTACCCCTCCCTAAATCATTTTTGACCCCCCCCCCCCCTATAATTCCAATGCTGGCTAAGCCCATGTAAACTAAAGGTCGACCAAACAAAACCCAGCCGTTTTTACAATACTAGTACGGACCAATTTTTATGCCATAAAACTTGGTATTACCAGTTTTACTTTATATTCCTTCGTCGCCTTCTTAAGTTATTTTCGTTTAGGCTGTGCCATGTACATAGTCGTTAAAATTGGCTAATTTAATTAAAAACGAAATATCGCTCATTTTTAAAATATTTTTTAAAAAAAAACTTTGTTTTATGAATTTACAGACACTGGGTTTATTGACTTTGTACGTTGGTTCGTTGCATCAATTGCTGAAACCGCTCAAGTTGCACGCAAACAAGAAGGGCAAGAAAAAGATGCCTTCACTGCCGAACGGCCCTCTCGCCAACCATTGCAAAGAGGCTCACGAATCTCCGCAACAAGATTTAAGCCAAATTTTAGAAAATTCGGATAAAATAGTAGGCGATGTTTTTGATTTTAAATTTGCTCGAAAATTATACGTATGTAAAAAGTGAAGTTTAGTTTGAAAGTTCTTTGATCCGGTTTACATACATATAAGAAAACGATTTAATATAGAATTTGGGTATGAATTTTTATAGTGCTTAATAGCAGGAATTTGTTTTTTTTTCCTGCAAGATTTTTTTGATTTATCATTTCACCTATGTTTTTAGCCCACCCCTCCATAGTAAATGGTTTATTTTGAGACTCAGATTGTCCATTTGTAAGGGCAATCACCTAGTTAACATTTAGAGAATTTCGGGTTTGAGCTGGAGTATTTTGCAGTATAGATGAATATAATGGAAGTTTTATTAATTATCTTTTTAGAATATATACACGATTGCTAAACAACCAATAGAGTTTTTTTTCAATATCAATGGCTCCTTGCACATCGATATATGTATTTAATTATAAAAACTGCTCGTTTTCTTAATATAAAATCCTTAACTTGCACTTTTTGATATTAATGCCGCTGAATAACTTTAATTTCTAGATCAGTTTTGAAGTTATGGAGGCTTTATAAGATTTTAAATACTTTTTCTGTTATTAAAATTACTTTTTAAATTGACCAGGCTACGACGACAACACCTTTTAGGGTCGACCTATTTTAAGTTAGCATTTTTTGCATTTTAATTTGACCCTATCCACTCAATACAATTGATCAGATCGAGTGAAATTTACATTTACGTAGCGCCAATCTTATAAAGCATTTGATTTTAATTGCTATCCTTTTATTAGCTAAATATGCTACATAAGGTATACTAAAATGTAAATTAGCATATAAAAACCTATTCTTCAAATTCATCAGGGGCCATGTGTCACAATTTTATTATTATTAAGTTTTATTGAACAATAGCTCGCGTGTTCAAATCCCACTTTCAGAACTTTGTTTTAAAGAGATGTAAAATATATTACATGAATAGCCTGCGTCACCCCTCATCCACCTATCTAAAGAAGCGACAAACGCAGCTATTGGAAATTTTTTATTTTTCAGTACTATATTTTCAAAATAATATTACAGAACGATGCTTTTGAATCGGTTCAAAACCTTCTCATACACTTGCATCAGAACGTGAGGGTCGAGTTAACTACGGTGATGGATGAACTGTCCAACAGTCTGTCTGCTCACATAGCTCAACAAAGCACCGGGGACTTTAAGCTTGCATCAACAGGTTTCGTCGAGGAGGATATGGCAGGACTCGGCTTAGATGAGAAATTGCCTAACCCTAACCCTACCGATTCCCTACCTTACTTCGGATCCATATTTACGGTTTAAAGGGAATTTTTCACACGTTTTTGTTGTTATATTTGTTGTTGTACCCACGGACACACTAATAATAGCGTTATAAAAACGGCTGTTTGGTCGACCTTAGGTTTAACTGGTTTGTTTTGCAAATTTCGACTAAGCCTAATGGTCGACCAGGAAAAAGAGACCAAAAATCTTTGGCCTCTTTATGTTTAGTCTCGAGTAAAACCAAAGGCTGACCACACAAAACCCGGCCGTTTTTACAACATTAATTAGAAATAATACAATAGGCTGGCTGGCTGATAGCTGACCTTTGCACGAATATTTATTGATTACCTTTAGGCCACCTTTTTGGGTTAAATTTTTGTCAATATGCGCACTTGTGCAGTAAAACTCATATAATCTGCAGAAACAACTGCTATTAAAATAATACTCGAAGTCTTTGGCTATTTTTTGGTACAACATAAGTTTCTAAATGAAAAAATTGTGGAATAATGTAATTATCATCATGTTTAGGAGGAGAATTATGCCTCGTTGGATCTTCCCAAAGATTTGTTCACCAAAATCTCATCCAGTTACCAAAAAACGTTTTCCGAATTGACTAAAATGCTCGCCACCGGAGCTCAATACGTTAATTCGCTCAAATTTATATGATTCACAACCCCTCCTCCCCCCCCCCCCCTTTGTTGCTTGTGTACGACACAGGCCACGATTGGTTTTGTCTTGTTTTATTTAATAGAAGCAATGTTTTGTTCGACTAAAACAAAATAAAATTGTTAAAATTATAAGCCATTCCTGGATTCTTTATTTATATATACCTAAAGTTTTGAGATTTTTTTGGTTGGAAAGGCTTTATTATTATTTTTTGGATTAAACGAATATATTTATTTAATAATTTTAAATCTCCTAGTGTAAGCATTTTAAATATGTTTTAAAGTAATGTTTTTAAAAGTATCTTGACTTCTTATCATATTTGCAAGCATTTCATTTTGACGATTTTCTTTTTTTAAAGAAAAGGTGTCACACGTGATATTTAGTTTCTTATGTAAAGTGTTTTCTAATATTGTTATCTTAAAGATTCTTTTGTCTATTCCAATTTAGCTTAATAGTGGGTAGTTTTTACAAATTGTATAAAAAAATAAATTACGGCTAAAGTCTTGGGTATATAACCTGTTTCTAAAATATAAAATAACTAATAATTTTTAGCTTTATTACAAATCAACCAAAATTTTTCATTCAAATGTGGAACTGCATTTAATAATTCGCGTGTTTTTTACATAAATATATATTAGATATAATATAATTTCCTATGTAACCACATCAGCGTATATACAAAAAATACATATATGTACAAAATGTAAGCGACGTGATTAAATGCATGGGGGGAAGTGGAGGAAGCCAAGCCTTTAGGTAAAAAATGTTAAATTGTTTAAAACAATTCCTAACTACTGTATTATTATTTGGCAGTTGAATTGAGCATTATTCAATCTTTCTCGCATTATTCAACCTCTACAAACCACTTTTCTAATGTTAATTTTAAAAGGGGTCGTCGTAGACGTGTGGGGGAAAAAGTTCGTTCCTTTTGATGGTGCTTTCCTTGAAAGAAGCTTCTTTTTTAAGGCGGGGCAGGGAAGAATAAGCGTTGTAACGGCTAGGATTTCGTCCCAAACGCTGTTTGTTATGACCACCCTTCGTAGTATCGTTACTCGTAAGGTTAGGGTTGTTCGTGGAGTTTTTAATTTTTAAGCCGTAAAAATCCCAAGTACCAAAAGGACCATCTCCTCCTCCTGCATTAGTTTCCTCCAAGCTTTGAGGCTGATTGCCGTGCAGGGTCGCTAAATGGGCCCCACCACCTCTCAGTAAAGTTGCAGCATTATAGGGATTCATAGGGAAGTCGCTGCCTTCTAACCCTCCATCTTTGTAATAGCAATTGTTAACGTAGGGTGATATCAGGGTGAATTTATCGAGAGATGGTTTTAACGCTTCTTCCGTCGTCGAATCATTATTGTTGCTACAGATGTGATGATGATTATCATGAGCCTGTTGGATTCTATTGATATTTCTCGTACTAGAGCCGTTGGCGGCCCGGTGAATTTGGTAGTAGTGGTTGACGCGATCATACTCTGGGTTATGATGTCCAGCAGTCCGGCCGACCGTTTTAAAACTATTCGTAGCTTTTAGCGTTCCACCCGCTCCGTGATGGTTAAGCCGGCGTAACAGGGTTGCTTCTCTAGGGCCCGACTCCCCGTCGTGTATTACAGGAGGTGTTGGGGCGCCGAATAGTATATCTTTTTCCTGACAATTATTATTGTTGCCGTTGGGTGAAGTGGTCGAGAGGATGGAAAAGTTTGGGGATGTATGATTTCTCATCACCTTTTTGAACGGTGCCAATATACTACTGCTCTGTAGATGATCCCCTACCAGGCTATGATTGTGGTTTTGAAAGGGGGTACCATGATGACCGTGTCCATTGCTTCCGCCGAATAGCAGATGCTTTTGTTGTCGTAAAAAGCAATCGCGAAAGCGTTTGCGATACCAAGCGGCAAACAAGGCTCCGGTTATTAGAATCCCGCAGAGGAAAGCTACTACACAACCGGTAACTAGTTGATAAGTGGGTAGAAGGGGTGATGGATGAGGGATTTCGTGTTTCTCCTTGAGTACCATGTTATATGGCTGAGCCAAAATGGAATTGTCAGCTATCTCATCGCCTCGTGCTATTCTCTCTTCGTTAATACCGGCCTGATCATCTACACCTGCGAGAAATGAATTTTTTTAATCAATTTTTAATTATTTTTTTAATGATTAACAAGTTTAGTTTCACAAAAAAAAGACATATTGGTCAAATACAAAGATGTATGGGCCAAGAGTCGGCAAAGGATTTATTGATTCTATGTTAAGTGTGTGTTATTTATGAGCGCGTTATATATTACCGAGTAGATTGGCTAATTTGCAAGAGCGTTTTTCCACGTTCAGACCCAAACATTGGTGCGGGCCTGGGTTTCGCGTTCGGCATATTCTAAATCGGCTTTCTTCGTTATTAACATCACACTTCGTCCAAGAACTCCAAGCTTCCCACCCGTTCGCATCATCTTTTTATTTCAAAAATCAATTTAAACTCCAAAATCAATAGTTTATAAAAATGATTTCTGTTAAAGAATAAAAATTTTAATAAATGTAACAAAAGGCATAACTTTTTTACATTATAATTTCTTAAAATACCCGTAGAGCAAGAGGTATTAGATTGGCAAGGTCTGGATTGACTTGAAACGCCTAAACAAGCGTTAGCGCTATCGGAAGAGCTAGAATCGCAACTTCTATTTCTATATTGCGTACCCTGACCACAGCTAGAAGAACATTTACTCCACACAGTCCAGGATGACCATGCGTTTCCAACACCGATCGTGTTTACTTTTAACGTTGATAATATAAAATTTGTTTTAAATAGATAGATAAAATGATGATTTTTATACTTTGAGCTTATTTCCTTCTCATCAGGATCTTATGGAAAAATGGCGTTGGCTTTTATCAAGACTATCCCCTCCTAAATATTCCCCGCAATTTTACAGCAGTCACGCAATTTTAATTGCAAAATTAAACTTTAAATTGTTAATGGATATACATATTACACTTAAAGCCATTTTTATATTTTTTATCATAATTGTAGTATATTAAACTAATTGTATTACTCAGGTATATATCAATAAACTATCTTTCATTTAAAAAAAAACGAAAAATATATTAAAAATAAAAGGAAAAAAATTAATACATTTTGTGCAGGAATTGGGGGGTCCTTGGGTCGAGCAGATTCTGTATTCCGACATTGCAGGTTTCATAACTAGTTGATCGCCCTGATTAGATCTGGGGATGGTTCGGCAAGCAAATTTGAGTCTCATCTCTTTGTACCACTCAATCGGCTCCCCATTGTCATTTCCCAGCTGGTCGGCATGGTCGAGTTTATTAAGGGTCTGTAGGCTCGAATTTACCACGTACCAATTTGTCCAATTAGATATTTTGGTTAATCCTAAAAAATCAAATATATACGATATAGCAAAGCAAATGGTGCAAATATTTTAAATTACAATAGGTCAACTTAGTGCAAGCCCCCTTCCCCTTCTCCGAAATACTAAATGTAAACTAACCATTAATTTTTACAAATAATTCGGAAAACTTTCCCCGAAATCTAAAGATTTGACCCTCTCTTTACTCATACAACAACATGGAATTATCATAGTTTTATTAAACTTTTAAGCTTTTGCCGACTCCCCCTTTAAGATGATAAAGATCTTGATCTTTGTATTTTATGTCATTTTAATGTTTATGCTTATTTATCTAACTCCGTCTTCGCACAAATAAACTCTTTAAAAAGGTTAAGCTAATTTCCACGTAGTCAAAACAAAAACTTTCAAATAAACCATTATTTTGCCTTTCTTTCGAGGTGTCTTAATTAACTCTAGCTACGCCACCATGACTTAAAAGTCTTTTAGGAATCAGCTTGGGCGTAGCCAGCATTGGGATTAGAGGGGGGAGGCAATAATGATTTAGGGAGGGGCGAAATGATCATTTTTTGAAATTAGAGTCATAACTTTAATAAATTTCAACAAATTTTTGGATTTAAAGAGGGGGGGTAGCCGCCTTTCTTGTCCCCCTCTCCTTGGCTACGCCCATGGGAATCCGGCTTAATATTTACCTTTACAGGGTTGCGTATTGCAAAGTCGATGTTCAGAGTCACAACCCAAGCAATGGTCCCCACCAAATTGTGGATGAGGATCGTTACAGGATCTGCTCCTATTTTGCAAACCGATTCCGCATCTCCTAGAACACGCGTTCCAATCTCCCCAATCCGACCACCCACCGTGCACTGGGTCCGGCTTCATTTCTAAGCAAAAATAATTCACTTTTTTAAACACCTCTACACTTAGAAAACATGAATTCGCTAATCATGTGTGTAAGCTTGAATCCCTTATAAAAGTTTAAATATGAAAGCTCACTTCGTGTCAGGTCGGACTCTAGTATATTAAATGTCATTTGGATAATAAATTTTTTTTATACATTTAAACATAATATTAAATACTACAATTATATTATTATAATAATTTTCAGTAGGCCTTAGTTATTTTCTCTCCACACCCGAAAAATTGGTATATTTGTTATTTGTATCCCATATGTTAAAAACATTACGTGGTTAATAAACGTTTTGCCATATTACGAAAGTAAATCAAGTTTAAGCTGATTATTATTTATCGCTATGGACGAAAGTATAATTTTCTTAATCCAAACTTCTTGAAATTCTAAAACTCACCGGGACACGGCGGATTTTCTCCGCAAAATTCTTCGTCCCGGGCTTTGCCAACACAAGGCAGCCCGCCAAAACGAGGTGTTGGATTTGAGCATGATCTTTGTCTGTAACGCAAGGCGAACCCACAAGAATGGGAGCAGGCCGACCATTCAGACCATTTAGTCCAACCACCGTGCGCTATGGTCATAATAAATATTGTTGATTAAAAACTTTCGATCTGTTAAAGGAGATTTTTATTGTAATTTCGGACTTAGTTAACGAAAGCATCAGAAGTTAATTAAAACGGCCATATTCGATTGTACTGATATTTTATGACGATAAGCAATATTATAATTATAAACTTATAAACATGGTCAATTTTTAATGATTTATTAAATAAATATACATGGGCGTAGCCAGCATTGGAATTAGAGGGAGGCAATGATTTATATAAAAATAAAATAATTTTTTTTGGAATTTCAACCATACTTTTACTAAATTTCAACAAATCTTTGGGATTTAGTGGGGGGGGGGGGGGGGCAGCTGTCCTTTGGCTACGCCCATATAAATATACATTTGAAATTTAGGTTATAATTTCTTTTTATTAAATTTAGTAGTTTTGAATAGTTTTTTTAATTTAAAGGGTTTTAATTACCGGTACAATTAGATATTTGAATAGTAGGTTCTGAGCATTGAGTTGCTAAGCAAGTCCTCTTCCTGCACATGCAATTGTCGCCGTACCTCAACGGTCCTGTTACATCACATGATTTCCAATCCCTCCAATCGCTATATACCTCACCTTGATTTAAGAAGAGATTTTTGAAGATCATGAGAAATTATAATGCAACTTTAAAGTTTCAATTTTACAAAAAAATATTTTAAGCTACAAATTAACATAACATGGGTGGTTGTTAATTTTATTAATCAAATCTATGTTCTATTTTGATCCTTAGTTTTATACCAAGTAAGGTTTTATTCAAAATTACTTTGGTTATTATTTCATGGCAAACTGTAAAGTGACGACCAAACTTTAAACTCGCATTTCTAGAAGTGTTAAACGCGAAGCCAAATTCAGTTCCTTGCTCATTTTAAAAATATTTAATAATTAGTTAACTTTATCTATAAAAGAAACCAGGTCCTTTGGACTTAGCCAGGGCCCTGGTCCTCGCAATAGGCTCGGCTAACCCCGGAAGGGCCTGGGCTCAAAAATAAAAAGGACCTTTGCTTCAAGCCGGGTCAGACAAATTAAATTCAAACAGCAGTCACCATTTATTTATAGGCTAAAATTAATATTAAGTCAAGGGCGACCTAGTTGTAGTTTTTTAATAAAAACCACCAAGTTGGACAGGACAAGACGAGACAGACAAAAAATATATCGATAGGATGGGTATCTATCTTACGTGGCATTGAATCTAGGGCTTGACAAGAGACGGTATTAGCTCGCCAATACTGTAAATTCGAATGAACCGTGGGCCTGGGTGAGCATTGGCCATAGATGGAATCCCAGCCACAATAAACATCCATACTATCCCTGCAAGCTTGCTGAGTTTTGTGTCTTTCGCACCTCAGAACTTCCATCTTCAGAATGTCTGCATCCCTCAGCACGTAAATTGCGGTCTGGGAAAATGAATTACACAAAGACTTGTTAGAAGGATGCCCAAAAAGAGAATTTAAACGAGAACTAGATAAATGAATGATTTTAATCGATAAAAATCATTAGCTAACGATTATATTAACAAAATGGTGCTACACACAGTGTTTGATCAGTTACTATTACTACACCTTTTCAGTAATTAGGATGTATAACATTAAGAGACTTTAATACTTAATGGTGAGAATGTTAGGCTGAAAATAATATTAGCTGCAGAATCAAACAAGCATAACAAAACGAGTAACTTAAAATTGATTTAAATTTTGTAATTACATTGTCGGCACTGAATTGAAGGTCCCTTATTTTATTATCGTAGACAGTGGGTTCAATCGATGAAAAGTCCGCAATAGTTCCCCCATCATTAAGGTAAATACTTTCAATCAGGCAGGCTTTGGCATTGCCGCCTAATACGTAATGTATCTTTTGCATAATCCCATCTCGACTTAATGCGTATAGGATGAAGGTGGTGTTTTTGGCTCCGGTCGAAACCACGTGGGCTATCATGTGACTCAACCTTGAAAAAATAGTAGTCAAAAATTATATTTTTGTAAAACTAATTATCAAGGTATTAAAATTAAGTGTTTGCAGCATAAACTTTATTAATAAATCTTATTTATTCTGTATATATCAATCTCCTATTCAAATCGTTTTGAATGGTCAATCGAACTACAAAAGCAAGCCATGCAACGGTTTACAGTTGAGATCACGACGTGGTCAAATTCTAATTTACCACTTGACCTATAGGTGTAAAATTGTTGGCTTTTTTGGCTAAATAAATTATATTTAACCATTTAGCACGCTATCATATGGTTCAAAAGTTTATTTTAACTAAAACAAGGTTACATATATATAAGCGTAATACAAAAAAAATACATATTGGTTAAAAACGAACAAAGATCAATATCATTCATTATCTTCTAAAATAGGCCAAGAGTCGGCAAAGGATTCAAAGTTGTGACGTACAACGAGAATCCCTATTAAATTGACTACAATCTTAGAATGAGTCATTTAAATCTTAGTAATTAAGTGCTTGCAACATATACTTTATTGATAAATCTTATTTACTCATCCTAATATGAAAGTGCTCCTATAATTTTATGTTTAATAAAACGTAAACAACGTACATATTTGAAAGATTTAAAAATGGTAAAAACCTAAATCCGTTTTGATGGAAGATAGGACCAGACCGAGCCGATAAAATGGGTATTTGCATAAACTGGTAATTAGTGGCGGCGGTAATCATATTTTCGAAGAGGATAGTACTGTTGAAAGCTGCCCTCCTGGCTTCGCATATGTTTGTCGTGGAGTAGGGGTTCGCTTTAGCCACGTAAATCTCATATTCGTTCACGTAATATTTGACGGGACCGTCGAAGGCCCTTTCAATCGAGGGTAGGTCGTAGGAGCAAACAGCTAAATCGGAGGCACTGTTTTTCAAGGGGAAAAAAACATCTCTTTATTAACCCGTAATGTACCATGATAAAGATCGCATAAAAACGAATCAAATACATGCGTTTTCTGTTGCGTTCATAAATTGGCGAAAGGCGAAAACTATAAAAACCCATTTCGCAATTAATATAATTTGACTAATCTTTTGGCTTGATGAAGCGATGGTTAGAGAGAGATAAACTTGTTAGAGGAGATTCCTTTCTAGCATAGCTGTTTACAAAAGTATTGTAGTTCTTTTATTAAAGGTAATAGAACGAGACAAAACGTTGCATGTCCAAACAGATATTAATTGCTATGCAATTTATGGGCTCACCTTAGGTTGTCCGTCTTGTCCTGTCCTGTCCAACTTTGCTTTTTAATAGTTACGGAAACAAACGGGTTTTAAATGTGGACTTATGCTTCTGTTAAAGGCTTTTATTTTGCTTTCGCACATAGACTAGATAGTTATGCTAAAAGTAACTTTTGTCTGTAGAAACTATCATAACCGTATTAAAGCGATCGAGAAATCCATTAAAAAACTTGATATGCCTTCTTTTATAAATAGTTGTTATTTAAGAAACACACGGCATTTCTAACCAAACTTTTCCAATTAAATACGTGGAACCTCCATCAAGTAAATTTAATTTGTCGTCGCATTATACCTATTATAAATGTAAACTTACGAGTCAGAAGTGAAAGCCATGAGAAAGGTGTGAGACGCTTTATCAAAATGTACAGCCATTAAACGATCGAAGATTCTGTCTTCTTGATCTTCCCGGAGGGTACATACTACACGGGCTTTCCTGTAAGTTATCCACACGTTCTCGTACATAAAATTACCGCCTCTATCATTTTTACACACTCTGGCTACTCTGGAATATGCCACCTAACATAGCGTAATAAATCAATTTTGATAGAATTAACAATTGGTTATAATACAATAAATAAAGTAAAGTCTATGTATGTGTGTATGTATGTGGATAAGGGCTAAATTCTGAAACTACCGGCCCGATTCGCGCGAAAATTTAGCTATAGATGCCCAGGGCGACCAGGGGTAAAATAGCTTTTTCAGAATCCTAAAATTCCTTTTAGTTTTAAAAATATCGTTTCCCGGCCAGTTTTATTTATAGCATCATATACAATAATGACGTCATACATGCAAGGCTGAAGTTTTCCCGAATTTTATTATATTAGAGAAAATTGTATATTTAGCAAAACAACGTTTGCCGGAGCTAGTAATATAATAATATAAATGTGACACTGCTAAATGGGGTTACGATTATCTTATTCAAATTTTGGTTATATATAAAGTATAAACTATTGAAATTGTAAAATTTAATACAGTTTCAAAATTCTATATATTTTAGCATGTATTATGGGCATAGCCAGGGGGAGGCGTGGAGGGGCGGCTGCCCCTCATTAAATTTAAAAATTCTTTAAATTTTGATATAATTATGGCTAAAATTCAAAAAAAATGTTATTTTGCCCCTCCCTAATTCAATATTGCCCCACTCTAGTTCCAGTTTTGGCTAGGCCTATGTATTAATTGCTATGAGGTTAAAAAAAATGTTATATAAAAATATTAAATTAAAGATGTCCTATATGCTTACATTTCCGAAAAAGGTGTCTTCACTGGCTATTTCTCGGAAAAAGAAATACACAAATTCTCCGATCTCGTACGTTGCCACAAACTTGGCCCCTAACATTAAAAGGTTATTGAGATATTCAACAAAATGCTTAAAATTATTAAGGACCTCTCGCAATTTAAAAAATTTTTATAGTCATATTTAATTTGTAAAAGACTAAATTTTGTGAATATAAAAGCTTTGGTTCCTAAAGAAGGCTAAAACATCTTAAAGAATATAATAAATGAATTTACTAATATGTAGTTTACTTTTTAACCAATCATCATTGGCTTGAAGGGTTCTTAAGAAAGGGCTATCACCCAAACTTCTGTAAAATACAGAATCTTGACCAGTAGTATCGAGCCACGTTCCAACGTAATAATTTCCATCGCTGGTAAACATAGAAGTAGAGTCAACGCTCAGGGCATAAGGAGCTCTACCCTTCCCATCCATTTCTTCCAAGGATTGATGCAAATTATTCAACTAAATATGCAACAAAAAAATATATAAATAATATGCATAAGAAACAGTTTTATTAGATATTGTACACCCTTTTGGTTCATATCATTCTATTATGTGTAAATTTTGTGATCAACTTGGATCTGTAATCAATTATATCAATTTTTTACACAAATATATTTCAGAAAATACTTAAGAAAAGTATTGTCACTATCTTTTTTATTTAAACCAAAAAAAACTATTTTTATAGTTTATTTAACCTATCGCGCCATCAACATAACATAAATGAGTTCCCTTTCTAAGCAAATGTATTTCTTATAATATTTGCTAAAAGTACCGTATGCTTTAACTAAAATTTTTTATTTTTGAAGTTAGATTAACAAAATTATAACAAATTTAAGATTAATTTTATAGTTTTATCTAACCTGACGCCACCAACATAAAGGGTCGAGGGAGTTAGTCCCACAGACAAATATCCTATCTCCAACACGGTGAAGAATTTTTATGTAATTATGGCATTCCTCCTATACGACGAATATTATATTTTATAATATAAATAAAACATGTTAATTTTATTTTGTTTATAATTTTTAAATTTATAAACTAACTCTGAGATCGTCGTCAGGAATCCTGAGGCAATCTTGACGAGTGAGGGATTTAGATGGAATCTCAACGTATTCCAACTCCGTTAACGTGTTGGCATTTAGCCGTAACAAGCGATCCCTAAATTAATTTGTAAAAATTATAAGAAATAATTAATAACCATATATGATGGCACAAAATTTGTATAACCTTTATTAAAATTTAATAATTTAATGGTTTAAGTTAAAAAATAATTATATTGATTTATAATGACTTACTTGGCTCCAACGATAAGTGAGTTGGTGAGTGGGTCCGATATGATTGTGGAATAATTGCCGGTAAGATTCGAAGTGAAGATTTGTAAATAGGGTAAAATTTCTGGAATTCAGATAGAAATAAAATTAACAAAAGTAAATTATTTCATTTAAATACAATTGTTAAAAATGTTTCAAAAGCTTTTATCGTTCCGCCATTTTATCCTTCCAACTACCGTTCGCAAAATGAAAACTAATAATTTTTAAATTTTAATATCTCAAATAGACCTACACGTTCAAAACTGTAATGGCCCATCCCATCCCCATCAAATGTCATTCAAATTGGAAATGGTTTTGTTAACTTAAAAACGTTGCAAAAGCGCTATAAATAATCGTATTTAACTTAAGTTAATAAAAAAATAAGATGTTTAAATAATGAATCATTTGCAATTTTGGTTAAAGGGCAAACGAAAAGGTTGGCGATGCATTCATCCTTCCTAATTAATTGCTATGCAATTTATGGGCTCGCTTTTGGTTGTCCGTCCGTCCTGTCCTGTCCAACTTGTAATTTTTCAATAATTGCCGTGGAAACTTATACGAGATTTTAATGGCTCTGGACTTATGCTTCGGTAAAAGACTTTTATTTATAGACTAGCTAATGATCGCTGGTTGGCTTTACCTTTTTCGACCTCGCCCAAATTCCATTATTGTTTTTATGCTCGGCTGATTACCATTATTATTAAATTCCTTTGGGCAACTTGTCTTTCTTTGTTGCATGTAGGATAATTGCGAAACTGGCTAAATAATATCCTGCACATTATTAATGCTGACCGTTGTTGTTTAACCCAACCAGGAGCCAAAATTCTGGTTAATTGCTATTTATATTTGCTGCTTTGTAAATTTCTTTGGCAATTTTTTAAAATTATATTATATATTACTCCTTATCACCTTACATTTTTTAATTCATATTATAGGTAGCTTTAAATATCATTTACCCAAATTTAGGATTCTTTCTCAATTTTCTTTCCTTCGGTTTTGGTCGACTTAACATAAACAGACCAAAAGTTTGACCATTGGGCCTGCTTATGCGACTAAGAAAATTAGACCAAAAAATTTGGTCTGTTTATGTTTAGTCGACCAAAACCAAAGGGCGACCAAACGAAACCCAGCCGTTTTTACAACACTTACTCCCCATTACATTATATCGCTTGTCTACATACCCATAAAATCTTAATCTGTTCATTGTCCACTTCTTATATGGGATAGCCAGCCAACCGAACGTGAAACAATTGGTAATTACACTTAGCAAGGCAATACTGCTAGTGGCCGCCATCTTCAGCAAATACAAAAAGACAAAGAAAGGGGAGTAGCAGCAGATGGTCTCTCATTAACAATACATACATATAACATATACATACATCATAATACATTGCTGAATGCTTTTCATGAAAATGATGAATCCATTCATTTCCATTGTTTTTTGAGGTAGCGTAGTAGTAGTGTATTTTTGAGTGCAACGGCAAAATAAATTAGAGAGATAATAATGCGATATGAAATGAAATGAATGGTAGTGGCTGCTTATTTATATATTTGATAAAACATCACAATCCCATTGCAAATGGCCATGGGCGTAGCCAGGGGGTGGCAGGGAGGGGCAGCTGCACCCCTCTAAATTCAAATATTCTTTAAATTTTACAAAAAATATCATTTTGCCCCTCCCTAAACCATTATTGCCCCCCCCTCTAATTCCAATTCAGCCTTCCTTCGGCCATGCAAATGAAAACGTGCATAAATGTTTTGAGAGAGATAGGATAGATTTAGATATACATATGGTAACATATGTTTGGCCTCCAAAATTTATCACTACATTTGAGCAATCTTACAAACTCCGAAAAACGTTTACGCTTAAATTGCTTATTAAAGCTAAGCTAGAAAAATCTGGAAGTTTTATAAATTAATATAGTGTAGGATAGTAACGGAGATCCATCATATACATAAATCAACTTTTGTTAGGCATAAAACCTTTATATTTTTGGTAATTAAGGGAACCCCAAGATAAAACTGAACTATAAATGGGAAAGGGGCTAAAAGTACTTTTAGAGGGTTCGTATTTTACTAGATAACTAAAGTTCAAATTCACCCGAGGTACATGGGCGTAGCCAGCATTGGGATTAGAGAGGGGCAAAATGATCGTTTTATGACATTTTAGCCATAATATTAAGAAATTTTTGGATTTAGAGGGGGGCAGCCGCCCCTTTCTGCCCCCCCCCCTGGCTAGGCCCGAGGTACAACCAATTTATAATAACTAATAGGGTAATGAAGACAGAAAATTTTGATGAAGAGATTTCACTTCTTGCATAAGTTTACCAATTAGCTTTCTTTGGTTGTTGTGGTGGTATTATTATAGCTAGAGAATAGGAGAACGTTGTGCTAAATCCATTTAAAACTCAGCACGCGTATGAAAAGATCGAAATCGATGGAATTTATTGAAAAGTTGTCTGTTTGGATCCAATTGAGAATTTTACAAACTTCAAAAGGTCTTTTTCACAGCTAGTTTCGAAACTTGAACTCACAAACCTGGTTGGCTTCATATTACATATATTTCGTAATAGCGTTTTCGTGCCACGACCATATGCCCAGATAGATCAGTCAGCTCAGCAGGCTCCACCATTGTAACATAACTATAAATGAACTCATTGAAAATGCACACATTTTCTCTTAAATAAACGCCAAAATCAGCAGGCGAATTTTGTAAAATCTTTTTACTATTACTACGAGTAAAAACACAAACGAAATGTGACTTAAGGCAATAATCACTAGCTATACTTTGAAATATAGAAAGATCTGAAAATTTAATCCAAACTCAGCACCCATTAAGATAGGACACCGGGTTTTAAAAGTACTCTTCTTTTACTAAGAATAGAAGCCATTTTATAAGCAAATGTAATAAAAACTATATTTGATAATATCAAATTTCTAAACTAAATATAGTCTTTTTGCGTTAGTGTTGTAAAAACGGCTGGGTTTTGTTTCTGACCAAACAAAACCCAGCCGTTTTTACAACACTAATTTGCGTATGATAAATTAGACGATAGTCCTGATACCCTAAAAAGAGCAATAGAGATACCTTATATAACTCGTTAAAGTTGTGCTATTTTATAATAAAACGCGATTTTACTATCTATACTCTACATCATCTTGTATATCTGTCAATATTTGTTTTTATCGACTCACCTGTTAAAAAACTAGTGAAAGAAGGTATCAACTGAAAAGCTTGGCCAGCTCATCTCGTTACTACCAACAGCTTTTTCCAAAGATTTAAGCTTATTTTTTAACATACCACGTAAACGAGCTAAGAAAGAAGAACTAGGTTTGTATATTATGAGACTTATAATAACTTTTAAACCTACGATATTGTATACGTACGTATTGTTATTATCTATCACGTAGATCTCGAGGTGTCTTTGCCATAATTTATATAAACATCTCCAAGTCTCCAGCAGACTCATCTCTGGCAGCAATGAAATTTATTACTCTACTTCAACATAAATAATAATAAATAAAACTTTTTAAAACGGTTGAAAGGAGGTATTAAAAAGAAAAAAGAGGTAGTAAACCTTTTATCAGCTTATAATAATAATAATTTATGAAGCTCTCTATTAAAGCGAGACATTACTAGACGCTTTTAGCGTGCTGATTATGCCCCCCCATCCCTTCAATGTTAAAGCTGGACATTTAATAATTGTCCTATGGGCGCCCACAGGCTTCAAGGGACACAAAGGACAATCCCTCTTCTATGCTCTACTCTCTCCAGTTGTTAACGTGCTCGTTAAAAGAGGCGTAACGATATTAAAATTATTATTTAAAACAACAGCATAGGCATACACAAAAAAAACTAGGGGGATTATATTTATATATGCTTTATTCATCGTTAATCGATCCATTAATTTATTAAAAGAGTACGTATGAGCTTTTCTATGAAGCACTTATAAAATTGGTTTAGAAAAAATAATTTATCGTACCTTTAAACCATGAACTTAGTTATGACTATATAATTCAAACAGGGAGGAGAAGCTAATAGCTTAATAATAATTTGATGATTATTTTTGAAAATTTAACTATAATCTAGTTAAATATATTCCAAGCATTAATATTTTAAAGGGGGGGGGATTACTAAAATAAGCATTTGTTATATAAATTATGAATTTTAACGTAGCCTTTAATATAGGTAATGGTCGACAAAGCCTGGGGAATAGATAGGGTAACAAAATTTTCTGTTTAGGTTTTGTGTTATGATATTCAGCAGTCCGACAAACAGACCGCGTTTGGACATCAAAGATGAAGCCGCTTTAAACAGTTTGTGACCACAAATTGAATTGTTGTAGTAATAAAAAAATGAGGACAATAAAAAAATATAACACAAATTAGAGGCTAATTGGATTAAGCTGGGGGACATTGGCGGAAATAAACGTTTTAGATCCTTATAAATTTCCTTATCTCTGCGGTACTACTTTGAACTATAACAAATTATGGTTAGAATTGTTTAGTAACTTTCTCTTACTCATATGAAAGATACATTGTATGATTCTCAAAGTACAAAAGCTATTGGGTAATTAATTAAGAAATCTGATAGTAACAGGGAAATCGGTTTCACTTGTATTTTTTTAAACATTTTGGTAGGCCACCATACTAATTTATAAAGTATGCTAAAATATTTAGTAACTTTCGTCTGCTTTTAGTTGAATTGTTACTCTAACAAAATGAATATTATTTCTTACAAAAAATTAAAATTTAAACATTCCTATATATGAAAACTTTTAATACCATCAAGATACTACAGCAATGCGTTTTTCGTTGAACTATTTTAGAAAACAACTTAAAAGGAATAATTAGGGAAATTAAAAAATTTTAAAATAGAGTGCCTATTCTAGGCAAGCATCGCGTTTAAAATAAAACCCTTATGAACAAATAGATGTAAACCTCATCTTCATAAGCTTACTAAATTCAAGACTTAGACATGGGCGTAAGCGGCCCCCCCCTAAATGGCGAAAAAAATTAATGCAAAAACCCTTAAAAATTAAAAAAAAATTACGTTTTGCCCCCCCCCCTCAATCCAAAACCTGGCTACGCCCAAGACTTTAGACTTAGTAAAATATAAAAATTACTTATATACTGCGCGTGGTTGGTTACCGATCAAATTTCACGTTTAAAGTGTCAAAGGCCCCCCTCGGGTTAAATTAAAACCAAGAGGTCATAATAATTTCCTTGTAAAACTCTAAGGAAGCAGATATATATGTAAAATGACCAGTATTCAAATCAGGTGCACCTCTTTTGGTGATCTAGGGGGTAGGTAGATCATATTACGTTTACTATGCAAATTTTATCTCCGACGACTATCCCGTTTTGTTGCTTATGCAAATTATATGCAAATTTGATGCCATTAAAATAGGGGGGTAGAGTCCCTTTAAATCTTATTAATTATATTATTATATTATTGTTGCGGTGAAATGCGTTGGTAAGGCCGGAAATGAGTTTTTTGCACCGCACAGAGGAAGATATATAACGTTATTTTATTTTAAGGAAGTTAAATGTACAACAAAGTTTGCCCGAAAAACCGTATTCGAAAATTAAAATTTTTATTACCACTTCCCCCACTGGCATAAATATAGATTTATAGTATTTCGCTGAAATTTAACTTTTATATTAATATGTATATTGGCATATCTTAGATTGGGCTTTTTAATCGTTTACATCATATACAAAAAGAATTTAACTTTTGTAAGGGTTAAAAAATGTTTTTTTTTAAAATTATTTATGATATTTTTAAGTAGTTGCGCCATAAACCATTGCACGGGCGTAGCCAGCATTAGAATTAGAGGGGGGGGGCAATAATGCTTTAGGGAGGAGCAAAATGATAACTGTTATCTGTTTTAGCCACATTTTTATTAGACTTAAAATAATTTTTGGATTTAGAGGGGGGGCAGCCGCCCCTCCCTGCCAACGCCCTTGAAGAATTTTAAGTCATAATCCCTCACCTGAATAAAACATAATGCAAAATCTCATTTTAGTCTTTACACTTTTTGTGACATTTTCTTCAAAATTAACAGTTATAAAAATGGAAATAATCAACCTATTTTAAAAGTGGGATGGCATAAGCTGTCTCGCTTAACCTATTAATATCGGGGTTACGGCGACATTTGGCAACTTAATTCCAGCACCTTAACTTACTAAAGATTCTATCATCTTGGGTGGATTAACAACGTGAATTATTTGATTTTTCAAGAATTAAATCATCATCATCTTAGAGATTTAAATCCAATCATTTTTTATCCACAAAAAAACATGCTTCAATTATATTTTTCCCTTCAATAAAATTGGGGCCATACGTTTTTAAGACACGTGTCGGCTTTTTAAAGTGTGCTAATACATGCAATTTTACAATTTTAGAAAACTTACATAACACTGGAGGCATTAACGTTTTAGGAGGTGCAAAATGATAATGTTAAACTTATAAGTGTTTATATTTTATTTATATTAACCAGATGTATTTGGTACATCAAAGACTGCATATAGCCGCTTCTTATATGTAAGTGAAAGACGCTATATAATGGTTACTTTAACAAAAAGTGCGTTTAAAATCCCATAAAAACCAAACATCAATGCTCCCAAATGAATTGCATTTCCTTTAGTTTGGCTCATGTCATGGGCGTACCCAGGTTTGGAATTAAAGGAGGGGCAAAATGATAATTTTGTAAAGGATTTTCAAATTTAGAGGGGGGCAGCCGCCTCTCCCTGCCGCCCCTTGGCTACGCCTATGGGGTGGGGGTGGTGCAAAACGACTTCTAATGATTTGAACAAAGTTAATATGATGATTAAAAAAAAAATTAACCACAGTTTTGTTTAAATAACATGATTTTTTATATGAAGGGGTAGGGCAATTGCCCCTCTCTGTCATTGGCTAGGCTATTGCTTTAAAAACTTAAACTTTGCCCATTTTTAATATCCGCAATTGTTTATTCTATTGAAGACACATTACAGAGGGCATGGTACTGTTTAGCCCTTTAATTACTGTTAAATTAATATTCTATTCTTTAATAAAGGCCCTTTAAATTATTATATAAATTAATAAGTCTATTCTTCAACAAATTGAAAACCTAAATTACACTTAATGTTTTTGAAAATGCTTTCACCTCATTCCCTTTGTTAAGATAATCCAATCTCTAAGTATATACTAATAATAATTTACTATTTTTAAAAAATACATATTTTGTGAAGGGGAAAGAAGTAAATAACAAATCCGAAGACGTAAGATTATAAAAAAGCCTAGAAACTTGAGGTAAAGTGTGATGAAGGTAGTGGTGGCCTCAAAATTCCCCTTATCATTCGAGGCGTGGGCTCCTCGTACAGTTAATTAATCTCGCGGTAATCTAGCAAAATGGGAAGGTGGGGGGGGGGGGGGGGTTGTTGATTAATTAACTCTCATTCCTTAATTAAAGGAAGGCACGCTTTAAAGTTAACAACACTAACTACTACATTGCTGTCTGCGATGTGCTATGTTTTTTATAAACGAAATTTACGGGGTAAAGTTGTGGTTTGGAAATTACATTCATAACATTTATAATGCTACATTAGAGATCTGCAACGGGCCGTTTTTAGAAGATCGGCCCGCCCGTACCCGTTTTCAAAATTTCAAGGCCCGTCCGGGCCCGCCCGTAATTTTTTTTCAGCACTTCAGGCCCGTCCGAGCCCGTCCGTAAATTTTTTAGGCCCGTCTGAGCCCGTCCGTAAATTTTTCAGGCCCGTCCAAGCCCGTTAAAATATTTTTTAAGCGAACTCCGCGTCCGGCCTAATTCATCAAAAATTTCACAAAATTTTATTAAATTTTATGACATATTCATAGAAAGATATCAATAATTATCATGTAAAAATAATAAATCATCAATAATGTCTGGTTTTAGGCGAGTTCGCCTTTCTTCTACAAGCCTTCCTGCCGTAGAAAAATTTCGCTCGCTGGTGGCACTCGTAGCCGGTATACATAATATCATATGTGCTAAATGTGCTAATTTAGGATATCTATTAAAGGATAAGATTAATTTTAAATATAATACTTGTCCTCTTTGGCTTTCCACCATTTTAACAGATCGAAATCAGCCTCAATAGTTTCATCTAAATATTGACTAAACTCATCCGCCACAGGATTATGATCATTATCTTCCCATTCAGAAAAAATTGTTTTCGGTCTCTTACCTTATATATTTTTATATATTATATATAAATAAAAAATTGTAAGTACTTGCGAGAGATGTCTTTGAGCCCAGTAAAACAGAAGATTTTCTTATATAGACAAACCCTTCTTGCTCTATAATATTTCTTATATTTTGATATATGTCTAGTTTTTCTGCTTCAGGTATCATCTTCATTTGTCTAAACTTCGGATGCAAGACCGAAGCTATTTTGTGATACCGATGAACTACCATTTTTTCTTTAATAGCTTCTTTTAAACGGTTCTTTATTATGTTGACTTGTCCGCCGTATAAATCATAATCCGACATCGCATTAATTAATTTAATTTTCCATAAGAAGACATATGGTAGGGTTGGTTCTAGATCAGCCTCCAACTGAAGAGAAGCCTCTTTAAACGGCTGCAAGACGTCTATTAAAGATTTCAACAACATTTTATCTATATATTCCAGATATGAAAGTTCATTTCGTTGTTCCAAGATAGCTTCAACTTCGTCATAGACCTTATAAATAGAATTCAAAAGGGTCAATTTTGAGTTCCATCTTACAATTACATCTTGATGCAAGGTATGGGACAGCTTGCTATTGAGTCCACTTTGTTTGAAATGCCTGACTAATTCTTTAGAGGCATTCATGAGTTTATAAATAACCGTGGCTTCTTGATTTAAGAAAGAATCATTAAAGGCCATTTTTATCATATTATTTATAAGGTGGGCTGCGCAATTTAATCTACTATAATTTGCTAATGCATTGACAATGTTAGCACCCTGATCAGTGACAAATATTAATTTACGGGCTTCTTCATTGGTAATGCCAAAAGTCATTAATTTGTTTAATAATTCATTTCTAATATTCTCCCCTGATTTTTTTTCATGCTTAAAAGCAGTTGTAAATAATATTTTTTTTCTCAGGCTAACATTTATATAATGAATACTTAATGTGAGAAAACTGATTTTTGTATAATCACATGTCCACATGTCTGTTGTGGCCGCGCAAAGCCCTTTCTGAATGTAATGTTTTATATCTGGAATTATAGAAAGTCGAAGTCTTTCAGCCTCATCTTTCACATGGCGGCTTATAGTTGATGGATGAGGCATAATTTGTCGCACATTTATTAACCCCTTAGTTGACAAACTATCTACCAAAAACTGGCAAAACCCAAGAAAACCTTCTCCTGCTAAAGTTTCGAATGGCCGTAAATCTTTTGAGCAAAATTTTATAGCCTGATTTATGATTGATTTTTTAATTTTTTCTTCTTTTAAGGGGTTTATTTTATTCATATAATGATCTAGTGTTAGGCTATTTTGTCTTTGGGTTGTACATTTGTGGCGTTTTAAATGTGATGTACCATCTGCTGATTTATATGAAAGTATTTTTTTGCAATTTTTGCATATGCAGGCACTAACTGATTCACCATTAACATCCATTAAAGGATCAAATTGTTCCCAAACTTTACTTTTAAGCTTGTGATTTAAATTTATTTTATATACACCTTTTTCATAATTAGATATGATTGTGGACAAATTATTTGACACTATAATAAAATTTAATAAAAAAGTAAGGATGTATCAAATCAATAACTTTTATTATGTTGCATATATTAATTATAGATTAAGCCTTTTAATATTAAACTGTTAGTTTCAAAACAAAAAATACAATTATTAAAGGGATTAGTAAAGCAAAGCGATATAAAGCCAAATATTTAATAAAAATATCCAGAAAAAATACCTTTTTCAACCAAGCTAAATCTAGTTAATATTGTAAAATTAATGTAGAAAAATTTAAAATAATATAACAAGAATAATTTGTCAAATATTTAAGCACTAGAATTTTAAGGCAAAGGAATTAAACTTAATCAATAACAAAAAAATACAAAGCTAACAAAAAGTTACATTTAAGTTTGTAATTAAAGTTAATTTCAAAGATTAGAGCAAAAATATTTATGAATTTATATGGCACTAATAATAATAGTAATTTGTGATAAAATTAATCACAAAAGTGTAATTAAACTTACTTATAAAAGAATGAAGTTATAGTCTTAAAAATCAATAGCAAATTAAAAAAAGGTCAAATTTAGCGCTTGAAAAATGAATGAATGCTACAGGATATACAAAATTTAGAAGTTAAAAAATTAATCCTAAATATTTAATAAAAATAATATATTAATTGTTATGCAATTTATTGGCTCGCTTTTTGTTTTTTCTAATTGTTTGATGTTTAAGTACCTTTGTAACTCCAAGACCTTTTATATAATCTCTGGTTCGTTTAAGCCCGTTTATAAAACTTCAGGCCCGTTCAAGCCCGTTAAAAAAATCTCAGGCCCGCCCGAGCCCGTTCCATTAATTTTTAGGCCCGTCCGGGCCCGGCCCGTTAAATTTTTTATGATACAAAGCCCGTCCGTACCCGTCCGCGGGCCGGGCTTTTAGGCCCGTCCGCGGGCCGGGCCGGCCCGTGCAGATCTCTATGCTACATATCGGGGGAATGAGGGTAATTAATCCCCCCCTCTCCCCTTCGCTTCCTAATAAGATTATTATCATTAGACGATATTTCTACGTTTTCTTCCTTAATTATGTCATGTCCTTAATGCGCTCCCCCCCCCCTTCTAATGAATGTATCTTGTATTTTGCGGGGTCTAGTGCTGTAAAAAGGGCTGGGTTTTTTAGTCGACTATACATAAAAAAACCAATGGTTTTTTGGTCTGTTTTTCTTAGTCGACGTCGCGTAAACAAGATACCATAAACGTTTGGTTTGCTTATTGGTAGTCTACTAAAACTTAAGTTCGGCCAAACAAAATCCAGCCCTTTTTACAACACTAATGGAACCCATCGTAGACGGTTTACTACTTGAAAAAGGGCTATTGATTGATTTTTAAAGTTTGAAAGGCAGAAATTGTAAAAAAAACGAGGAAATTAGAAATAAAACATCACCCCACCCCCCTCCCCCCAATCCTGATCCTAGGTTTGTGATTTCTTTTAAGCATAATGAGCGTTGTACTAGAAAAGCTTTAATAACCGGGTCAAGAAGAATATATCATTAACACTTGTCATCTTTCAACCTGTCGTTTTGACTACCTATATCAATCAAAAACTAGTTTTATATTATATACTACAACATACCACAGCTAGGCTAATTTATTACTATATTAGGCATGTGTGTAGCCAAGGAGGGGCGACCCCCCCCCCCCTAAAATGAAAAATAATCTTTTTAATTCAATAAAATTTATGTGAAAATTGCAAATATTTAATATCCCCTCCCCCCAATTGAAAACTTTGCTCCTTCCCCTCTATCGAGTTGATTAATCATATCATTATTATTTCAAACTAATTTATATTTATTCGTCTAACCTTTTTTGGCCGATATTTTTCCATTTAAATACCGGTCTTTACTAAAGCCAGTTTTTTGCGGATTTTTTGAAAACCAAATTATATGAGATGTAAAGAACTTATGGATTTAGAGGGGGGCAGCCGCCCCTCCCTGCCCCCCCCCTTGGCTACGCCCATGATAAAAAGGCCAAACCCAGGTGGAGAAAGAGTTTTACATACATTTAAAGTGACAAAAATGCAATATTTTTTGAGATTATTACGTACAGACAGGTGGTGAAAGTTAAGATAAATGGAGGTCAGGTGATGATTGTATAAATTTTTAATGAAAACATTAACACTTTGTTGAGGCTATATTTTATCGAGCCTGCATAAAAAACTGGATAAAAGACTACACTATAAAATAGGGATAATTTAATTGATATGTTTTTTTCGTTTCTGTTCAAACTAAAAGCTGTTCATTTCATAAGCTAATATAAAATGCTTGATGTCTTGTGGGGTCAGGGTTGTTAGGGCAAGGGTTAGGGTTCTCAATTAGATTTGCTTGGCTTTTGAAATGATCAGCTTTTAGTTTGAATAAGAATCGTTTTTTTACAATAATCATCTAAAAGTATACATTTTGAATTTTGATGCAAAAGAACACTCAGGGGGGGTAGGGATATCTCTAACGGTCGACCCTGCCCTGATCTGTTTTTCAATTTTAGTCGACCAAACTTAACCCAGGTGTTTTTTATATTCCAATTATTTTGCATAATGAAGGTCCTAGAGTTGTTAACTAAGCAATGGAGGAGAGATTTACCCTCCCCCCCCCAAATTTTTGTATTTATAAGGACGTCATGTTTTGTCCTCAAATCCTCCACCCCCCCCCCCCCCAAATTTTTGTATTTATAAGGACATCATGTTTTGTCCTTAAATTACCAAACTTTTGCCCCTCCCCCCCCCCCCCCCAAAAAAAAAAAATTATACATAAAAATCCTAGCTAGACCCAGGATATATTATGTATAATATTAGATAAGAGGAGTTAATTTCGGTAGCAATGGCAAGTGTAAATAATAAAGTAAAGTAGCCTTTAAATTAGCATGTTTCTTTCCCTAATCTCCACCCCCCCCCCTCTTCTTCACTAGACCATAAAATATAATGTAATACTAAGTCTAAAATAACGAATGGAAAAAATGGATGTGGCGCCGCAACAAGGCATTTGAGCGTAAAATTGGATTGCACTTTCTTATTCTACAGTCGCCCCCGCCCCCCCGCTTTCTTCTATTTCAAACAAGGACTAGTAGATAGACCGTTTTTCCACCATTTTGAAATGAGCACAAATAAGGGAAGGACATAACGTATTTTATTTTCGTTGCCCTACTATAATATTATCAAAATTAGCTCTAAATTTTAGTATATTTTAATCATGATTCTTAATTTCTGCTCATCAAATAATAAAATCACACATGCTTTTAATTAAATAGCTACGAATAAAAAACTAAAAAAAATTTACGGGTTTAAATTTTTATTCAAAATAAGCTTGGCATATTTGGCTGTTATTTTTGTTGTCACATTCTCACAAAAGTCTCCCACAATTACTGTCAAGTCAAGCATGGGCGTAGTTAGCATTTGAATTAAAGGTGGGCAATAATAATTTCGGGAGGGGCAAAATGATCATTTTGATAAATTTTAGCCATAATTTTAATAAATTTCACCAATTTTTGGATTTAGAGGGGGGCAGCCACCTCTTCCTGCCCCCCCCCCTGGGTACGCCCATGAAATAATGAAATAAAATGCTATTTTCCCCTTATATTATTGCCCCAAACTTTTTGCTATAGCAGTCTATGGCTATAGCCGACGAATAAATTAACAACGTTACTATGCAATGGAACACATGTGGAGAAAAAATGGTAATGTGGCTGCCTGGCTCAAAAAAAACTATTAAGCCAATCGAGCTTTATAGCTAGCTTAAGGGCATGTGCATGCGAAGGAGTTAATAAAACTAAGAAAGACGCATTATAAAATATAAATTTCAGCTAAATATAATTAATAAATCATATAGAAGAAAATGAATATTTTTATTTTAATCCGAAGATGTCCTTAAATAGGACGAAATATTATTATAATAATTATAATTTCTTTTTAACACCCTCGACAATTCCCGAAAATTTATCCATTAAAAACTAGCTAGAATGTAAAAATGTGCCCTTATCTTAATGGCCCATCTTTTCCCATAACAATTTACGTGTGTATAATTCATTTATCTGATCATTTTGTTATAGTAAATGCTAGGCTACCCCCCCCCCCCAATGCAGATCGCGAAGAATCCATTGGAATCATATTTATATAATAGTTAAGGACGTGGCATGAGAAAAAGAGGGGGGAGGGAGGGAAGGAGTAAATGTTCCCCAACTTTATTGTCCTTTTCTCACCCCCCCCCCCATCCCACGTTTAATTTCTCCCTTGCTTTTTGCTAACAATTTAAGTTACGTGCCTAGGCCATGCTGAGAGAGCAAAAACATGAAATTTTATTTATTTATAAAAAGCGTACTCGTACATTAATAAAGAGTGGAATGAATGTTTCTCACAAAAAAATGTAAAGTAATGTATATTTAAAACTATTTCCGCAAGCATTTCAAATCGTTTTTGCTAAACAAATTAAAAGGGAATTTTTATATAATTTGTTGAGATCACCATAGAAAAATTTTTAAATTAATTGAGAAAATTTACATAATTTAATAAATTACAAACTAAACCTAAAAAAACTCTATAATTGCGATATTTATTTGTACTTTCCGGTTCTAAACGGAAAAATCATGTGAAAGAAAGTATTATTAGTTTAAATTTAGTCCAATATCAATATATAATAATAATTATAATTATTTTTTAAACTCCCTCTAATGCTTCTTCCTGCTAATAAATCTCTTAAAAATAAACCTTTTTTAAATGATCCTAATCCTATATCCCCCTTTAAAAAAAATAAAGATAATACATAATTTATGAATACAATACCTTTGTAAGATGTAAGTTCGGGCACTCCTGCACACCCAATTTTAATGGCGACGAATAGAATAGCTACTGGCAAAGTCCCCTCAAAAATCATGATATGTGTTGTACTACAGGCAATTGGAGTTCTGAAGAAGCTCTTTCATTAGATCTTCTTCATAAACAATCTAAAGGAATATTGATTCCAGCGCATTTAAGGTAGCTAAATTAAAAGAATGAATATTTTTTAAACAATGGCCCAATCAAATACATAATATAACAAAGTTGTAATAATGTCTGCCCGGCCCGGTGCCATTTAATTTTTTGGCTAGACGGGTTTAATAAAGCTATTATAGAGCGTTAATAACAAAATAACTCTACAAAACTAAAATTACTGAATAACGCCTTTTAATTACGATACTTTATCTAGAGCCTAGAGATTCGAGGGTATTGAAATATAACAAAAAAATTAAAATAAATAGTGGTGATTAGGGTACTACATTATGGGCGTAACTGGTATTTTGATCAGAAGGTAGCAAAAAGTTTGCTAGTTTAGTTTAGAGAGGCAAAATGATAATTCTTTTATATTTTTTCCTATATTTTCATGATGTAAACAAAATTTAGGAATTATGGGGTCAATCAAGATAACTAGCGAAACAAATAAAATACAAATATTAAAATTAATAAATACCATTTTCGCGTGGAATACAATCATAATATAATTCTAAAAGCTGTAAAACGGATTTTAATAGGTATTAGCAAAACTACACTTATCTCTTTGGAGCTGGACGATTCTCAGAAAGGCAGAGAATAATACAGAGACCATATAAATCATTTCTGCCATATCTTCACGGCAAAATCACGCTGTTAAAAGGCTCCCCTCTTTGGTGCTTAAAAAAGGCATTTTTTAAGAGGGGGGGGGGAGTGTTTTAGGAAATTGATATATATCCTGTTCTTCAGCATTTATGATAAGAGATGGTTGATTTTAATTTTTACAACACACAAAACAACATAGAGAACTCACTAGCCTTTTAGCAGAGGGTCGGGGGGGGGGGGGGGGGGGGGGGCTAGGAGTTAAGTACCGGGGAACAAATCCCTAGAGATCTTATCCCATACCCCCCCCCCCATTCTTTAACACTTAATATGTTAAGAGAGAGTCTAGTCTCGTTGTTGTAAGGAAAAATAGATTTATAACACCACTCAACCACTTAAATTCTCTGTAATTCATAAAAGTCCAACCTAGTGTAAAGTTGACCAGCATGTATCAGCAAATTTTAATACAGTGAACCATTTTCGTTTTTATTGCATTGAGTATTTTGGTATTTTAAAAAGACTGTTCAAAATTACTTAGGCTAAATTAAATATTATTAAGTTTTTAAATAATTTTACGAATTTATTATTTAAAAATGGTAGAATCGGTTTTACTTATGAAATGGGGATTCGCTCTTTTAATTATTTTGACCGTGGCTATATATAGACAAGTTGCCAAAAAAAATTTATCAGTCGGTCGCAAAAATGCACAATAGAATTTGGGCTCGGGCGAGGTCGGAAAATAAAAGCCAACCAACGGTCATTAGCTAATCTATACGCGAAAGCAAAATAAAAGTCTTTTACAGAAGCACGTTATTTACGGTTTTTGAAAAGATTATGTTCATTTGAGTAGAGTTAGTGAGACGTTTTGCCTGCTTTTTACCTTCAAGTCGCAGAAATCTAATCAATCTTAATGAATTATATATTATTCATAAATAAATTTGGCCAAAGGTGGGGGGGGGGGGCAGAAGGAACAAAAATAATGGCAAAAATTTCAACAAAAAACCAACATTCTACGGCTATTTGGGCCGCAAAAATATATAGGGGCTGAATCCAATTCTGAATTACATTTATCACTAATCTAATTTTTAAACCATTAGCTTTTGATCAATATAGGTGCTCCCCTTCCCCCAATAAATGTTCTTAAAATGCATTTTCGTTATTAATGTATAAAAAAAAGTGATTTTATTAGCCACACTCTTAAATTAAACAGGCTACATTATGATAGATTCTGGCCGATAGCTGGCCTGCTTTCAAGCTTTAATTTTTAAAATTAATATACAATCTACCGTTTTTATTTTATATTAGTTCGTTTTTATAATGTTTTTAACTTCTAAAATTAAAATAGTTTTAAAAAAAATTTATAAAAAAATTAATTTATTCAATTTTCAAATATATTAACAAATGGGGGAGGGGTGGGGACGAGGTCATAGGGACAAAAATAACATTAAAATTAAATAATACTTTTTCCCCAAAATTTTATTTCACTCTAGTGTTAATTGCTTACAATGTGGCATAATTTTCGTTTCCCCGAGAGGTATGAAATTTTTACGCATGACAAAATTGCGCAGCCCTTGTGTAGGTTGAAACAATGTTATTTTTTTCATACATTTTATGCCAAAGAGCTTATTTAATCGATAATGTAGAAAGAAATTGGACAGTGATTGACCCTTATAAGTAATAAGGCAAAATAAGTTTTATTAGCAAATAATGAAATTTCTCACTTTTAAAGCCATAAATTTTATTTAAAAAAATAATTTAATATTAAAATTCAATGATAAGTATATTTAAAACGATGTTCCAAAAAGGTAAATTTAAAGCAAACTTTTAAAACCTTACAATCAAATATAAAATTGGCGTTACTAAGATTTGAAATATTATGATTCATGGAGTGGCAAAATATAAATTTTTACATTATTTGGGCCCTAAACCGATTTAAAATGATCAAAATTCAAATATAGGGGAGGGGGGCCTGCTGAGGCCCGACTTAATTCTCGTAAATATACATTTACTTATATGTAAATATAAATAAAAAAAATAATAAATTATTCTTACCAGATGAGGAATTTAGCAGAATAAAAGCGGATTTATTGATAAATGATAAGGTATAAAATATAAACGTTATTTCGGTATAAAATTTTCATATTGAAGGGTTTAAGATAAGGGTATAATATAAAGTAAAAATGGAGGTTTTATCTTTTATTTCTTTCTCTCTCCCCCCAATGTTATTATTTTACCTCTCCTCTAGTATACTACCTCTACGCCACTACACAATGTATATAAATTTTTGTAAACACATTGTTTACTCCCCCACATAGCCCTTCTCATGCATATATATCCATGGGCGTAGTCAAGGAGGGGCAGGGAGGGGCGGCTGCCCCCCTCTAAATCAAAAAATTTCAAAATTTAATATAATTATGTCTAAAATTACAAAAAATTAGCATTTGGCCCTTCCCTAAATTATTATGGCCCTCTCTATATACAATCTTTGCTACGCTCATGCAAAATTATAAAATGAAAATAAATAAGAGAAAAAGAATTTTGAAATTAGTAGGTAATTAATTTGTTTTTTATAAAAATCATATTTTTAAAATATATGTTTATAAATAAATGTTAAAATTATATGAATATATAAAAAGGTTGAAGAAGCAGATTAAATATAAATAGTTGTGTTGTGATATCATGAAATGGCTAAATCTTGTTTAAATATAAAATTTATCAGCGTTCGATAAATAATGAAAATATGGGCAAAATTTGTAATTTGCGATTATTTAAGCACAATTGAGAGAGATCGTTAATGCATGGAAATGGATACGCTATTTTTATCTGTTACTCTTTCAGGTATTTTATTTATTTATTCATCTTTTTTTTGTTATAACAAAAAATTATAATTCAATAGAACTTAAATTCAAAGTTTTTAGGACTCCATAGCCAAGAGGATTTTTTTTTTTGGGGGGGGGGGGGGGGCTAGAAGCCCGCGAGTCATATTTTTAAACCCGTACTCCACTTGACCCTACAAAAAAATCAAAAAAATCGGGATGTTACAAAAATTAAAAATTATTCTAATAAATGATGCGAAATAAAGTTTGCATAGATTTAGATATTAATTTCAAAATATTATATATAATGGCCGTATTTTTTAAAAATAACAGTTCTTGAAATTATTTTAGCGTTTATGATTACTAAAATTTATATAATTTTAACCCTGCTCCAAGTGAATACATGGGCGTAGCCAGCATTGGAAGAGGGGGCAGTGCAATAAATATTTTAGGAGTGGCAAACCGATCATATTTTGAAATTTTAGCCATAATTTTAATAAATTTCATCAAATTTTTGGATTTAGAGGAGGGCGTCTTCCTGGGGGGGGGGGGGGCAGGGAGGGGCGGCTGCCCCCCTTTAAATCCAAAAATTTGTTGAAATTTATTAAAATTATGGCTAAAATTTAAAAAAATTATCATTTTGCCCCTCCTTAAATCAGTATTGCCCAATATTGCCCCCCTCTAATCACAATGCTGGCTACGCCCATGCCAGCATGTATCAGCAAATTTTAATACAGTGAACCATTTTCGTTTTTATTGCATTTGAGTATTTTGGTATTTTAAAAAGACTGTTCAAAATTACTTAGGCTAAATTAAATATTATTAAGTTTTCAAATAATTTTACGATATTATTATTTAAAAATGGTAGAATCAGTTTTACTTATGAAATGGGGAATCGCTCCTGTAATTATTTCGATCGTGGCTATATATAGAGACAAGTTGCCAAAAAAAATTTATCAGTCGGTAGCAAAAATGCACAATAGAATTTGGGCTCGGGCGAGGTCGGAAAATAAAAGCCAACCAACGGTCATTAGCTAATCTATACGCGAAAGCAAAATAAAAGTCTTTTACAGAAGCACATTATATACGGTTTTTGAAAAGATTATATTCATTTGAGTAGAGTTAGTGAGACGTTTTGCCTGCTTTTTACCTTCAAGTCGCAGAAATCTGATCAATCTCAATGAATTATTTATTATTCATAAATAAATTTGGCCAAAGGTGGGGGGGGGCAGAAGGATTAAAAAATGGCAAAATTTTCAACAAAAAACCAACATTCTATGGCTATTTGGGCCGCAAAAATATACAGGGGTTGAGACCAATTCTGAATTACATTTATCACTAATATAATGTTTCATTAATAGCTTTTGATCAATCTCGGTGCTCCCCTTCCCCCAATAAATGTTCTTAAAATGCATTTTCGTTAATAATGCATAAAAAAGTAATTTTATTATGCCACACGCTTAAATTAAACAGGCTACATTTCAAGCTTTAATTTTTAAAATTAATATACAATTACCGTTTTCATTTTATATTAGTTCGTTTTTATAATGTTTTTAACTTCTAAAATTAAAATAGTTTTAAAAAAAAATTTATAAAAAAATTAATTTATTCATTTTTCAAATATATTAACAAATGGGAGAGGGGTGGGGACGAGGTCATAGGGGCAAAAATAACGTTAAAATTAAATAATACTTTTTTCCCGAAATTTTATTTCACTCTAATGTTAATTGATGTGGCATAATTTTCGTTTCCCCGAGAGGTATGAAATTTTTACGCATGACAAAATTGCGCAGCCTGTTTGAAACAATGTTATTTTGTCATACATTTTATGCCAAAGAGCATATATAATCGATAATGTAACAAGAAATTGGACAGTGATTGACCCTTGAAGTAATAAGGCGAAATAAGTTTTTTAAATTAATCTTCAGTTTTATTACTAAATAATGAAATTTCTCACTTTTAAAGCCATAAATTTTATTTAAAAAAATAATTTAATATTAAAATTTAATGATAAGTATATTTAAAACGATGTTCCAAAAAGGTTAATTTTAAAACAAACTTTTAAAACCTCACAATCAAATATAAAATTGGCGTTACTAAGATTTGAAATATTATAATTCATGGAGTGGCAAAATATAAATTTTACATTTGGGCTTTAAACCGATTTAAAATGATCAAAATTCAAATATAGGGGAGGGGGGCCTGAGGCCCGACTTTTCTCGTAAATATACATTTATTTATATGTAGATATGATATAAATAAAAAATAATAAATTATTCTTACCAGATGAGGAATTTAGCAGAATAAAAGCGGATTTATTGATAAATGATAAGCTATCAAATATAAACGTTATTTCGGTATAAAATTTTCATATTGAGGGTTAAGATAAGTGTCTAATATAAAGTAAAAATGGAGGTTTTATTTTTTATTTCTCTCTCTCTCATGGGCGTACGCAGGTTTTGAATTAGGGGGGGGCAAAACGTTCAAAAGTTCATTTAGAGGGGGGCAAAACATAATTTTTTTTAATTTTTCAATGTTTTTGCATTGAAAAATTTTTTTTTTCATAAATTAGGGGGAGGCAGCCGCCCCCCCCCTGCCCCCCCCTGCGTACGCCCATGCTCTCTCTCCCCAATGTTATTATTTTACCTCTCCTCTAGCTAGTATACTACCTACGCTACTACACAATGTATATAAATTTTTGTAAACACATTGTTTACTCCCCCACATAGCCCTCCTCATGCATATATATCCATGGGCGTAGTCAAGGAGGGGCAGGGAGGGGCGGCTGCCCCCCTCTAAATCCAAAAATTTGTTGAAATTTATTATAATTATGGCTAAAATGGCAAAAAATGATCATTCTGCCCCTCCCTAAATTATTATGGCCCTCTCTACATACAATCTTCGCTACGCTCATGCAAAATCATAAAATGAAAATAAATAAGAGAAAAAGAATTATGAATTTAGTAGGTCATTTGTTTTTTTATAAAAATCATATTTTTAATATATATGTTTATAAATAAATATTAAAATTATATGAATATATAAAAAGGTTGAAGAAGCAAATTAAATATAAATAGTTGTGTTGTGATATCATGAAATGGCTGTTTGAATAAAATAAATATAAAATTTATCAACATTCGATAAATAATGAAAATATGGGCAAAATTTGTAATTTGCGATTATTTATAAGCACAATTGAGAGAGATCGTTAATGCATGGAAATGGATACGCTATTTTTATCTGTTACCCTTTCAGGTATTTTATTTATTTATCTTTTTATTTTGTTATAACAAAAAATTATAATTCAATAGAACTTAAATTCAAAGTTTTTAGGACTCCATAGCCAAGAGGATTTTTTTTTTTTGGGGGGGGGGAGGCTAGAAGCCCGCGAGTCATATTTTTAAACCCGTACTCCACTTGACCCTACAAAAAAATCAAAAAAATCGGGATGTTATAAAAATTAGATATTGTTCTAATTAATGATGCGAAATAAAGTTTGCATAGATTTAGATATTAATTCCAAAATATTATATATAATGGCCGTATTTTTAAAAAAAACATCTCGTTGTTGTATAATGCCTTTTTGAATTAGGTTTAGCTGAAATAGATGAACGATTAACTAAGAAAGATATAACAAATACTTAATCTTTCTTTTTATATGGAAATAGATTTTAGAATCTATTTATATTTAGCTTATATTATAACCCTGATCCTGCCTGATCTCTATGTTACCCTTCTTCTCCTACTGAATTAGTACTAACATTTTCTAAATTAAATTCTAGAATCTCGAGTGATTTATAATAATTTGTAAATTACCCTGGCTACTACTTTTCTACTACTTTTCTCCATTGAAAAGTTATTTTTTTAGGGAAGTAGTTATAAATGGAAGAATATTGTTGGGGTTTCATATTAAAATTTCGGAAATGGGATTAGAGCTATTTATCTAAAATTTAAATTTCGAGTAAAATTTATAAATTTTGAACATATAAAAATAGAAAAAGCAACGAAAAACGTAATAAAATCAATTAAAAATTTAGAAACCCAGACAATATAATTAATAAAACTTAATAACAAACATAAAAAGTTACCTAAGGTCATTTTTTTCCATTGGTCAGCAGCCAGCACACGGTAAAAGTGGATATAAATTCATAATAGTCAAAAAAACGAAAAAATAATTTTCGAATCACATTTTGGTCAATGGTCATTTTTTTTATTGGTCAGCAGCCAGGACACGGTAAAAGTGGATATAAATTTATAATAGTCAAATCAAAAACGAAAAAAAATTTTCGAATCACATTTTGGCCAATGGGCATTTTTTTTAATTGGTCAGTACCAACAGATGGTCTATAAATCAATGTTAGCGAAAAAAAGGAGAATGAAAAAATTTCGATTCACATTTTGGCCAATGGTCATTTTTTTCATTGATCAGGAGCCAACGGACGGCCAAAAAGTCATAATAGCAATGGCAGTAACAGGAACAATCATAATAGTCAAAATAAAACGAAAAAATAAACTTGGATTCACATTTTGGCCAATGGTCATTTTTTCCATCGGACAGCAGCCAACGGACGGCCAAAAAGTCATAATAGCAATGGTATTAACAGGAACAATCATAATAGTCGAAAAAAAACGAAAAAAAAACTTGGATTCACATTTTGGCCAATGGTCATTTCATTCCATTGGTCAGCACCCAACGGACGGCCAAAAAGTCTTATTATCAATGGTAGTAACAATAACAATCATAATAGGCGAAAAAAACGGAAAAAATAAACTTGGATTCACATTTTGGCCAATGGTCATTTTTTTCCAGTGGTCAGCACCCAACGGACGGCCAAAAAGTCGTAATAGCAATGGTAGTAACAGTTACAATAATAATATTCAAAAAAAAACCCGAGATTCGAACCCAAAAACTGGTTAAATTAACAAAAATTAAAAGTGCGTATCCACGTTCGGTTCGGTGCGTGACATCCACGATTCCATTGGTCAGCAGCCAACGGACGGCCAAAAAGTCTTATTATCAATGGTAGGAACAAGAACAATCATAAGAGTCAAAAAAAACGCAAAAAAAATTTCGATTCACACTTTGGCCAAATGGTCATTTTTTTTTATTGGTCAGCATTCAACGGACGGCCAAAAAGTCTTATTATCAATGGTAGTAACAGGAACAATCATAATAGTAAAAAAAAATCCCGGGATTCGAACCCAAAAACTGGTTAAATTAAAAAACTGGTTAAATTAACAAAAATTAAAAGTGCGTGACATCCACGTTCGGTATCCACGTTCGGTGCGTGACGTGACTTCGGAAAATGGAAAGTGAGCCCATAAATTGCATAGCAATTAATAACAGTTCTTGAAATTATTTTAGTGTTTATGATTACTATATAATTTTAACCCTGCTCCAAGTGAATACATGGGCGTAGCCAGCATTGGAATTAGAGGGTGCAGTGCAATAAATATTTAAGGAGTGGCAAAGCGATCATATTTTGAAATTTTAGCCAAAATTTTAATAAATTTTTGGATTTAGAGGAGGGCGTCTTCCTGCCCCCCCCCTTTGCTACACGCATGAATGAATAGGTTATAATTAGAGCAACTAAAGTTCAGCATAAAGATCAACTAGTTCAAGTTCGTTCATAAGTCGCTTTTTAAACAAATATTTGGCTAGCTTTTAAAAACAATTTAGATTCAACCTAAACCACACCAGACTCGATCCGACCCATAGAAATTTTATATTTTTTAGTCAGGTTAGACTTTTAAGGGGAACTAACACTACTTTACCCCCCCCCCCTCCTGGAAACGCCCACGAAAGTATCATGGGAATATGTTCTAGATATATAATATTTGAAAAAGACATTACATAGTACTTTAATCCTCAGTTTTCATAAAAAATTTATAAAGTAAGTATATTAATTACATAGTAGTAGTAGCCTGGTGAAGTGATGATGATATATAATCCCTATTGATTGCACGCGAAACAATTCTTCCCGTGCAAACAGATTATAAAATTATTTTTTACCGCTTTAAAACGTTTCCACCATAATCTACCTTATCATATTACAACCTAAATTAAAGGAAAAGTTCGGAAATAGCTAAGCTTAGCAAAAGCTAGATTAGGGGGTCAATATGATAAAATTGACCTAGAATAGTTTAATTCAAAAATCAAATTTGTAGCCAGGGGCATATGCCCCCCCCCCCCTTTACCCATGAAGATCAAGAACAGAACATAACTTTTTTTAATTTTTAAAGGTTTTTGCTTAGAACATTTTTTTTTCATTCGGGGGGGGGGGGCCTGCCCCCCTGGCTACGCCCATGCATCAAAATTAATCAACCACTTAGGGGCTTTTGATTTTAATTCTTTGGAAATCCTATAGAACATTTTTTCATAGATAATTTTGTGGCCTAATAAGAATCTTTTTCATATTTTAAATGTGAATAGTAATTTTATGTATGTTATATAATTCGATTTAAAATTTCAAATTCTTGTGCCTATTAAAATTATGAGCGGATATCTTTATTGTTTCTCACCTGAAAAATAAGTTAAAGATGTTTTAATTAAGTAAAATAAATTTATATTTATAAAACTCATATACAATTCCAAATAAAGACGTGTTAAGTTTTGGAATATTATAATTTTTTTACTATTTTAACCATAATGCGTAAAATATATCAAAGATTTTGAATTTAAACAAACAGTTGACGCCCCACTGCTTAGTCCAGAGCCCTTCATGGGCAGCCCGCCCGACCCGGCCCCACTTTAATCCAAGCCAACTAAACGTTTGTAAAATATGATATACAGACACAAAGCCAATTAATATAAAATAGTTATCTACCTCGATCGTACGTTATATGGGTTCTAAAATCCAGCCATTTTTTCCAAACTTATACTTTAAATTACTTATTCAATCAAATTCAAACTACATTTATACGACAAAATAATCTTCAAATGTAAAATGAATTTGGCCAAAATTGTAAAAAATTTTGGGCTCGGATCGGGTTCGGGCAAATTATAAACAAAAAATTGGCATCAGGCCGAATTCGGGCTCTAAATCCGAAAATTTGTTGAAATTTATTAAAATTATGGCTAAAACTCGAAAAAATGTTCATTTTGCTCCTCCCTAAATCATTACCCCCTCTAATTCCAATGCTGGCTACTCTCATGCTTATTAGAATGGTAATCGTAGCATAAAAAAAAATAAATTTTCTAAATGTTAATGGTATACGTAGCAAAAGTTTCTCTCAAACCAAACTTTAACATTCTGCATAACTAACTACAAGGTGGTATAATTTTAAATATAATTACGAGTTTCGATGCTCGTTTAAGTCTTTTTAACGGCCCTCTTAACGCGTAATATTATTACAAAGAAACCGACTTTTATCTCTTTTTTATTACAACAAAATTAATAGGTGAAATCTTGAGGAGGGACTAAATGACCTCTTATCAAATATATAGAGCGTGTAATGTGGATTAATAGCGCACCCATCTTTCACCATTATTAGCAGAGGGTGTTCAAAAAGAAATTTTACTAATTTAACGGCTTCTCTCCTCCCAAACCAACTTGGTTTTGGCGTGAAAGGAGGATGCGAGGCTGCTTCCCATGTAGCTCGAACATTTCTTGAGTCTTCTTCATCAAATGACCTCCTGGTGAAACTCGATTTTAAAAACGCCTTTAACAGCGTAAACCGAGCAGCCTTTATTGAACCGTTCATACAACAATTTCCGGAATACCATCAGTTTCTGTTAAATAGCTATGGGAACCCAACGTATCTACTCTTTGGGGACCAAATAATCAAATCATCCCAAGGGATCCAACAAGGAGATCCTTTGGGCCCGGCCCTTTTCTGTTTGGCCATTCAAACTATCATCGATAAACTCTCCTCCCTAGGAGCCTTCTCATGCAATTTATGGTACCTTGATGACGGATTCCTGGTCGGCCCAGCCGAAGCAGTCCGGCAAATCCCACAGATCATCAATGGCTTCGCAGACAATATATCACTCAGCCTAAACACATCGAAATGTGAGATCTTCACCAAAGATCTCACAATTGACAAACTCTCCCTCCCATTCCCAGTCATATCAAGAGATGACTTTCATTACTTAGGCGCTCCCATTGGAGGCGTTAAAACAACTGAAACATTCTTAGAGCATTTCTCCGGTTTCATCGACTCCATATCCCACACCCTGGAGCGTCTAACTCCCCACCATGCCTTTTTCCTCTTAAAAAACTTCCTCCTAATACCCAAAATTAACTATGCATTACGCGCCTCGCCCGTCTTCCTAGCCGTTAACCTACTCCACGCGATGGAAAAAAAAATCCAATTGCTAGTCGAAAGGTGCCTAAACCTTAAATTTAGCCCTCTCCAATGGCTCCAAGCCACCCTTCCCTCCAAGAGTGGTGGTATAGGCATCCGACCCCCCCATCTACTCTCACTAGCAGGGTTCATTTCATCCCGTTTATCAACGGATGAGTTAATCAAGCAAATCACTCAAACCCAAGACCCGCACCTCGACAGCGCCCTTCAGGCGTGGGATGACCTCAAACTGGATTCCGCTACTTACCCGAATGGAACCACCCAAAAGGATTGGGACTTACCACTGATAGCACGTTCCGTAGCTTACCTCACTTCGAACAACCTATCTTTGGGAAATCTCCACTTCAATTGGGCATCCTCCGGGGGTTACGAATGGCTCGAGGCCCTACCAAGCCAAAACCTAGGGTTACACCTGTCGGGCGAGGAACTCCGAATAGCTGTAGGCCTACGCCTCGGCTGTGAAATTGTGTCCCCATTCAACTGCGACCTCTGCCGCCAACCCGTTCTTGCAAACGGCCATCATCCTCTACACTGCCAATACAGCAAGGGGCGGCATCCCCGTCATGCCACAATAAATAAAATAATCGGACAATCTTTGAAGAAAGCCGGCTTTCCCAATACAATAGAACCCACTGGCCTAAGCTCCACTGACGGGAAAAGACCCGATGGAGTAACAATCATCCCGTGGGCTCGTGGCCTAAACGCCTGCTGGGACTTCACTGCAGTGGACGTATTCGCCAAATCTAACGCCTCTCCCGACCTCATCTCTTCTACTGAGAGAAAGAAGGAGGATAAATACAAATACCTAAACAATATTATTTTCATACCAGTAGTAGCTACGACCCTCGGTAACTTAGGTCCCGAGGGCAGCCAATTCCTAAAACAAATTTCAAAATATATAACCTCCATTACTCACGATCCCAAAGAATACTTTTTTATCAGGCAAAAGATCACAATGGAAATCGTTAAATCCAACACGATTTCCATACACGGATCAATGCCATCCGTTTAGTTATAGCGCGTTTTTATATTTTTTATTCGTGTATATCATAATTATAATTATTTGTTTCTGAATAAAACTTGTTAAATATAATTATTAAACTAACAAAACTAACAATCATAAGTTTAATAATAGGCTTCTGGAAAGGTCAATTTTTTTATAATCTCTTTATGCTTTTGTCATAATGAAAGTTATAAATATGACATTGACTTTCAACAAATTCATAGTAGACTTATTTAAAATTGAAGAGCCTATTCAATAATAGCTTATGTATTTATTTGATCTTGGAGTGATTGAGTAAATAAATAAATAAATAAATAAATAAATAAATAAATAAATAAATAAATAAATAAATAAATAAATAAATAAATAAATAAATAAATAAATAAATAAATAAATAAATAAATAAATAAATAAATAAATTTAATTAATTTATTAAAACCACGGCCTAATATAACCAAACTTTTTTGTCTCCCCATAACCACATGCAAACTGAACGGAAATTTATAGGGCCATCGTTGAAATGTATTGGCATTATTAACTACTCATGGGAAATGTTCCCACCGTGAAACCTAGATAGAAAATCACCTGGAAAATAAAAAATAAACTTGTTTTATAATGACTATTTTTTATAACGTTTTATATTTTATTCGCAAAATTCATATCTGTTTAGAGGCAGATTTGTTTAAATGTTCTGCCCGAACCCGACCCGGTCCGATTTTGGGCTGGTTTAAACACTTCTAAGAGTCCGCACGGCCATGCCCGAAATATTTAAAGCCGCCCAAATAGCCTAGTAATTTTGCTATATTTACAAAAAAAAAATTTGATTATCAGGTTTTTAGATAAGAATCACGATTAATAAATATTATACAATCAAATAAAAAGGTGACAAAATTATACACAAAATCAAAACAATACACTATTTAATAAAAGTTATTAAGCCCGAATTACTCGAAGCTTATTATGGGGCCCGCCCGGGCTAGAAAATCAATTGCCCGACAAAGGCTCGACCCGGGCCGGCCTATATGCCAAACGTGTCGAACTTTTCTCGTCTCCCATCATTATTATATTTTAAATGAAAATTATTAAAAAAAATTAACCCTCCTCTTTTCATATATGTTCCATTAATTCAGGCTAGTTGTTTTATAAAGGATGTTATTTAAGTGCACAGTAAGAAATTAAAAAATGCGCAGTAAAGTATGCTCAGTAATATATTTAAGTGCGCAGTAAATTATTAAAAATTGCACAGTTAATTAATAATAAATTGCTCAGTAATTAAATAAAATTGCACAGTTAATTAACAATAAATTGCTCAGTAATTTAAAAAAATTGCTCAGTAATTATATAGCCTTGCCTAGTAATTTTATAATATTTCTCAGTAATTTTGTAGCAATGAGCATTGCTCAGTAATTTAATAACATAGCTCAGTACCTCAATAATTTAATAAAATTGCTTAATAATTTGAATTGATAAGTAATTTTGAGTATTGCTCAGTAATTTAATAACATTGCTCAGTACCTCAATTCAATAATTTAATAAAATTGCTTAATATAATTTGAATTGATAAGTCGTTTTTGAACATTGCTCAGTAATCAAAACACAACTTAGTTTTCATAGAATTGATTGGTTTTTTAAAATATGTTATTTTAAAAAATGTCATAATCTTTACAAATTGTTCAATAATATTTAGATGCTAAATTAAAAAAATACTCAGTTTATAATGCAATAACTAATAATTAAATTATCATTGATTTTAGGTTTTTTAAAAATTTAGTTTGTGAATAAAATTAAGCACTTATTTATTTTAGCTAAAATAAATAGTTTGGACTTGATAATATACATTGCCCTTCCTCTTTTAATGTTATGCATATGTCATAAATTTAAATCTAATGAATTTTTGAAATTTTTATTATAGTATAAACATAAATAATTTTAAATACAAATGCATAATGAACATATTTTGCTGACAAGATAAACATAAATAGTTTTAAATAGATATACATAGTGAACACTTTTTGCTGGAGCAACCTTTAATTCAAGCCTTATGTTATAGTCAAGGCACATAATTTAAACTTACCATTATTGAACAATGAAGGCTGATTTGGCTTTTGAGGGTCTGCCCCTCTTTCTTTTTTGCCCTAAAGGCACACACTTAGCTTCTTTGGGTGGTATGCAAAGTTTCAATTTAATTGCCAAACCCACTATATGCTTGCAAATATACTGTTTGAAAAACACTGGACAATTTTAATAAAAGCCTAAACTAACAGATTATAAATAATTAAATATCTTTTTGTTGACATGAAAAATTTGAAGTTGGAATCTTCATATGACACCATGTAAGATACAATATAGAATTCATCCATCAAAGGGTATTTGAGAATGAGCAATTAGCCACTGCTCCAACTCTCCTAAAATAATTGTTGACACACCATATTTATTTCTTCTCAATGCAGTTAATGTATTAATTAGCTGAGCCAATGAAATATTATAATTCATTTTGTTATAATAGATTTAGGCTTGAGGCCTAAATCAAACAGTTTTTTTTATCTCATATTTAATTTCATTATTTATTTCAAGCTTGTCAGTATTTTCGATATGAGTATGAGATTCAGGAAAAAAAACTTTTTGCTATTAATATATTAACGAAAAAAAATCAACTTTTAAGACCACTGGTAATCCACGCCCTACTATGTAGGCTTCTCGAACTTAGGTTGCGAGTTCGAGACTCGCTTGTACCTATATATTATTTTGAAAGTAATTATAAAACTCGGGTCTTCGGCCCTCGTGGGAAGGGGAAGGGGGGAAGGGAAGGGGGTAAGGGAAGGGGGGAAAGGAAGAGGGGAAGGGCGAACTCTTCTGGACTCTGTATAAAAGTAGCATATTTGCTATGCAATTCATGAGCGAGAAAGGTGAGAAGGGGCGAGAATGCCTATAGGGGGGTATTAAATGCAAAATGATTAGTTAATTATTTATACAAAAAGAGTAAAGAAAAACGAAAAAAAACTTCGTTTCACAGTTTGGTCAATGGTCATTTTTTCATTGGTCAGCAGCCAGGATACGGTAAAAGTGGATATAAATTCATAAGAGTCAAAAAAAACGAAAAAAAAATTTTCGATTCACATTTTGGCCAATGGTCATTTTTTTCCATTGGTCAGCAGCCCACGGACGGCTAAAAAGCCATATTATCAATGGTATTAACAAGAACAATCATAATAGTCAAAAAAACGAAAAAAAAATTTTCGATTCACATTTTGGCCAATGGTCATTTCATTCCATTGGTCAGCAGCCAACGGACGGCCAAAAAGTCTTATTATCAATGGTATTAACAAGAACAATATATTAATTTAAACAAAAAAAAATAAAAGATAGATAGATACTTATAATAAGAGGATAGTAAATGCAGTAAATTAATAAATGAAAACAATAAAATAGCGTAATAAATAGTATATAGTAAGTAAAATAAAATTTAACAACTACCTTTTGGTTACTGTAGATATAAGTGATATAATGCCAAAATTATTTTGAGGTCTAATGGCTCATAGCTATATATAAGTAGAGCTGTTAAAGTTCATCTTAGATATGAACTAGTCCAAGTTCATAGTTCAATTTGAAAAAAAATATTAGTTCAAGTTCATATTTTTTCAAAAGTAACTAGTTCAAGTTCAAGTTCATTTTGAAAAAAAACGAACTAGTTCAGTTCTTAGTTCAAATTTTATAAAATGAATTAGTTCAAGTTCAGTTCATAGTTCAGTTCACTTTTTTTAATATTATAAAATTTTAATCCGATCCAAGGGGTCTTTGATAAACGTTTTATCTGATCCAAAATCAGTTTTTTAAATCTAAGTCCAGTCCGCAATTTTAAAATTCTATGAAACAAATTTTTATTGATTGTTGAGTTTAATTAATTAAACTTATTATTGTTTAATTTAAATTAGAAATAGTCCATTATAAAATCTAATTTAATAAAATTTTAGCTTTTTTTTACAAACTACATCAGCTATATAATTTTGAAAAACAATTCAATGTGTAAAACTTTTATTTTTCATTTCAAACAATATAATATATATAATTACAATTGATAATAGAAATAAGGGGGAAGTAGATGGGAATTAATCTTGAATAAAATATTATTTTCAAAATTATCTTTTAATAAAAAAGAACTTAAAAAATAGGGTTGGCAGGTGCATTCACCAAAAATTTCTATATGGAAATTCTGCAAATTAAATACACGATATATACTTTATTTGAATAAATATTTAACGGCAAGGTTAGTTAGAAATGGGAGGCAATTTTTTGGTATATAAAATGGGACCTTAAACATTAATATCATAGTTTACTCTTTCATTATAATGATTTTTATTATATGTGTATTTATATTTGACACAGTGAATTTGATATAAATGTGATAATTCGCTAAAACTAAAAAAAATTTATACTCTATACTTTAGGCTTAGGTATTTATAGTCTTTTTTTCATATTTTAATTTAATAATTGATTCATATTTTTATTTTGTCAATGACATGTCGCACTAAATCTTTATCAAGCGTATTAAAATTTTTGAAAAATAAAATAGTTTGCCATTTTTGATTTTTCACTTATTTTATAATTTTATAACATCAAGAAAAATTTCTATTTAGTATAACATTTTTTTAAAAAGTCGAGACAAGTCGAGAAATCTCGTCGAGACCGAGATTTTTTTAGACCGAGGCGAGATTCTTATAATCGCTCCCGAGACGAGACGAGACGAGATTTTGCTCTCGAGACCGAGATGAGACGAGATCTAAACACTAAAAACAATCAAACTCGGCTTATAAAATCATTTTATATAATAATTTTTGTGATGAACTAGTTCATTTATATTGCAAAGTTCAAGTTCAAGTTCAGAATATTGAAAAAGGAACTGGTTCAAGTTCATAGTTCAACTTTAAAAAAACGAACTAGTTCAAGTTCATAGTTCAATTTTTGGAAAGGTAACTAGTTCAGTTCGAAGTTCAGAAAAAAGTGAACTAGTTCAATGAACTAGTTCTTAACAGCTCTATATGTAAGTGATATAACGCTAAAAATTGAGTTCCAATGGCTCAGTGGATTGAACGTCTGACTATAGCTTCAGAGCTCTTAGGTTCGAATCCCGCACCTATCTCGTTTTAATTGAAAATTAAAAGTATAGAGGCATAAGCCGTTCTCAGTGGTAAACATAAACACGACGGAAAGACACGAAAGAGCGTGACAAGCACGTTCGGTGCGGACTTCGGAAAATGGAAAGTGAGCCCATAAATTGCATAGCAATTAATAACTGTGCAGTTCGGTGCGGACTTCGGAAAATGGAAAGTGAGCCCATAAATTGCATAGCAATTAATAACTGTGCAAAAATCATATTTAATGAAAAGCATCTAAATGAATAACTGAACAAATGAATTTAATACTGTACAAAAAATTATTTTACTGAATATTATTTTTTTTACTGAGCATTTAATTATTTTAATGTGCATTTGAATATTTTACTGTGCATTTGAATTTTCTACTGCGCGAAAATTTCATTTTTTATTGGGCACATTAATTTGTTCTCTTTTTTTATAAATAAAGAAAAAATACAATTTTGTAATTTAATATTCTTCTGATTTTTATAAAGTAAATTTTTTTAATTAAACATTATTCATCTAAGTGTATTTTTTTGCATTCTTCAAGTAGCATATTTGAAACATAATTAGTGTTGCTACATCTGTAAATCAAGAGAGGTTCAAAGAAAAATCAAGTGTTTAAATATTGTAAATGCACAAAATACAAAGAACTGGCTTGGAACTTTAACATAATATAAGCGCCTTTATCTTCATTTAAATGACATTTATCTCAATTTTATTTTCTCTTATCTTGAAGGACTGTTTGTACACATTTTGACGATAAGCTTGTGAGGGACTTCTAGATTATTCCTAAACATTCCTAGACACATATTTCAACTATTTGTTACAACTATGGTTGATGGTGATTCTTAGATGTCAATAATTTGTAAATAGCCTAAAAACGTGTTAAATTCTTCAGCTTTATTATTTAGATATAAATTCAAATTATAGTACTCTTAAAAAATCTAAAGCTGTCCATACTACTCTCCAGATTGTATTTGACATAATTTACATCCTGCGTTAGTGGCGAATTGAACGCGTTTTTAATTCGAAGGTTACTTTTAATCCATATAGAGACGATTTTAAAAATTAAGTAATTGTCAATTAAGCGAAATATAAAATATAAACTTTTACAATATAATGGTCTATTTATGTGAAAAATCATCAATATACTATAATACTCTGTTTTTAAGTAAATCGGTTTTGAGAAATTTTTATATTATAAACTTTACTGACACTTTGTAAGCAAATGGCTTCTTTTGTTGAAGGAAATTTTAAAAAGAAGGCATAATAAGGCAAGGGTTACTTTTGGGCTAACCGCTATAAGTTTGTGTACTTCCAAGGTGTAATTTATTTAAAAACTTATTTGGCATATTATGGTATAAATGAGATCATGGGCGTAGAAAGAATTGTTAGAGGGGAAGAATAATAATTTAGGAAGGGGCAAAATCAAAATTTATAGAAATTTAGCTGTAATTATTGTGGTGTCCTCTACCCCCTTACGCTTCACCCCCTTACGTCGCTATCCAAAAATTTATATATTCATTCACCCCTCACACATATGACGAGTCATGTTTGTTAATATTATATCTCCATGATATAAATGGATTGCTTTTTTTACCATTATTTAGCGATTTTATATATTACCTCGCATTCACTCTGAGATAATTATTATTCCTTTTGTGTAGTTAATATAATTACCAGAAAAATGTAACCGGTGAATAAAATATATATTATCGCGGTAACTACACGCGGACGCGAACCATTCTCTTTATGTTAAATAAATCCTGAAATACTCGGACGTTGTCGTGAAATAAATTTGAAACTTGGCAATGTGTACAATTTACATAATCGACAAGTGTCGAAGTCATACTAATCTGAATTCGACAAGTGGTGTCAGAAGTGGAATCTGAAGCCACGTCTTCATTCGAGGAAATATCCTGATTCCGAGTGTCAACCAAAGGAAAATATACTCACACCATGAAAAACCATTCGGCATTCCTAAATGTTCCAAACAGTTGGCAACCATCCAAACCGCAACAACCTATTGTCCGAAAACAAATGGAAATATTCAACGAACGAAAGAAAAATTCCGATACCCACCTTAAAACAGATGATTAAAATACAGATACCAATTATTCTAAAGCAACCCTTAGAAATTCTAAGGCCTAAATTTGTCATGTCTGATAAGATAGAATTTAGCGAACAGACACACTTGAATTACTCACATACTATAAATTAAAAATAAATGTTTACATTTGTTATTAATCTATATTCAACCCCTCATCGCGTTTTCTGTTACTATAATTTAGCGGTTTGCGCATGATTTTGATAAAATTAGGAAGGGGCGGCGCGAGAAATGATTATTTATAAAATGGCAATTTACAGTATAGCTATAAAACAAAAGCCTTTGGGATAATATAGTATAAATTAATTATAATTTTGGTTGAGGCTGTTGCTCAGTTGGTGCTTTACAGAGCTGGGAGTCCAGTAGCCATGAAGTATCCCATTTTATAACTGATTAACAATGCGGGATTTCATCGATTAAATCCGTCGTCCATGAATCAGTTCCTAGGGCAAAGGTCAGAAGCTGGCACTAGATGTCAGACGATAAATTATATTAATTTTTAGGCTAAATTTCAGGAGATGTTTGAAAATTATGTTGTTTGTTATATCTATGGTTTGTTTGGACTTTGATTAAAATAGATAAGGTAATTCACCGCCTCGACCTCTGAATAAATAATTATTAAGCCGTGGTCACCTCGATAAAGGGGGAGGTGTGGTGTCCTCTACCTCCTTACGCTTCTTACGTCGCTATCCAAAAATTTATATATTCATTCACCCCCCACACACACCTATACTTATAGTTATACGCCTAAATTTTCCTCTCCTCTCGTTTATGACGAGTCATGTTTGTTAATATCTCCATGATATAAATAGATTGATATTTTTTACCATTATTTAGCGATTATTATATATCGCTTTCACTCAGAGATAATTATTATTCTTTTTGTGTGGTGAATATAACTACCAGAAAAATGTAACCGGTGACTAAAATATATATTATCGCGGTAACTACACGCGGACGCAAACCATTCTCTTTATCTTAAATAAATCCTGAAATATTCGGATGTTGTCGTGAAATAAATTTGAAACTTGACTTGGCAATGAGTACAATTTGCATGATCGACACGTGTCAAAGTCATACTAATCTGAATTCGACAATTATACTAAATTTTAAAAAAAATTTAGATTTAAAGGGGGCAACCGCCCCTCCCTGCTATCCCATGGCTACGCCTATAAATAAGAGAGCCTATATATGCATCGAGTTGACAGACATAAATCGCCTTAAACATAACAGCTGACAGCAAAGCTTCTTATGGTAACCAACTGACCATACCAGTTTTAAATCAGGTGTATTAGTTGTGATGGAAAAAAATGAAAGTGTAGATGGTTCTGATTTGGAAATAACTTTTAAATATGATTCGTCAATTTTCAATAAACGAAGAATTGATCACCGCGACAAACTTAAAAAGTTAGCAAAAAAGTTTAAAATACAGCATTCTTTTGGTGTCAGAAGTTATCCAAATTTGACTCAGCAAATTAATCAAAGAATGATAGGAAATTTTCAAAATTCACGATTTTCAAATTATGCTTCACCAAGTGTATTTGAAACGGGTCTCATCTCTGACAGTTATATAACAAAACATATGGATTGGGCCCTGACTTTAGAGAAGCATGAAGGATGTGTTAATTGTGTAAATTTTAATTCGTTTGGAGACAAATTAGCTTCTGGTTCAGATGATCTTAAGATTGCTATATGGAATTGGAGCGCCGGAGAACCCACCACAGTTTTTGAAAGTGGACATGATTATAATGTTTTTCAAGTATACAAACTATATATATGATATAAACAAATATATGTTTCAGGTTAAATTTGTGCCAAATTCTAATGATAGTCTATTAGTATCTTGTGGTAATGATGGTCAGGTAAGGTTATGTGATCTTAATGTTAAGGGTACAAGACCAAATGAAGAGGTTTTTACAAAACAATTGGGACAACATGAGGGTTCATCTCACAAATTTGTCATAGGATTTGGACCAGAACAAAATCTTGATCCAGCTATAATTTTAAGTTGTGGAGAAGATGGCATTGTGTTACAGTTTGATATCAGAGATCTGAAACCAATTAAGTATAATTAACTGGTATTTATTTCAATAAGAATTTATTTCTAAATATTTTTGATCTACGTTAAGCTTATATTGATAAGTTTTTAAAAACTAATTTCAGCTTTTTTAAACGTTATTCTATCGTCTGATTTAATTATTATGTATGGTTTAATTTGACAAAAAGTTTTCAGTTTAAGAACAGATTATTTCACTTGAATTTAGCTTAATAATAATACAACTTGTTTAAAACAATTACTTTAGTATTAACTGTTATGTTTTTATCATTTAAAACTTTTATAATCTAATATACAAAAACTCTTTTATCACTAACTAAGGCTTGTGCAAGTTAAAAATAACAAAGGACGCAAAGTTCCCTTATATTCCATTACACAACATCCTTTTAATTCCTATGAATTTGCTGTTTCCGGTAGAGATTCATATGTAAGGTAACAAGTATCTTTTGATCTAAAATCTACATTCTAAATTTAACAAATGCTAACTTAGATTTTTAAGGTTTTATGGTATAAGAGTATATTTTAAAATTTAAATACACTTAATATCAATTTTTTTTACCATGTCAAGGATATATGATAGACGAAAAGTTGTGAAAGCCACGAGCCTTAAATCGGACTGCCCAGTCAAAAAATATTGTCCCCATAATTTAGTAAGCCACACTAGATTATAAATACATTAATATTATTTTAATTTTGATTAATTTCAAAAAAGTTGATCTTCAGTTTGTTTAATCAAATATATTTAAGGCTAATATGAGTACAGCTGGAGGCATTACCTCTGTTACATACAATTACACTGGATCAGAATTATTGGCATCATATGCCTACAAATCAGAAGAAATATTCTTATTCGATACTACACACTCTGATGGGGCAGACTGCATACGCAGATACAAAGGCCATCAAAACCATGCCACAAGTATTTCAAATCTAATTAATTTTACTTTTATTTATTTATTTATTTTATGTTATTATTAAAGTAAAGGGTGTCAATTTTTATGGTGCGAGGAGTGAATATGTGATGAGTGGGTCTGACTGTGGCCACATCTTTGTATGGGATAGAGATAGTGAAGAAATTGTTACCGTTGTAAAAGGGGACGAGATGGGAGCAGTAATTATTATATTAATTTTTCTTCTTCTTTGCATAATCATTATAAATTCCCAAATCGTTACTTTTAAACTAAATTTTTATATATTTTTGTAAACTAAAAAATGTTTTTAGAAAGTTTTTAATTTCAACAATTGCTTGGAATTTAAAAAAATTAATTTACAATGTTTTTGAAAAGGTTCTTATATAATCTATAATCATAGGGCCTAAATTATCAAACAATTTATATTTACTATAAGTACTACCACTTGCTCGTTATGATAAAATTTTACATTAAATGTAACCTTTTATTACCAGTTCAACGGAATTTAATTCAAATTGATCAAGTAATTTGTGGAATATGTTAAGCAGAGTCTACTTGATGCTACACGCAGCGATACGAATAAATTTTATTTCAGCGTTTATTAATTTTCCTAAGGATTTTAATCGTATCTATATAAATTATTAGAATTAGAGTTTTAACACCATATCATGCAAGGCCCTTAATTTTTGTATAATTTCAAATGACTTCAAGCAACTTTTTGCCTCCCTTTTAAGGCTCGGAACTTTATTCAAAAATTTTTTCGGCAAATTACTGACTAATTTCCACATTTTAAGGTAAATTGTGTCGAAGCACACCCTCGTTTTCCCATCATAGCGGCCAGTGGCTTGGAGAACAGTATCAAGATCCTGAGGCCCTTTTTGGGTGAAACTCCGCTGGACGAGCTCGAAATCCGGAGAATTTTGAATAAAAATAAAAAAGAGCGATCTTCCAATCGAAATAACGATTGTTTAGGTGATGAGGATGATGAATATGGACTATCAGTTTTTGACGTCGTTTTCAGCTCTTTCGTCAGGGGCATGAGACTTATGAGAGAATCTCGGAGGGTAAATTATTTGGGTTATATAGTAATGTAACGGGCGCGCCCACGGGTCTGCTAGAGCAATATTATGGTGTGCATAAAAAAATTACATCCACTTGAAAGTCTTCCTTCCTTTTGGGACTTTCAATGTGGGGGTGGTGTAAACCGAACACTAGTATGTTCTTTTGTCTTAGAGACTCGGATGTGCAATTAGATATATGCTTAGGGGGTTTTAGCATATCGTTATCCTCAATAACTCGCAGTGTTCTATGCTCTGCAGTAGTGTATATGAATCCAGGCTTCACAAGTGTAGTTAAGAAATACGGCACACGTGACGGCGTTATAAAATTAACAACGCCCACCCCATAGTAATTTTATTTAAGATTTAGGACCACGGGGGAGGGAACCAGTAAAAATAGGGACGATACACCTCGAAAGCGCATCTCACGCTAGTCTATTACAATGGTGATGAGGGTCCAAGTCTGTTTACTCCTTTCAATAACGCAGGCTCAATAAGACGCGCTAGATAACAACACTAGGTCTTTACGAACCCAAATGTAAATTTTTAAATAAGTCGGTAACGTGTTGTTATGAGATATCTTTATAGAAGGTTTTAAACCTATTTTTACTAACTTGCTATTATTTAAAAAGGTTAAGCTTTTGGATTGTTTCTTATTTTTAGGTGTCAACCTTAGTTTATGCAAAACTTAGTCTTATTTGTCTTAAATAATTTTTAAGGCTCGACCCTCTCGACCTAACACAAGAGAGGGGCCACAAATAGAAACAGCAACCGAAGAAGATGTTAGCATATACCATCTAATCCCACCTCAACCGTAAGCACCCTTTTTTAAATCTTTGAATATATTCTAACGAATAATTTTTGTTCAGATTAAAATAGTGATTAGGATGTAAAACGTGTCTTCTGCGTTTTCTTTTTAAAAATTGTTGTAAATTGATCGCTGCAGTAGGCTAACTTCTGAAATTTTCTTATGTTAAGATTAATCCCCAATCATTTTATTTGTCGATTAAGTATTAGTATATATTTAATATATCCTCCCCAATATTGTTAGTATTAAATCAATTAGAATGACAATCAAATTACCCATTAATTTGTAAAGGGGCTTAGAACTACAAAATGTAATTAATAAATTTAAATACGCGTTTGCATTTATTTTTAGTTGTGGAAGGGAGAAATTAATATTTCGTTTTTTATCGTTCACTTCTCGATCGAAGGCCCCTCGCATCCCCGTCACGTGATTTAGAAGACGGGCGCCACCCTTCGAATCAATTCGGCCAATCGGATGATGACGACGAATGGGAGGATGCGTCGCCTTCCCTCCAATCGGACGATACAGACAACGACAGCGACCAATCAGACGCCGCAGGCGACGACATTGACCAATCGGACGGCGCAGACGACGACGCTATTTCAAATTTTTTCGAAGCCATCTTCACTTCGCCCCCCGCGCCTAGGATTAACGAACCGTCGCGGAGATTACCGAACGGAGACGAACATCGACCCCGACGTTATAGAACATCACGTGACGCTCCCATTGTGCCATAGTGATTCGAACACATTTGTTTGGTTTATACATAGGTATGCTTTGGAAATTCCAAAAATTCTGGCTACATTTAGGTGCAAATAAACGTGTGTTTACTATGCAAATGTAAGGATTCACATGTTGGAGTTATTAATATATATATCTCTCGTTATTGTAATACAATTTTTGTCAATTATAGTTACTTCAAATATACAATGCTGTTACACGTCTTGAACTAAGAACTCACATGCTTACACTTAAGTTCAAAAACTTTTGGGGATTTGCTTTTATAGGCTCTTTATGGCCTAGAATGCTTTAATTAGCCAAGAAATAGGCCCTAAAAGTTTATAAAATAAAAATCAAATTAGGTGGAAAACTTTATCTGGAAGAAGATATTTAACCCATACTTTGAATTTATTTTAAGATCGTACCTATTTACAAGCATGTATCAATTTAGAGCTTAGGGTCTGGGTGTTTAGGCTGGCTGAGACAAGTTAAATTTCAGAAGAGAAAAGGTCAAATAAAACCTATAGATAAAAACATCCTTTATTATAATTTGCCTGATATTATTTTATTATTTAAATATAGGTTTGTATCATATAATAATTGAATTTTTAAAGAATTCCTATTCTATATATTGTTCTTTTCATACTTAGACCTTTCTAACATGATGATACATTAATTGTTTAAATATATAACATAGATGCATTAAATGTTTAAATATATAATGTGGTTAATAAAAATTGTTGAATTCAAGGTTTTATTGCATAATGGTAAAAAAATATGAGGCTAGACTTTATATATGAAATAATTGAGAAAAGTATATTGTGGTCTTTAAAATTTGGATGATTTTAATAAAACATTTGACAAATTTAGGCTTAATTACACAAATCTAGAGTGTTTATTTGTGTTCACAAAATAACTAAATTTGCAGATAATATAATTTTAAATTCTTTTAACATTTGACTAACAATATTATTGAATGAATTTTCAATACTGCAATTTCTATTTTGTTTCTGATTAATTTTAAATTTTGATAATCACATTTCATCCTTCTTATTGATTTTGTTAAAATATTTTAACTTTTCTTCTGGGTCTGGTTTGATCTAAACAAGTTTATTATTATTGAAATAATGTATACAGTTATGTCTCCTGGTTTCCAATCAGCTGGGCAAACTTCACCATATTTATCAGCATATTGTATTGCCTGAAGCAATCTTAATGTTTCATCCACCGATCTTCCTATAGGGAGATCATTAATAGAGATCTGCCTAAGAATGCCTTTATTGTCAATAATAAATAGTCCTCTTTAATTAATTATATTAAACATTAAAACCTATTATACCTATAGGTATGCCCATGTTGTTTTGAGTAAACACCATATGTCTTGGAAATGTTGTGATTTAAGTCTGATATCAATGGTATGTTAATTGGACCTAGACCACCATCTTTTCTTGATGTTTTAATCCTAATAACCATAAAGTTTATCTCAAAATTAAATTTACCATGCATAATGAGTGTATTGAGAATCAACTGAACAAGCTATAACAAATGTATTTAATTTCTCAAATTCAGCATAACGATCACTAAATGCTAAAATTTCAGTTGGGCATACAAAGGTACTTAATTATATAGACATTTTAAAATTATTGGTAAATTATTACAAATCCAAAGGATAAAAAAACAAGACAAGGTATTTTCCCTCATAAAAAGAGGAATTTAGATGGATAAATTCTCCTTTGTAAACGGCTGTGGCAGCAAATTGAGGTGCAGGTTGTCCAACTAATGAAAAAATGGTTTAAAACATTCTTAAGGTTACTAATTGCCTTCGAATGATCATGATACCCCCAAGTAAGTTCGAAGAAAAAAATTAAAGTACAAAATATTGAAAACATGTGGTTGGTGCGTGTATAAGGTCCTAAAGGTCGAACTTTTGCTATTCATTTAATCAACTTTTGCTTACAATGTGCCCTGCATGAAATTGAAGAGGAATTACATATAATCTAAAGTTGGAAGTTTTAGTCAGTATAGGTCCTATGTAAGACTTATTATGTCGTCCTAACTTGCAACAAGTATATAGAGCATGGGCATAGCCAGGTTTTAGATTGGGGGGGGGGCAAAACGTTTGAAAGTTCAATTAGGAGGGGGTAAAACATTAATTTTTTTAATTTTAAGGGTTTTTGCATTAAAAATTTTTTTCCCGTCATTTAGGGGGAGGGGACAGTTGCCTCTCCCCCCTGGCTACCCCTATGAAATAGAGTCTAAATAATTTAAAAATGGATACCTACGAAAAAATAAAATTATAGCTTTGCGATTTGATATGAAAATAATTATCACAAAATTATAAACATTTAGATAAAAGTTTAGATTTTATATAGTTAACTTATTGAGTTTTACGGTGGTTTCATGCTACGTTTTATTTAATGGAAAGCAGAGTGACATAGATTTAGCCAAAATGTGTTACTGTTAGATTCTTGTATTTGTTACAACACTGGGTTTATTGGTTTGCATGCCAAGAATTTTCTAGCTATTATACTGACCAAGGAGTTTTCGAACATTACAATAGTACCATTGCAAAATAGACAACATATTTCTAAAAAGCTATTAATACATAGGCGTAGCTAGGGGGCAAGGAAAGGCGACTACCCCCTCTAAATCCAAAAGTTTATTCATTCCAGGAATGTTAATCTTTAAACCCCTATGCCAAACCTGTAAGCAACGAATATATCTTGATAAACAAAATTGTTCTTGGATTCATGGCCCTTTGACAAGATACCCCTCTTCTGGTAAAATACTTCCCTCAACCTACCAATTCCTCCCCTGGCTTCTAACTTTGAAGTGGCTCCCTAATTGCCAACCCCTAACCCCGTCATCCCCCCACCCTTACAATGCTCCCCATATTAACCAACCATCTGACTCAACATGGAGCATATCTTTTTTAACAAATTCCTTTCCTATCACTATGTCTAAAATCCCAAGAGTAGCCAGACCTTCCATCCAACAATCTTTACTAAATTTATTAACTTCTATTATCCAAAACCCTTATACTAATTGGGACAAACTTTTCAAATTTGCATACCATATCCTTTTTAGGGGACCTAATTAACATAATTTATCGATTCTCATCAAGGAATCCTTTCTGTGTTTTAATAGTAATATTCCCGTTACATGCACAAGTCAAATAAAACTTTTTTACTTGAATTCTCAATAAACCAAACTGCAAAGCATATCTCAAATAAAATCATTTATTTTAACCCAAAAAGCGCTCTCTTTTTATGATAACATCTCAATTGCCCCCTGTTGCCCTGACTCTTATAGGGGGCTTAATCAAAAACAATTGCCACCATCCTCAGCCAGTAAATGCCCCACATCTCTATCATCTATAGTGCTTAAGTCTTCAGACATCCGTGAAGCCCTTAACTCCTTTCCTTTGGAGTCCGCAGCATGACTTGACGAACGGCGCTTAGTATACTTACAAGATTTACTAAACTAAAATAATTTAAACACTGAACCTCTTTTAAATTCTATTACTTCTCTATAATATCATTAACGGAAAATTTACTCGTGAAACCATCCCTATTCTATTTGGTGGGAAACTAATCGCCATCGAAAAGCCGGATAACTGAGTTAGACCCATTGCCATTGGAGGTCTTTTTCGCCTAATTATATCTAAAATATTCTGCAAACTCATAAAACCCTCCTTATTCGCCAAGCTCTGCCCTTATCAACTCGACTTCGGAATTCAAAGCGGCTGTGAGGAAGCCAGCCATGCTGACCGGATACATTTCAACATATTCCCACCAAGTCCTGCTTCGTAAAATTAGATTTTTCCAATCCCTTTAACAGCATTCGCAGAGAAAAGAATTCCCACAATTTTCAAATAACATTTTATTAAGCCATGATTCTACAAGCAAGCTTCGATTCGGCGAATACGGCCAAGCTCGACCGAAGGTACCCAACAAGAAGATCCATTAGGCCCTCCTTTATTTTGTTTAGCCATTCAAAATCTAGTCAAGGCAATATCATCTCAGTGTACCCTATATGTGAATGTTTGGTACATGGGTATTAACAAGAACAATATATTAATTTAATTTAAAAAAAATAAAAATTTTGCCCTCTCCGGGATTCGAACCCATATCAGTAGAGGCATAGGCTTTTGTAGGGGCACAGGGACCCATATCAGTAGAGGCATAGGCCCTTGTAGGGGAGGGCATAGGGTAATTATCAATGTTAACCTAATATAACCATAGACTATATAGACTGCCCATGTCATATGTTCCATATGGCAAATTGTATGTGAAATTTGCCTCCATTTTGATGAACACTACCGTCCTATATCACATAATGGCTTTTTGCGCTGTGCCGTTATGTTCGAACAGGAGAGGTAAAGAAAAAAGGTTTTGATTCCATAAATAAGTAAGATATTACAAAATATATGATATTTTTAAAAATATTTAGGTGTTCCTTTCATTTCAGGCCTGAAATGTTTTACTCATCTTATATTTTAAAAATATCATATATTTTGTAATATCTTACATATTTATAAAATCAAAACCTTTTTTCTTTACCTCTCCTGTTCGAACAAAACGGCACAGCGCAAAACGCCATTATGTGATATAGGACGGTAGTGTTCATCAAAATGGCGGAAAAAAACACACACATTTTATACCGTGATGAGCAGTCTATATAGTCTATGAATATAACTATTCTAAAACGAAAAAAAAATTTCGATTTATACTTTGGCCAATGGTCATTTTTTTTCATTGGTCAGTAGCCAGCGGAAGGTCTAAAAGTCATATTATCAATGGTATTAACAAAAACAGTATATTAATTTAATTTAAAAAAAAAAATTTTGCCCTCTCCGGGATTCGAACCAGCAATTAATAATTTGCCCTCGCCGGGATTCGAACCCACATCAGTAGAGGCATAGGCTTTTGTAGGGGCACAGGAACCCATATCAGTAGAGGCATAGGCCCTTCTACGGAAGGGCATAGGGTATTTATCAATGTTAACCTAATATACCCAATTCAAAAACGAAAAAAAAATTCGATTAATACTTTGGCCAATGGTCATTTTTTTCATTGGTCAGTGGCCAGCGGACCATCAAAAAGTCATATTATTAATGGTATTAACAAGAACAAAATATTAATTTAATTTAATTAAAAAAATTTGTCCTCTCCTGGGCTTGAACTCGAACCTGCAAGTCAGAAAGGTGAAAATGGTGGACGAACGGACGGACAACAAAAAGCGAGCCCATAAATTGCATAGCAATTAATATTTAAGAACTCGGGCCTTCGGCCCTCGTGGGAAGGGGGAGGGGGGAAGGGGAGGAGGGGAAGGGGGGACGACTCATCTATACTCCGTATAGAAGTAGCATATTTGCTATGCAATTTATGGGCGAAAAAGGTGGGAAGGGGCGAGAATGCCTATAGGGGGGGGGGAAATTGGACTGACGGGCATAGGGTAAATATCAATGTTTACTAATTTCAAAGGAAAAAAAAAGAATAAAAATTGGTTAGTAGTCAGGACACGGTTAAAAAGTCATATTATCAAGGGTATTAACAAGAACAAAATATTAATTTAATTTAAAAAATAAATAAAAATTTTGCCCTCTCCGGGATTCGAACCCACATAAGTAGTGGTATAGGCTTTTGTAGGGGCACAGGGACCCATATCAGTAGAGGCATAGGCCCAATGTAGGAAAGGGCTTAGGGTATCAATGTTAACCAATTCAAAATCGAAAAAAAAATTTCGATTTATTTGGCCAATGGTCATTTTTTTCATTGGTCAGTAGCCTGCGGACGGTCAAAAAGTCATATTATCCATGGTATTTACAAGAACAATATATTAATTTAATTAAAAAAAAAATAAAAAGAATTTGTCCTCTCCTGGGATCGAACACGAACCTCCAGGTCACAAAGCTGGCGCCAATAACTTGAAGGGTAACGGACAACGGACAACCAAAAACGAGCTCATATATTGCATAGCAATTGATATTAATTTAAAGAAGATACGCATAAAAATATCAAGTATGGTGGGTGAGATTACGTTTGTTTTAATAAATAAAAAATTTGCGTATATACACACAGTAAGACTGGTAAAAAAATAAACAACCTATTAAAGTTGTTTTAAGCTAATTTTATAGTAATTGGTCAAAATACTTTCCTAAAACTAGATTTGATTTCATATTTATAGGCAAATTGAGATCTATTAACACCTAATTGACATTGTATTCATGATGATGTAATCAATATTCAAAGAGGCATTATGCTAATAGGGCTGATATTAATTACACTTTGATAGCAAGTCATGCCTTGCCTGTGTGGTGCTATGTTTTGTCCTATTAATTCAAAACTTATGCAAAATATTAAAACGCGACCCCGCCCGAAAAATCGATAACGAGAGAGAGATGATGTGGGGAGGAGACACGCGTATGTATTACTATTCTAACACAGCGAGGGAGATAGAGATGAGGGGTGGGGCACCTCTTATGCATTAATTTAAAATATCGAAATACTAACACATCTCTCTCTCCCATCTTCTCCACTCCCGCCCCCTAAATTTCCCCCCCGCGCTTATAATACTAGGGTAATAAACTTTAGTTTAACCTTTGCATATAAAAATACTTATAAAGAGTATAGTGAAATGCAGTAAATTTAATTCCAATCATATATTTCTAAACATAGTAAATACAAAACGACGGAATTTTGTATGCATTTAGTTAGTAACCATCTAAAAATATGATTTGCCCATATCAGTAGCTAGCATGACGAAAATGCTGCATTTTTCAATTTATGATATATTAATCCCTTATCAATTTATGACCTCAAGATATAAATGAAATTTTATGTTATTTAAATAGATAATGAAATGAAAAATAGAAAATCAATATATTATAGATAATTTAACAAATATAAATTATTATGAAAAAATAGAGGGGGGGGGCTACTTCAGCAATTGACGTTTTTTGATAATCAAATAAATAACTAATTAGTAAAATATTCAAGAATTTGTTTCAATATTTTATAATTATTTTGGAAGGAGCATTTTGAAATTTTATCCTTTACTTAAAAACAATTTGGACAATGGTCATTTTTTTATTGGTCAGTAGCCTGCGGACGGTCAAAAAGTCATATTATCAATGTTACAGTATACGATACGGTCAAAATTATTGGGGTTTAACAAACTATATAAATAAAATTTAAAGTAATAGCTCTTACAGAATCCTAAAATTCCTTTTAGTTTAAAAAAAGAACTAAATTTTGAAACTACCGGCCCGATTCGCTCGAAACTTTACCCGTAGGTTCCCAGGGCGGCCAGGGTAAAATAGCTTTTTCAGATTCCTAACCTACAGGACACAAGCCGTGGGCTATACCCACTCACACCCTTGGTATTAAAATGGTGGAAGTTTTTATGTTATTTATATAGATAATGTAGACGGACGACAGACGGACAAAAAAAACGAGCCCATAAATTGCATAAACAAAATTTTTTTTTACTTTTGCCTTATGGAAAAATACACATATGGTTTAAATTTTGATTTAATATCATTATTATTTTAAAAAATAATTAGAAAGATACTTAAAAACTATTTGGCGAATGGTCATTTAGCTCAGTAGCCAGGACACGGTCAAAAAGGATATAAATACATAAGAGACGATTAAAAAACGAAAAAAAAATTTCAAATCACAATTTGGCCAATGGTCACTTTTTTCCATTGGTCAGACGGTCTATAAATACATACGAGTCAAAAAAACGAACCAAAAATTTTTAAATCACACTTTTGCCAATGGTGATTTTTTTCATTGGTCAGCAGCCAACGGACGGCCAAAAAGTCACATTATCAATGGTATTAACAAAAACAATATATTAATTTGAAAAAAAAACGAAAAAAAAATTTTGATTCACACTCTGGCCAATGGTGATTTTTTCCATTGGTCAGTAGCCAGCGGACGGTTAAAAAGTCATATAATCAATGGTATTAACAAGAACAATATATTAATTTAATTTTTAAAAAAAACAAAAATTTTGCCCTCTCCGGGATTCGAACCCACATTAGTAGAGGCATAGGCTTTTGTAGGGGCACTATCAGTAGGGGCATAGGCATTTGTAGGGGAGGGCACAGGATAATTAGCAATGTTAACCAATTCAAATACAAAAATAAAAATTTCGAATCACATATTGGCCAATGGTTATTTTTACATTGGTCAATAGCCAGGGCACGGTCAAAAAGTCATATTATCAATGATATTAACAAGAACAATATATTAATATAATTTAAAAAAAATAAAAAAATTTACCCTCTCCGGGATTTGAACCCACATTAGTAGAGGCATAGGCATTTGTAGGGGCACAGGGACCCATATCAGTAGAGGCATAGGCCCTTGTAGGGGAGGGCATAGGGTAATTATCGATGTTAACCAATTAAAAAAAAAAAAAAATTTCGATTCAGAATTTAGCCAATGGTCATTTTTTTAATGGTCAGTAGCCAGAACACTGTCAAAAAGTCACATTAGCAATGGTATAAACAAAAACAATATATTAATTTAATTTAAAAAAAAATAAAAATTTTGCCCTCGCCGGGATTCGAACCCACATCAGTAGAGGCATAGGCTTTTGTAGGGGCACAGGGACCCATATCAGTAGAGGCATAGGTCCTTGTAGGAAAGGGCACAGGGTAATTAATTATCAATGTTAACCTAATATATCTAATTCAAAGACGAAAATTATAAATGTTAACCTATTCAAAAACGAAAAATTAAAATTTCGATTTATACTTTGGCCAATGGTCATTTTTTTCATTGGTCAGTAGCAGGCGGACGATCAAAAAGCCATATTAGCAATGGTATTAACAAGAACAATATATAATTTAATTTAAAAAATAAATAAAAATTTTGCCCTCTCCGTGATTCGAACCCACATCAGTAGAGGCATAGGCCTTAGTAGGGGCACAGAGACCCATATCAGTAGAGGCATAGGCCCTTGTAGTAAAGGGTGTAGGGTACTTATTAATGTTAACTTAATATACCCTTCAAAAGCGAAAATTTTTTTTTTGATTTATTTGGCCAATGGTCATTTTTTTATTGGTCAGTAGCCAGCGGACGGTCCAAAAGTCATATTATCAATGGTATTAACAAGAACAAAATATTAATTTAATTTAACCAGGTCACAAAGCTGGCGCCAATAACTTGGAGGGTAACGGACGGACAACAAAAAACTAGCCCATAAATTGCATAGCAATTAAAATAACTCTTGGTCCATGACGCGATGCAATCCAAACGCTTATGTAAACCTTGCAAAACCACGTCAATATTTCCCTCCGCTTTGCTATTAATCAGAAACATCCCCCCCCCCCCCCCCCAATTAAAATAACCCCTTTTCCACTTCGTCCCCTTCCATTTTTAATCATGGAGGTTGTTACCATTGGTGGACTTGTTGCGATATTTGTGGTCGAAAAAGGTATTAATTGCTATGCAATTTATTGGCTCGCTTTTTGTTGTCCGTCCGTCCACCAAGTTATTTTCACCGGCTTTCTAACTCGCAGGTTCGAGTTCAAGCCCGGGGACAAATTTTTTTTTTTAAAATTAAATTAATATTTTGTTCTGGTTAATACCATTGATTTTATGACTTTTTGACCGTCCGCTGGCTACTGACCAATGAAAAAATGACCATTGGCCAAATAAATCGAATTTTTTTTTCCGTTTTTGAATTGGGTATATTAGGTTAACATTGATAAATGTCCTATGCCCTTCCGTAGAAGGGCCTATGCCTCTACTGATATGGGTCCCTGTGCCCCTACAAAAGTCTATGCCTCTACCGCTGTGAATTCGAATCCCGGGGAGGGCAAATTCTTAATTGCTGGTTCGAATTACGGAGAGTGCAAAATTTTTATTTTTTTTATATTAAATTAATATAATGTTCTTGTTAATACCACTGATAATATGACATTTAGACCTTCCGCTGGCTACTGACCAATGAAAAAATGACCTTTGGCCAAAGTATAAATCAAATTTTTTTTTGAATAGTTATATTAGGTTAACATTGATAATTACCCTACAAGGGCCTATGCCTCTACTGGTCTCTGTGCCCCTACAAAAGCCTATGCCTCTACTGATGTGGGTTCGGATCCCGGAGAGGGCAAAATTTTTATTTTATTAAAATTAAATTAATATATTGTTCTTGTTAATACCCTTGATAATATGGCTTTTTGGCCGTCCGCTGGCTACTGACCAATGAAAAAAATCACCATTGGCCAAATTGTGATTCGAAATTTTTTTTCTTTTTTTTCAAATTAATATATTGTTTTTGTTCATACCATTGATAATATGGCTTTTTGGCCGTCCGCTGGCTGATGACCAATGGAAAAAATGACCATGGACCAAATTGTAAATCGAAAAAATTTTTTTCGTTTTTTTTTGACTCTTATGTAATAATAGACCGTCTCTTGGTACTGACCAATGGAAAAAAATGACCATTGGCCAAATTGTGATTTGAAATTTTTTTTCGTTTTTTTTCGTCTTTTATGTATTTATATCCTTTTTGACCGTGTCCTGGCTACTGACCAATGATAAAAAAGGACCATTGGCCAAATTGTATTTATTTCGTTGATTAGGGCGGCATCTAATGAGTCATAAAAGAAATTTATGAGCAGTAAACTTAGTTAAAAATGGTAAACATTTTTTCATTTACTTGTCATATGTCAATAAGAAATCAATTTAAATTCCATGAAAATATATTTTGTAATTTATCAACTTATAAATATACAAATTTATTAAGATTATGGCTAAAATTTTAAAAAATAATTACTTTGCCCCTCCCTAAATCATTATTGCCCCCCTCTAATTTCAATGCTGGCTAGGCCTATAATATACCTATACCTATGCTTAACGTTTAAAAGTGTTAATGAATGAATAATCAATTTTTTTAGTATCTGGAACCAATGTTCGAATTCTTAATCGGCAAAGGTGGTCAAGGCGATTCGGATTTATGTAATTTTGTGAAGATATGTATGCCATAGCATAAGTCTGCCATACTTATCTCTACATTTTGTAAAAAAAATTGATTTAGACATAAAAAAAAATACTGTAATAAACTTATTTATTTTACCCAGATGCAAAATAAGGCGAGCGTGTCAAAAACTTGCAGCATAGGGGACTATCGGTTATCCCAATCATACACGGAATTTCTTTACTACAGATATCCCATATTCGCATATACCTTTTAACACCGTAAAATAACTCAAAAATATATTAAATAATTAAAATGAAATCAAACAAACTTACACCCTTGAAACATATTATAACTTAACGTGTAGATCTATTGTGAGTATATTAGTTTATTAGGTTGGTTTTAATGATTCGGCAAAGAATAAATGCGGGATAGCGATTAAGAGAATTGATGCCAACCCTTGCTTATATATTTTAATTTTATTATAGTCGTGGAGTAGTGGTGGAGTTTAGGATTGCCAAGAATCAACAATTTGCGACCCGAAATAATGAGCCATACCCTCGGTACATGCAGTATCGATTAATGTTGGGGTTTACACTACCGCGCCTATATTATAAAGGGGAGAGAGGGAAATTATTATGGTCTCCTTTATTATAAATTCGTATCAATAACAATTAAAAAACTGGTAGTACATATATTTTGGTGAATATTTTCAAGATCGCGTGAATTTACATCCTATAAAGATTTTTTTAATAAAAAAGTACAAAATGTTACTAATTTTTCTATCTAAGAAGTGAAAAAATAGTTGTTGAATTAAAACTAAACATACCCAAATATATAAAATATCAATAATCATTAAATAAATTGACAATGTCTTATATATTATGTTGTAAAAACGGCTGGATTTTATTTGGTAGACCTTTCGTATTTGTCGACTAAACTTAAACAGATTAACTGTTTTTATGGGCCTAGTCAAGGGGGGGGGCGGCTGCCCCTATCTAAATCCAATTTTTTTTAATTGTCTAAAATGTCAAAAAATGATCATTTTGCCCCTCCCTAAATTATTATTGCCCCCTCTAATTCCAATGCCAGCTACGCCCATGGCTATTTTCCTTAGTCGCATAAACAGCAGACCAAAGAGTTTTGGTCAACCCTATTGTCTGTTTATGTTTAATCGACCAAAACCAAAGGTCAACCAAACAAAACCCAGTCGTTTTTACTGCATAACTTATTCATAAACTATAATTCCAAAATGCACGAGTGCTATGCAATTTATGGGCTCGCTTTTTGTTGTCCGTCCGTCCGTTGGCCGTCCGGTCAACGTTCTTAATTGCTGGTTCGATACCCGGAGAGGGCAATTTTTTTATTTTTTTTTTAATTAAATTAATATATTGTTCTTGTTAATACCATTTAACTTTTTATATATTTGTATAAATTAATAATTAACTAATAATTTTGCATTTTATACCCCCCCCCCCTATAGGCATTCTCGCCCCTTCCCACCTTTCTCGCCCATAAATTGCATAGCAAATATGCTACGTTTATACGGAGTATTGAGTCGTTCCCCCATCCCTTCAGCTCCTCCCCTTCCCCCCTCCCCCTTCCCACGAAACCCGAAGGCCAGAGTTCTACCAATTCATACCACTATCTAAAGTTTGACAAACTATTGAATTCTAAGAGATTTAAGCTCTTGGGACCTAGGTTGCACAGATTAGGATGGTAATCACAATATAGAATGCTATATTTCCCTTTTCTGGCTCCGATGTTAGACGGTGTATGCCATAGGTCTACCTCGACCTACTGTCGAGGTTCTACTAAGACTAGATCCCAGGAAACATGGACTTTTGAATCCTCCCATTGTGGCAACCTAGCTGAGGCCAACGGGTTTCAAAGAGTTAAAACCTCGATTTTTGAAATAGTCAAGGACTTGTTACTTAAAATGTGAAATACCCCCCTTCGTTCAACCCGTAGCTAAGTTTATGAAGCCTATTCAAATTAATAGATAATATGCTAACGGTATCCCCTACCATGCCTTGTAAAGATGGAATAGCCCCTAGGCACTCTTAACTACCAGTTAAAGCTCATCAAAATATTGTATAGAGTAAATATTGTGTACTGAGCAATGCTCTATGGGGAGATGTAATGCTGTGCTCAGGTTCAAAGGTAAAATTTTCAACGCAGAGTAAAAGTGGATAGATCAAATTGAAAGTTGTGGCCTTAGAGTCAATTGGGATAAAAATGATAACTCTCTTTGGATCTGGTAAACGAATAAAAAAGATAATACATGTAAATGATTGCTGTTTAAGCTGTAAGAAGAAATTTAAAAATATTCGTTCTAAGGTTTAAGGTGGTGAGGGACTGGAAAGTGAAATAAAGGCAAGAATAAACGCAGGACGGCTTTCAGAGGGATGCCATTAATTAAGTTAATAGGCACTAATATATTTAAAGGTCCCCTCCCCTTCTAAATTTAAGATGTGTTAAAGTCGTACTCTATTTTATAAAGAGAATCCCTAATCATTAAAACAAGTTTATATTGATCTTCAATTCGTAACCATCGCCCCCATCTTTACGTATAAATCTCGAGAAGGCAATAAGATAACGGGTCTGTCAAGGTGGCTGTAATTAGAGCTTCCTCTTACATTTGGTGATTAATAATTTATGACATTGACACACTATAGCTCATCACGACCCCCAATTTCCCCGTAAACACCTATGACGTATATACTATGCTAATATCCCAAAATCGATAATAATTTAAATAATATAATTTTAAATCAATTTATCGCCAATATTTCAATTTCGTTTTAATTACAAATGAATATTATGACTTTGGCCGGGCTTAAGCTAGCTGGAATGCTGATTGTCTGGACGCTCATTTTGTTAGGCAACCTGACCATATCAATCATGTACCTATGCTCAAAAGAACTCAGAGCCCTTTCCCGTTTTCGCATTATATTTTCCCTAGCTCTGGCTGATTTTTTGTACGCCATAGTCATAGTTACTTTTGACATAGCCTACATTATGACCGGGGATTGGACCTTCTCTACCGCATTTTGCCAAATTTGGCATATATTAGATGTCGCGTTTTCCACAGCCAGCTTTATACATCTAGCCTTATTGGCTATAGATCAGTATACAAGCTTGAGGTCCGCCTTTGTCCCGACGACTGCAGCCAAAAATGAAAAACTTCTCAAAATATATAACATAGTGATTGGCTTGATTTGGATTTACTCGATCAGTTACAGTTCGGCAACATTTCTCACTTGTACTAATTGCTTCACCGTTCCATCTAATCATAATGTGACATTTTATAATACCAGTGGAGTCTTGATGAATTTCCATCTTAACACAACGAAAACAAAAATCAATATGGTGAAAGGACTATCTGTCCTTTCGACGTAGGTCCCATTCAAATAGCAATATTTTGTTCGTCATTTTTCGTCAACATGGCAGTAGTCATAATTTTTTGCTCTTTAGTACTCATCCAACTCAAAAAGTATTCCCATCAACTATCGGCCGACCCTAATTCCAAATTAGAAATCAAAAAGCGTAGATTAGCTAAAGTGCGTCGTGCAATGATATTACTATTCGTTATGGTTACCATATTTTTACTTTGCTGGCTACCATTTTTCGTCAATTTAGCCCTTCAACCGATTTACCTAAAATATAACGTGGCCGGAGGATTGACATAATTTTTGTCCAATCTTTTCCTGTGGTTTGCTTACATTAATAGCGCAATAAACCCTATCCTCTACTTTTTTATGCACTACGAAGTGCGATTTAGACTTAAACAAGCCGGTGTAATGTTCAATTCGCGTATCGTTTGATATCGCGGAAGTCATCAAACACGTCAATCATGTATTTCTGCACTATAATTGCAAAAAAGATTATTATAGGCTGGTATAAATGTCATTTAAAAATTGTGGTTTGTTATACAATAATTTTGTTAAGATTTTTTAATAAAGGTTTAACATAATATAAATTAAGTTCATCAAATATTTTTGTAATAAAGGTTTAACATAATATAAATTAAGCTTCATTTAATATTTTTTTTAATAAAGGTTTAACATAATATAAATTAAGCTTCATTAAATATTTAATTTTAACCATTATAAACAAATTCATTTTATATGTATTAAGTTTTTAAACTATTATAAAAAGTGGGGAACTTAAATAATTATTTTATATAAAGGATCTTATAATCCCTGATGATCTTAGGTGTCATATATTTAGTTTCAATTCTTTTATAAGTGTCCAATCTATATAAATTTAACTTATTAAATTTATTTTGCATCTGATAAAGCTGTTATAATATAAAATAATGATATAGATATTATTATTTTAATAAATATATATTTTTAGCCAATACATATCATCTTTATTGGAAAAAGGCATATTAAAACCATGTTTTGTCAAATATCATTAGACATTGAAATAAGAATAATACATTTTATTTAAAGTAAATATAAAGTAAAAATAGTATAGTAACAATTAAAAATATTTTATAAACAACTATCAAATATATAGGAATAGTCCCATTTTTCATATAATCCATAATCTCAGCAAAACCATATTCTTCCATTCTATTAAATAAATGCTGAATTAATCAAAGTATAAATTAAGTAGTTAATATTTATAATATTAGGGACTTAAAAGGCATACATCTAAAAAGGTAAATAACAAACTTTTGCATTAGCTTATATATAATCTTAGGAACTTACTTATTACAAAATACAAAATACTACAATTTCAACAATTATAAAGGCATACATATAAAAAGGTAAATAACAAACTTTTGCATTAGCTTATATTTATAATCTTAGGAACTTACTTATTACAAAATACTACAATTTCAACAATTATAAAGGCATACATCTAAAAAGGTAAATAACAAACTTTTGCATTAGCTTATATTTATAATCTTAGGAACTTACTTTACAAAATAAAAAGTTTACTACAATTTCAACAATTATAAAAGCATACATTACATCTAAAAAGGTAAATAACAAATTTTTGCATTAGCTTATATTTACAATCTTAGGAACTTACTTTTTACAAAATACAAAGTTTAATACAATTTTAATTTTTTATAGAAGCATACATCTAAAAAGGTAAATAACAAATTTTTGCATTAGTTTTTATTTATAATCTTAGCAACTTACTTATTACAAAATACAAAATTATATTGGTAAAAAAGTTTGCAAATTACGTGATCTCAAATGAATGTCATTACGTAAAATAAAATGTATGTTTTTCCGAAATTTGAACCAATCATGTTACTCAAAAAAATCACGTGATTGACAAAACAAGTACTTATTTCGTGTTTTCAACGAATGTGGAGGCGTGATTGACGATTACGCGATCTTAAACGCTACGTCGTCTCATACGCTACACCGGTGCCACTAATCGAGGGATAGAGATGAAAAAAACAGTAAAATAAAGAGTTAGAATAAATGAAATATTTTAAAGAAATTTAGCAAAGCGCATTAGATTTATTCCCCCATTCCCCCCCCCCCCCAATAATCAGTAGATCAATGTTATCGTTACCACTTGCCTAATATTTATGGAAAAAGTCTTAAGCCTCGCAAATTTTTTTCAACTTTATGTCGTTTTTAGAACATCGATCAAAAGCTCAAAAATGATGATAAAACAAAGCAAAATAGTTGGAAAAATGGAAATTCTCAAAAAAAGCTCACTTAACATAACCCATTAAGTCACCCAAGTTGACAAAAAAACATACCATAATCGGATTAATATTTCATATAGAGATTTTACGCTGAGATATAATATGTATTTAGTTTTTCTTCTGTTCGTCCAAATTATTATGAGGTTAATGGCGTGAAAAATGACCTTTTTAAAGTTTTTGAGGCTTTTTTCCCACGCCATTTTAAAAATATTTTTAATATTAATTATATAATCCGGTGGATCATTGGTCATCAGGATTATAATTCTAATTCCTTCCAATATGTCTAGAATAACAGAGTATATTGGAGTACATAGCCCTTATGCCATGTTTACTAACACATCACTATCTCCCTTCACCTAGTCTGCTCTCTTTATCCCCTCCCTCCTCTACTACTCCAGTCTCTTATCACAAAACTTAAAAAGCAAAAAACTAAATTAACATCTTAGTATTCAGCGCAACTCTATCACAACTATTTGTCAGATTTTGGGATGTAATCACAATGTCAATATTTGTAGACCTGTGTTATTTTTATTGCAGCAACCCTTAAAAACCAGGATATAAGCTACTACCGAAACACTTGTAATGACTTTTTTATTGTGTAACATTTTTAGGGCATATATGGATGATAAAGCGGTTATTGAAGTAAAAATAAAGTTTAATGTCTATATGTTCTACTTCTATTGTTCTATTTCCGTATACAGTGCAACGCGTAACTCGAAAACTACTGCACCGATTTGGCTCGAACAAATCTTAAAACATGCTCCTGAATGTCAGCAATTAACTGTAAAATTTTGAGCCAAATCGATCTGGGAGTTTTCTAAAATTGGTGGCGGCATATACACATACATAGATTCATTTTTATATATAGGATAATTGAAATTTCTAGCGATATTGTCGCCTGAAAGTTGCGAACTTACACACACATTTTACTGATACTTGCGATTTTAAATCGGTTATTATTGGTTATTATTGCTTGTAATATGTTAAATTCGTCAAGCATTCTCTGTACGACATATATTTATCCTTTAATGCGTTTTTGTACCATTATTTGACAATAAATCTGTTTATTTATTTACAATTCGCTTGTCTGACAGCGAAATAATGAATCAAATTAATATATTCAAAATACCTTTGCGTCATTTTCTATTTTATTTTTATCATTATGGAAATACATATGTTAAATTGTAACAATGTTTATCATTGCTTTGAAATTCTAGAATATATGACTATTTTTTTTAATGGATAAATTTTCGGGAATTGTCGAGGGTGTTAAAAAGAAATTATAATTATTATAATAATATTTCGTCCTATTTAAGGACATCTTCGGATTAAAATAAAATAGAATTACAAAATAAAATAAAATAATACAATTAAATCGAACGTTCTAAAGGGAGGTTAATATTATAATGTAAGAAAGGATACAGGTTCTCTTTACCCATATCTTCATTGAGTGTTGGGTGTAATCTTCGAATGAAAAAGGACTCTAGGGTTTTTCTTTCAAAATAGGTCTCGGTGTTAACTAAAATGGTTGTTTTTAAATTGTTTCCGTGGTTTAGTTGTAATAAATGATTTGAAACGGCGGTTAAATTCGCGTTTGAGCGATATAATGCCGCTAGATGTTCCTTGAATCGTGTTCTAAAATCTCTTTTTGTTTCACCGATATAGAAATTATTGCAATCATTACAAGTTATCTTATATATTAAGTTGTTTGTAGTAGGAGATGATTGGTAATTATTTTGTATAATATTTAGTAATGATCTGTTGGGTTTCTGACTTATTATAATGTTGTTCATATTGTTGTTCCTTAAAATGTGTCTTATGTTTCTTATGAAACTATAAGGTATATATTGATGGTGTGGAAATGTTATAAAAACTTTATCACGAATAGTTTGCCTTATTTTTGGATTGAAACATTGATATAAAATATCACAAAATAAGTGAAAGGGATATTTTAATAAGCTAAATGTTTCAAATAAATAAATGATTTCCTTATTTAATGCCTCGGGTGAGGATGATAGATTGATTGCCCTATTTAAAAGCCAACGTAAAGTATTAACTTTTAAATTAAAAGGTGTAAAACTATTAAAAGGAATATAATTGTATCGTGATTCGGTAGGTTTATGATAAACTTCGGTGTGAAAAGAGTCCTGGTTTTTAGTAATTAAAATGTCTAAAAAAGGTAGACAGTGATGATTTTCTAGTTCGTATGTGAACTGAATATTGGGATGAAACGAATTTAATAAATTTAAAAATTGATTTAAATCATTGTCTATATCTAAATTCCAAATTGCAAATATGTCGTCAACATACCTGCTCCAAAAAGATGGGAAAAGTGGAGATTTTGATAATTCGTTTTCTAAGTGGCATAAATAAATGTTTGCCAAAACGGGAGCAATAGGCATGCCCATGGCACAGCCATCGATTTGATCATAATTTTCCAAATTGAATTGAAAATTATTTTTCTTTGTACAAAACAATAATAGATCTTTAAAAACTTCCGAAGAAAATGGTAATGTCCCGTTTTCTTGTAACTTTGATATGCAAATATTGATTGTTTCGGATATAGGTATTTGTGTAAATAAGTTTTTAACATCAAAACTAATCATGTATGCATTGGTTGGAGGTTTGATTGATCTGATACGTGATTTAAAATCAAGTGAATTTTTGATTGAGTATTTGTTTTTAGAGAGAGGTGATAAGAATTTTATTAAATACTTTGAGAGATTGTAATTGTATGCGTTATAAGTTGACATTATAGGTCTTAGAGGTATATTGGGTTTGTGGATTTTAGGTAATCCGTATAATTGTGGGGTTCGAGAACATGAGGCTCTTACGTAATTATATTCTTCCTTGGTTAAAAGATTTTTATGGAATAAACTAATTAAAACTTTATTCAATGCTTTTTCCCGTGTTTGTGTGGGGTCCTTATTTAATTTAATAAAATGTGTTTCGTCATTTAAGATTGCTAACATTTTTGTCATGTAATCTTCCGAATTCATTAAAACAATTTTTCCACCTTTATCAGCTCTAGTGATTTTTAAATCTTTGTTCATTTTGATATTCCTAATGATATTTGGATATATATTTTCTTTAGCACTTTGTTTTTGAGTTCTAATTTTATTCAACCTATGTCCTATGTGTGTGTTTAGGTCTTCAAAAATCTTGTTATTATCCGGTTGTATTTGTTTTATTGTTTGTAATAATTTTTCCACACTGTTTATGGTTTGAGTTAGTGGAAAGGTTTTATTTTGTTTAAAACTAAATTTGGGACCTAGGTTTAGGAGGTCAATTGTCTTTTCATCTAATAAGTGACTCGAAAGGTTAATATATTTATCAAAATTATGAGAATCAGCTTGTTTTGAGTTTTCCACAATAGGGCATGAGTTTGAATTAGCATTAATGGTGCGTAATGTCGGGGAAAGGTTATTAGTATTATATGATTTATTTTGAAATTGTAAAAGATTTTGAAGTGAACTTTCTTTGGTAGTATGTTGAATTTTCTTAATGTTAGATGTTGTTTGTTTTGAAAAGAGATTTTTTAATTTGTTCTTTAGTTTTTGAGTTATATTATACATGAGGTTAAACGACAAAATATTTATATTTGTGTTTATAAAGTTATATAGTTTGCAATGGCATGTGTTCAATAGTTGACATCGTAATGCTAGAATATCATTAAGACGCTTTTTATTTTGATTCTTATGATATGTTATTTCTGATAAAATAAATTTAATTTAAACTTATGAATAAGTTTTTCGTTAAATTCATGCTTATTAAGTATGATATGGTTAATAAAATTTGGAATAAGATTGTTACCTAGACAGGTTGTTAAGAATACTATCTTATTTACGGTGCGATTGAATTTTGTTTGGAGGTTTAATAATCGATAAGAAATTTTAATTAAATTCTTCCCGTAAGAATATGATAAATATTTTAGAAGATTTTCACCCTCATATTCGATGTTTTTAATGGATAAATTTTCGGGAATTGTCGAGGGTGTTAAAAAGAAATTATAATTATTATAATAATATTTCGTCCTATTTAAGGACATCTTCGGATTAAAATAAAATAGAATTACAAAATAAAATAAAATAATAAAATATATATCCAAATATCATTAGGAATATCAAAATGAACAAAGATTTAAAAATCACTAGAGCTGATAAAGGTGGAAAAATTGTTTTAATGAATTCGGAAGATTACATGACAAAAATGTTAGCAATCTTAAATGACGAAACACATTTTATTAAATTAAATAAGGACCCCACACAAACACGGGAAAAAGCATTGAATAAAGTTTTAATTAGTTTATTCCATAAAAATCTTTTAACCAAGGAAGAATATAATTACGTAAGAGCCTCATGTTCTCGAACCCCACAATTATACGGATTACCTAAAATCCACAAACCCAATATACCTCTAAGACCTATCATGTCAACTTATAACGCATACAATTACAATCTCTCAAAGTACTTAATAAAATTCTTATCACCTCTCTCTAAAAACAAATACTCAATCAAAAATTCACTTGATTTTAAATCACGTATCAGATCAATCAAACCTCCAACCAATGCATACATGATTAGTTTTGATGTTAAAAACTTATTTACACAAATACCTATATCCGAAACAATCAATATTTGCATATCAAAGTTACAAGAAAACGGGACATTACCATTTTCTTCGGAAGTTTTTAAAGATCTATTATTGTTTTGTACAAAGAAAAATAATTTTCAATTCAATTTGGAAAATTATGATCAAATCGATGGCTGTGCCATGGGCATGCCTATTGCTCCCGTTTTGGCAAACATTTATTTATGCCACTTAGAAAACGAATTATCAAAATCTCCACTTTTCCCATCTTTTTGGAGCAGGTATGTTGACGACATATTTGCAATTTGGAATTTAGATATAGACAATGATTTAAATCAATTTTTAAATTTATTAAATTCGTTTCATCCCAATATTCAGTTCACATACGAACTAGAAAATCATCACTGTCTACCTTTTTTAGACATTTTAATTACTAAAAACCAGGACTCTTTTCACACCGAAGTTTATCATAAACCTACCGAATCACGATACAATTATATTCCTTTTAATAGTTTTACACCTTTTAATTTAAAAGTTAATACTTTACGTTGGCTTTTAAATAGGGCAATCAATCTATCATCCTCACCCGAGGCATTAAATAAGGAAATCATTTATTTATTTGAAACATTTAGCTTATTAAAATATCCCTTTCACTTATTTTGTGATATTTTATATCAATGTTTCAATCCAAAAATAAGGCAAACTATTCGTGATAAAGTTTTTATAACATTTCCACACCATCAATATATACCTTATAGTTTCATAAGAAACATAAGACACATTTTAAGGAACAACAATATGAACAACATTATAATAAGTCAGAAACCCAACAGATCATTACTAAATATTATACAAAATAATTACCAATCATCTCCTACTACAAACAACTTAATATATAAGATAACTTGTAATGATTGCAATAATTTCTATATCGGTGAAACAAAAAGAGATTTTAGAACACGATTCAAGGAACATCTAGCGGCATTATATCGCTCAAACGCGAATTTAACCGCCGTTTCAAATCATTTATTACAACTAAACCACGGAAACAATTTAAAAACAACCATTTTAGTTAACACCGAGACCTATTTTGAAAGAAAAACCCTAGAGTCCTTTTTCATTCGAAGATTACACCCAACACTCAATGAAGATATGGGTAAAGAGAACCTGTATCCTTTCTTACATTATAATATTAACCTCCCTTTAGAACGTTCGATTTAATTGTATTATTTTATTTTATTTTGTAATTCTATTTTATTTTAATCCGAAGATGTCCTTAAATAGGACGAAATATTATTATAATAATTATAATTTCTTTTTAACACCCTCGACAATTCCCGAAAATTTATCCATTAAAAACATCGAATATGAGGGTGAAAATCTTCTAAAATATATGACTATATTGAATTATAGATAAAAATCAATGTTATGATGACAGCTGTCAAGTGCATGCTTTTTAAATGAGTTAACATTTGAAATCATAACTAAAATACCATGACATAAGACTTTAAATTAATGTGATGAACATAATAACTAATAAGTATCAGATGTCACATTTGTTTGAATTTTTTTCCTAAACCCGGTCCGGTCCGATTTAATAACCAAAACTAGAAACTTATGAAAAAGAAGAACATGAATTAATTACTCAGACAGAGAACAACAAAATATTTATTCGAAAGCAAATCTTGTTTTTATGTAAGGTTTAAAATTTATGTTTAGTTTAGTATACACCGACAATTACTTAAATATTATTTAAATCATTTTCTAGTGTAGTGCTTTTGATTGTAACTGCTCGTAATGCTTGAAACCTTGATTTCTTTTAAAAGTCAATCTTTCGTTGAATTTAGGTTTGGATTGTTAAAAATTTTAAAGTCAACACTAGTGTTTTGATCTCGTCTCGGTCTCGAAAACAAAATCTCGTCTCGTCTCGGGAGCGATTACGAAAATCTCGATCTCGTCTCGTCTCGGTCTAGAAAAATCTCGGTCTCGTCTCGACTTTTTTAAAAATATATATACGGAATAAAAAAATTTCCTGTTTTATTAAAAATTTTAAATAAGTGTATAAAAATCCAAATGGCAAACTTTTTATTATTTGAACACAAACTTTTTAAAGATTTAGCGGGAATCTCACTGACAATATGAATTAATTCATAAAGATAACATTTTCCATGAAGTGCAGATTAAAAAAACACTAAATAAATTTAAAGTATAAAAAATCAAATTTATAACATTTGTATCAAATTCACTGTGTTCGTCAACTATAAATAGCCTTAGAAAATTTTAAGTTCACTTATTGTTGACTTATTTGCATAATTCAGCAAATTGCGATCTTTTATGAGCCTTGAAGCTTTAACGTAGACCTTAACATATTTAAGGCAAACGTTTGAGTCCATTGATATTACCATGATCAATTATAGCCCATGGAGTTTATTGCATGTTTACTATAACGTTAACCACAAGTGCAAGTGACTTGTAATACGAATATTATTATTTACGGAATTGATAACTATTTGCACATATGAAAACGTAGTAAAACCAACATTTAAAATAGAATTAAGTGTCAAGGACGTAAGGGTTTAAACTTAAAATTAGAGTGCACGTATTTAATTTTATGACAAAAATCATTATAATCAAATTTGTATTCTAAATAATTACCTTCCAATCTAACTAACTTTGCCATTAAAGAGTAATTTATCTAGTACGATATATATAGAATATCCGGTTTATTAGGTAACATATAAGAAACAAAACAAAAGGTGACTGATGGTAATTACAATAACACGTTTAAATAGACATTCAATTTACAACCAATTAGCAATCAATTAACATAACATTTCAATTCGAACGCTCAAGGTCAAGATAGTATTTGCATACATTACACTACTCCCCCTTTTAAAGTTGCCCTACATCGTATCGATCAGGTGGTTTGGATACCCTTTTGTGTTCTAGAATGTTTCGCTCGGACACCGCACCTTGGTCAATCGTTGTTCTTTCCCGTAACTGATCTCCGTGTTTCCTTCTTGTATTTCCGTCTATAATAACGTCATACGTAGTCGAACTTGTTCGTGCTTCTACAAGTCCTTCCTTCCATCCCGGACTTGTGTCATTATGTACCCACACCTGCTGCTAGGGTTCGAAAAATCTTTCTTGGGTCCATCGGTTTTTATAGTACTTTTGTTTCCAGATCGATTCTTCAACCTTGTCGCGAGTCGTTCTTCTGAGCTGGTCTAGCGTCGCCTTGTAGTAAGTTTAACGAGTCATTAACCCCCGACTTTTTATTCGCATAGAACTTACTTTTAATAGTTCTAATCCAATATATATCTCGGCTAAACCATTAGATTTGGGGTGGTAGGGCGGTCCCGTTAATTGTACTATGACATTGTTTTTACAAAAAATTATAAATTCCGTAGATTTAAATTGCGGGCCATTGTCACTGACAATATATCTAGGTAACCCAAAACGCGCAAAAATTGTCCTTAAGTTTTGGATAATTTTTGTTGAGTTTATCTCGCCCAGCACCATTACTTCGGGCCATTTTGTAAAAGCATCAATGCAAACTAACCAATACTTCTTATTAATGGGTCCCGCTAGATCTATGTGAACCCGTTCCCAAGGCTTGTTAGGAACGTTCCAAGCGTATAGGGGTACCTCTTTAATGTTTGGTCGTTCTTCTTGGCAATATTTACAAGTATTAACGTATTTTTCTATGTCTACGTCAATATTATTCCAGTACTCATAGTATCTCCCTAATGACTTCATAGCCACGATTCCCGGATGACCATCATGTAAAATTTTAAGAATATCTGGCCTTAATTTTTCCGGAATTATAAGTCGATCTTTATAAAATAAAAGATTATTTTCGAAAGAAATGTAATTTCTTAATAGCAGGTATTTTCGTAAGTTATCGTTATTTGAAGAGCCTTGCCATCTATTTTTAAATTGCTCTATAACTTCTTTTAGTACATTATCTTTTATTGTTTCCTCTACAATATTTTTTGTATTCAAAGTCAAGTCATCGATAAATTGTAATTTAATTCTTCGTATATCATTATCTATGTTTAAATTATGAGGTGAATCCTTTGGGCATAACCGAGAAAGTGCATCAGCACACTGATTAGATTTCCCTGGGATGTATTTAATATCATAATCATATTGAAGTAATTTAATTGCCCATCTTAGTAACCTATTATTGGTTATTTTACTAAGATCCCGGGTTGTCCCAAAAATATTTATGAGAGTGGTGATCTGTCTGAATTGTGAATTTACGACCATAAATATACTGATGGAATTTATTTATCGCATAAATTGTTGCCGATGCCTCTCTCTCAATGACAGAGTAATTTTTCTCAGCGGGATTTAGGGAACGAGAGGCGTAGGCAATAGGTTTTTCTTGGCCTGAGGAAAACTTATGCGCTATAACTGCTCCTAGACCTAAATCTGACGCGTCGATTGAAATTATGATAGGCTTCTTTTTGATAAGGCACTATAGTTTTTCTGTTAGAAATTATAGTTTCAACTTTTTCAAAAGTTAATTTTTCTAAGTCGCCCCATACCCATTTTGTATTCATGGAAGTTAATTTGTATAAAGGAGCGCAATTTATCTGAATTTTGGGGATAAAAGTTTCTAAATAGTTTACCAACCCAAGGAAAGAACAAAGTTCCTTTTTGTTTTCTGGTGTTTTAAAACTTTTAATCTTTAGAACCTTATCCTCACTCGCTGTTATACCTATATTAATTTGATAGACTTTTTAAATAGTTGCATTTTTGTTTGAGATGTTGTTAAACCAACAGTTTGAAAGAGATTTAATACTGTTACTAATTTGTATAAGTGATCCTTTTCGTTTTTACCGCTAATTATAACATCGTCCATAAAGACGCTCACCCCGGGTATGTTATTAACCAATTGTCTCATAAACCTATGAAAGATAATCGGCGCTGTTGTAAGCCCAAAGGGTAATCTCTTATAACGAAAATATCCTATATGCGTTGATATGTTTAAATATTTCCTTGATTTCTCATCAAGTTCAAGCTGTAAAAAGGCATTTTTGAGATCAATGATAGAAAAAATTTTACCTCCGGCTATTCTTTCAGCCACATCGCTAAAAGTCGGTAAAATATCCTGATCTTTAGCCAAGTGTTGATTTATGGTCAAACGAAAATCACCACATATACGCCTGCCCTGTTTTCTTCCTAACATTTACCGTTGGCGTAGCCCATTTAATCGGCGTTAAAGTAGGATTAACTTTTTCAATGACGTCTTCGTTAAGTAGCCGTTGTAGTTCATCTTCTACAGCTTGTCGTAGTGGAAACGGTACTCTTCTTGCTGCAAACATTTTTAACATCGCGTTATCATTGATTTCGAGCGTCACTTTGAAATCTTTTACTTTTCCTAATTTTTCGCAAAAGACGTGGGGAAATTGTTTTATAATTGCATGTACATTTGAAGGTATTTCAATAATAGAATTTAGGCAAACCAACTTTGGTAAAGTTAAGTTAAATTTTGAGATAAATGGCATACCGAATATTGCTGAACCTTTACCTTTGATGACATAAATATCTAAATACTTTGTCACACCACCAACGTCCACCTTCACTTTGGTTTTACCAAGTGTTGAAATACCCGTTCTACCATAGCCGTATATCTTCGGAGCTTGGTAAAGTTTAGGCTTGCCGATTCGAGACCACGTTATTTCATCAATGACGCTACATGCCGCACCCGTATCGAAGATCATTTCATAGGGCACATCGTTAATTCGTACGTTGATGTGAGCTTTGGTGTGCTGACCGAAGTCGTGGTTGATGGCTGATAACGTATTCATCACCGTTCTACAATTTTTTGCTAAATGGTTTGGTTTCATACACCGATAACATTTAGGGGGTGGCTTTTTCCTAAGTGTGCTAAATTTAGGAAAATGTACATCTCTATTGTTGAAGTTATTAAACGACTGCTTAACCTTGTTTACTTCAACAGCCCCCGATGTTTCGTGTTCTACCGAATCTAACGCCAATGCTAGATTAACTGTTTCTTCGAAACTTATGTTACCACTCGGATACTTAGCTCTTAACTCAATGTTAAGCCTTGGTAAGTTACATCCTAGGACAAATATATCCTTTAATACCTCGTCTAGATTATTTTCAAATTTACAGTTTTTCAAAAGAAATTTCAAACGAATACTAAATTCAATAATACTTTCGTTATTTCTAATTGCCTTATAAAATTGTTCTCTATGATGATAAATAGAAAACTTATTGGCGAATTTACTCCTAAGGGCATTAATTATCTCATCGTAATTAGTCTTGTCTACTAATTTTGGATATAAAAAGTCCCTTAATTTTGTTAAAGTGTTAAGGCCTACGTAAGTGAGTAACAATGTTTTTCGCCTTTCTCCCGTGATGTCTCTCAACTTGAATAAGAGCTCGATATTAAATAAATAGTCATCAATAGAATTACTTGGATCGAACAGAATTGAATCCTTCAATTCCTTTGAGTAATCGCAAGAAAAATTCGTCTCCGGTTTGATGGCCATCTGAAAATAATATGGATAATAAATTCTTTAAGTTGAGCGAGGTAGGGAGCGTCTTCTAAACGAGGTTGAGTTTAAGGTCCAAGGGTTCTAAGGTCTCGTCGCCATTATAGAATATCCGGTTTATTAGGTAACATATAAGAAACAAAACAAAAGGTGACTGATGGTAATTACAATAACACGTTTAAATAGACATTCAATTTACAACCAATTAGCAATCAATTAACATAACATTTCAATTCGAACGCTCAAGGTCAAGATAGTATTTGCATACATTACAATATAGGTTCGTGTATTTATTTTATATTGCACAATTATAGAATTTATAGTAAATTTGAATGCACCTGCCAACCCAGCGTATAATGTGAAAAGTAATGCATATGACAAAACTATGTATTCACATAATGTCTTATTAAGGTTCAAAAATTTGGGAGGCATACTATTAGTTGAAGCATAAAAACTTCTAGAAAACTCATTACTCTTTTGTACTTTTAAAATCGTATACACTAAGGTATCAACCCTAAGTAAGTAAATGATTGCCAAATTTTAAATTTGTTTGCTAAAATATATAATATTTATTACACTTAGGAATTTTTTTAATATCAAATATATTCCCTACATATTGATTTACACTTAATACCTAAAATGTAAATCATAATTTACTAAAATCTAACGATCAATAAAAGTCGAGATCTCGCCAAAAAAATCTCGTATCGTCTCGTCTCGACATCAAAATTCTCGTCTCGATCTCGACTCCATTTTTCAAATTCTCGTCTCGTCTCGGAAAACCGAGACGAGACGAGACCGAGATTTTTCTCGGTTTTTCCGCATCACTAGTCAACACCGGGCTAATACACCAAAATTTCCCAAATATACCCTAAGTGAATAATTATCTCAACCTAAAGACTGAATTTTGGGTTAGGTGGACCTTAATATATTAATTCATAAGCAGCCACAAGATGAACTTGAAACCTTAGACGCAATTTATAAATTATTAAACCTGTTTATATTGTAAATAAAAATTATTTAATATTAAATTAATATTTAGAAATAAAAACATTTAACGCTCTTTAGCTTTGAGGCATAACAAAATGCTCAATTACAAAAGACCCTTAACGTAAGCTTGGAAAGGCATAGTGTACAGTGTATATAGTGTAATATAAAGTGTGGAGCAAGATGTGTGCAAACTATCTTGTTTAATTTTAAGATGCTCCTGTTCTGGTTATATATGAGTAGGAATGAGATAGCAACTTCTCTCCTGCTTTATTAAAAAACATCAGGTTAAATAGCTTAAACTATAATAAGGTGATTTACACAACAAGAGACAATCGACCTGACTCCCGTAATATAACTTTACCCTCAATTCAAACTTAAGGCGATCCAATATACGTAGTATATTTATTCTTAATGATGACCTCATCTGCGTTAGGACAATGTTATATGCAAAAATGAGGGGATTGTAGATAGAGGGGCGTTTTAATATTTAATTATCATCATTTATAGTTAGGAGCTGACTTGTTTTATAATCGCTGTTTATAAGTGGTAAGGTTGGATTGATATAAATTCAACCATACTATTTATAAGCAATGATTATAATTACAAATGATAGTCAGTACCTACTTTCATTGGCTTATTTTATAGTATAAGACCTAAAAATAATAGTAATCTGAGATAAAATTTACAAAAAGCTAAGACTATTGATAATTTGAATATATAATGCTTTCTTGTTGCAATGTATAGTAATTATGACTTATAACAATCTGAGGTCAATATTACATATATCATAACTATAAAAACTAAAAGTACATTTTACAGTAAATTAACTATAAAATTTTACATATAATCTATTCAAAAAATTATTTTTTTCCTAACAATATAAATTTTCTATGCATTATGAAATTCTAAGCTTATTTTAATATCGCTTAATTATTTACAACTATTTTCCTCGTGAAGTTTAGTCAGTCATCTCGCTTAATTCAAAATTTAAATTACTGAAATTGACACCGAAATGGGCTATCATATATTATTATTGTTTTTATCATATTCATTAAAGCTATTAAGTAAGTTATATAACCATTTATTTTACGTATAATTTTGGGGTGATTATTATGCATGGATTTTTTTAGATTGTTAATTTGACATGAGAATATGTTATATAAATAATATATATTCCCTGCAAATGTTTTGCACAATAAGTGTAGCAAATAAATTATTTTTAATTATAAATATGTGTGTATATAAGTGTTAACTCTTATTACACATACTTTAAAATTGTTTATGCATAGTAGTTAAAAAAATGTGAAGAAAGGGATTTAAATTCCTAAGCTTAAGCTAAGCATGATAAAATAATTATTTTTACACTGATTTTAGAAATGAGTAATATACATCAAAATATATTGCTTCCATGATCTTTCCAAATCTACTGTAAAAATCTTAATTAGATAAGCAATTTTTAATCACCCTTTCTCATGTTAAAATAATCTAAATTTTTTTGTCCTCACAAATTATTCTGAAATTATTTGATCTCAGACAAAAAAAATATATATTTTTTTTATTAAATTACATTTTTTATTCACATAATCCATCCTTATAACCAACAAACATAACTTATAATTACTTCCTCTCCTCCCCACATTTATATTAGCCCGTCGCCACGTCAGTGTGTAAAAAACCAACCTTTTTATTATCATTTAACCATACATTGGGCAGCACAACAGGTTATGCATTGTTTTTGCAAAATGCATTAGATTAATAAGGATAGAGGTAAGGGGTACTTTTTACCGCCCCCCCCTCCCCCAGACCCTTTTGTTCTCCCCCCCCCCCTCAGACCCGTCCCTTTTAATTATTACCCTTTTACAATATTTGTTAATTGCAAAGGTAAGCTCATTTAAACATTTTTTTGCGGTCGAGCGGTTTTCAAGCTTCATTACTTATTATACTTCGCGTACACGCGATGCGGCACTTATTTTATATTTTATTATTTATTGATTTGTAATTTGATCCTAAGAAATGCGTAATCGCTTTTGAAAAAAAAATATTTTAGTTTTAAAAAATAAAACTATTTTGTGATTTAATACAAGAAATGCTTAATCTTTTTCCAACGAAACATAATGTTAGTTTTAAAAAAATTCAAAAGCGTATAGAGTTATGTTAAACGAATTGCCAATTTTACAATCACGTAATTAGATTAGCTTTTTAACATGGGACTTCGTAGTAAATGATGTCTAATTTTTTAAATTTTTACTGGCAAATTGAAGAAAATTTTTAATGTTAAACGATAAACAGTTTGTAAGTGTATAGAGGTGCGAATGGCTAGGGATATTATAAGCCCATCATGGGCGTAGCCAGGGGGGGGGCGGCCTCCCCCAAATGACGAAAATTTTTTTTTTTAATGCAAAAACCCTTAAAAATTAAAAAAATTTAGGTTTTGGCCCCCCACCCCTGATTGAAAATTTAAACGTTTTGATGATTTTCAATTTATATAATTTTTATATTGTATTTTTACATAAAAATAAATATTTGTTGGAATTTTACTTTTAGTATTTTATTATATTTACGCTATTGTCACTGTGTACTTTTAGGAAAAAACATTTTTATCCAAAAAAAATAGTTGCAAACCCCCCCCCCCCCCCCCCCCCCCCCCCCCCCCCCAGTATGAACAATAGTATCTTAAAAATTCTAGGTAAAATGTTCAAAATATGGATTAAAGGGGGTAGGCAAAATGATCATTTATTCAAGATTTGAAGTTATTATTTAGTTATGAATTTATTTTGTAAAAACGTGGAGGTTGTCTGTTATGCGCGTTCCACAAGGAAATATTCGATGTTTCCGATCGCCTGACATGTAAATTGAATAATAATAATTTTTATATCATTTTAAGTCCATCAGTTAGATGATTGGCGGCCCTGCTGTATATGTAAACTTGGTCTATCTTGGTTTTAGTCGACTAAAACACCGAAGGTTTTTGGTCTGTTTATCATAGTCGACTTAGAGACTTAGTCGAAATTCGAAAAACGTTGGTTCAATGATGTATATCTGATCAGATTACCATTGGCGTAGGGAGGGGGTGATTTCGGCCCCCCCCCCCCCACTATGATTTTCAATTTAAATAAATATTTGTTGGAATTTTATTTTTAGTATTTTATTATATTTACGATATTGTCTCTTTAAACTTTTAGGGGAAAAAACATTTTTATTCAAAAAAATAGTTACAACAAAAATTTCACCTCGAAAATTTGATACTCCCCCCCCCCCCCCTTGAGGAAGAGGAAATCCTAGTTATGCCTATGGAGATTACAATTAGTTTAAAACACCAAAAATACTTTAGAATAAAAAAGAAAGCCTTATAATAATATTAGTAATATGTCTTCACTTCATAAGCAGCTTGCGAGCTAAGCAAATCGGACAATTAAATTAACTTTTTATGGCTTGGCCAGCGTTGTGTTTTGTTTCAATTTGGGACTACTACCTCCAATTAGCGAGTCGGAATTTCCCATCCCCCACAGCTAAAACGCTGCTAATTTTAACTTTTTTCACCATTGTCATATGGTAAAAGTTTTCTAACTCTAAATTGAGCCTCGCCTTCAATTCGACATTAGAAAGGTCTAGTCCAGTACCGTCCTGTCTTGTCCTATGGTGCGGTTAGAGTTTCGGTAATTAGTATGGGATATATGTAGTAGTGTTGTAAAAATTGCTGGGTTTTGTTTAGTCGATCTTTGGTTTTAAGGTGACTAAACATAAACAGACGAAAAGTTTTTTGGTCTGTTTTTCTTAGTCGACCTCCGAACTTAGTCGAAATTTGAAAAACAGACCAAAAATCGACCAAACGAAACCCATCCGTTTTCGCAACTCTAATATATACGATCGTAACTCGTTGCTAAGCCTGACTAATGATTTAAAATTAAAAAAATATTATGACGACGGTGCTGACGACATTAGGTCAGTCGGTCTCTCGCTCTCTTTGTAAATGTGACTACTTGAATGTGTGTAGAAATAGTAGCTTAGTTTGTTAGGTAGGAAACAAAAGAACAGGCATTGTTTTGAATTTCGCTGGTCGACATTGCCATTGCCCGGTATATTCCCTAGCGCTGACTACTCTCATTACTCGAATTTTTAAAAGGGTGCTCACATGGGCGTAGCCAGGGGGGGGGCAGCTGACCCCCTCCCAATCCAAAAATAATTAAAAAACTTAATAGAATTATGGCAAAAATTTCAAAAAATGGTCATTTTGCCCCTCCTCAAATCATTATTGCCCCCTCCCCTTCCCTCTAACACCAATCCTGGCTACGCCCATGACGTGTACCACACGATTTCGATGATATCGATAGATTTTTGCTTAAATGTCCTATCATTGACGATTTGAGTGGGGGAACGGGGTTGGGGGTAAATGGTTAGGAACGTGAAAACTTCTAGGGCTAGGGCCTATAGGACTTATGTTCCAGTACATTACCTTTTAAATCAAATAATTCTGCCTATGACCACTGCCCCTTTCTGTAGTTTAGGGGCGATAATTAAAAATTATATTATAACATAAGGTTTTTAGAAAATTAAAATTTCCAATGGCTGTTTGTCACACGAGGTAGTCAGCTTCTTTATATATTTGGATGTGGGGTGACGCTCGGCTATCCAAGCCTGACATCCCTGTTGATGATGTGATATATTCATAGGTGTAGTCTAGGGGGGGGGCAGGCAGGGTAGGCTGCCCCCCTCTAAATCAAAAAAATTGTTGAAATTTATTAAAATTATGGCTAAAATTTCAAAAAAGGATCATTTCGCCTCTCCCTAAATCATTATTGCCTCCCCCCCCCCCCTCTAAATGCTGGTCACGCCCATGTATATATTTTAAGTATTTTGAAAAAAATTGCCGAAAGCGGGATTCGAACACGCGAGCTCCAGTTCAAAAGCAAAGCTTATACCAACTACGCCCCCCCCCCCGATGATTACGTCTAATGGGCAGTAGCGGGGTTAGAAGGGAAGGCCCATTTATCGTCTTTATTTTTAATTTAGCAATAATCAATCGCTCGTTAGTGGGATGGCAGAGAGGTTCAGATATCATTTTTAATGAATCTACAATGGGACAGGAGGCTATAGGCAAGGGGGAGGGGGGGGAATTAACATTCAAACTGGGTACCTTTTCGCCCCCTACCCTTATAGCCCGCCCGCCCACACAAATGAATGATCATCCTATTAATTATGCATGAAAGAGCAATACGGACAAAGGTTAAAATGATTACACTAAATCGATTCGATGATAGAGATGTATATATGTACATGGGCGTAGCCAGGATTGGATTTAAAAGGGGGGGGGCAATAATGATTTAGGGAGGGGCAAAATAATATTAGTCATATTTATATCAAATCTTGAAGAATTTTTGGATTTAAAGGGGGGGGGGGCAGCCGCCCCTTCCTGCCACCCTCTGACTACGCCTATGTGTATGTAGTATATATACGTATGTGGTAGGGTTCGTTTTTTTGCTACTAATGATTTTTAAAATATGACACGAATTCTCGACCTTAATAAGCTTGCGTCGGATCCGACCTCTTTAATATGGGTCCCAAATACTAGCTATTTGTAAGATAGGATAGTTAATGACGGAAGGGGGTGGGGGGGGGGTAAGGTGCCCCAAATAAGCCATTCTTCCCCCCCCCCTGGATCCGCCCTTCCTGGATTATGGGGACGAGAATTTGTAAGTGAATAGATTTTAATAATGCCGCATTTCAATCCATACCAGTACCACCCATATCCCGAGAGATAACTAATTTGTAACATCTAAATACGACTTGTCTCGTGTTTCAGTCATACATATCATCCTATAATAGGAACAGATTTCATTTTTCTATTCTATATATATCTATTAAACTGTAATATGCATGTGTTTTAGTAAATTTGTCACTAGGCGCGGGCTTACTTTGATAAAAGAATTGCTGAGAGTGTAAAAAGCATTTTGTTAGACGGGCTGTCTTAGTTTTACCTTGTATCTTATTAAGAAAAGAGATAAAAAAAATTTTGAGTCGTGAAAGAAATGTGAGCTAGTTTATCTTCGCGTGAAATTGTAGTTAAGTAATTAATATTTTTCTTTAAGTCTTTTTTAGTGTTTTTTTGAAAAGCTATGATAATTTAGTCAATTTCCATTTAATATCTCAAGTAAATGATTTTAGAAACTACTGTCATAGTTCCCAGGTTTTTTTTTAAACTAATTGATTATAACTTGCTTTCAAGCCATTTAGATAATCCATCTTTTTTATTTATAAAAATAACTATATCAAGACTAAAAACTTTTCTTTTATTAAAATGTATTTCGAAAAATTAAATCTGTTTGTTAATTATTGTTTTTTAAAATCGTCTGCTTCCCTTTTCTACTATTCTTATCGACTAAGACTATCAATATTCCTTTGTTCTTCTCCATTACATTCCACAAAGTTAAATAACAAAGCTTGCGGTCCAATCTAACTTACATCTTACACCAAAATCAATAATAATTAAAATCCAGCCCGTTTTCATCTTCAATTTGAGCCTTCGCGGCTAACCCCCCTTGATTCTTGATGGATGTTAACTCTAAGCAATGCCCGTGCCTATACATACGTAGACACTTTAATTAAATTAAAATGTCGTCGTTTGGAAGGAGGAGGATCTAGTAATGTAAGTAGTACACGACATCTCATATACAGGGCTGTGGTGTCATAATTACATTAGACCTCTCCTCTTCTATCTAGCTATCTTTCAAACCTTAGCCCAAGGAGAAATCAATCATTACTATCCCAGGACATGCCTGGGTAGTAGTACAGGACAAAACCTCGATCTCCAACCATTTGTTTGATTAAACACGAACTGGAAGCGTATTAATTATTAATTAGTCTTTTCCTCCCACCCTCTTCCGAAAGGAATGTTGTGGTCGAACGACCCTCGCTGAACCACCTCTGCTACAACGATTGACGGAGTGTGCCTCACTAGTTATTATATCTTAATCAGCTCATATTGACTGCTCCGGAAAAAAACTTTTATTACCTAACTATCAACTCGAAGAGAGCATGATAAATGTAGTGGTAGTGAAGTCACTGGGGAACGTGTATAGTTAACCTCGGGGCAACAACGTATCATGATGCCTGGCATGTCATCATAATGCTCTAAACTAAAGGGTATATATATGTGTGGGATCCTTTTCGTTGTTTTATCGATGTTCCGCAGTAAATTTGTCTACCGCGATAAACAAGTAGGAGCATGCTAGTTGTTAAAGCAGGAAAAGGAGGTGGGTGGGAGGGGGGCAAAGAATTGCAACTTTGTCACCTTTGGCAATTTAGCTTTTTCGCGTGTGCCTACCACACGAGGTACAAACCTAAAAGATATAATACCACACCACACCCTTTCTTCCCTTCCCCTTCCTTCCTCTTTGTAAAATTATACTGGCACATCCATCTCTCGCTAAAACCTAATATAATATGTAATGTGTGTGTATTATATACATTTATTTTTACGCGTTGTAAAACTTTACCACGAACCTGTACTTACCTTGCTTAACGCAGGCAAAAGCATGCTAGGCTATTACCTAAGTAAGGGTACACAATGACTGCGCGTTTAAACTAATATTTTGCTACTTTCTCACCACTGTGGATGGATGAGACAAATTACTTTAACCGCACGAAACACTTCCCCCATCTAATTTGCATCTTTTAGTTACATTTGTTGGACATGGAAGACCCTAATACAAGCTAGCTATCTAGCACGCTAGTACTGGGATTAGCGCTTAGCTATGCTATGCGTCATGCTGGCTGGTAGTAAAGTAAGATCAATTGAGCCCTCTCGACCCTTCCCTCTTTCTCTATCGTTTCTAGTCTCGGGTCAGCAAGTCGTGCGACCTAGATAAGGGAGATTGTACAATGTGTACACATATGTAAAGCACACGGGAGGGGGAAAACCATTTTGCTTTTTTTATATAAATGCCAGACTATATGACGCCATTTCCTTTACTTTTGTGATTCCAGACTTTTATGTTTACTACTAATACCAAACTTTAGCCACTGCTAGATCCGTTGAGCTCAGAAACTTACTCAATACCTACCCTCTCATGGGCTTAGCCGGGGGGGGGGCAGGGAGGGGCGGCTGCCCCCCTTATAATTAAAAATTTGTTGTAATTTAATAAAATTTTGGCTAAAATTTTTAAAAATGATCATTTTGCCCCTCCCTTAAATCTTTATTGCCCCACTCATCCCAATGCTGGCTACACCCATGTACCCTGTTTAACCTGATTTTTCGAGCCGTCATTATTAATTAATATGTATTAATCTTTGAACATGAATTTAAACTACCGCTACCTTAGAAATTACGATATTAATTGAAGCAAAGATTAATTTCCCACGATTTTTATATTTAATATAATCGTTTTAATTCATTAGCTATAGCGGAATGTTTTCCCAATATTTATGATTCTTAACTTTTTTATATATATTTATCTCATCTTCACAAAATATGTATTTTAAATAAAAAAAATAAAAAAAAGTTATTAAAAAAATCTTAAGATATAAACGTATTGAATTTAAAAAAAAAATAATAATTTTCCATAAACCAAAAAATTAAATTAATAATTATGATTTGTTGCGATAGATGGACAGGATAGCGACGAAGTAGTCATAAATCCGCCGGACCTCAAGGTGATTAAATCGCTGCACGACAATTTCTACGCGATCTGCAATGTGAGAGGCGTTAACAACCAACCCATCAAATGGCACAGTCCCGCGGGTATCGAAATAACTGACGCAGACAACAGGTAATTCAAAAATTGTTTCATTTGCTATGCAATTTATGGGCACCCTTTGGGTTCTCCGTCCAAAGACTAATAGACGGCTAGTCTCTTACATATTCACGCATCAAAAGTGTTTCCAAAAACGACCGCCATTTTGATAAGTGAAGTAGAGTTTGTATAGCGATGGATTGATTGCCGTGGACAATAATCATCATTGATTTTATAACATGAAACAACCCATTTTAATCATTATACCGATTTCGAAAATTCATCAAACCATATAAATTGGCCAAAATTCGTGTTTCACTTATCAAAATGGCTGCCAAAATGGGGTACACCTTTTAAAAGGGAATGAGCAGTCTATTAGTCTATGGTCCTGTCCAACTTGTAATATTTCAGTAATTGCCGTGGAAACTTGTACGGGTTTTTAATGGCTGTAGACATGTGCTCCTGTAAAAGACTTTTATTTTGCTTTTGCAAATACACTCGCTTATGACCGCTGGTTGGCTTTACTTTTTTCGACCTCGCCCGGCCCCAAATTTCATTATCGTTTTTGGGCCGGACTCATTGGTTTTTTATACAATTTTTTTTGGCAACTCGTCTAGGTTGTTGCTTTATTATAACGGATAATTGCGGAACTGGCTAAATAATTTCCTGCAAATTAATGATGACCGTTTACATTGCCCGAGGTCGAAATCCTTTTTTACTTACCATTAATTAATTGTGCCGTCCTGCTTGTTAGAGATTTGTAATCGAAAATCACAATTATGTCTAAATTTTGCCTATAAATCTTATTGTGAAAAATTTTGATTTTCGCGACGTTTGTAGTCTAGGTAGTGCGGCAATTCTCAAGATCTGGTTTTCGGGTGACATTTACAATTTAATTACCCCGGCTGGTTTTTTAAAAATGAGTTTAGTTTAACAAAGGGTTAAATGGCTAATTATTTTTAGGCAATAAACCATAAATTTTTCTAAAATTTTGCTCATTAAAGAAAATTATTTTTAAAGGCCTGATAGAAGCACACTGCCTAAAAATAATTAAAAGAAGCCAGTAAAAAATAGCAATTTTATTAGTGTAAAATTTATAAAATTAAGTAGTTATCTTACACGCTTTTTCACTAAATTCGATCGTGATGGTCAATGTTCTTGGTGGAACTTGCTAGTGACAAAATATTAATATTTAGTGGTCGGGCCCAAAAATGAGTCCCGCTGAGAGCGACAAATTTACACCTGCGCCCCCCCCCTCTCTCGCTCTTTTGCAGGCTGAAATTAATACGTGAGAACGCATATATTTATTATATTACCATTATATAGCTTATAAATAAATGCCTTTATGTTCACCTGCCTCCTTTTCTCACTTCACAGTATAAAGTAACATCATCCTTTTAACCATTAATTTGCGAAGAAACCTAGCTTCATCCATAATGTAAACACATAAATATATACGAAATATATGCCCTCAAAATGAACGACTTTCCACCATTTAAATTTTAAAGCAACTTTTTTTGTGAGTGTGCGCTGTTAGTGTTGTAAGTACGGCTGGGCTTTGTTCGGTCGACCTGTGGTTTTAGTCGACAAATTTTTGGTCTGTTTTTCTTAGTCGACCTCGAGGCTTAGTCGAAATTTGAAAATCAAACCAAGTCGAGCGTTAGTCTTAGTTGAGGCCTAATTCGACCAAACAAACTTATTATTTATCCATGCCACCGTTGTTTTTGGAAGGACGTTTCTCTTCATTTTACCCATATCCCCTCGGTATATGTATATCCTTCACGGTTTTTAACGGGGAAAAAAATCTTGAATTTTTTTGTCACTTTAATTATGCTGTCGATCTTTCACGGGAGTTAATCAATTTATCACTATTTGGATTTATATAAATATATGGAAATTTTATGGGCGTGAAAAGGTAGCGAACGGGTATAGGTAGTGTGCGTGCATTAGTTTTATAATTTATGAGTCATTGATGATGTTGATAATGCTAATATACATAATATTATGCTTTAATTTATACTCCTTCCTTAGGCAGGCCTCTGGAGCATTAGGTCTCTACTATTGAATTTTGAATTCCATAGGCCGGCCAGAAATTAGTGACCTATTATTATGACGCAAAAATGTTGCTATTTTTTGTTTTGTATTGTTTTGAATGTAAACGATAAGAAATTAATAGCAAAATCGATCATAAGAAGGCAATTTACGACCGACCCCCTCAAAATTCTATAGCATTTGGTGGAAATGTTGAAACTAGTAAAATGGTTAATTTTCGAAAATTTTAGCTCATTTTGACCACTACCTTTCGAGTTGTGGGCGCTCAAAGGTAGAAACTCGGCCTTTAAAAAAATCGGTTCGTGACGCTAAATTCAATAAAATTGATAAGTTATTGGCCCATAAATTATAGAATCTCGTTAAAGCGATAAATAAGATCAGTCTCCATAGAAAATGAATAAAAAAAAAAGATTTTTATCGATTGGTCATCTTATAATGGCCGAAGTAGGCAAAATGGCATTATTACTGTTGAACGTTCTCAAACAGTGTCGAATTTAAAACAAATGTTCTATACTACCTGATAATCAAATTAAATAAGAGAAGGAATTGGGCGGCCATCTTGAAATGATCATAAATTGCTAGAAAGGGTATTCCATTTATTTAGCGCTTAAAAGACCTTCTAAACAATCGTTTAATCGCTCAGCCATCCTATAATATTAGTAAAACCGATAACGTAGCATTACATGGGCTTAGCCAGCATTGGAATTAGAGGGGGGGGGGGCCAGTAATCATTTAGGGAAGGGCAAAAGGATAAATTTTACAACAAATTTTTTGATTTAGTGACGGGCAGCCGCCCCCCTCCTCCTCCAACTTTATAATTTTTGAGAAAAATATTAATATTTGGCAAAATTAATTTATTTCACTTCTTCAACTACCAGTATGTCCCAAAATCTTTTATTTTCCAAATTACGTATAGTCATTCGTCTTTCGCGTGTGTTTGGCTTTGTTTACATAGTGACTCATCGACGCATTATATAGACGCCCCCTAATACTAGACCTAATGAGTTGAAGTTCAATTAAATATTATTTTATCCAATTTTTTCAGTTTTTTTTCTTCAAAAATTCTTTTTAAAATGAAGGAGAAAAGGAGGGGGGGGGGGGGTTTAAAATTTTTAAAATTTTTTACATTTTTACATGAGTGGCGTGACCCGAGAATTTTTAGCATTGGGCGAGTGGTTTAGACACGAAAATACCCTTCATACTAGTGTTGTAAAAAGGGCTGGGTTTTAGTCGACTTTTGGTTTTAGTCGCATAAGCAGACCAAAGTTTTTTTGGTCAAACCATTGGTCTGCTTATGTTTAGTCGACCAAAACCGAATCCGGGTCAAACGTTTTCAGGTTCAAACGTTATAAAAACAACTAAAAATAACTAAAATAATTAAAACCTTACCCTAACCTTACCCCTAACCCTACCCCTAGATAGAGAACCCTAATTATGTATAAAACCTTCAGATCTACCTAAATTAAAAGCTTATATCATAATTTTTAAAGAAATTTTTAGTTGTTTTTAGTTGTTTTTAGTTATTTTTAGTTATTTTTAGTTATTTTTAGTTGTTTTATAACGTTTGACTTGAGAACGTTTGACTTGGTACCACCAAAACCAATGGTCGACCAAACAAAATCCCATCCGTTTTTACAACACTACTTCATACCCTCTGTGTAATACCGTTCAAGACATTCGCGTTTTTTTGGCTTGCTTCATCCCAAATTCCGCGCGCGAGATCATTTTCGCGCCTTTCTTTTTTGATGATGCTGATGATCTTGTAGCCTCAACTACTGGTCATTAAACTATCGATTTTTTTGTCCCCTCTCTCATAAAACGTTACGACAAATTGCCTCGACCGGACAGATGTCTTGGTAAACGACACTAGACATTTTTGGAATAATGAGCCCGTAAACAAAAACTGACCAATCGGTCTGTTTTTCTTGGTCGACCTCTAAGCTTAGTCGAAATTTGAAAAACCGACCAGAGTGGACCGCTAGTCTTAGTTAAACAACCAAAAGTCGACCAAACGCAACCCAGCCGTTTTTTCAACACTAGTCCTAATTAAACTTCGAAATTTGGGCATTCCATGTCTAGAAAAAATATTTTCGACCGATTACATCAGGTTAGGATCATTTTAACTGATCTGGGTTAGACATCACACGTATTTTATTAATTTGTAAAAATTAAGTCATCCGAAGGAATTTTTTTTTGGTTTAGGGACCGTTATGGGCCAAAATCACGCTCTTTAATATTTTTGAATAATTTTAAAAGCGCCTGCGCTAACTCCTCAGATTTTAGTACATATTTATCCATTAAAAACGTAAATTTTTGCGGATACACCCAACAAATTTCTTATCATTAAAATTGTCCCACACATTACTTTAAAGTCAGGATAGGCCAGCCGCCTAAGGCCTGACCCAGCCCGTTCCGAGAAAGCTTTGGGCCGGGCTAGTAAAAACTTCAAAATAATTGGGCCGCGGGCTCGGGTCGGGCCTGATGGGCGCAGCCCTACTCAAGGCCTGAGCCCTAAAAACCTATAATCACGTTCAACTTAGTGAATACGTTTTTTCTACTTAAACCAATATTTTTGATTGAAAAAATTGCACATTATTGATCCAAATCAGTTGAAAGATTAGTTATGCTTTTGCATATTAATTCGGGTACACACAAGGTTCGCGACGCGCGACATTGGGAGAAGGGCAGAATATAGATGACAATTATTGTCACATTCCACCATCCCCATAGCATGAATGTTATGAATTACAGTGGCAATGAATTATTTAAATAAGTTTTTCATTGACGGGGGGGGGGGGGGTCGGGTAGATACTAAAAGATGTTTTTTAATGGATGTCTTCATGGGCGTAGCAAGGGGCAGGGGGGGGGGGGGGTAGCTGCCCCCCTCTAAATCCAAAAATTTGTTGAAATTTATTAAAATTATGGCTAAAATTTCAAAAATGATCATTTTGCCCCTTTCTATATCATTATTGCCCCCTCCCCCTCTAATTCCATTTCTGGCTAAGCCCATTAATATGTTTGTCCACTTTAAAAATATTCTAAAATTTTTTTTTTTGTTATTGACCGATTGGTTTTATATATGATGTTTTCTTTTATTTTGCTGCTTGTAGTAGAGGAAAGAAGAGGTAAAATATCATTTTACTTATTTCATATATATGCTTTTTTAAAAATTAATTAATCTACTACATATTTAGAGTTTAAAACGATATTTAAGATTTTTATATATAGATTTGTAAATTTTTTATTATTTTGTTTTTTTTTTACTAAAATAGATATATATATTTTTTTTTAATTCTGATCTTTTTTATCGTAAAAATATCGAAAATATTTTTAATTTCTATGTTTATAGAATTTACGCGGAACATCTCAACGGTTTAGCCAGGCTTTACATATACAATATATCAAAGATCGACGCTGGACCCTATACCTGCTCCAGTTCGAGTCAAGGCGTGCCCATTAAGAAAACCATCTACCTCAACACTTTTAGTATTAAAGAAAATTTCATATAATTTTGCTAAATTTAATATGGCCGCCAAAAGACGTTTTTTAAGATAAGTTTTCTCCTAGACGAGGGGAAGAGTCGAGTTTTCAGTTTGATCTTATAAAGTAACTTGGCCCGCCATGCTGGATAAACTTTTTTCAACGTGCCTACTTGTGCAGAATTGTTAATATGTACATCAAACATGGCTGCTTCCATCTTTGCTTAAAAATAATCAGCGGTTGTTTTTATTTTGCAATTTTTATAATTCAAAAATAGAGAGTTTTTTAAAAACAAATTTCGATGGTAAAATACGAATTTTTTGATGTGTGTGTTTTATATATTTTTAGAACCTATTACATTTGTCAACGCGCCACTGGAACAAGAAATTACGGCCAATTCCACTGATAAAGTATATTGCCAAGTTAGCAGTGACCCTCCCCCTAAGATTGATTGGCAATTAGTGGCTGGAAAACCTTACTTGAGTATGATTTATTATATTTATTTATTTTTTTATTTATTCATTTATTTGTTTATTTATTTATTTATTAAATTGTTTTAAATTTATTTGAAAAAATAAGCGCTTAATTTTATAAATTTTTTTGAAATTCGTTTAGACGATAGAATGGTGGTGCAAAATGATGGCCTACTTATTAACGACGTTCAATTATCGGATGAAGGCAATTACACTTGTAGAGCCAGCATAGATATATTGGCCACTTTTGAGGACAGAAACATACAAGTTACCGTAACCAGTAAAAACAACTATTTATTTTACATATTTTGGGAAAAAATTAATAAAATAAACAGAAAAATCATTGCTCTTGCATTGATATTATAGCAAATAATATAGGTTTTACTTTGGTTTTCTTGGATTTAATTAGAAATTTTGTCGTAGAATTATTTAAATTGAATGGAATTTTGAAATCTTTTTTTTTATTAACCGGATTTATTTGGAAATTTTGTCTTAAAATTGTTTAAAAATGGTGCTAATTTTGGAAGAAAGCTTATTAATTGCTCTCATGTCCTGTCCTTTCAAAAAACTTCAATTATTTGATGTTTTTTGAAAAAATAAAAGAAACAAACAAAAAAATCATTGACATTGTTGCAATTTATATAGTTTTTTTTACGTTTTTAAGGATTTCTTCGTTTATCGTAAAATATGTGGTAAATTTGAAGAAATATCATTAAATGCTGAAAACAATCATATAAAAATAAACATCACCATGCCGCTTATATATTTCATATTTTTCCCCCTTTAAAAAATTTGAATCAGCTCGCCCTTTGTGGATTCAAAAACCCGTGGATACTTCTACGATTTTGGGACACCGTATGAGGGTTAATTGCAAAGCAGGCGGCAAACCTACGCCCAATCTCTCTTTTTACAAAGTAAACTATACTTTATTAAAAATTTTTTTTTTTTGTAAATTCAAATTTATATATTATTTTTTAAATTTTAAAATCAAATTTTCGATTTTAGCGAGGTTAGATTTTACCATTTAATAGTATTTTTTGCTTCAGAAGACAATCTTTTTATAGTTTGGCAGTTTAAAAATTGTTTTTCACTATAAAAAATGATGAATATTCAATTTTTTTTTCATTTTGCCCTGACTTTTGATTGGCCTACAGTTTTTTAGCTGAGTTTATTCAATTATCGACTTAAATATATTAAATTTTTGGAATCATATTAATTTTGTGGATTACTTTGGTTATTAATATACTTATTTTTTATTAATCTCTTTTTTCTTCCCATATTTCGTCGAATGTAAAAATTAACATTTGTTCGAAGTTATCAAACTTTTCTTTCTTTATAAATTAAAAACTAATGTCACATTTTGTGGCTTAAGGTTAAAAATCAAATTTTCTCTTAACCCTTTTCCTCGAATGGAAGTTAATTTTTTTGATTTATACAAATTTGTGATCAATTATTCCCTAAAGAATCTATTAAATTAAATTATTGTCATATTTTGTGGTCACATAAAGAACATTTTAGAGAATTTCTTCGCTGTAAAGTTGATAAATGAACTTATCGTCATATTTTATGGTGACATATAGCGAGGGGTAAAGATAAATGCGGGCGAAAGAATAATCATTAATTCGGAAGTTGGCTACCTCGAGATTGAATCAGTTGTTAAGAACGACGAAGGCGTTTACACTTGTCAAGCTGAAAATTCTGCTGGCTCCATAACTTCCAATTTTGTCCTCGACGTTAAAAGTTAGTAGTTTTTGTGATAAATTCGTTAAAAATATTGTTTTTAGTTTTTAAATTATATATATGGTTTAAATCAAATGAGATTGCTTTATACTTTTTTTATATGTGTTTTAAAGGAAACTTGTATAAAATGAATATTGGTGTGTTTATAGCATTAAGTTTATATGTTGGATTCACTGTTTATACTTGGACAAGTTTATTTGATAGCGATAAAGAGGTAAGACGTAAGAGTGCTAAATGAAGAACGCGTTAAAGGAGTGCTGTTTGAATGTGATTATCGAACAAAAGTTAATAAACAGGGGTAAAATCTTTCTAGAAAGTTCCTTGGCATTTGGTTTTTTTGCATTTAAAAACTATTTTTGTCCCTATAATTCGACAAATTTTCAAAAATTTTAGGCGAAAATAAGAGAGAATTTAAAAATTAAAAAAAAACTTAATATTTATTTTGAGTTTCTTTTTAAATGTAATATTTAATTAAATCGCCTCGTTTTTGATTTCATTTAGCTCCCCCCGTTATTAGTGAAGTTAGTAACAAGACGGTTTCGGAAGGCAAAATAGCGAGTATATTATGCATGGCCCAAGGAGACCCCGCCCCCGAGATCACGTGGTTCAAGATCAATGCCAACGGCTTTTCGGATCCCATAGGAGATGACAAGGTTAGATTTTAAAATTATTTTATTTTTTTTGTTAAATAAGAGAATTTTTCTATTTTTTTGTTTAGAGTTTTTCCATGTTTTTTTTTGGATGAATTTGCCTGCTTAAGAGGTTAGGAAGACTAACGACAGACTCTGGCCTGTTTTTCAAATTTAGACTAAGCCTGGAGGTTGACCATAGTCGACTTAAATCAAAGGTCGACCACACAAAAGCCTGCCGTTTTTACAAAACTATTATATGGGAATAATTTTGGATGTTGTTAATACACTGGGGCCAAAGCGGCTAAAATAATTACGAGTTGAGAATTTGAAATATATGTAACTGATTTATGTTAGGGACTAATGTTTGCGATTCCCTGAGTAATTTGTTGCTTTATTTCTCGTTTAGATTGCAAATATAATTTTATACTCGCAAACTATTTCCAGATTCTGGCATAGTTTTTCGCGGTGAACACGAATATATTTTCAAATTTTGCCCATTATATTAAATTAAAATTTTACCGATTAAAGAGCAAAAATCGCTGATCTTGGTAACTTTGGCAGCGAGTATATCAAAAATTTGACGTATAGGGGAAAAAATTTAAAAATATATTCGTGTCTACCGCGAAAAACTCTTCTTGGGATCTGCAAACAATTTGCCGATTAATTTTTCTTGTCGAACCGCGTATTTACTAATTATTATTTACAAATTGTTTTGCTGGAAAATAGATATTTATTAATAGAAATGTTTTAAGCTTTGCGTTTTCTTGATAGGACAACGTGCAAACTTACGTGGAAAGGATTAAAAGGCCTCCGAATTCCTTGAATTCTATCCTTTACCTGAAAAACGTTAGTAGGAAGGATGGTGGCCTCTACTCTTGTAGCGCAACTAATGACGCCGGCAACGCTAGTAGACAACTGACCCTAACCGTTCAATGTAAGCGAATTAAGTGATTTTTATATTGTTTTTTTTAAAACTATTTTTATGTCCCTTTTTTATCGTTATTTTATGTATTTTTAAATATTTTGAAGGTTTATAATCACAAATAAAATAAACGGTTTTTTAATTAACCCTGGTTTAGCTGTTTATCTTCAACTATAAAATCTCTTATCGCTATTTTGGGTATTTTTAGATATTTTTTGGGGGTTTATAATGAAAAAGAAAATAAGAAGTTTTTATTAAACTATTAAACCTGATTAGGCATCAAGCATTCGGGTATTTATTTAGTTTACTAAATTGGTTTTTATTTTTAGAGGGGGACCAGCACTAACAAGAAACTTTATTTAAGTAAAAGAATTCGTCTTTCTATGATACATAACCTTAATGTATCAGGCCATAGTTATTTCTATAACGGCAATCATGGGCTTAGCCAGCATTGGAATTAGAGGGGGGCCAAAAAGGATTAAAGGGGGGGGGGCGAAATGATCATTTTTTGAAATTTTAGCCATAATTTTAATAAATTTTTTAAAATCAGAGGGGGCACGCCACTTTTGGCTACAAAGCATTGGCTATTAAATCGATAGGAAAGAGATCCCCCAAAGCCAAATACTCACCCAGCTTTGTGTCAAAAAATCGGCGTTTTAATAGCTAAATATAATTATAAATCTTTAGCAGAGGCATGGCCATGTTGGCACTTGACGAATCTGATGAATAGCATTTCATTTATATTATTTTATGCTCGGTTATTGTATATTTTATAGAGAATTTTTACTTAATTAAAGCATTTCAATTATGAAATAATTTTAACATTTTAATTTTTTTTGGGGGCTACTTAATAACAATTCATACCTTCACTTCTCCCACAAATATTACAGTATTAATTCTTAAAATTTATTATATAAAAAGGAAAATTTTTATATGCTGCTTCTAATGTATTCGAATTGTGTTAATTGAATTGTAATTGTTTTGCCATGGCCTCGAAATGTTAACTATTACCTATATATATTAGTGTTGTACAACACGACTGCATATATAGTTTTTGAGTTTTTGTATTTAAAATTCGTTGTTGTTATCCCCTTGTGAATATATTATACTCCTAGATGGGCCAGCTTTTGAGGGAGGAGCCGATGGAATATATTATACTTGGCCCGGTCATTCTATCAATCTCTCTTGCAGAGCTGATGCCAACCCCGCACCCGTTTACAGGTGGACTTTCAGGGACCGGGATTTATCGAGCAATTCCGCTAACATACACTTCGATAGCGAGCGGGGCATTTCACTATTCCAAGTGATTATCATCCTCATACACCCATACGTCTGGGGTCTTTTAATACCCCAACGAAAGTTTATGTAGCATGAATATAGTATTTTACGCGTGTTCGTGTATAAATTTTACTTTTTCTCTACATTAATTGGCCATGAAGCTAGAGAAATTTTGGGTTATTTGATCTTTTAGCTTTTGTAATAGGCTTTTTTTTGAAGAAGCCCTTTTATTCTGAATTTTGGGCAAATTTTAATTAGGTTTAATCTTAATGGAAAGTAAATTTTTGAGGAACGAGGAAATTGGTGACCGTTTCGCTTATTTTTATTAAAAGCCTAAAATGTAATGTATGTTGCTTTGAGCTGTGGCTACTTTTTAAATATTTTTAAGCATTACTTTGAAAAGTTTTACACTAGCGTGAAGGTTTTCAAAGCAGAATTTTGGAGTTTTGTTTATTTGTAGGAATTTTTAACGATTTAAATTTTTTTTTTTATACCTTTTCTTAAGGTGGATCCCGAGCCCCGAATTTACGGAGATGGGCTTTGGAAGTGCGAGGCCACGAATATATACGGCACGGCTAAGAGATATTACGCCATCCGTGAAGCTAGTGAGCTAACATCGTTGTTTTGGGTGGGGTCTTAATGACCCCATATCTTGCGTCAAATTAAGGGGAAGTGCTAAATATTTTTGTGGAAGTTGATTTTAGCGGTGATTATAATGCTTGTGTAGTTTAGATTGTTAATGAATGGGAAATGTGTGTTAAACTTGCAATATATTTGTGTAATTTTGTTTTGTATCAATTACTCACATGGGTGTAGCCAGCATTGGGATTAGAGAAGGGGGGGGGGCAATAATGATTTAGGAAGGGGCCAAAATGATCATTTTTTGAAATTTTAGCCATTATTTAAAAAAATTTCAACAAATTTTTGGATTTAGAGTGGGACAGCTGCCCCCTGGCTATCCCCATGATATTTCATAAGATTTATAATTTAATAGTACGACAGTTTTGTGAATATTGGGAGGTTGAAAGAGTTTTAAATTTACAAAAATTATGCTATAAAGAACAATCACCCAAGTTAAATATAATTTTTAGGATTTTAGTTGTTGTAGATTGGTAAAAGTAACAACAATTTTGAAAATAAATCATTTTGTTTTAACATTGATTTCGTAAATTTTACTTTCATCATATTTAAAAAGAATTTCGAGATGTGCAGATTTTTAGGAGTTAATAGAAGGTATTATTTAAAAAACCGATTGTATATAGACATTTCTGTTTTTAATCATAATTTCCCCCTATATTTTTTTAAATGAATATTTAATTTTATTTTTTCCCTGCCCCCTAGCTCTACCACCGACCCCTTCGGAATTCGCTTTCACCCACGTGACTCCCACCACTGTCACGTGTACACTAAGGGACGCCATCCCAATGGACCATTTAAATCCGACCTATCGCATCGAAGAGATCCACGTGACCTATCGTCGATTCGACCAATCAGCGATTGACGCTCAAGCTAGTGGACAAAGGCGAATTTTACCTTTCGGTAATTCATTTTTTTATTTGATGTAATTTGTAAACTGTGCAAGTATTTAATTTTTTCCCTTACTTTTAAATCTAGGAGAATTCGTTTATTTCTTTGAAGTTTTTGCTTTTGCCATATGTTAAATCGGGTTAGCATTTTTATTAAGGCCTCGACCCACTGGGCCTAGAGCCCTTAATTACCATTATTATATCCATAGTCTAATGCCTTAATTCTAAACTCAACTTATGCTTAAATCGCTAAGTTATGGTTGTAAAAAGGGCTGGGTTGTGTTTGATTGACGTCGCATAAACAGACCATAGGTTTTTTGGTCAAGCTTTTGTCTGTTTATTTGGTAAAACCTTTAGTTTGTTTGTGTTTAGCCGATTAAAACTAAAGGTCGATCAAACGTAACCCAGCCGTTTTTACATCACTACTCCAAATATATGCTTATGAATTTAAAGTCGATCCACCTTACTAATTATGTAAAAGATATTAATTCGGCAATCAATAAAGATTATTTGATTTCAATATTTTCATGTCTCCGTAATCTTTTGGGGTAAAAGCAATAGATAAAAATCGGGATTTTATTCATTTTTGTTCAAATACTTAATAAAACCGCGACTTATTATAACAGCGCTAATCTCATCTTTTTTTTGCAATGGTACAGGAGGGCCTGGGATCATAGACGATTTAGAACCTAACACGGATTACGTCTTTAATTTTGCCCTAAAAAACCCGATCGGTCTCAGCACTTTCTCCAAAGAATTCCACGTTAAAACGGCTAAAGTTAGTGTGCCCTACACCCCGACCATAACCTCGGGTCCGACCTCGAGTTCGGCGACCAGGCACCATCTGGTATGGAAAGAACCGCTGGATGGGGGAAAGCTGATCAAATCTTACGAAATCCTATACTCTCGGGTACGTGTTGTGCTCTAGCGCTTAAAAATTTACTTTTGGGCATTTAAGTTTGATCTTAATTTTCATGGAAAAAACATGATTTAAATCGGAATAAACTTTCCTTAAGAGTTTATGATACCTAGAGGCCTGCACGGGCCGCCCGAAGCCCGTCCTGATCGGATTTCACCTCGGGTTGGGCCGCCTTATCAGGCTTGACCTGAGGGACGAGCCGGCCGAATTGAACCTTTACAAAGTATTTTATAAAATATGATTTAAATAAACTCAACTCGATATTAAGTAATTCTCTTGGCACAACCTACATAATATAGCTTCTAAACTTCAGCCTTTTTGCCCTGTCTATTATAAGATATTGACCTGAATAGCAAATCGTATTCTAGTATAGATTCATAGTATTTATTAGAATTTAAAAAATAAAATAGGTAAATATTTCAAAAAGTTTTTTATTTTGAACTGTTAATTTTTAGTTTTGAATTATTAGCAAAATGTAGCGAGTGAAAATGGATTTTTTAATTCAAAAGTTTATATTTGAAAAATCGGGTCGGGTCATAAATAAAAAAGTCTTACGGCCCGAAAAAATTTCAGTGATATACCCCTGCCATATATGTATAAGTTTCAGATAATTTTTTTTTTTTTTTTTTTTTAAAGTTTATTTGTTAAAAATCCGCTGACAGTAATATAATATAAATACATGAAATATAAAAGGCAAAATGCGCCGAATAAAATAATACACTATTCGGATATATCATCATCCAGGGGATCTTCCAAAATTGGCCAAGAATCCGCGAACGATTTAAAGTTGTACTTGGCTATAAGAATACCAAGTCTTTGTTTTAGTAAAAAGGGTACCGATTGGATTTTTAAGGGTTAAGGTGATCCTTTATTAGTTGAGTTTAAAATTTTCCGCTTTTATATAATAAACCTGATAAGCCTTGCTTGATACGAAAATCAAATTTTTTTGAATGTGTGTTTAAAACTTTAAAAGAAGATTAGATGGCATTTTTGTAAAGTTTTTTATGTATTTTTTGTTTGAAGAATTTTATTACTCTATCAAAACAGCCGAATTTTAGGCGATATTATCTTTTCGAGGTTGCGATTCTATTTTATTATTTTCCCTACCTAGCACATTTAAGCCTTTTAAAATCAATGAAATGCTAGTGTAATGCATGAAAAGTATATTAATTACCTAAGTTTTTGTTTTTAATTTTCGTTCAAAAGCGCAATCATAGTTGCATTTTGTGATCTTAATATTGACCAGTAAATCCATTAATTTTGGTACACCATATTCCCACATCTTAAAATTTTGTAGCCAATTAAGTTAAACACGATATATTGATTACTTATCAAAGAACCTAGAAAGTTGCAAAAAGAAATATATGGATAAAGCTACTCAGTTGGGCCCATAAACTATAATATAATTTGGGCTCAGGCGAGGTCAAAAAATTAAAGCCAACCAGCGGTCATAAGCTAGTTTATTTGCCAAAGCAAAATAAAAGTCAATTAAGCGCAAGTCCACATCCATTAAAAACCCTTGTAATTTCCACTGCAATTTTGCAAAAATTACAATATGGACACGACACTCACTCACTCAAGACAAGACAACAAAAAGCGAGCCCATAAGATTGCATAGCGATTAAAAGAAGTTAAGTATAATCATTTTACATGGAGCATATTGCCTATTTTTAAAAGTACTTTTTTCACATATATTTGATAATTATTATATTAAATGACTAATACAGGGAATATTGGATAACCATACGGCCACCTTCAGAGCATTCCCGTCGGAAGAATTGCGCAAGGAAGATATTCCAGCACCGAGCACCAGTTATTTGCTGAAAGATTTAATCCCGGGATCAACTTACAGAGTCGAAATTAGCGCTGTAAACGATATCGGGAAAAGTGTGCCTGGCGTCGGCTTTTTCACCACCAAAAAAGGTGCTAAATGCGCGGGTCTTAGTTAGAGCGTCGCCGCTCGCGAACGAGCGTTAAATTTATTTATAGAGATTTCATAGTCTTTTAAAGCGATTTTGGATTGCTATGAAATTTATGGGCTCGTTTTTGGTTGTCCGTCCGTCCGTTGTCCGTCCACCAAGTTATTGGCGCCAGCTTTGTGTTATTTAAATTAAATTAATATTTTGTTCTTGTTAATATCATTGATAATATGACTTTTTGACCGTCCGCTGGCTACTGACCAATGAAAAAATGACCATTGGCCAAATAAATCGAATTTTTTTATGAAACTGCCCGGGAAATGTCCGATATTTTTAAAACGAAAAGGTATTTTAGGAATCTGAAAAAGCTATTTTACCCCTGGCCGCCCAGGGCACCTACGGGTAAAGTTTCGAGCGAATCGGGCCGGTAGTTTCAGAATTTAGCCCTTTTTAAACTAAAAGGAATTTTAGGATCCTGCAAGAGCTATTACTTTAAATTTTATTTATTTAATTTAAAAAGTTTGTTAAACCCCAATACTTTTGACTGTATACTGTAACATTGATAATATGACTTTTTGACCGTCCGCTGACTACTGACCATTGAAAAAAATGACCATTGGCCAAATAAATCGAATTTTTTTTTTCGTTTTCGAATAGGTTAACATTGATAATTACCCTATATCCTTTCCTACAAAAGCCTATGCCTCTACTGATATGGGTCCCTACAAAAGTTTTAATTGCTATGCAATTTGTGGGCTCGCTTTCCATTTTGTTTGTAACGCTGTTCGGTGTCTTGTCTTGCACCGAATGTCTTGATGTCTTGCACCGAATGTCTTGTCTTGCACAGAATGTCTTGTCTCGTTTTATTAAGTATGAACTATGCTAATAATTTTTAAAGTTTTCATTATAATTGTCATTCAAAGTTTGGAAGAATTGTATGAGGCCTCATTTAGATAAAAACGAATTGTTGTTTGAGTTAAGTATTTTTACCCTCATAGCCTTTGTTTTGTTTTATAACCTAAAAAGGTCTCCAAAATTATTACCAATGCAAACATTCTGCATTCAGTTGTAAAATTTAGAGCTTTTTAAATTAAATAATTTGTCATTTTTACGTGGATATTGCAAAATCCATTACAATTTCGATCCATGACTGTATGCCTGCTCATTAATCTAATATATTTTAGCATGTATCATACACAATCATTTGAAAATAAAGGTCTATTAGCTAAAAAGTAATTTATGTTTCAATTTCAAGCGTAAAGTTTGGTTAGATAGAGACTTGGGCTTTGCGAGTTTATAAAACGATCTACTCAGAGCTTAAATATGATTAGGAAAATGACTGATAAATCTCACGGCTATAAGTATAAACACTGAATTATTAACTGCTATGCAATTTATACGCCAAATTGCTAGGACACCATTGGCGTAGGGAGGGGGTGATTTTCGGGTTAGAACCCCCCCCCCCCCCCCAGATTTTCAATTCATATAATTTTTATATTGTATATTTAATAAAATTAAATATTTGTTGGAATTTTACTTTAATATTTCATTATTTTTACGCTATTGTCACTTTAAATTTTTTTAGGAAAAAAAACATTTTTATCCAAAAAAATAGTTAAAAAAAATTTTTCCTTGAAAATATCATAACTCCCCTTGAGGAAATCCTAATTACGCCTATGACCAATATTGTGTCCCGTCTGTCTGTCCTATCCAACTTATATTATATAATCTATATACTTTATAATTTCATCTTACAAACTCGATCTATTCCATTAGACGGTTCATTTTCCCCACTTCTACCCAAGTTGGTTTCGGGTTCGGGCCTATCAGGGCCCGCCTGGATCGCTCTCATAGTCATACTGGCTCTGCTCGTTCTCGTTTTGGTGGATTTGTATTGTTTCTACCGAAACCGTTGCGGTCTGATCATGATGTTTTGCGTCCGTTTTTGCGGTCGAAAACCGGAACCGAGAAAAAATAAGAAACATTTGGAGCTGAGGAGCGTAGATGATAACGTGGGCCTGGGTAATGTGGTGGCCTCTTCCAACGGAAAAATTATCCGTGCCTTAGACCCGGACAGCCTAGAAGGCCAAAATAGCCAACCGGCCGGCGGCGAACAACACATGAATGGGTATGTTAGTTAGCTCGTTATTGCAGCGCTTCGTTAAACACTTTTTATTATCTACCTCCTCGAGTGCACATAATTTTTTTTTCAGAGTTAAAATGGGTATAAGCAGTTATCGTTTGAACGAGAGCTGTTTGTTAATCAATATAAAGATTGGAACAATTTGTGGTTAAATTGTCGAGGTTACGAATCCCGAAAATATATAAGCTGTTTATGACTCTTAAATTACAATGAGGTTTGGGAAAGGTAGAAGGAGGCGAAAGAATTGTTATTTACAATTAGTAATACAATCCATTTTCATATGATTGCGCGATTCATTTTTGCAGCAATAAAATGAATAAGGGATAAGCTGAGCTGAAACGTTAGGTATAAGTAAGTAATTTAGGTGAAATTTAAACGATTCGATATTTGAAAAAAAATGCTTAAAAATTTGTGATTGCTTTGCCCTAGCTTTCGCCCATTGTCACGCCTAGTGTTGTAAAAACGGCTGGGTTTTGTTTGGTCGACCGTTGGTTTCACCTAGTCTATCGGTCGCTTCTGGTATGTTTTACAAATTATGACTAATGCTAGAGGTCGACGCAAAAACCCGACGAAAAAACCTTTAGTCCGTTCATGTTTAGTCGACTAAAGGTCGACCCTACAAAACCCAGCCGTTTTTACAACACTAGCTCACGCCTCTCACGCTCGCAATCACGTTATGTCATGTAATAAAAAATTGCACGCACTTTGTTATTACGATATGTATCACGACCGCACGTTCATTTCGCTCTTCTAGTCACCATCATTTATTGCCGTTGAAGGAAGAAGCAGCAGATGTCATTAACAAGGGGGCACCAGGAGCAGGAGGCCAAGGTGGTGGTAAAGTCCATCGTCACAACGATAATTTTCAATCCGAAAAAGTGCCCATGATTAGTCCTTCCACACCGAGATCGTCCGACAATGAGTAAGGAAGGAGGGCTCTAAGGTTTTTTATTCAGGCTTGATGCTAATATGAGATGTGGCCAGGACTAACTTTAATTAAGGTTCGCCGGGCTTGGGTTGCCCTACTGGGGACATTCCCCCCCCCCCCCCCCCCCCCCCGATATACTGGGAGGAATGTTTGATGGTGTTTCGTACCATTCCCCTTCTTCATAATATGTTCTATAAAAGTTTATGAGATTCATAGGTTTTAGAGAGGGGAATAACGATTTAGGGGGGGGGGGGTGACAATTTTTTTAAACTTTAGCCATAATTTTAATAAATTTAAAAGAATTTTTGGATTTGGAGGGGGACAGCCGCCCCTCGTACTCGCACCATCTGGTTACCCCAGAGACAAAGGAAAAGATATTTATATGTATTTGGTCTAGGAATCATTCATAGTCTTAGTTTTGGTCCATGGTCTATTGATTAATAAATAAACGTTCCCCGTAACTTCTTTTGGCTAAAAGCATGCTCAGTTACCATTTCTCAGCGCTGTAATAGGGCTATATGAATGAATAATTTCGTTTTTCTCGTTGCATACATGATAAATATTTCATATAATTTATTGATTTTATAAATACATTTTTGTGTGTGATATTTTTAGACTACCCTTCCATCACCATCATCAAACCAAGTCCGGAACTAGTAAAGAAACGATGGCTTGAAAACCAATTCTAAACATTCCTCCATAACAACATCCCAATCTCTCTTGTCAATGTCTTTCCCATGGAATTTTTAACGACTACTTTGTATTAAACTTTTGCGACCAATCAACTTTTTTTTTAACTCTTTTTTTAATGGAATTTATCTCGATTTTAGCTTGAAAATTATTATTTTTTGATTGTATTTATTTATATATATATATATATATATATTTAATCAATATTCCAAGCTTCGTACTGTAACATTCCTCCCCCTCCCTGGCCCGCAGCAAAATTTATTGTACAAAATGGATTATTTTTTAAAGCTGGTGATTACCTTTTCGATCATTAATCTCAAAATTATATACATGTACATTTTATTATTATTAGAATATACTATGCCAATTGATTATTTATAACATTAGACAAACCCCATCCCCCTGTATATAGATAGTGCTTGTGGCTCGCGACCTTTAATCAAGTGACAATTTTAAAGATTTTGACGACTCAATCTTTTTTTAGATTTTTTTACATGTTTTTTGACCTTTTATACCAACACTCACTCATTCCCATATGATGATTACTATACTCATGAACTATTTATTCTCCGTGTAATCATACATGTATTACGTGTGTCCGTCTCTGTACCATATGTTTTTAAATAAAATTTTTACGACAAAACATGAGGGTTTACTAATATTTCCGAGCTTAAGTTATTGTAATTTTTCCACTATTAGTCACATCGAAGATAAATTTTAAAAGTGACCCAAAATTAAATGATAAACAATTTTGATATTGTCACCTAAAAAAATGTGCTGGGAAACGGTAAAGTGATTTTATTTGAATTATTTGTGCTGAACACAAATATATCGTTTTTCCTATGCGACAAGTTTTAAAATTAATATTTGCAAAAATAAGCGTTTGAGCCCCTTTGTAGGGATCTATTAGTGTTGTAAAGCTGGGTTTAGTTTGGTTGACCTTAGGTTTTCGGCTTAACATAAACAGACTGGTCCATTTTTTTTGTCGATCTCTAAGCTTAGTCTAAATTTGGAGAAAAAAAACTAGAGTCGACCGTTAGTAAAACCAAGCTGTTTTTAAAACACTATGATCTATACTGCAAAAAGGAATTTATAAAGTGCAAAAATTTAAAGCATCTAGAGGTTCCACCTAAAAAAGGTATTGCTCCACCTTTAGTCTTTCGATCTCATCTCGGCATAGAAAGATCTCTGTCTCGACGAGAACTCTCGACATGTCTGTACTTTAAAATGTTGTTTTATATTACCTTTATAACACAATCTTAATGTGCAACATGTCATTAATATCGCTGGTCCAAGGGGATTAGCTAGGTTTTAAACTAGGGGGGGGGGGGCAAAAAAATGTGAGTGCAAAAAATTTAGAGAATATTTTCGCAATCAACATAAATTAATACAGATAAATATAAATTATTTAAACGTTTTATTTAAATTATATAAATACAATTAAAAGTTACAAAAATTATTAGGATCTTCGGCAAACTGTTCAATGGCTTAAAACTTTAAATTATCTATTAACTTCTTCACTAACTTTTTGTGAACATTAATTAAACACAACCATTCAACCGATTTTCCGACGTCGTCGATCTTAATTACAAAATGCCCGTTGAACAGAAATTGGAGCTTTAAAACGTTGCAACCTTCCACAACGTACGACTTGAGATCTATAAACCGTGGCTTCAATATTCATCGCACCTCAAAGGTGCCCTTTGTTAATACTGTGTTGTGTTTTCTCCAAACTGTGTACAAGTAATTCTAGGCTCATATTCATTGCATGATTTACATTTACAAAACATCTAATTAACTCTCACCTCAAATTTAAAACAAAATTATTTTTAACGTGGAGGTTTCTTACAAGAGCTAATGAGGATATTAACAGGCTAATCCGGTTTGGCACAACTATCATTTCAGGTAAAGAACAATTATCTCTAGAGTTAAGATTCTTTGACAAAGAAAAACAAAAATATCCGAGTTTGGTTTCTTGGTGTTGAAGAATTAAACAGCATGGACGCAGGTACAATTTTATAAGCAATTGATTATTTTCTAAGACGAGCATCTTCGGACCCTCGAAAGTTGGACAAGAGCATAATGATTGTACTCTTATGGCTGGTAAAGATCAGGGACTCCAGAAATTAATTAGAGATAAATTTAAAGAAGTTTTATATTCTCATTGTTCGTCTCATAGTTTAAGAGATGGTCTCCAAACATGGGCGTAAGGATTGAAACTAGAGGGGGGAAATAATGACTTAGGGATGGGCAATATAATAATTTAATGAAAGTTTACCTATAATTAAATTAAATTTGAAAACAATTTTGAAATTAGAAGGGGGCAGCCGCCCCTCCCTGCCTCCCCCTGGCTACGGCCATGCGCACAAATATCATATAAGTATATTTAAAATATCCTTTGTAAAAATATTTTGCCAAAAAGTGTCTATATCAATTAATGTTAAGTTTAGTTTAAATAGGGGGGGGGCATAAGATTATATTCAAAATTTTTAACGCTATTCCCCCTGCGCTCCCTTGGCTCCACTTATAAAAGGCAGTTACCATTAAAGAATAAAATGAGTCTTTAAACCCGTTCTTAGGTTTTTAAACTAGTTTATGCAAAGCGGCAATGCATGCCAGTTCTAACGTGATAACATATATAACTGACAATAGGCCTTGTAAAATGGTACCTCGTGTGGTAAAATTTACTATATAATAATATCTAAATTCATTTCTAAAGCAGTAACTTAAAAGAAATTCCTTACAATTTTTATGTTGATCAAACCCTAACACTGTACCTACAATCTATAACCTTTCCTAAATTGAAACTTGAATGTTAGTGCAAGTCATTGAGCTGGTTGACGTGATATTTTTAATACATATGGTATCCCCATTCATTAACCATGGTTGAAAATCAGGAACTTTTAAAAGTATTGCGATTAGTTGCTTCAAATGATGAAGATGTTCGCCAACATAATTTTGAAACCCTACAAGATATCTTATATTCGAATGAATCAAGTTTATGATTTATAATACATATAAATGTAATTTTATCTGCATGATACGCATATTTAATGTCAAAATTTCTTTATACATAGGCATTGATGAAATAACATTTTTAAAAGTTTGGAAATCTATGTTTTATCATATGTGGATGTGTGATAAAATGTTAAATCAGGTAGATCCTTGTTGATTAATTTATATGGTATAAGGAAAATTTAGCAGATCAAATGGCAGGTATGGTGGCCAGATTCAAAAATATAAAACAATCCTTTGTATTTGTCAAAGCATTTCTAATAACCATTGAGCGTGAATGGAAAGGTGTTGATGTTTTAAGACAAGACAAATTTCTCATGGTATTATTTACTTGTTTTATATTTTTAAATAAAATAGCTCATTCGCAAAATATTATATCAATCATTCATACTTTTACAAAAACACAATTGGCAAATAGAATGTGTGAACAACTTTCTATCCATTTTGCAAAAAAGTATGATTGATCCTCCAGAAGCAAAAGCTTTTAATTGTCTTAATGAAAGCTTAAAATATCACATAATTGATATTTATATACAAGAATTATCCAAAGCAGGAAGTACAACAGTAAATTTTATTACTTACCAACTGTTATAAAAATTGTCTTTCTTAAAATTTTACACAAATATAATTTAAAAATCTGTTTTTACATCTTAGATGCCACCAAAATCATCAACAAACTTTATTCAGCCTTTCATTGATTCATTAGCCTTTGAAAAAAGGTATACTTTATATTCTGTCTGAATTTAGGCTTACATACTATGTTGGCATTAATATACAATCATTATGTATTATTATAGTTGCTTTTTTGACATTTCATTTTGGTGGCCAATTACTGATTTAAACAAACCTTAGAGATCCAATTTTTAAATCTTGTCTCTTAAATAAAATTTAATGTTTTTTAATATACTTAAAGTATTATTAGATTGAGCAATTTTATGTTAGTGATTCTGTATCCCCTATTCATACTGGTGTTATTTTAACTTTGATTTCGTATCATGATCATCTAAAAATTAATTATTTGTTAAAATTTCAATTTTTGAAAGAACCTTTTATATTATTTGTCTATTTTATTAATGATGTTTATGAACAAACTGTTATAAGGGACAGTTTACTATTAAATTAATTGAATACTTATTTTACAATATATAAATGTGAGGAACTCTATATATTTATAATTCTTGAATTTACATTGAGTTTTAAAAAATATATCAAAATTCTTAATTTCTAATATAAAAGCCCTTAAGTTTTTGTGATAACTAGCTTCAAAGTTACAAATAAGAGGCTTTGTTGTAATGTTCAAGGCCTATTTTGACTAATTTTAAGACACAAATTGCCCCATAATATTTAATTATTTTTTTCAGATAAATTCATACATAATAAATGTTAAGATATTTCTCTTTTTTTAGACGTGAGGTTGTAAAAAGAATAGTTTCTCACATATTCGAATACATCATTGACCAATCACCTATAACTAAAGAATTATTTCCAGACCTTGAGGACAACATTAACAATGAGGATCCATGTCTCAAAGAAAATTTGGATGAAACTTTGGATGGGGAGAAGAAAAAAGAAAAGCTTGTTAGGCGTAGAAGGAGGTTTAAAGAGAAAAATCCAGAAAAAAATATACCTTCCCTATTGGTTAGTTACCCTAAATTTTTCCATGGTATCACTTTAAACTTTTAATACAATAAACAATAACTGATTTGCATTATAATTTATTAAGTAACTTTTCCACTTTGGGTGAGATTTTTTCAATAAGCCCACTTGTGCATTGATAAATTGCAAATGTTATGGAAGAATGAATAATGAGAACGTTTAAGGATGATCTTTCCATAGCTAAATTAAAATGGATAAAGTTTAGTTTGTTGATATTTCCTTGCTTTGTTTATTAGTTTATGGATACCATAGGCCTTAGGAATTTTCAAAAATTTTAATAAGAATCCTACAAATCAGTGGTTTTATTTAATTTTTTTTATATACCTAAGGGCAGCTAGGGTAGTTTTCGCTCTCAAGACTGTAGAAATCTTATAAATACCAAAATCAATTTTATTTAAGGTAATGCACACATAGCAATGACACAAGAATGTTTTTTATTTGATATTTTATAATTTCTTAAATTTTTGTTTTTAAATTATTTTTTGTGTATATTTAGTTTGATTACGAAGAAATTTCGGTGCGCTTATTTCGAGCCGCATCAGCTAAATCATGTCCTTCCTGGAACAGAAAAATAATATACGACCTAGTTGAAAAGTAGATGACACTTTTTAAATTTAAGTTTTTTATTCCTTTTTTTTTAGATTCGATAAATTGAATCGCGGTGAATATCCGCTCATCGAAGAATTTGCAATGGTTAAATCCCTCAAAAAATCGCAAATTAAGATGGCGCTCAATGACTTAATTGAGGAAGATGCAAAATTGACTCGTCGCCCGAAGAAAAAATTGGGAAAAAGAAGTGGGCATGCGAAGTTAACTACGAGAAAGCGCGTTAAATGTTAATAAACTGTGTGTAATTTCTGAAATAAATGATCTGATGGATATAAAATGAGGGGTGAAAAAAATTTGTTAGTAAAACTTTGGCAAAGGATAGCAAAGGAAAACTGGTTATCAGTGCTAAAAGACGTGGTTTTGTTTAGTCGACTAAACGAAAACACACCAATGGTTTTGGCACTATTTTTCTTATTTGACCTCAAGGCTTCGTCGAAATTTAAAAAATAGACTAGTGGATTTGTTGGGTGTGTTTTTGTTGAGTTGGCAGTTAGTCTTAGTTAAACTAAAGGTCTACTACACAAAACCCAGGTTTTTTACAACACTTTTAAACTTATAATGTATGTATGTATGTATGATTGCCGCGAAGACGCCCAAGAGCTTAGTAAGTGCAATCTAAGGTTGGGCCCCTTCTCACGCCAAATGGCGCATAAGGCCACGTTGGTGACAACGTGTGTAATGTTCCTGTAACAAATTTGTATAATTTATACAAACATTTGTTATAGTTATAATTGCCATCTTTTAATGCTATTGGCCGAACTTTTTAAAATGAAGCCTATCCGAAGTTTTAACAGTTTTAAAATCTTTGAAAATTCAACCATAATCAATTTTTTTCCGGTTGATTATTGTCTGTTAATTTTGATGTTCCTCTTGCGCCCTTAATCTTTGAGATTCATCTTAAATTTAACGTCATGGGCCTAGCCAGGTTTTGGATTAGGGGGGGGGGCAAACGTTTAAAAGTTCAATTAGGGGGAGGCATAACCTAATTTTTTTTAATTTCTAAAGGTTTTTGCATTGAAAATATTTTTTTTTGTCATTTAGGGGGGGGACCCTCCTGCGTAAAATTCTGCAAGTCTATAAAAAATACTATTTCTTTTCTTTTAGCTGTTTTTTTTTAAAGATAAAATTTGTTTATTGATATATATTTAAACATAATATTAAATGGTACAAATATAGAATAATGATATTAAGTCGTTGATGGCCAGCTCCTTTTAATAGTTTTTCTACGTATTTCTGCACTTAAACCAGCTTCGCTTTACAAGTCCACATCTATTTTAGGCACCTATGCCCTCTCTTTCATTTACCTTTAACTTGCGCATTCTTGATTGCCATGTTACTTTCCTCCCGGCTGGCCATACCATCTCAATCTTCTTACAACCAACTTTCTCTGAATCTAAACTATATCTAGTTTATTTCTTGTTCCCCATATTGTCCTTCCTGCTTAATCCCAAGATATTTATTAACATTCGCATCTCCATTGTAGCCAAACTTTGCCTGAATTGAGCATGTGTCCGTTTAATACAATACCGTGGGTACAATAACGGCCTTATAAAATCGTCCCTTCAATTTGAGTGCTATGTGTTATTCCACTCAACTCCCTGATTTTAGCCATTCTTCCTTTATTCTAGCCTTAATTTCACATTCCACACTCCCATCACGTTGAACTCTAGAATTAAATTATCTGAATTCCTGCTTACTGCGTAAACACCAGTTTGTATCCGAGCCTAAATTCCCGGTCCGGCCTGCCCGGCCCACGAGCTATGCAACTGTCTTAAATCTTGATTTTCGGGCCGGCAACACAACAAGATTCGGGCGATTCGGGCTCAATGATATTTTTAAATAAACTAATATTTTGTTTTCCTATATTATTTTGCCACTTTTTTATTTTATTGTATCCTATTTGTTAACCCTAGTTAATATCCTAAATCGGAAACTAAATATATTATTTCTAAAAAATTCAAAACAACATCATTTCGGGCCGGGCTCGGGCACAGCCGGGCGGGCACTTAAAATGGTTAGGGCGGACAGCCTAGTTACGTAATCGGACCGGGCCGGGTAGAAATTCTTCAAACAAATCTGACCCCTGGTTTATGTATAAATACTTATAACTATTTAAAAAATGTTAAAACAAGCACATATTATGATGTAGAGTTATTGAAGCGCGTACACATAACATGTATTTCAAACAAACATCTTTACGAAGTAAAGGACTTAGAGATAATCATAACGACATTTCATCTTAATGCAAGGTAGAGATAGTAGGTAAACTGACGAAAAATAATTTTCGCGGTGACGTCATGTAACAATGGGTTTAAAAGATGTATTGAGGATTTTATCAGATCGACAAATTCATTAATTAATGTTGTGTGGTGTTGTGCGCGGAGGGAATGTGAACACCGGGCATCTTTATAATTCGTCCGCGGGGTGCTTATCGCTGCTTTCTGTCGTTTCTATGTAAAAATAAAATGTTGTAAAAATAATTTAATTTATTAATGTAAAAATACGGGTTTTGTGAAGATGCATGAAATAAATGGAAAAAGTTGAGAATTATAAATATTTGGAAAACATTTCGATATTGCTGTTGAATTGTATTTACAAACAGTATAATGCCCATTTTCTGTCCCGTAAAAAAATATTCGTGATTTTCATGGGATGCAAGGAAATTTGTTTTCCAATTTTTTTAATTATTTTTTAAGGCTGGGGCGAAAAAGGTTGTGAATAATAACTTTATAGGCTATTCTTGAAATATCTTATAAAAGCGTATTAGCAAATACTAAATTAGTTTATAGACGATACACAGTATAAACTTTAATCCTTAAGTTACTTTTTTTTCTCAACAAGTTCCGCATTCTCAAAAACCTGATTAACAGTTTAAATTATGAACATATTAATTAAAAAATACTTAAATTCACTTATCAAAACTAACTTAAAAGACTATTATGTAATCATAGACTAGATAAACTGCTCATCAACTTAAAATAAGTGCACCTCTTTCCGCCATTTTGAAATGTGCACAAATAATGGAAGGACATAGATTATAGTAATTTTGGGTAAATAAAGTGTTTTTGAAACGTAATAAAAAATATTGAACTAGTTAAACATTAAAAACAGCATTTTATGAATATAATTCATAAAAATACTGTGATGTTATGATGTTAAAGCAATTCAGTGTTAAATTCAAAATGGTGGATTTAATCATATGACATGAGCAGTCTAAGTACATGTAATTTACTATACCCGTTTTCTTGTGAACATCATTGTATCCCAGGTCTTCGTCTATAACGTCCCTGTTAAATCGTGTAGCCTTTTCTTTGGGTACATCCTTTTTCTTTTTCCCCTTTTTCGTTTTCGACTTCTTTTTCTCTTTGTCAGCTGTGGTCGTGCTATCTTCTTTCTTAGCCGGCACTTCGGTTTCGGTCGTATTTTCGGCATCTGAAATTCCAGTTAATAAAAACGACGTATTATTGTAAACTACAAAATGAAACTTAAAATTTGGAAATACTAGGCTTTAAATACAGTAAAATTTATAAACTAATTTAAACCCTAGATTATTGTAATTATTGCTGTGGTATATCGATTTATATTGCTTTATTCTAAACTTCCCTCCCCCCGCTTACTTCTATTTTTATGACCTCTTTTACTTTTGGAAATGTGCCAAGTTGTTTATTCTCTCCCCACTCACATACGATGAAAATGATTTTACGCGTAACGATGATTTTACATATACCACTTCGCAACATATAGATTGTTACTACCACTCCGCTTTTCATTACCATCGCGTAATTATTATGATGATTTAGCAGATATTGTTGATTACTTAGATATCGCTCGTAGAATGATGATCATTATAATTTTTTGGTTTAATAGTGATTTAATAAAAAAAAATGTAGCCATACTAGTAGGTAAAATCAATTACTATTAGTTCGCGAATATAGTTTAACGCGGAAGATTAAAGTTAAATAAATAAATTATTCTAATTAAAAATTAACTACATATTCCCGCGGTGCTGGGAATACAATAATTACAATGTGTGACTGGTGTTTAAATCATACATAACAGATTTGTTAAGCTATAAACAATGCTTTACATGGTCGTAGCCAAGGGGGGGGGCAGCAGCCCCCTTTAAATCCAAAAATTTGTTGCAATTTATTAAAATTATGGCTAAAATTTCAAAAAATGTTCATTTTGTCCCTCCCTAAATCATTATTGCCCCCCCCCCTCTAATTTCAATGCTGGCTACGCCCAGATGATTGAATAGTACCTTAAAAGCTCCAAATATCCTTGAACGACAAGCTAAATTTTGATGTCCATAAGGCTAGTCATGTATAAGCAATTTTGTGCATGATCGATTAAAGCTTTTCAAATTTTATTGGGGAAGCAAAAAATGGGGCAAGAAATAATATGACATATTTAAACATCTTTTTTTTGATAAAATATTTTGTTAATGAAATTTACTTTTCCCCTCAAAAATTTAATAGCCTATTATAAATATATAATAAAAAAAGGATGATGAATAAATGAAAGGAATATAGAAGGAAAAAAATGATTGGATAAAATTACATATGGTAATAATAAATTCTTTATTAAGGCCAAGGGATATGAGACGCTAAATGTGCATAAAAACCACAGGAAAGAAAAAAAGGTTGCGTGGATTAAAACATATGATTTTACAACTCGGCTTTGGCTTACAATATTAAAACGTATAATTATAGCAATAATATAATCATCTGTAGAAAATGTCATACACGTAACTAAAGTTATACTAAATTAAACTATTCATTTTTCGTGTGTTCACAGATATGACGGTCTAACAAATTTTAAGCGTTACCTTTATTAAGTCTAACTTTGCTCAAACTTAAAAAATGGCAAAACTCCCCAAACACTACTAAACAATTTTACTTTCAGTTTCGGGCTTGCTCTCATTTTTCTTGGACTTTTCAGTTTCGGCAGCCTCCATTTGGGCCTTAAATTTTTTGGCTTGATTCATGGCCTCGGCCTGTCCCTTGTTCTGTAAATACTTCACTTCGCGCTCTAAATCCTTTATTTTCTCAACCAATTCAACTCGCTTTAGGGCTGGGTCTTCGTTCTTTGCCTTGCCCGCCTGCTCGGACATCTTCTTCTCGAACCATTCCTGCCATAGCCAAATAAATTGTAGCCCTCTATGATCTTTTTTAAATGAATGTTTACTTGTTAAAAATCCGGAAATAATGAAAATGATATAAAATATATAAAACAAAATGCGTCTAATAAATAAAAAAAAACCTATTCTGATATAAAATCATCCATAAAATTAGTTTTAACTCAATAAAAGAGGTACCCTAAAACCAAAGGTAAACAAAACCCAGCCCCGTTTTTACAACACTACTTACAGATGTATTTAAATAAAGGCGAAATTATTTTGAAAAAAATAGCAATACCTGCGTCGTGACAATCAACTTTTCGAGCGTATTCAATTCGACTTCGGTGAAAATGGGCAAGCTGGTGGCGGTTAAATTTTTAGCGCTCTCCAAAAAATTATGGGAATAATTCAAAAGTTGATTCATCGCATCTACCGCGATACCTCTCTCATCTTGTTCCACGGCTCGCTCCTTGATCGGTTTGATAAGTTTTTTCAATTCTTTCAATTTGGCGTTGACTTCCTGAATAATTTTGAAAACCATTTTAGACATGGGCGTAGCCAGGAAGGGCATGACAAAAGTTTCTTTTTAAATACAAAAACCTATAAAAATTTAAAAAAAAATATTTTTTGCCCCCCCCCCCCCAATCCAAAACCTGACTACGCCCATGAATTTAGACACTAGTTTTTTTCGTAGTATTAAGCTTATCGCAAATTGGTCCAAAAACCAAGCTATTATAATCAACTCATTCCATATAAAAGGGCTAAATAACCACCGGAAACTAAAGACAAAATCACGCTAAACAATCCATTATTGTTTCAAACTTTTAGTATAGAAAAAACGTCTACACCACCAGAAAACTGGAAATTATATCGTAAAAGCCCTCATTCTACCAAACAAAAGCAACTATTACTCCGAAAAAGCGCGACACGCGAAAAAAGACGCCAAAATCCTTTAAAAAAACACCATAATCATGCCAAGGCAAACTAAGGGTGTGTCTTAAGACGCGATTTTGCATCTAGATTAAATAAGCTAATGATGCATTAAAACATAGCCGCGTCTTAATACGAGCGTCACGTCGTCACCTTTGATTTTTTCCAGTGTTTTTGCTCTTAAAACAAACGTTTATCCCTTAATTACACGCTTACTAATGCATATTCACACGGTAACTAAACTAAAATTGTTGATTCCACGACACGTAAATCACATATTTGGACAAACAAAAAAATATGGCGTTTTGAAGTTGAATCGTGTACGAAGACGGGGGTTAAGTAGTGTTGTAAAAACGGCTGGGTTTTGTTTGGTCTATCTTTGGTTTTAAAGGTTTTTTGGTTTATTTTTATTAGTCGACCGATGGGCTTTGTTGAAATGTGAAAGAAAACCAGGCCAGAGTCGGCCGTTAGTCTTAGTTGAGCCAAAGGTCGACCAAACAAAACCCCGCCGTTTTCACAACACTAAATTGTGGGGAATAGAGGCAACTAAATACGTCTTTAGAGGCAGTATGGCCATTTTCTTCGAACCATTCAGACACTTGGGTCAATGTGGAGGCCAGATCTTGAAGTTCCTGCTCCGAAGCGAATGCTTTAAAAGACTCGTCCGCCTCTATCTTTTCCCTCGTTTCTATCAGGGTTGATTCTAGGGCGTTACACGCTTCTTCCAGCTTTTTGCGCTTCATCTCTTTTTCCTTGTAAGAGGCCAATCTAAGTGACGACAAAATTACTTTAATTTCAGATTTTAAATAATACATTTTAGAAAATTAAATTGCCTTTTTCACGTTGGTTTGGTAAGAGAGATTTTAATTCATTTTTTTTATTAGGAACAAAAAAAAACGAAATCTAAAAAAATGCAATAAAAATAGCTATAATCTTGGAAAATGTGTGTCGCGTTGCATGGTTTTACAAATTTTTGTAATTGTGTCTTTTCTAATAAAAATGCTTTATCAACCTAATTAAATAGCTATATTGAGTACTTTTGATGAAAATTAACCTTTAATGATATTAGTAAGTGTTTAAAAAGCATCAATTCATCAAAAAAATTATATTAAATTTTTTCGCACCCTTCCAATATGGTTCGACTATTATGTTTTAACACAACTTATCAATATTTTGTATGTATGTATTGCTATGAACTTTTTAACAAATTTGTCAATTGAAGTATCTTAGGCAGCTCTCTAAGACATAGCCTTTTAATTGCTTCTAAGCCCCTAGCCAGTGTTGTAAAAATGGCTGGATTTTGTTGGGTCGACCTACAGTTTTAGTCGACTAAACATAAACAGACCCGAAGTTTTTGGTCAGTTTATCCTAGTCGACCCATAGGCTTAGTCTAAAGTTGAAAAACAGACCGGAGGAGACCGTTAGTATTAGTTGAGCCAAATGTCGACCAAACAAAACCCAGCCCTTTTTACAACACTACTCTAGCCCACTCAACTAAAACGCACCAGGGGTTTGAACCCGCCCAAAATAAAATCGGGTTCGTGTTCGGTTTAAGGAAGTGGGTTCGGGTTCGGGTACAGGTTCGGGTTCAAGAAATTGTATCATATCAATTATATATATAATACTTACAAATAATTCTTGAGATAATTAGTATCGATTAATGGATGAAAAATGCCGGAAACATAATAATATTGAAAATACAATCGTATGGTTCTCGTTACATTGTCATGGTAGAGAAAACTGAGATATTCAATTCACAATATATTTTGAATTAAAAACCCGAACCCGAACCCTTTTTTGTATTTATCGGGTTCGGGTTTTGAGGGTATTTTTAATAATGGGTTCGGGTTCTTCAAAACATCGGGTTTTACCCGGTTCAGGTTCACGGGTTCGGGACAAACCCCTGGTCTTAACCACATAGACTAATAACACGATATGCTAATAGTCAACAGCTGATGAATATTAAGTAAAGATGTAGGTCGCCATGTTGGAGGAATTTATCAACAAACAAAACCCTATAATACATTCTAGTGTTGTAAAAACGGCTGGGTATTGTTTAGTCTACCTTTGGTTTAACTAAGACTAACGATCGACTCTTTAATTTTCAAATTTCGACTAAGCCTAGTGGTCGACTAAGAAAAATAGACCAAAATTTTTTTGGTCTGTTGATGTTTAGTCGACCAAAACCAATGGCCAATCAAACGAAACCCAAACGTTTTTACAACACTAATGGTAAAGGTAATCCTTTAAAATTCTCTTTATTCTTTCTTCCATAACTTTTGCAATTTTTCGCCGCACCAGTGCACATATTGAAAGAAAACTCACACAAAATGGCCGCTTGAGTTATTTAATAAATTTTTAGGACAGTAATCAACTGTTGTGGCCCATGTACAAAGGAATGGGAAAAATAGTCAAACCTCTTTCGACACTTCTTAATTTCGGGGGCCGGGATGGGTAAAAAGTCGAGTCGCTTAACGATAAATTCCAACGGTTCTTTAATGGGGTACGACGCGTTAGCTAATTCCTCGTTGGTGGAATTTGCTTCCGTAGAATTTAAGATTTTTTGTGAATCGGTTTTTTGGTGGGTATTTTCGGTAGAATTTTGCATATTTTCTGAATTGTCCGGCTCTCCCTTGAGATCGTCATGCTAAAGTAAATGAAAAAAATGTCATGGAATCGGATTCATTAGTTCAGAGTTTCTTCGATTTACTTTTCCACTTTAAAAATTTAATTTTAAAGTTGAGAAAGTTTAATACAGCCAAAGATGGGTTACAATGCAAATATGAGAAACCGTATAACAATTTGAAAAATTAAGTATAAACAATGAGGAATATTAATTTTTAGTTAAATCTTCACATCAATTTCCACACTTCGTTACTTAGCCACTAAAATACATACTTGGGGTCAATGTTGTTTGCCATAAGGATATTTATAAAAAACGAAAAGAAATGCTGTAGAAAAAGAGGACAAACCAATTTTGGACAATGCAAAATTTCAAAAAAACCACGTTGATTAATATTCAAAGAAAGCTCGCGCTACAAAATACACTCAAAAAAACTCGTTCAAAAATCAAAAGTAATCAAATCAATCCCTCCGTAAACAAACCACGTCCAAATTGCATAAAAATTATATTTTAAATAAAATTTATCACTTTTCGATGAAAAAAGTAGAAAAATATGAATAAATTCATTGGTAAAATTAAAAGGATATATATGGATATACCTGCCCATTTTCACCCTTAGTTTTATCTGCGTCCACTTCATTGTCAGTTATGTCATTTGCAGGAATAGACTGTTCTTCATTTGCAGGATTTTGCGCGTCTGGATCTTCTCCTTTGGCACCGGTGAAGAAATTTTTGATTTTAGTCCCAATTTCTAACGCAAAAATACGAAAAAAAAAACAATTTTAAGGTCAAAAAAGTCTTTAAAAATGTAAAAAAATTATTAAATCAACTTATTTTTAGAAGGAAAAATAGAAGATATTTTCAACGGTACTTACTTTGCAAAGCTAAAGTGCAAAACAAAATTATTAAAATTGAATTATAGTAAATAAAGGGCTAATTTTTATCATGCAACCTTGGTGCTTTGAAAATCTGACTCTCAACGTATTAAATTTATACGTTTTCATTGTAAATAGGCAAATTTTATTAAACCCTTTTTTGGGGGATGAATAGAGTAAATTTTTGCTCAGTTTTTTTTGTAGTTTAAAGCCAATGTACATAAAAAGGTCATAAGTAGCATTCAACCTTTATATCATATGCCAAAGAGTTAATTAAACTTTACCCATTTCCACAAAAATTAATATCAGCATGCATATATTTTTTTAATTTGTCAGAATAGACTGGGTAAAAAGTAAAATAAACTTTTTTCAGTTAGTTATTAGTAACAGGGTAATTTTTTTATTGGTATTACTTGAAAATGTGGATTCTTCCATCTTAGGACCATGGTGTTCGTAATGAATATCGACCTTTATTCATTCCATCCCCAATAAAAATTTAAATTACATTACATTACATAATATGAAAACTAAATTAAGAAATGATAATTTATAAAAATAAAATATATTAATCATTATTAAAGATATCTAATATATTTATTCAAAAAAAAATCATAAAACTGTTTCAAATCAATAACAGACTCAAAAACACTCATTTTCGTAAGACTACAGTTCTAAAATATAATCCTCCATATTACTATTCCTACAAAACACCCTAGGCAAAAGGCCCAGTTTAAACTACCGCCCTCGCACATTTTAATCAACATTTTGGAAGTGTATTTTTGAATTTAATATAAAAACTCACTTTTTTTCGTCAAAAACAAATTGAATAATTCCGAAAATTAGTAATGGAAAAAGTTAAATGACAAGCCAAACATTACGTGGTCCAATCGTAGCATACAGCTTTCGTCTAGGGTAAAATGAGCTTTGATTCCTTTGAATTCCGTCTCGGGATCGAGCGAATGCTTAGCGAAACTAGCTGCAACTCCTTTAACGGTAACTTGGGAAATGTTGAGCGTTTTGAAATTCCTTGCAAGTAGTACCCGTGAAATCAAAAGCAAAACGTATTTGCAAAACATTTTTTTATAGCTAATTTTTTTTTGGTCTGTCTTTCTTAGTAGACCCCTAGGCTAAGTCGAATGTTGAAAAACAGCCCAAAGTCGACCGTTACTCTCAGTTGAACCGAAGGTTGACCAAACAAAACCCAGCCGTTTTTGCAACAACTAGCTCCACTCATATCACAAACTTCATTTTTAGTCGCTAGTGAGCCCGTCAATTGCACAGAAATTAATGGAGAAATATTTGAATTTGTCCTATAAGTATAGCACTCGGTCAAAAAATGTAGCCTGGTTCGATATTTTTTTATATTTCATGTTGAAAGAGGTTTGATTCCTGGTTTTCGTGGGGTTTTAACGCATTTTGTGGGTATAAAAAGTTACTCTTCCGTAGTAACTTTGAGAGAAAGGTTGCTTTTCGAAAGCTTGCAGGTCAAGCCATTTTAGTGAAACACTGAAAAGACCCAAAAATCAATCTCTAGACTCTTCAACATACCGGCCCTAGTGTGAGGATCCCTAACCAACAGAACTCCCTGCGTTACTTATTATTAATTAATTTTGATTGTATAAATGTTGTACCTTTAGGTATTTTGTAACCAATAGTTAGCTATACTGATATATACAATAAAATCATATGTTCTATTCAACTCTCCTCGTAAATATCCCTTTCCTTAACCCTCTTAAAAAACCCTATCCTCCCCTACTAATGTATGTAACTTTGTTTCGTGAAAATAAAAGTTTTAACGATTAAAAAAAATAAATAAATACAAAAAACACTCCCCATCCATATCCTTTTCCCCTTCAAGAAGTTATATACCTAGCCACCACCCCCCTATAGGATTAATGTGGATCTTGTCGTTCTCCTCTTTTCCTAATATTCGCTAGTATTCCTTTCAGAAATAATAGTTGAAAGTTTAGAAAATGCTACAATCCAACTGAAATATGACACCTTTTCAGCCGATATTTAACACTGTGGTGTACTTTTAAACTTAATAGAGTCATGTAAACGTCTATACCCTTTAAACATACAATTTTTGCGAAAAAATTGCATGCAAAAATCTCGAAATCGCCATCCTTCTATAACTTCCAGAAAAGTGTCGAAAACCTGTTATAAACCTTACGGCTCATAGTATAATGTTAAAAAATACTTTAATTAGCTTAATTATTTGATAATGTGAATAATTTTCAGATAAAAAACCCACTTTAATTCTGCCGGGGACAGGTAGCTCAAGTCTCCGTACGTAACGTTAAAAACGAAATCGTCAAAATTTTTGTTGAAAGTTATGACTTTCTTTTGCGGGCAGGGGTTGAAACGAGTGAAAAGCAATTTACTAATATGTTTTTTGGTCGGGGTTTTGGTGGCACCATTAATTTCGTTAGAATCAATATCCCCGGCACCCGGCTCTAAATCTTTATCAAATTCCACCTACACATAATTCAAGATTGAAAAATATAAAAAAAACTGCATTGTCAATAAAAAATAGTTTTTGCAATAGAAAAATTGTCTGAGAAAAAAAGCAGAAATTTTAGAGGGATGCCAGAGCACTCTTTGCGACGTCCCAGTACGTGTATGCTGAATATTAAAAATTTGATTGAATCTTGTAGCTAAGCCCGATTAAATTTTAATTTTTGGCACGAGCCCGGCTTTCGGCCGGCCCGTGCAGGTTTCTAATAATACAAATCTTAAATTGCTAAAGTTTAATTTAGAGAAAAAGAGGCAATTTTAAATGGATAACAACATCCAAAATTTCCCCCAAACATCAAACTTAAGTCCCTAAAGTCCGATTTAGAAAAGGTATACGACGTTAAAAACGAAAGTTGCTAAAGATGGTAAATTATTTTTTAGAGGAATTAGTAAAGCTTTTTCATTAAAAGTTTATTCATTAAAAAATCCATATTGACAATAATATAATATAACGACCACAAATTAAAATTCCGATATTCATAAGGTTTGAGTAACGAAGGGGCTAAGTATTTAACAGCTTACAAAACCTTCTAAGCCTTGTTAAAGCAAGAATTCGGGCAGGGACTTTAAAAATTTCGATATTAAGTAATAAATATTAGATTTAGTTAATTTAAAAAACAACACATAGTAAGTAAAACGAAAAATTAAGTAGTCCAAGCTTGGAGGAATCTTTACTTTGATAGGGTAGGCGTTGGCATCTTTAATGATGAACTTCTTCGCCCTAAACCCCTGACTTAGGTAAGCTGCCTGGTATACGGCCCCTAGGTGAGAAATTAATAAGGATAATAATTTTAAAAATGGAAAAAAAAAGTTAATTTATCGAATAAAATATAAATTGATTTACAACAATGCAAACGTAAATAAATTAAGCTAATAAAACAAACATTTTTGTTAAAGTTTTCACAAAATAAAGGTAAATTTTGTTGTAATAAGATAGATTAGATAAAATTTCAAAGTACCTAAAGCAGCCGCTTCGTCTGTATTAATCCCTTTCCCGAGATCCGTGCTATTTCCAAATACATAGACAAAGGTGTATTAATTTTTCTTGTTAAAATTAAAAAAAATAATCTTTTAAAAATGTGGCATAACGCCAATCCCCTCTTAAATTTGGTTTTATCCAGTTTTGGTTGCTTAGTTCTAGTTTTATGATATAGCTATTATTTAATTACTATTCTTGGCTTGTTCAATTACCCTTTTAGTTTTATTACCCTACCCTCCCGTTGCTAGTTGTATGACTATTCAAATTTATTGTCACGCAGTCCTAACGCGTTTGTTTGTTATAATCCCCCTCCCCGATCGTGATGGTATTGTTTACATATTTTCATCTTCAATCAACCCCCGATCGTTATTGTATTTTTTACCTATTTACGTCAACGATCATCATTATTATTCCCACTATTAAAAGAAGGAATTGTTTGTAAAATCATTAATAAAAGATTTGTTTTGTGGAAATAAAATTGGGAAAAATATATTAGTGGTTACGAATCCTATAAAATACATTCTCCCTCACTGAGGGAGGATCATTCGTTAAATCTATACTTATTTAAGTATAGAAAACAAAATATTGGAATTTTGAAGGACATCAAGTACAAGTTGTATATAGTAAAAAGCTTTTCAAAATTATAACAAAATTAGTATAAAAATAGAAAAACTTAATTTTTTAAAATCTTATTATTCTATAAATTCAAAGAAATTTGTTAACTTTCCTCAACCCTAATACCATAATCAAAAAATAAATTAAATAAATAAAAAATAATTTATTACTTGGGTGAATAACTCTTTAAAACGTCCTGAATTTTGGGCATCCTAGTAGCTGCGCCAAACAATATTATTTGCTCTATTTCACTCTAAACGATAAAATTAATTATAAAAATGAAATTGGGAAAAAGATATTACTTTGTCAATTTGTTCGTGACTCAAGGCATTTAAGGCATCGTCTATCGGCCCCCTTACCCTTTCGAATAAATCCTCGCAAATTGTTTCAAAATCTGTTCGGGTTATTTTGATTTTCATATTGAGACCTTCCAACAAATTTTCAACCTAAATCATATTTCATAAAAAATAAACATAATTTTAATAAAATTCTAAAATTATCTAAATTTCTATGTAAAAACGCAAAAAAATTATTTATAAATTAGGTTTGGAGAATATTTAATTAAAAATTATAATTATAAAACTAGAGCTCTCACTTTTTAGTGGAGCTGTTAATAACTACTTCACTTTTTTTTGAACTTAGAACTAAATAGTTCGTTTTTTTGAAGTTCAGCATGAACTTGAACTATTTATATTTTTAATATTCTGAACTTGAACTTTACAATATAAATGAACTAGTTCTTCTCAAAAATTATTATTTAAAATGAATTTATAAGCCGAGTATAATTGTTTTTATAAACCAGAACGATTTATTAAGCGCTCATTTTTGATATTATAAAAAACATCCACAATCGAGCCTGGGTTTATTAAAAAAAACCTTTTCAAAATCTCCAATTCTTCCATAAATCCCAACAAGTAAATTATAATGGAAATTATGTAGTCACATTTATAAAACACCGAAAAATTTCGAAAATTCACTAAATTTGTGAAACTTAAAAGCTTACAAACATATTTTGCGGGTTTTTCATGGTATATTTTATCTAAAATAAATTTTTTAAATCCTTTTTAAATAGCAAAAAAATTAAAATTTTAGTAATCCTCTCAACAAATAAAGTATGTGCCTGTTAATAAAACATGACCAAAGGAAAATATTTTAGAGAAAACATTTCGAAATTAAAGTGAATCTACCTAAATTCGCGTTCCCCAACAGAAAACTGATTATTAAATTTTACTTTTTAATAACGCGGTAATTATTAAACACTCTGCAAAAAGCTCTCTAAAAGACATCCCTGGACAAATTCGCATTCAAAAAATTTCTAACCAAGAAGGTTTCAACATTTATAAACGATTCGCTTTTTCACTTAAACTGTTAAAAGCCGTTCAGTTTTTTTTCAGTTTTTGCCAAGTTTTTTTGAATTATTTTTGCAAAGTAGAAATATACCTATTTAAAACCGACCCCATCCCCACCCCTAAGGTATTGGCTATCCCTAGTGATTACATTAAAACTTATTTTTAAAGGGTGCATTCTATCTTAGAAAAGTACGGCTTATAAAAATCATAGCGGGGACATTTTTTACTAAAAAGGCTAAAAAAAGCGGTAAAAATTTATGCTACTCCGGAAGTTTCTAGAGCCGTCCAGTTTTTTTTCGCGATTTTGCCAAGTCGCTTAAAAGCTGAGGTGGTCGGCTTACAAATATCCTAGCGGGGCTTACATTTTTACCATGAAAAAAGGCGGTAAAAAAGTAAGCCGACCGATATTGCGAGATACAAACTTGGGCGTAGGCTTCGCTATTAGCGCTGAGGATTTTCATAACGCGACCCGCTTCCACGTATATTTTGTTCATGGCCCTAGGATCCATGGTCACATCGGAGGTTGTGCTATGCTTTTCCTGATTGAAGGCACTAGCTAAATGGTCTCGTAGCCTTATTTGAAAAGCCGAACCTCCTAAAGTCCGATCGAATCTAGGAGGGAATAAGGTATGCAAAATTTGTAGATTTAGAAATTCTTCCAGATTCAACTGTATAGCTAAAATCTATAATGCACAATTATCATTCATTAGCCCCGGCAAGATTTTTGAGAATTCTAATAAATGAACCTGTGTTTGCTCATAATTTTCCTAATATATGGTATTATTAACATAATGCAGGTTGATTGAATTTTAAAATTAAGGCCACTATTTAGATTTACACCTATTTATCAATCTGAAATTCAGGATATAATGGTGTCGAGGATAGACAAGGGGTAAAACTTAAAATAAATTTTAGCATACTATTTATATTGGCATAGCTAGCTTATAGATATACAAATAAAATGGTTGGAAATTATGAAGAATGTTTAACACATAGGTAACAAAGTTTAAAACAATTTTAAAATGTGATGCACATGTAACATTCGTTAAAAACCTCAAAAACTACGTGCAATAGTTTTAATTCAATTATTTACATAAAAATTTTTACCACTTTTTGGTAGAATTAATCTGAGTGGGTTAAATAGTATGAGAGCTAGGAAAAAGGAGAACATATTCATAGCTTTTCAAAAAATAAATTTTAATTTTGCATCAAAACACTTTGGTGCATTTATGTTATGCCAAGGATTTGCTTTAATATAAAAGCATTCACCAAAGCTTATGTTTGTTTTGGACCGGATATTATAATGCAAGTCTATTAAGTAAATAAAGAATAGATCAAAAGTTATTTGAATTTATTTTATGATTTTTAATTAAATATTTTGAATTCAGAAGTTCAAATTTATTTATCAAAAATTGAAAATATCAAAATTTCAATAAAAATGTTGCTTAGTTTTTTTATTTTGATAATAAACAAACATTTGTAATAGAGTTTACCCAAATGTTTTTATGGTCAGTTGTGGATAAGTAACTAGTGTTGTCTCTTTGATTTGAACATTTTGGTATGCTAAAATGATTTTAAAAAATTGAATAAGAAGATATAATAAATATTTTATAATTCTTTTAGAAATAAAATGTATTTGTAGAAATCATAATATTTATGTATGACTTAAAATATTTTATAAAATATAACACAACATTTTATAAGTTCAACTATGTACATATGAATCAAAGATACCTTACCAACTATAGTAACTTGTGAGCTGCATGCACCCATGTCATAAAACATGACATAATGTGGTGTATTGTTGAACATCTTTTGTCTGAAAAGACCATAATTGAGGGCCACTACAAAAAAATAAAAATAAATCAATATCTAAAATAATTTAATTTTAATTAAGTAAATTTATAAAGCAGCAAATAAAATACAAACTTTATTTATTGTGTTGTATTCTAATATATTAATTTTAATTTAGCTAGATTTATAAAATAATAGCTTATAAAGGACTAACCAGCTGTATTATCATTCATTATTTGAAGTAATTTAAGGTTAGAAATATTTGCGGCTTGTTCTATGGCCCTTCTTTCAGCTTGTGTAAAGTAAGGTGGAACTGTAATTACAACTCCAGAAACGGGTTGCTCCGCAAATTTAGAAGCTATTTCTTGAGATTGATCAAAAATCATAGCAATAAGTTCTTCTGGTAGAAATGTTTCACTTTAAAAAATATAAATTATATATAGTAAAGCATGATTTATCATTAAATGTAAATTACTCCTAAATTTTAGCTTGTGTTTATTACTTATTGTGAATAAATGCAAATCCATCTCTATCACTAAGTGATCCCATTTCTACTTGAGGAAATCTATGCCTATAATCCTCAAGTTCATGGCTGTACAAATATTTTGCCAAAACTTCTCTCACATATGGATAAACTTCTTTTGGCTTTTTTTGGCACTTTATTGCACATGAAAGGTATAAAAACAGTTTATAACATATAATAAACATATCATACATATATTATAGCAGGATCACCAATCAATATCTCATCTTTTTTAAAACCAATTAGATTATTCAGTTTTCTACTTGAATCCCTAAAATCGTTAAACAAATATAAAGTACAAACTAAGGCTGATAATTTTTATAAAAAAAGACATAAAATATTATTACGGCATCAACACGGTTTCCATTGGTGTGCCAGGCTAAAAGATAATGAGTAACATTGAGTAGTAAAATAGTATATTTACCTTAACTAATGCCATTTTAATCCATTCGCAACCAAAATCAATCGAAAAGACAGCAAGTGAAGCTAAATTCACAATAAATAAATAAAAAGGAACTAACTAATATTACCAGAAAAGCTAAAAAGGGATGCCAGCAATAAAAGTTTGAGCATTTTGTAATTACAAATTGAAGCCATATCAGAAATCTTAACAAACGTGTTCACCGATTATTGGGAATTTTAAACGCCATGTGTTTACTCGTCATCTTCAAAACGTTGCTCTATCGAAATTTTTAATGATACAAAGTCAAAATCGGTTAAGTGATATTCACTGGTCCTTAAATTTAGACAAAATTATTATGCGATTTTTAACACTTATACAATTAAATTAAATTCTAAGTAATATAAATAATTTTTTCCACTAATATTAATTATATTATCATAAACTTCCAAAAACAAATTTTTTATATAAAGACAGGGATTATATTAAAGTTTTATAACAAAATATATAGACTTAAATCATCTAGTTTTAATGGTTTTATATTCACCTTTGTAAAGAAAGAGAGATTCAGCTAACAATAGCTAGCTCACATTTTTCTTATGTCTTCTTATAATCACTTTGAAAGATATATATGTTAGAAAATAAAGTAAGATTCCAATATCAAACATTAATCAAACATTGGTTACTTGATTTGTAATAAATAGCCCTTTAACTCTTTCTTTATTTGTCTTAGTTCCCATTACCTTCTCATCGACAAGTGCAAAGGTGCTTTTGTTTCCAATTTTCAAAAACAACCCTGATTCAACACAATTATAGATGTTATTTGGAAGGTTAGATTTTAGGATATTAGGTATCGTGTTTTTAGTCGATGCAGTTGTCATAATATCAGTGTTATTCAATTAATTATGGTGTAATAATTGTTGCTGTTCCCGGTAAAAAAACCTGAGGAGGGCATCTATAATGCCTAGAACATTATTATAAATATATTTAATTATAACAAAAACAGAATTTCAAAAATTTATAGAAAATAAACCGAATTATAATACAATGGAACAATAATTTGTCGTCATCAAAATGCTTTGTATAAAATTAACAATAATAATCCATTAAAGCACATCTTTTCTTTCTGCAAACTGTTTCATTAAGGCTTATTAATTCTTATGAATTTTTCTAAATTAAAAAATATTTTGATTTATAAATATATTTTTTGTTGAAAATAAGGTATTAAAGGCAGTGACTGCAATTAAGCTCCACTATAGCAAACTCCATTTCCTCTGCCTTTGCCCCAATAAGCACTTTATTTTTTTATTCATTTTTAATTAATCGAAATACGGGGGTTTTCCTATTCATTTTAAATTTGTTTAACAAAACTCATTTATTATTGTAAAACCACGAATGATAATGTTAATAATTTCAGTTAAAAAGTCAGTGTTCACATCCTACGAGGTTCTATTTCTGTTCAGTTCCGTATGCAGTCTTGTTTATATAACACACGAGGACTTTGTCTACCTACATATTCCTAATTCTCTTTGTCTATCGGTTGTCATCGTATTTACTATTTGGTAGCTTGCCTTCTTGTCATTAAATCTCCACATCTGGTTAGTCCTAATGGTCCCCCTCTCCTGGGACTATTCATTCAACATATAAAATAATATTAATAATAACGTATTAATAAAAATGTGGTGTTCCTAGTGTGCCACGCCTCTTTATATAATAGTTTATTACACCACGTATCAATGATTTTATATACGCACGCGCTCTTCCAATCTTTTCCCCTTACACATTATTAGCTGTGTTACTTACTTTTCGATAGGTGTACGATATAATTAAAAAAATAGATCTTTATAAGATCAATGCGCGGAATTAATAAATCCATATATTCAACCGCTTAAATAAAATAAATGCTCAATCCATAGAACCCTCCATCATTCTTTCGGTAATTGAAGCATTAATCCTTTGAAAATTGATAAACCATAATACCTGCCATTCTATACATTAGAACATCCTCTGCAAACGTAACAGAAAGAAAAAGATTAGATATTTTATTAGTGCAGCCCGCGAAGATATGACGTCGTGAATTTTAGGCGCAAAATAAAAAGCAAAGGTGAAAATATGGGAGGAAACTTTTGATGCGCAGATATAAAAACTAACGGGAAAATATTTGGGAGATATAAAAAGAAAGGGGAGATTGGGAGAATTTTTATGTTTTGTAAGACGTAAAATTTAAATTATTTTCTGCTGAACGCCATCTCCTTTCTTTTATACACAACACAAGTAAAGGGGGGGGGGGAAAGCAAGGTCTAAAGTTTAGAAGCGACATATCGCAGCCTCATTAATTCGTAGAAGGCCTTAACCCTCGAGAGCATTCCTGCAAATCCCGAACGCGAGAGCATTCGTGGGGTATATTTGACCCCATTTTTTTAACTTCTTATAACTTTTAAAGTATTCTTTTTAAACCTTTCAAATTTTAAACATGTGTTTATAAAGATTTTAAGATTGATGGTATAAATTTTGATATGAATCTAATCAGCATTACAAAACTTATTAACGATTTTCTGGACCCCCATTTTCATTTTGGTAAGAGCTTCCCCTCATTTTACCTCTTGACATCATATACCTTAAAATAAATCAAAAAACGTGATTTTTTATTAAAAGAATGTTCAAAATGTATTAAAAACACAAATTGTAAAAGATATCATCAAACGAAAAAAATACATACATTTTTTCCAACAGAAAAAAACTTACGTGAGAGCATTCGTGGGGTACACAGGAACCCTGTGGCCAAAAAGATGCTATATTTTAAAAAGTAATGGGCCAAAAGTTATAAAATTTTCCTCAAACTTAGTTCTTGGTAAAATATTAGGCTACTGAAAAGGCCAGATCAATTCGCTTCTAAACGCGTTTTATATTTAAGTTTATAACTATCATGGGTCCGTAATACCCCACGAATGCTCTCGAGGGTTAAGTTAAACTCCAATTAAAATCGTCCGCTTTTCTTAATTAACAGGTCATTGCCCCATTTAAATAGGAGAAATTTCTTGATTGATGACCGTTAGTAAATTAATGTTAGTTTCCAAATCATCTTCTTGTCTAATTTGGTCACTTTATTAATCATTAATTAGGAGGTTGTTGAACTCAAGTATAAAAATCGTAGGCTCTTTATAATTAACACATTGTTTAACTAGTAATCTAAGCACCAAAATAAGCATATGAAAATTAAATTACTTAAATATTTACCACTTAACCTCTTTACATTTATCCAATTAACATTTATGAGCAGATTTAGCGTTGATAGTTTATGCTGAAACGTAGCGGTTCCCTATCACTTAAAAGCATTACTATTTACCCGATTCACTTATACGATTTTGAGTGTACAAATAATGCATACTATTAAAAAGCTTTATTAACAGTAAACATGAAAAATTGGTGGGGACATATTTATTTATGTAGCAATATTTGTCGCGTTATCTAGCGCGTGTTATTAGATCTATGCTAATAAATAGAGTAGAAAGCTGCACGGGTGACCCGAAACCCGATATCGGGTCGAGTTCTGGTTAAAAAATTTAAAATGATTTCGGTTCGGGTTCGGGTTAAAAATTGTAAAAAAAATTTTGGTCGGGTCGGGTTACTTTGCAGTTCTCTAGAATAGAGTAAACAGACTTAGTACCATCGCCAAAACAAAAGAATCTAGAATTGGTTCCATAGTGTAAGGTACCTTTAGATCCCCTCTAAAGTTCTAAATCTTAAGTAAAATACTATTTAGGCGAGCGTTGATATATTTATAGCATCTATTGCCGTTATACTTACCTACACTACCGAAGCTTAGCTTATTTATACATGACTGCACAGAACAGCACATAACGTGTTGTTGACAATAACAACTAGCTATCAACCCAGAAGCATCGAGATTATATGATAAAATAATATTCTAGTGGTCAATTTGCAGGACACTCACATTAAAAATCTTCAAAAGAAAAGGAGACTAGCACTTATGATATGCAATTTGGCGCACATCATAATATACTCGAGTAGATGCCTTGGTCCGCCCCAGGGGGATCCCTTACTTTACTAATCAAGATGAGCTTGAGAGGGCGTTTGACCGATAAAATTTTATTAAAAAACTCATTAAACTACCTAGATAATTAAAATTGTGTTCCAATCAACAATAAGTGACAACTTTTTTAAGTTATTATCCTTTCTCGTTGTCTTCCTGTTAGCTACTAAAGAGAGAACTTCAATGTTTTTACCTAATTTATGCTCCTATTCAAAACACTAATGCAGTTGAATATATCAAGATAATATTTTTATTTTAAATTTTTGAACCCTAATAATATCTTAATTTTCCCAGCATTTTGGTAGCAACTTCTCTAAAAATATAAAATTGATACAATGATAAGTACAATTGCATGGGCATACCCAGATTAAAATTAGGGGGGGGCAGATTATTTTTAACAAAAATTTTTTGTTTGACTATTCAAAAATTTTCCTGAGAGCAAAAAAAAAAGGTCCTTCACTATCCAAAAATTTTTCGGCGACCAAAAAAAAAGCATCTGGCAGTGGGGGGCAGCCGGACCCCCTGCCCCCCCTGGCTAATTAGGGGGGGGGGCAGGGGGTCCGACTGCCCCACTCTGGCTAATTAGGGGGGGGGGCGAAACATATTTGTTTTTAATTTCTAAGGGTTTTTTTTTAAATTAGGGGGGGGGGGGGGCAGGGCACGCCCATTGAAATAATTGATATTTTATGGCTTTTTTTGGCTCAAATAAATTAATATATTTTAAAAATATAGATAAATTGCAATGCGAGATTTAGAAAGTCGGAGGGTAGGAAGGAGAGTAAAATAAGTGGAGATATAATAGAAAAAAGAGGGAGGGTGATGCATAAAAATAGTAATTACACAATAAAAGGGAGGGACACTAAAGGTATAAGTAAATTTTGCAAAAACAGAGGGGGTAATTTAAAAACTAATTAAGGTAGAGCAAAAATGTTTAAAGTTTCAACTAGATTGGTTTTGTGGCAATGTATTTTTGTAAACGCTAATTTTTGCAACTTTGGGCCAATATAATCATAAAGTCTCAAGTATTGGGTACTAGGCGCATCCATCCTCCAATTCATATGGGGAATGCGCATGCTGTAGAAAAGAAGGTCACTTTTGATTTTGATGATAAAAAAGGAATTATAAGAGTGAGTTTTATATTTTAATATACTATTAAAAAACTAAGATATCAGAAAGAGTTGCCAATGAACTTCGTGGCAAGGGAATACAGGTGGACAATGATATAATCTTTTCATCCAACGACAATCAAGAAAACAAGCATGAAATTGTAGATGTAATCGAAAAAGAATACAAGTAAACGTGTTTATTTAAAATTTATATTTTAACAGGCATAAGCTTAAGAAAAAAGATGAACAGATTGATTTTTTGCAAAAGAAAATAAATGAGTTAGGCTGGTCAAAAACATCATCTGCAAATTCAACACCACAAAAATCTGTATTGTCTGCTGAATCTTTTAATAAAATATTGGGCGAATTTTATTCAAGATATAAGTATATAATTATAATCATTATTGTTTAGTGTTTTAGGCAACCAAATCAACTGCAGATTTGTTATGATCATCAGGTCAATATAGTAAATTGTTATAAAAATAATCAAGAGCATGTTCTGAATTGTGCTGATGCTGCCAAAAATTTTCTTTCCTGTGTTTCTAACATGCAAAAAGTAATAGTAATCCTTCTTTTTTAAATATTTTTTAGCAATATGTTGATGAAGTTTATGCAAGATGATCAGAATTTATTTGTATTGAACATTTATTATGGCTTTATAATTTTTCATTAAATAAGCATGTGTGCCTTTAGAAAGTTTTAAATTATTAAAGTATATCACTCTTTGATAGCTATTTAGACCAATTATGGATATTAAGCACTTAAATTTACATATATATTTATACATATATATATCTCCAGTGCTATACAAATTTTTTAAAAATTTATAGGGCAATATTTTTTAAGCGTTTATTTTATTCATGTAATATACAATTTTATTTTAGTTTTATAAATGTTGAATTTTTATTTGAGTCTTGCAATATTTATTAAAATCTTTAACATGTTAATGATAGAAGGTAAGACTTCCTTAATGGCTTAGATTTAGTTTCTGATAGATCCCATGTTTAAATTTGAATGAATATAATTAAGTAAAAATAAGCATTGTATAATGCATTTTATTTTAAAACTTAATACCAACTCAATGTCATATTTTAAAAAATTGTTTTGGACAAAACTTGATAAGTTGTTTTATTAGGAGCTATAAACATTATAAAACAGACACAAAATATAAAACAAATAATATACATATATATCAAGAGTCCGAAGGCATCCATGTATCATTCTTGAGAAGCAGCCAGCATCTGCCAGAGATTTGAAATTATGTTTTGCAATTAGTATGAATTTTTTGTTTCAAGCAAAAAAGTTAAAAGAAATTTTAGAAATTGGGCAACTTCTGCCGATTTCCTTAGTCACTGAGCTGAAGCTAGGAAGGCTTTTTTGGGATGATTTTGGTGAGTTGCATTTTTGATGTAAGAATGCATAAATGTTTGTAAATGAATTTAAGGCGGCGTGGCCACCTATAGGAGAGCCTAGGTGGGTGATATTTTTGCTTCGGCTTTTATTAAGAATCTAAAAATTGAAAAATTATCTGTTCCCGGGCACTGGACTATCTCGCATCTGGGAGGGTTAAAGCGGGTTCAGCCTTCGAAATTTCTTCGGGGATGCCACATAAAATAGATCCAAGTACCAAACATTTTATGTTAAGGCCCATGGAGTAGAAAGTGATTGAATTAATTATTTGATCCCTAGGCAAAACAGGGGTGCACTTCTAGAATGACCCTGTTGATATCTTCAACGGACTCGATAACGAATTTTCTAAACTTGAGTCTTACAGCCGTAACTTAGCAGAATGTAATTCGAAAATTCAGAGTATTCGTCAAGCAAGGTGTTAATTACCGTTTTTCTGCGAATGTTATTAAAGGCATCGGCAAAGTTTAATTTAACCATGGAGTGATTGGAGGGGATATGTTGCAGGCGTATCTGTGCAGCCTGGCTAGCAGCTTAACAACACCTTTTTTTACCACTGAACCTTATTGATGGGGAATCAAATTATCACCTATACTAGGTTTGATAATTTTGCAAATGAGTTTCGCTATAAATAGTGTTGTAAAAGCGGCTGGATTTTCAGTAGTCGACATTTGGTTTTAGTCTGGACCAAAAAGCTTTAGGTGTGTCAAACAAAGCCCAGCCGTTTTTGCAACATTAGCTATAAGACGTCGGAAAACACTGCTTATAGCAATGGGTCTTACGGAATTATCAGGCTCCTCGTTAGCGATAATAACAAGATATCTGAGTAATTTCATATTAAAGCCTTTCAGTTTGTGCTTTATTAAGAGTTAAAAGGTGGTTAAGAAACTGACTGAAAAGATTTGCTTTGAATGTGAACATAATTTTGTAATTAAGAAATAAAATATTTAAAGCTCCCTGACGTTGCAGATGGAATTTGTTTGATTAATTAAGAAATATGGACAAAATGTCAAAGTCTAATGAAAAATAAACGGGTATACATAAATTTTTAAGACTTCAGAATTCAGTATATGGTTTCAGGAATATTGACAGTTTATTTCGTTAATAACGTTTTATAAATAAATGAGAATAAATGTTGAGGTCTTGGCGAAGGAGAGGGAAATAATAATATTTTTTGGTAAATTAAAATTTTTACGTGTGTGTATTTAAGTATATATTTGTGTTTCGGGTTCATAGAGGAGATATTATTTTTCATTTATTAAAGTTATTTTATTAAATGATTTTTTACCAGAGTACACGCAGATTTCGTTCATAACAGATCTTTTCATGAATAACTCAAAAAGGCAATAAAATCATTAACCAGAGATAAAAAAGGATAAAGAGTGAAATTAAGCAAAATTATTTTTTACGCCGCGCCTGTGTGGGCCCCAGATGTGGATCGTACATTGTATAAGAGTAGCCGCAACAGCGTAGGGGGGGGGGGGAATAATAGTACCACGTGAAGGGGGAAAGGAAATCACAGTGCCAAGCGATGAGGGGGGGTATTAACACTTGAGATGCACCGATACCAAGTATCGGCATGGTATCGGCGCCGATACCTTGCCAAAAGAATCGGCCCGATACTTTGCTAGTATCGGCAATTACCAAGCCGATACCTTTTTCAATATGAAACTCAAAAAATAATATTTATAGTATCTCCTACCAACCACCAACAACAGTACCATCAGAATCATTATTCAGTATGATGGGTGAGATAGATTCTAATAGGAGAAGAAGGCTTCTTTCGGAGAAAATAGAACAACTAACAATTGTTAAGTTGAACATAAGAGAACTAAATTTTCAATATTAGTTTAATATAAGCTAATTACACGTATATTTACTTTTTTATAAAATAAATTTATGTATTAATAAAATATAAAGTGTACCATAATAAAATTTAAATTTCTTTTTGATCTATTAATCACAATACTTTTGAATTAATTAATAACAAAATTTATTATTATAAATTAATATTATATTATAAATTATAATTACAATTGTTTTATCGTCAAAATTCTGATCTACCAAAATTTGGATGTGACTTAATTTATAATATTTAATTTGCATATATTTTTTAGTATAAAAATTTTTTTTATTATAAGTATCGGCATGGTATCGGTATCGGCAAAAAAATCTTAAGTATCGGCTGGTATCGGTATCGGCATAAAATAGTGGTATCGGTGCATCTCTAATTAACACCCTCCCTTTTTCTAGAAGTCAAAGAATTGATTACTTGCAGAGACCAGATTGCCCGGCCCGCTGCCCAAACCTGCTGGCAATTAGCGTAAATTTTTCGGGCGGGCACGATGATAGGATTCGGGCTTAATGAGAATTTTTAGATAGTGTATTATTTTGTTACTTTTTTATTTGATTGTATATGGAAAATGCTAAAAAAGTTAAGAAATTTGATTTCGCCACCCGTCCCTAGGTTATTTTTATAATCTTTGCTTGAACCCCACTATTTTTATCAAGTTTCTAGCTACGTTCATAAAAAGGATTGAAATATTTATATCTATGTAGTAGCCCTTTCATTGTTCGTAGTTCACATTTCAATCTAGACATTTTACAAAAGCGTCATGCCCAAATTGACACAATGCATGCAAGTGTTAAATTTCATTCTAATATCATATAATTTTTTAACAAATCAAATTGTGTTCAACAAAGCTTCCCCAATTCGCCTTTTTTAATCCCTCTTATCACTCGTCGCTATCGCTAAGCTATAACTTATTATAATAATAAATTTCCTTACTTTTTTTGCTTTAAATTAAAAATTATCTCCACAAATTGCATTTAAATTCTATTCAGTGGCGTAGCGGCCCCCCCAAGAGCAAAAACCGGGCCCCATGCCCCCCCCCCAAGCAAAAAATCTTGGGCCCCTCCTGGGCCCCTTAAGCCATTTTTTATCTTAATTATGAAACAATATAAAGATTATTATTATTGTTTCTGAATAAAAGTTTTAATTATAATATTACAAATAAAATAAAGCTGCCGTATAAGACAACAAAGGGTGCAAATTTTTATTATTTTGAAAATAATTTGAACTATCCCATTAACTTCATGTTTATGCGAAAGATCGTTCTCATTGCTAAAACGGATTACAACTTATCTTCGTTCCACAATTGGACAAGATAGGGTATCTTCCTTAGCTTTATTGAGCTTAGAACATGACTTTATATTATTCCCCCGGATGATATTATAAATTCGTTTGCAACATCGAGTAAAAGGCGTAATGAAGTACTATTAAAAGCAGGGTTTATTTCAGGGGGGAGCCCGTGGGGTATTACCTCCCCGGGCAATTTCAAATACCCCCCCCCCCCCCCCCCCCCGGGGAGTTTTGATTAAAGGAAGCATGAATTCAAGTTCCATCATGAAGTCATAAATTATATTAATAGGCTAAAATTGAAATTCAATTAATTTGCCAATAAAAAAAATATAAAATTGGAGAAATTAAATTTTTTTTACAAATTAGGTGGAAATCATTCATAGACATCATTTTTTAACATCTGTGAACCCTAATTTACAATCTTAAAAGTTACAAATTATCTTTAATTAAAAAATATCAATAGGTAAATAAGCATAAATAAATGCTTTTAGAATTATTAAATCACTATCTTACTTATAAAAGAATTATTATTAATAATAGATTCTATTGTTTGTTTTTTATTGATATAATATGCTTATTTTGAATTATAGATGTCTGGTAAATATTACACTACTTTAGTAAAAAGGAAAAGCATAATAAAAAATATGGTAAATATGATTTAATTTGGAATAATTTTAATTATGTATGGGTATTTGTGTTTATATATAATAAGACATGAATATGTTTGTTTGTAATAGGTAAAGATGGGACTGAATTTAAAAAAAACTCTTGTTTTATTGCTTACTATGGGAAATTATGGTAATTATTTTTTTTTTAAGCATTAGATATTTTTAAATATAACCCCTGTGATCTGGGGTCAGAATAGGATCTCCGCTTCTCGCGAGTCGTACAAACCGACGAAGATGTTGGTGTCAGGAAGGGCATCCGGCTGTAAAAACGGCTCCAACCCCCTATGAATACAAAAGCAAATGGGCGGGGTACAGCCCTAAGTATCCCGTGGGTTAACTCATCGACCTACGTCAAAAAGAAAGATGAGGATCCAGGCCAAATCGTTTTGGGAGCCCCGCAAGGACTCCCTTCTTATGATGGTCATCGACTTGAAAATATTTGAGGAGGCCGGTCTAAAGGGGACACGCTAAGGGTTGCAACCTGGAACATAGGGAGCATGACGGGAAGAGCGGGCGAGGTAGTGGAAGCACTTAATCGGAGAAGGATAGATATATGCTGCATACAGGAGACAAGGTGGAAAGGAGAGGGTGCTAGGATGATGGGAGCCATTGATGCGCGGTATAAATTCTATTGGCAAGGGCACAAGGATGGAAAAGCTGGTATAGGGATATTTGTCGCTGAGAAATGGGTGGATAAAGTTATCGATGTCAAGCGATGTAACGACCGGATCATAGCTATTAAGATGGCGATGGGAGAAAGGCTAAACAACGTTATATCGGCCTACGCTCCTCAAGTAGGAAGAAGCGATGAAGAGAAAGACATTTTCTGCGATCGTTTGATGGAAATTACTTCCCACCTTCACCCTAGAGAATCTATTTTATTAGCCGGGGATCTAAACGGACATGTTGGCGCGAATATCGATGGTTATGAAGGGGTTCATGTGGTCACAGCTATGGAACCAGGAATCCGGAGGGGGAACGCATTTTGGATTTTGGGGACGCTACTCAGATGGTTGTATGCAAAATTTCTTCAAGAAAGAAGACAGGAAACTTATAACCTATGAATCGGGTACCCACAAAAGTACTGTCGACTATATGATGGTCAAAAAATCGGACAGATGTATGGTGGAAAACGTCAAGGTTTTCCCCGGGGAAAAATGCGTGACACAACACCGTCTTATCGTTGGGGATCTCGTAATGAAGGGGCTTATAAACCCAAAGAAACGTTATATCCCTAGGCTAAAGGTGTGGTGCTTGAAAGTGGGTTCTCAAAAGAGGGAATTTGCCGAAGCACTTGATGGAACCTCAGTTGCGACGGCGAAGAACGTAAACGACAAATGGACGGCTATGAAGAATGCTTGGCTTGACACAACAGCGCGCGTTTGTGGTTGGACAAAGGGGCCCCCAAGACACAAGGAAACTTGGTGGTGGAACTCTGAGGCGGCGAAAGTTATTGAAGATAAAAGGCGCTGCTATAAAGTCTGGCATGAATCCCAACAAAGGTCCGACAAGGTCACCTATTAAGAGGCTAAAAGAATTGCAAGAAGGACCGTCGCCAGAATAAAGGAAACAAAAAGTTGCGAGTTTGCTAAACGCCTTGACTCAGAGGAATGGAAGAAACACATGTTTCGAGTAGCTAAACAAATTGCGAAAGAAAGACTTGATGTAGGGGCGGTTACATGCGTTAAAACTCCCGCGGGTAACATCATCTCCCATGGCGATGGAATCAAAAAGGTTTGGAAAAATTACATGAAACGACTCTTAAACGAAGAGAATACCTGGGACAATGACGTCGATTGCGATAAAGTGGAGGGACCCTGCTGTTGGATTGGGACTGACGAAATTCAGCATGGAATAAATAAAATGAAACAAGGTAAAGCGGCAGGCCCTACAGGAATAGTGGCGGAAATGGTAAAAACTTCTGGACATTTGGGAGTCGTTTGGCTTACACAGCTGTGTAATGCCATAATCCAGGAAGGGACTATACCCAGCGACTGGAAAAAGAGTGTTCTTTTACCAATATACAAAGGAAAAGGTGGTCCACTTGACTGCGGATCATATCGGGCTATTAAGCTCCTTGACCAAACTATGAAAGTTATCGAGAGGGTGTTCGAGAAAAGAATCCGGGAACAAACGAACATTGACGCAATGCAGTTCGGATTTCAACCAGGGACAGGGACCACCGATGCCATCTTTATATTACGACAGATGCAAGAAAAATATCAAGCTAAAGGCAAAAGACTTTACTATGCCTTCGTAGACCTTGAGAAAGCGTTCGGCCGTGTGCCGCGGGAAGTTGTAAAATGGGCTCTTAGAAAACCAGGTGTGGAAGAATGGTTGGTACGGCTGTGATGACTATGTATGACGAATCTCAAACGGCAGTGAGGACCCATGATGGCGATAGCGAAAGCTTTGAAGTGAAGGTTGGGCTACACCAAGGTTCCGTTTTAAGCCCTCTACTTTTCATACTCGTAATGGAGGTGGTGACTAAACAACTGCGAGAAGGACTCCCATGGGAACTTTTATACGCCGATGATCTCTTGATAATGGCTGAGAGTGAGGCTGATCTCTCTATAAAGATACTAAAATGGAAAAACGGAATGGAGGCAAAGGGCTTAAAAGTTAACATGGGAAAAACAAAGGTGATGTTAGTCGGGAAAAGTGTGAAGAGCGCCGAGCCAACTTGCGCCTGGCCCTGTAGCGTATGTCACAAAGGAGTGGCTAGCAATCCATACAATGCACAAAATGCCTAGGATGGGTCCACAAAAAATGTAGCGGTGTAAAAGGAAGCCTCTTATTGGCAAGTCGTACGTTTAACTGCAAGCCTTGCGCCACTGGACCTCTACCGGATAATGCCCTAACCGACTTCAACATCGGTAATGGGGAGACGCTAGCAAAAGTTGACACCTTTACCTACCTCAGGGACTCTTTCAGTGCAGATGGGAATGTTGACTCGGCAGTTACAGCAAGGATACGACAAGCCTGGAAGAAGTTTAGAGAGATGGCCCCTCTTTTGACCGGAAAAGGTGTCTCATTCTCTTAAAGGGTAAAGTCTACGCGGCCTGTATTAGAAGTTGTCTTGTATATGGAAGTGAAACGTGGCCACTAATGTCGACACATAAGGTCAAATTGGAAAGCACAGAAATGCGTATGATAAGATGGATGTCAAGCGTGTCGCTACGGGAAAGAATAACAAGCAATAAAATCAGAGAAAGAATTGGGATCGAGCCAATCAACGAGGTCATCTGGAAAAATAGCCTAAGATGGTTTGGACATGTGGAGCGCAAGAATGACGACGACTGGGTGAAGAAATGTACTTCCATGGAGGTATCTGGAAAGAAACCGCGCGGGAGGCCGAAATCCACATGGTCTTCTGTTCTCGCTAACGACATGGAAAAAATGGGCCTGACCAAACACGATTCTCATGACCGGATAAAATGGAGGAAATGCATTAGGGGAAAACAGGCCAACCCAGGAGATCCTGGAAAACGGCCTTAAAACGACGAAGAAGTAGAAGAAGATATTTTAAATATATATAAGTTAAAGGCAGATATTATTCTGTTTCCAGCAGTGAAATTCACATGAACTCTGAAAGCAAGAAAGATTTTGGTTTTAATATAGAAGTATTTTATATATTTTCATGTTTTAGGTCAAGATGAAAATTATAATTCTGCTGGAGTGGGGGAAACTGTCTCTTCTTTTTCTTATGATAAAAATGCTGGTAATTAAAATTATGCAAGTTGTTTTTATTTTATTAATATATGTTGATAAAGATGAGTGTATTGGCAGCTCTACTAATTGCTCAGTCTCTGAAAGTGAAAAACATGGGCAAAATTTAAAACTTAAACCATCATATAAATTTATGATTTCATGGACATCTAAATACAAATGGCTGATTTTTGATGAAGCCTTAGGGGGGGGGGGCTTTATGCTCTGTCTGTTCTCTTTAAAACATACTTTATTAAAAGAACACTTGCCCGTTAAAATATTACATGTATTTATTTAATGATTATGCGTTTATGTATCTGTTTATATATCACTTATATCACCAATAAAAATCAGTAATTATACAAAACGGTTTAGCAAATAAAAAATTTTTTACCCCCCCCCCCCCGGAAGTTAAAAATACCCCCCGGAGCATTTTTTCTGAAGAAACCCTGATTAAAAGACTAATTTTAATAATTAATGAAAAATTATCTGGGCTTTTAAACTTGTTTTAAACTTTTTAACACTTTTAAAATATAAAATATTATTAAATTTACGAAAATTCCATCCTGGATTTAATTTAATTGTCCATCTCACATGCTTATTGTTTAACATATCTTGTAGAGACCTGCAACGGGCCAGTTTAGGTCAGTCGGCCCGCCCGTAATAAAAATTTAAAAGCCCGGCTCGGCCCGCTAATTTTATACAAAGTTCGGCCCGGGCCCGTACAATTTTTTTATTTTTTTGTTTACTTTTTTTTTAAAAATAGTTTAAAAAGAAAAATGTTGTAATTCCAGGTCACTCGAGTTGTTCTATCTTTTAAGAAACGACCTACATGGAAAAAATTTTTTACCAGTGGCACTTCAGGATACATAAAGAGATGCACCGATACCACTATTTTGTGCCGATACCGATACCAGCCGATACTTAGGATTTTTTTGCCGATACCGATACCATGCCGATACTTATAATAAAAAAATTTTTATACTAAATGTCTAGTTTTTAAATGTTTCCTTAAATTTGAAGTGTTAAAGGAATGTTTGTCTTTGCCCCCACGACTTATTTTAGCTTTGCATAATTCACAGATTAAATTTTTTCATCTGCTGACACAACAAAATAACTCCATAGTGTATCTAAAGAATCCATCTAAGGCTTAATATATAATAATTTTTAAAATAAAATAATATTTACTTAAAAGCGCAGTCGGAACAGATGGTCAATGAGTTTATTATACTCCACATAGAAATATTTATAGCCAATCAAATGAAACAATTTTCAAAAAATTTGAAAAGTCCTCTATTTTTTAATCGTAGGAGATACTATAAGTATTATTTTTTGAGTTTCATATTAAAAAAGGTATCGGCTTGGTAATTGCCGATACTAGCAAAGTATCGGCCGATACTTTTGGCAAGGTATCGGCGCCGATACCATGCCGATACTTGGTATCGGTGCATCTCTACATAAAACCATATAAGCCAAATAAACTTTCAAACCCCTTATTTAAGGGTAAATATGTCCGCAAATCTTTTTATTTTAATAAATAATTATGTACACTTGGCGAAGTAATTAAATAATTATAATATCGATCGGATAAAGTAAGTATTGGACGATGGCCGGAGAGATTTATCCGTACAACCAATAGGTTAGAGTGGGTGATGTCTGCGGGCAAAATGAGAGGTATCGGAATAAGGGACGTTTGGCACTTGTTAGATAATTGCAGCAACTCGACAGAGAAGAAACATAAATAAGATTAAAAACAGTGGAACAATCCGGTCTTATAAACCCTGTCGATGCGCTTCTCAATTTGCGTGAGGGCTGCCTTACGACATATTCGACTACTACTAATTAGTGCCCATTTTTTCACATAACTAAGTACATAACATTTATTCACACACTCATTACTTTAAACATTATTCCCCCCATTAGTTGGCAAGATACAACACGCTATCTCATTTGCATAGGCGCGTAAAAGTCAAGTGATTTAACTACTTAACCACAGCTACAACACCTTCCCCTTTTACCTTTTCCGGCACGCTCAGGGAAAGCTGCTGTAGGGCCTCCGTACCACACCTGTATCGATGTTTATAGTTAACATCTTAGACGTCATATTATCTGAACGTAACTGAAGGTAGGCATTCTTAAGATCTAATTTAGCAAAGAATTTAGAAATCTTTAAATTAGCTAAAACTATTTCGATTCTAAGTGTGGGGGGGGATTAAACATCTATCAACCACTTATAACGTTATTGACCTTATCAACTCAAATGAAAGGTATTAGACGGGTAGGACAAAATCGAGGAATTGCATCTGAGTAAACCCTTATTGAAAAAACGTTATCATTTAAACAACCTAATTCTTCCCAAAAAATTTCCATAAACTCCGCTTTAATCTTATCAATGTTCTAATGCCACAGTCTCCCGACTGATAATCACAATCAACAACCAGGGGTCGTAGGCTGATTATCGAAAACCCTTGCCCCTAAAACCGAAGGTTGGCTTATTAACTGAGTCCATTGCCTTATTAATAACATCCAAGGATTTATGCTCGTGTAATGATGCTACCTTGAAACCGGGTGTCGCATGGTCATCAGCATTAATAATAATTAAACAATTGATTTTCATATTTCTATCACCATATTTTTTACCAATGTCCCACCAACTAACCATAGGACCCATAATATTATATATTTTCTCATCGACAATGAATAACTCTAATTCTACAACTTCCTCGCCTGCACATACTCGAACTTTAGTAAATTTTTATATTCGACCCGTCTAATTGTTTTTTTAAAACATTACTTTTATTAATGTTTTTGAAAGGCAATAATTTTAAAAATTTACATTTACATATAACCGAAAAAGAGACCCCAGAATCTACAAAAAATTTATCTGCTTACCTTCAAAACCACCGGAGTTTGTAAAAAATTAAAAAAAATTAATATACACAATATTAGTGCTATAAGCGCCAATCAAGCACCAATTAAATTTACGCGGTTGTCTATAATAAGGTGTGTTTGAAAATTATTAACAATCTACAATTGCGCCTGAAATGACCCAATTAATTGCCATAAAAGCAACGCGAAACCTAGGTCCTAACCCTGTATCTGTTCTACGTGCTGCATTTTAATTACCAAAAATATTACCATTATTATCAGTACTAAAAACTATGAAAAAACATCTTTTCGCTTAAAACCAAAAATTAATAAAATTAAACGAAGCTTTTAGCCAGGGGTTTGTCCCGAACCTTAACCCGAACCGGGTAAAACCGGATGTTTTACAGAACCCGAACCCAAACCCTAACCCATTTTTAAAAATTATCTTAAAACCCGAACCCGATAAATACAAAAAGGGGTCGGGTTCGGGTTTTTAATTCAAAAATATATTGTGAATGGAAATGAATATCTCAGTTTTCTCTATCATGAGAATGTAACGAAACGAAAAAAACCATATGATTTTAATTTAAATATTTTTATGTTTTCGGCATTTTTCATTCATTAATCAATTAAAAATATTTTAAAAAGTGTTATGGGGATTTATGAAATAACAAATGATCAAATTTACACAATAACATCAGACAATGGAAGCAATATGGAAGAGCTTTTTCCTTATTAAACTTTATTTTATCAAATCATCGATCACAAATGACTGATCAAATATTAGAAGATGTTTTAATTGTAAGATTAAATAATATATCAAAATTATATACATAATTTATGTGTCAACTGTATTTATATTTCATGATGTGAAGTATACGTTGAATAAAAATATTTTTGTGTAATTTATAATATGGTATGGCTTTTATTAATTATATTTTTATTGCTTTTAAATCCAAAAACAAATTAGAACATTAAAATTCAGTAAATACATATGCACATTGAGATGAAATAATTGGCATGTGAATTTAATTAGGTGCTATTTAAAAATTAAGTTAACTATTCAATAATTTTTGAAGGTAAAAATGTATTATTAGTATAATAAAATTTCTTGAATCCAAACCTGTACCCGAATTGGGTTTTAAAATTTATGCCGAACCTGAACACGAACTCGATTTCAAAATTTATGCCAAACCCGAACACGATTTTATTTTGGGCGGGTTCAAACCCCTGCTTTTAGCACAAACATGATTTTAAAAATACACCTGTTACGGTTGTTAATTATTTCAAAATGGCTACCTTTTTGGCTTCAAATTTTTCATATGTATGCATGCTCAATGAGCAGTCTCTTTAGTCTATGGTGGTATCACTCCCTCCGCGTCGCTGTGTAATATATGGTATCGATTTTTATAGTGATGGTTAAATAGCGTTCGATAGGCGCTAAAGCTATAGCACATAGTCACGTGGAGGCGCTACAGTTATAGCACATAGTCACGTGGCGGCGCTAGAGCTGTAGGAGATAGTCACACGAGGGCGCTAGAGCTGTAGGAAATAGTCACACGAGGGGGCTAGAGCTGTAGGAGATAGTCACATAAGGTGCTAGAGCTATAGCGTGGCGCTCTCATTGTTATGATTTTTTATTGTTAAGTAGCATATGCGCACATGTGGTTTGAACTAAGTTTATAAGGTAATTTAATTAAAAAGCTCAGGGCTATCAATAAGTGACCTAAATTAATTATGAAAAACGCAGGCATATAAATAAACATAATTTGGTTGGTCTGACGATAGATTTATATATTCAAGAAAGTTAAATTCATTTTCATTTCAATCGATCTAAAAACAGATTTTTAGATTTGTTAATTCGAATTAAATAATTTTAATATTTACATTTGAGGCTTTTTTTAATAATTTAACCGTATTGAATATAAATTTTGTCCCTCGTATAGAATACTTTTAAAAGAATTTAAACCGTAGTTCTAAAGATTAAAATTCAATTATAAAACGTTAGAGTTTTCAAGTAAATGTATTATAAAATTTATATTATAATAATTATGAAGAACTAGGCATGGTTTTTTTATTTCCGAATATTTTGTAAAGGGGGGGAGGATTGAATAAAAATATTGTATTAAAAAAGTGAGATGCAATGTTATACGGAGTTAATATAATTATGCTACTTAACAATAAAAAATCATAACAATGTTAGCGCCACGCTATAGCTCTAGCACCTTATATGACTATCTCCTACAGCTCTAGCGCCCTCGTGTGACTATCTCCTACAGCTCTAGCGCCTCGTGTGACTATGTGCTATAACTGTAGCGCCTCCGTGTAGCTATGTGCTATAGCTTTAGCGCCTCCAAGTGACTATGCTATGTAGATGGGAGGCGCTACACGCGCTGGTGCTAAGCATTTCACCACAACTAGATTTTTATATACACTTGCGCAACGCATTCTGATACATCCATATACTAGATAGACTGCTCACCAACGCACAAATTGTGTACCCTTTTTTCCACCAGTTTGATGTGAACATGGTAAAGTGGTGCGTATCGGTGCATTCGACCAAAGTTTAACTGACCAAATATCTATGAATGTCTACAAATGTCTATGAATATTTAACGAAAATGCTCCTTGAGAGGGGTTTACAGAGACGAAAACGTTAAGGTTAGTGTTTTAGGTCGGGGTTTTAGGTTAGGGTTTGGGTTAGGATTAGATGCACACATTTTAATCGACAAATGCATTTTCGTAGACATTTATTTGTTATTTGCTCTTTGGTCAATTGCAACTGAATCAAGTGGTGATCATATGGAAATTAGTAATTTTCGCAAATTAAATAAGCTTAAAAGGATAAATAAAGAAATATTGAATTGGGTAGATATCAAAAACAGCATTTTAAAATAAATATCATTTACACAATAAATTAAAAATGTAAAAACTGCGATTAAAGTTTAGCGCAATTAAAATTTTGTATAAAATTAATTTATTGACGTTCATTTTAATTTATAAACTAGTGAGGAAGGTAATTTGACTGTTATAGGGCAAAATTACATGGTTAAAATACACCAGTTGCTCTCTTCGAAATGGAGGAAAGGTTTACACACAATTAACCATATGCACATATGGCATGAGCAGTCTATCTAGTCTATGGATACATCACACATCAATGATTTATTTAACATGCTCATTATCATTATTTTTTCTCAATAGATATAATACAATCGTCGAACACCTTTTGCGTACTTTTTTTTTGTGGATTTATCATTACTAAATAAAAGTATCATGCTTTGAAGTAGTATTACTTTGACAAAAATTACTATTCCCTCCATCCTGACTGGATTGAACAATTGACGAGACTTGACATGATTTAACAACTTATATAGTTTCCCCTTCTAATAAATATTATTTCTGGAGATGTATTATTATATTAGTAGGATCTATTATTGGTATTAATGAAAATAATAATTTGTGTATTTAAAATTATTATAATTATGAAATAACAATAACAAACCACATTTTAATTTGTCGATAAAATCATACACGCCGCCATTTTCTTATTCTCGCGTCGGGTACCAAAATCTGAAACGCGTTTGGAGGAATTAGGTTAAAAATATTTAAACGCGTGTCGGATTGGGTTGGAAATTTTAAAATACTTTTGGGTCGGGTTCGGGTTGGAAATTTTAAAATGCTTTCGGGTTGGGTTTGGGTTAAAAATTTCAAAAAAAAATTCGGTTCGGAATTTGAAAAAAATGACTTTGCAGGTTTCTAATTCAGCCTAAAGGTTTCATACGATCTTAGTAAGGTCTTGAGTCCGGTGTGTTTCAAAATCTAATAAGACTTTACATAAACTAGGGGGTTTTATTAATTGTCTCGTGGGATTGATAAAAAAAAGTGGGAGGAAACGAACTCCTATATTTCGGTCCTCTTGTGACCTTATCAAGGAGTTTATAAAGTGGATTGATTATTTCTGATTATATTAAGACATTACATGTTTTACCGTATGACTTATCAATTATTACGAGTCTATTTGTGAGACGAGTTGTGTAAAGTTAAATAATTTGATGGGCGTAATCAAGATATCAATACCGGAGCGAAGGTGCAAAATTTGGGGAAGATGTAAGGAGAAAGAAATGGTGATTTTTCATTTTAAATACGATTTATTAGTATAGAAGGTGAGCAGCTACCCTCTTCCCTTCTATCCCCCTTAGAAACGCATATGAATATAAAATTCGTAAATTTGAAACATCTGTAAAAAATAATTAATTATATAGAGACGTGTAACGGGCCTCTTTAGGTCAATTGACCCGCATGTTAAAAGCCAGGGTCCAGCCCGCTAATTTTACACAAAGCTAGAGCCCGCCTAGCTGGATATGAATTAAAGGGCAGGGCAGCAATCGAAAACTGGTTTACATGGAGATGAACGCTACAGGCACCCCATCGCTAGATGACCATCTTAGGTACCCAAAGGTTAACAGGTATGCATACCTCGGCTCGATGTTACTCTTATAATATCATCACTGAAGACTTAGACAACATATTGCTGACACATCTTTGAATGTCAATGGAGCCACCTAGATTCCTAATAGTAATCTACGATAACGAAATTAACCTACGTATGTAGAAATGGTCAGACATTTTTAATTTTTAAAACTACTCGCTGGTTGATGAACGTGTATTTATTGCCTCAGAGAAGTTTAGATGATAGGTCTTAAAAGGTAGGCAAGGTATCCCTAATATCAGTTAGGTAATCATAACGTGGCCTTAATATCCCCACATAGTTTAATGGATTTATTTTTCTTAAATCAATTGACCCAAGGTGTACACCATAGGATTCCAATGTTAAGTTGGACATAGGGAGGTTGCGCAATAAGTTAATGCATGCATTCAAATAATGGCTTATATGGGGAAGTATATCCAGTGTAATGTACGACAAGAAGGTGTTAATATGGTTAAAGATCAAAGCTTATAAATCCATTATAAGACCAGTGTTACTCTATGACAGTGAAACATGGACATTAAGCATCACAAAATGAAATTTTATACAGATCACGGAGATGTGCATGACTGGAGTTTGAGGTATACGCCGTTTTTCGGAGGTAGGCAAGCCCATACTCATTTTGCTTGCAGGCCCGCCCAAGCCCGTCGGTTTTTTTTAATGCACCTCAGGCTCGGCTCCCTACTAGGATTGGCCCTTAGGCCCGGCCTATTAAAAATCAAAAATTTCTCCAGCATTTATTGCTATTGTAATGATTTTTTATTAAAGCTATCCCCATTGAATCGGTTGTATTTGTAAAGCTTTTACTATATTCCACATCCTGATCAGTAAAAATACTACAAGCTCTTAATTTCTTAATAACTCTAAAAGTTACTTGTTTAACACCACATTTTAATATTACCCTGATTTTTGTACGAAATTGAGATTTTAAAAAGATTTTTTAAAGGTTATCATTTATAAATTTAAATAATGCTATAGCATTAAGATATATTTCAATAAATTACACATGTTCATATTTGCGCACAGAGTCCTTTCCATGTGTAATATATTGCTATGCAATTTATGGGCTCGCTTTTCGTTGTCCGTCCGTTGTCCGTCCAACATTTATCTTAATTGCTGGTTCGAATCCCGGAGAGGGCAAATTTTTTTTAAATTAATATATTGTTCTTGTTAATACCATTGATAATTATGGCTTTTTGGCCGTCCGCTGGCTGCTGACCAATGAAAAAAGTGACTATTGGCCATAGTGTGAATCGAAATTTTTTTTTCCGTTTTTTGAATTGCGAGTTGCTATATTAGGTTAACATTGATAATTACTCTATGCCTCTACGGATGTGGGTCCCTGTGCACCCCCCCCCCCCTACAAAGGCCTATGCCTCTACGGATGTGGGTTCGAATCCCGGAGACAAATTTTTTTTTTAAATAAATATATTGTTCTTGTTAATACCATTGTTAATATGACTTTTTGACCGTGTCCTGGCTACTGACCAATGAAAAAAATGACCATTGGGCAAATCGTAAATCGAAATTTTTTTTTCGTTTTTTGAATTGCTATATTAGGTTAACATTGATAATTACCCTATGCCCCCCGATTTTTTTTCTAGATTATAATTATAGGCTAGTTATTTGGCTGTCTGCTGACCATTAAAAAAATGACCACTGACCAAAGTGATGGAAAAAATGACCACTGACCAATGTGATGGAAAAAATGACCAATGGCTAAGGAAGGTCTGATTGGAAAATTTTTCGTTTTTTTAGTATCTTGTTTATACTATACATAAGCGCATGATTTGAATAGAGTCTATAGTCATAATTCAAATTATGGGTCGCCTACACCAAATTGTTTAAATTTATACAAATACAGTATCAAAAAAACTCCAAATTGAGAGTTGTAAGTTTTGGAAGGATGACTATTGACTTTTTCAAAGTCATACCCTCTATTTGCGTATCTTTTGTCATTTTAATTAAAGTTGATAAATAAAAATGAATGAAAGAAAACGTATTCCTCAATAAATAAAGTATTAATAAATGTTTTATAGCAGGTTTTACAAAAATTTAACTTTTTAAATATTTGTATAAATAAATAAATAATTATTTTGCATTTTATACCCCCCCCCCCATAGGCATTCTCGCCCCTTCCCACGTCCATAAATTGCATAGCAAATATGCTACGTTTATATAGAGTATAGATGAGTTTTGTTCCCCCTTCCCTACCCCCCTCCCCCTTCCCACCAGGGCCGAACGCCCTGGTTTTATTTATAGAAATTGGCAAAAGTCGATTAAGATGAAATAAACCCTATATAAATTTTGAGTTGTATTATAAAATATGCTGTTATTTAGTAGGGAAGCTACTTTATAATAAAACTAGCTGTGCCCGGCCAAGCGTTGCGTTGGCTTAGTCCTATTAACTAAATAATTAGTATGAATTAATAGAACATATATGAAAAATTGAATATTATTATATATAAATATTAGACTTATACATTTTATATAACGAAATGGGGCACAAATTTTATCACGTCATGGATTTTATGAACCCACTATTTTTAGTATATATATAATAAGACAAACCAAATGCAAATTCTGTTTTAGTCATTAAATCCGACTAAAATTAAATGTTTTTGAAAAAATTGCTGATTAATGCTGTTACTTATTATACAAAAATACCATTATTTTATTTTTCTAGTTAGCTGATTTATTTGAAATACAATTTTCTTTAATATAATAAAATAATTAATTGAAGGATGGATAATTATTACAAATATGCTTCTATGATCGACCACGTGATAATAATGGCAAAAATTGCATAATTTAAATTTTAATTATTTAATTTCAATAATTTGTTAAACCCCAATAATTTTGACCGTATACTGTAACATTTTTATTTTATTATACTTTTAAATATCTAATTTCGAGAAAACTTCAGCCTTGTATGTATGACGTCATTATTGTATATGATGCTAAATATGAAACTGGCCGGGAAATGTCCGATATTTTTAAAACGAAAATGCATTTTAGGAATCTGAAAAAGCTATTTTACCCCTGGCCGCCCTGGGAACCTACGGGTAAAGTTTCGCGCGAATCGGGCCGGTAGTTTCAGAATTTAGCCCTTACACATATATACATACATACATACATACATACATACATACATACATACATACATACATACATACATACATACATACATACATACATACATACATACATACATACATACATACATACATACATACATACATACATACATACATACATACATACATACATACATACATACATACATACATACATACATACATACATACATACATACATACATACATACATACATACATACATACATACATACATACATACATACATACATACATACATACATACATACATACATACATACATACATACATACATACATACATACATACATACATACATACATACATACATACATACATACATACATACATACATACATACATACATACATACATACATACATACATACATACATACATACATACATACATACATACATACATACATACATACATACATACATACATACATACATACATACATACATACATACATACATACATACATACATACATACATACATACATACATACATACATACATACATACATACATACATACATACATACATACATACATACATACATACATACATACATACATACATACATACATACATACATACATACATACATACATACATACATACATACATACATACATACATACATACATACATACATACATACATACATACATACATACATACATACATACATACATACATACATACATACATACATACATACATACATACATACATACATACATACATACATACATACATACATACATACATACATACATACATACATACATACATACATACATACATACATACATACATACATACATACATACATACATACATACATACATACATACATACATACATACATACATACATACATACATACATACATACATACATACATACATACATACATACATACATACATACATAGTAGTTAAAAATAAAGAGATATTTTATGCCTTAAACAGGGCTGTGACTAACCCCGGGCACTTTTAAAATTTTTAGGATTTTCATTTTTTTAAACTTACATTTTAGAAAAACTATTAGATTTTTTTTCTTACTATTTTTTATAGTATAAGGAAATGTATCTTAAAAAGATAATTGAAAAAAATATGAAATTTTTACTTAATTTTTTAAACGCCTTTTATTTTTTTGGCTAAAGTAGCCCCAGTCTTTCTTACAATGATTAAATAAATATAAACACCATTTTTAAGGGTTAAGACCATATAATTACGCAGCTCTACAAAAAACCACCCTACAATCAAACATATCAGATAGAGAATTTTGCGCTAAATAGATAACAGAGCTCTGCAAAGTCACTTTTTTTCAACCCGAACCAGACCCGAAAGCGTTTAAATTTTTTCACCCGAACTCGACTTGAATACGTTTTAAACCAAACCCGACCCGACCTGAAAGCGTTTTAAATTTTTCCACCCGAACCCGACCCGACCCGAAAGTAAAGATATCGGTTTAAAATGGATTTCGATGGTTTTAAATGGCAAAAAAATGTTATCTACCCCAAAAAAACTCACAACATTCTAAAACATGTTGGCCAGATGTGAAAGATTAGAAAAAAATGATTCTAATTAAGAAAAGTTACCCAAAGTTTTTTCTCTCTTAACAAGCCATTGATCAGCTTTTTTTAAATAAGCTTTTTTTGAACAGAAGGCCATTTATCTTCGGTAGGCATCATAAAAAAATAAAATGCAGATATTCTTAAACTTTTGCTAATTTAAAAATTAGTCTGTCTGTATTATCAAGTAATTTATATTTTAAGGCTAATAATGGTTGTGGCAATATTGTGCGGAAATGAAAGGATAAAATTTGAGCATTTTTTTGAAAAAACTAATTTTTTAAATCAAGTTTTAATCATTCTTTTAATTAATAATCAAGACAATTTTATTTTATTCTAGTACATATGTTAGGTGGTAAAACATTAAAAAGTTAAAAATGGAAGTTCAGAAAATCGTTAATAAGTTTTGTGATATCAATTATATGTTTATAAAGAAATAAATACTTTATTTAAGGTCAATCAAAAGGGAAACGTTTGCGAGAAAGTAAGTAATAAAGGAGGAAAAAATGATAGTACTCCTTTGAGGGAAGCCTTTTGGGCATTTTTTGGAGTTTATAATATATTTAACAACAATATAAAAATTTTATAATTGAATTGATTTTCAAATGGTAAATAAAAAAACGTGTTAAGCAAAAAATCATTAAGCGAAAATCTTTCAAATTTTCAAAAATAGGTAGTATGTTTCAAATGAAACTAAAATTTGAATTGTACATTAAATTTCTGAAAATACCTTGAAAATATTTTTTTATTATATAGCCTTAATAAATTAGAGTGATTGAATTAAAAACGGTTGTTTTTTATATATATTTTAAATTTAAAATATTTTTGACATTTATAAATGGAAGATTTTTATGTCTGCATTTCTATAGAAAAATATATTTAAGCCAATAAAAATCCTAATTTCTCCACTCCTTTATTTTATGCAAGTTGATATAGAATGTTTTTTTATCAGTCCATTATATATAAATGAATGAATGTTTGAAAAAACAAGACAATCTGGAATTAAAAAATCATATATTTATCAAAATTTTAGGACAATATATAAAATTAATTAGAAGAAGATTGTGAAGAAACACACATATTTGTAACAAAAAAGTAAACACTACCTACCAAATTTAGAGAAAATATTCATTTATTATAAATTGTTGCACCTATAATAATTAATATACGTACGAAATTATTTTATTTAGCGAAAACTCAAAAATTTTAAAAATTTTAACATAGCTAGGGGGGCCGTCCCCCCCCCCCCCCCCCCTAAATGACAAAAAAAAAATTAATACATAAACCCTTAAAAATTAAAATAAGTGCCCCCCCCTAGATTCTAAACAACTTTCGCCTCACCCCCCCCCCCCCCCAATCCAAAACCTGGCTACGCCCATGAATTTAAGTCAATTACTCTTTTTTTATATAAATTTTAAGAGACTTAAAGCATATGAAGCTCGTACTGCCCTCTAGCGGATAATCTGTTTTAAATAGATAAACTTGTGGATATATCTCTTTACCATTTAAATTATCATTGATAATAATTCTATAATCAACTATATGCACATTTTTCATGGTAAGATTACTTAGTTTATTATATTATTAAATTAGATCATATAAACTGAGAATATATTACGAACCATGTAAAACTTAAAATCCTTTCATATACAAATCGAAATTAGCATATTCAAAAATGCAACCCATTTGATGATCTAAAAAAACTTCATTATAAATGTTTAATTTTTTTGCTTAGAATATTTAATAAGTCATTGTTTGAAAGTGATCTTGCCCCTTGTAAAAGAGTGCAACGTATCACCTCCTTATCTATAAGTATATTCATGGGCGTAGCCAAAGGGGGGGGGGCAGGGAGAAGCGGCTGCCCCCCTCGAAATCCTAAAATTTCAAAAAATAATGATTTAACCCCTCCCTAAATCATTATTGCCCCCCTCTAATCTCAATGCTGGCTACGCCCATGAATATATATTTTTTTTGAGAGATAAGTTAGTTTATTGATATATATCTAAACATAATATTAAATGATACAATTATATAATAATTATATTAAAAAACATCATATGAGTAATATGTCTTCATCTTCCTCTTTTAGGAGAGGCCAGGAATCCAAAAAAGATTTAAAATTAAATTTTACAATTAAGATAGCTATTGATTGTTTCAATAAAAATGCGGGAGAATATTTGGAGGGAGGGAATCGCCTGCCTATTTCTTTGAATAAAGCCAACGCCATTTTTCCATAGGATCCTGAACAGGAGGAAACTATTGGGATAAAAATACTAGAGTCCAAAAGGGCCTTGTATTTTTGGAGCTTGCGTTCTTCAGCGAGGGCCATGGAGTCATAATTAAGATTAGAGTGGGCAAATAGGTCCATGCATGTAAAATGCCACTTTAAAAGGAGACCATTTTCCCATGGGACTAGCGAGGACCGTCAGGACGCATTCGACCATCAAGGTTAGGATCTGAAGGTTCAAGTATGTAGGGAATATGGGCCTTTCTAAGGGCTGACTGGATAATAGAATTGATTTTGGAGTGTCGCAAGTGTCTAAATTTATTTAGTCTGCAGTGTAACGGGTGGCGTGCTTCTTCATCCACTGGTAGGTTGCAATTTTTACAGGCATATGCCTTGGTGTATCTTATTCCAAGACGTAGTGCTATATTGTAGGATAGCTCGCAATCCTCTAACATCATATTGGAGAACTTGCTAGAAAAAGCCTCTAGCCATTCATGTCCAGATTTATCAAACACCAAAGATCTAAGGTTGTAATGTTGTTGGTATCGCAGCTCGAAAGGAAATAAGCAACGAAGCGCGAAACCAAATATGCATCTTAATCCTTTTGATTTGGTGTTTGTGGTGGTGAGCTTTTTGGTAGAACATTTTTAATTCCAAAGGGATAGGGCCTGTATAAATGTTTCATCGAGGGAGTATGAGATTAGTTTAGCGACGATAGATTTTGAGGATAAGTGGGAGGATATAAATGAGGCCAATTATAAGGAGCTTGGTGAACGAATTCCCAGACCCCCAGTTGTTGCTAATGTGGCTTGTAGCCAGGTGTTAGTCTCGAATGTTAAGTTGAGGGTGGATTCAATGACAGATTTTATGTGGGTTTCGAAATTATGTAAAATATGTGCGTGCAAAAATGCGCTTGTGGATCGGAAGCAAAATAATATTTTGGCTATATTAAAGTAGTTTTTCAATATGTAAAATGCGTGATGGGCGGGCATAAGCTCAAAAATTTCATTTTTACTTTATAAAGTTTTTAGGTTATTGTCGAGATAACTTCTTAAGCATTCAGGACCGCCTATTGGAGAACCTAGTAAAAATACCTCGTCCTTCTCAAGGCGTAGAAAAGATGCAAAGGATGGGTGGATGTCGTGCTGTCAGAATAAATTTCGCATTTTGTCGCGTTTAATGATAGGTTAAGTTTTATGTAGTATTCATTAATGATGTTTAGAGCTTTGATTAGCTCTTCCGTGGTGCCTGATAGGGTGGCATCGTCGAGATACCATGCGTTTAACCTCATTGCATTTTTCGTTGATTTCATCTATTAATGGTTTGATGGCCATACAAAATAAGGGGGGGCCAAGGGGGTCCCCCTGTTGTATTCCCTCGGCTGAATCAATTAAATATTGCCCAAATTTTAGGATATAGGGTGTCCCATAACTTAAAAGGATATAATTAGCATATTTAGGATAAGTCTCGATAAAAGTTTTAATAATGGAATCTCTGTTTAAGTTATTAAAAGCGTTTAAAAAATCTAATTTAAAAAAAGACTCATTGGGTAGTAGATTCTCGAGAGTCAATCTTGCGGCGTGTGTTGCTATTTCGCACCCTCCTTTGACCCCGAAGCCTAGCTGGTGAGGCATTAAGGATAGGGTTAAATTTGGTTTAAATGCTTTGTATATTATTTTAGAGATGATTCTTCTAAATACTCTGCCGATAGCGATCGGTCTCAATATTTTGTTTGGTTTTTCGATAGCAAGAAACTTTGCCCCAAAGACTATCGGTCGTACTTCCTGGGGAATGTTGCCATTAATGATAGTATATTGTGTAGGATGCATGCTTCTAATACTCGAAACTTCTTAATCGCAAATCGGATTATCGCGAAATTCTTTTAATCGCGAAGTTGACCGCCATTTTGTTTTTTTAAAGGATTATATTAACAAATATATCGTTTATTGACATCGCTTAATAGTACAATATCGGATATTCACAAACATTTTCGAGTCCTTTAATCAACCAGATAATTATATAAAATATCGTTTTATTGCAATGCGTAAGAAATGAATATTTAATATAATGTACATATACTTTTATTTCCATCGTTTAATCGCGAAAAAAAATTCAGGCCCAAGGCTTTGTAATTAAACGGTTCTGACTACAATCTTCTCAGCTTTTTGAGGTCTAGTCCAAATGGGTTTATTAAATATGTCAAATTTGGTATTTAGTATGCCAAATGAACATTCAACACAATTTCTACTTGATAATCTTTTATTGAAAACTATTTTCTCGTCATCTAATGTTCTTGAAGAATAGGCAAACAGTTAGATAATTATAATGCTTCATCTGCAATGAATACATACTTGTTTTTAATAAAAGGCTGTGTAAAATTAATAATATTAATCGAGTTTGAAGCATGAACTTGAATCCGATATATAAACAAAAAAGAATTCGCCTGTTTCGAATCTCATTTCGATAAAAATTCGCGCGTTCGACTCTGAATTTGATAAAACCTAATAAGCTAAAGCTTTAATAGGCGGCGGTCTTTTGATTTTTTAATAGGGTTGCTTGCAACCTACACAATATAACAAAAGATGACAAAAATTTTAAATCCCATTAGGCAAAAATTTCATCTCCGAGATTAATTTTATTTTATAAAATCAAATAAGCTAAACAGAACATGTTTAAATGACTGGAAAGACTATTTTTATTACCCTAATGGTAAACATTGTTGGACTTACAAGGGGAGTATAAATGTTTTTCTCGTCTTAAGTCTTTTAATAATTTGTTCATTGAAAAAATATTCGGCCTACTCTGAAGCTAATATCCTAGATATAAGCAAAATAAGTCCAAATTATGTTAATACAAACTCAAACTTGTATTGTTTATAAGTATAAGGAGATTCTATCAAGTCGTTATATTTATATCGCTAATTCATTTTAGCAGAAATTAGGCAAATTAAGATCCTTTGGCTAAAAATGTTAAAATCCTTAAAATTATCAACCTTTTGAAGTGCGAAATCCGAACCAGGCATCCCTCCTATTCACTACTCTTGGCAAACTTGAAATTTATAATTTATTTTAGAGGTTGATTGCTAATTGCCATCAATAAAATTATAATGAGTAAAGAATTAAGAATTCATTTTTCTTGCTCGCAAAATGGCCTAGGAGCTGATGTATTATACAAAATTGTAGAGAAATACCAGTGGCATATGCATCAAGAAATTTAAAAAAGTGGAACAACAATACTCCTCAATCGATGAAGAATCATTAGCGATGATATCAAAAGATTTCATTGGCCGATCCTTCACATTAATTAGAAATCATAAACCTCTGAAACAACTTTGTGAAAATTTGGAGGGACTTCAATTAATGAGAAATAATCGACTAATCCGATGGGCTCTATTTTTGGCTGGATGTCAGCAAACATTCAATACCGTGGATGAAAGCCAACATAGCTGATGCTTTATCCAGGTTGCCTACTGAAGTAGATAATTCTGAAGAATGTGATAGCCTTAATCTTTAATAAACGATTAATTTTGTCCGCAGACATACTATAATCGGAAATGACATCAAATCCTATCATGAAAAAATTGATATCTATTATGTAACGTGATTTGAGAATAGAATAGGATCTGAAAGAATTTCAAACCTTTTTGGAAACGAAGAAACGATATATCTTACGAAGAGGGAATTCGGCTTTATCGGGACGATTTAAATATAACAGAAAACATGCGTTTAACGGTTCTTAATGTGTCTCATAGGGGACATCCTGGTATTTCAGGCATGTAATTCAACTAAGATTTTATGCTTGATGTCCTTCTCTTGATATGGATGTCGAATTAAGGGTAAAGAAGTGTGAAGGATGTCATGAAAACAGACCCAATTATTAAAAAATTCCGTTGTATCCTTGGAACATCCCCAGTGATGTCTGGGAGGGAATACATGTTGACATTGCAGACTTGTGGAACGACAGTGGTGGCCAGGGGCGTAGATAAAAAAATTTTTTTGGGGGGGGGATTTTTCAAAAATTAATTAGATGTTTATACATTTTATACCTCTGAGAGGAATCTATGTTTTCCACAGAAGATGATTGTTTCAATTATAACAATGAGTGCCTGTCTTAATTTATATTTATTCATCCTATTTTCATTTGATAATAAATTACAAATTGATTCTTTATTGGTATAAATATTCTCCAATAAATTAATCAATTGAATGCTTATGATATTTAGCAGAAGCATGAGCTTTGAAAACTTCCAAAGCATTTTCCCATTTTTGGAATGGACGTGTAATTAAGGTTTTTAATTCCTTGTGAGATCCATATCCACCAGTTCTTTTGCCCATAATTACACAGAATTTACAAAAGGTCCTGTGAAGAGACTAAGAATATGCCAACCATGGATATTGTTTCCTCGAGGTATAATTAAATTTCAAATTAGGTTTACCCTTAGGAAAGGCATAATCTGAATCTGGCTTCCAAATTAAATTAATAGCTTTAATCCTTTCCATATTGTCTATATTTTTTTTCAAAAATTTCCTATATCATAAATATTTAAGTTCTTTGTTGAGATGGATTTGGTTGTAGAGGGAATGAAATTTTTGCTAATGACTAAAAGCATATAATTTGAATTCATTTAAATCTTACCAGAAGATTTAAATACAGAAGATTCAGGTTTTGATTTTGAGCTGCAATTAATATCTTTTTCATTAGTTAATTCTTTGACGCAGAAGTCAAGCATAGTACCTTTTCTTTTATTCATAGTACAGTCAAAACCGTTTAATTGCAAAGCCTTGGGCCTGAATTTTTTTCGCGATTAACCGATATTTCGCGATTAAACGATGGAAATAAAAGTATATGTACATTATATTAAATATTCATTTCTTACGCTTCGCAATAAAACGATATTTTATATAATTATCTGGTTAATTTAAGGACTCGAAACTGTTTGTGAATATCCGATATTGTACTATTAAGCGATTTGTCAATAAACGATGTTTTTTGTTAATATTATCGTTTAAAGAAAACAAAATGGCGGTTAACTTCGCGATTAAAGGATTTTCGCGATAATCCGATTTATGGCGGAAACTTTTTTATAACCACAAGGAAAATTTTGTACATTTACGAAAAAAACCCGTGTTTTTACAAGCTTAATTAAATAATTGCATGGCACTAATTTTGAATATTTATTATGTAAAGGAAAACAAATTTTTTTATCCGCGGGGGGGGGGGAGAAAGATTTCATCCCCCAACCCCCCCCCCCCCCTTCCCCCCCCCCCCCCCTCCCTTCCCATCTACGCCACTGGTGGTGGCATATACCAATCGATGCGTTATCAATAGTAGAAGTCGCTGAAGTGGATTCAATAAAGTCACGACCACGTGGGAGCTGAGATATTGGTTTTCCAGATAAGGATTGCCGAGTAAGTTAATAACTAATAACGAACCCCAGTTTGCATCGCAGAATTTGAAGATTTTTGTAAAGCGAGAATAAGTAGTGTGCATAGGTTCTGCCGCTGGTTTTAGAAATAGAGACCTACTTTTTCGCGCCAAATTTAAAAGACCATTTCTATTTTTTAACTATTAGGTCATTTGTAAATACATTAATTTCAAGGGTAGTATAGGAAAAAGTGATGCGGAAAATTCTAGAAAATCTCAATCTCGTCTCGAAAAACCGAGACTAGACGGGAGGAGACTTTGAAAAATTGAGTCGAGATCTCGAGACGAGATGCTATGAGATTTTATCGAAGAGATCTCGGCTTTTAAATTTTTTAATTATTCATCATAATATAATAAACTAGCTGACCCGGCAAACGTTGTTTTGCTAAAAATACAATTTTCTTTAATATAATAAAATGCGAGAAAACTTCAGCCTTGTATGTATGACGTCATTATTGTATATGATGTATAAATAAAACTGGCGGGGAAATGTCCGATAATTTTAAAACAAAAAGGAATTTTAGGATTCTTAAAAAGCTATTTTACCCCTGGCCGCCCTGGGCATCTACGGCTAAATTTTCACGCGAATCGGGCCGGTAGTTTCAGAATTAGCCCTTACATACATAACATTTTTATTATACTTTTAAATATCTAATTCAGCCTTGTATGTATGACGTCATTATTGTATATGATGCTATAAATGAAACTGGCCGGGAAATGTCTCATATTTTTAAAACTAAAAGGAATTTTAAGATTCTAAAAAAGCTATTTTACCCCTGGCCGCCCTGGGCATCTATGGCAAAATTTTCGCGCGAATCGGGCCGGTAGTTTCAGAATTTAGCCCTTATCCACATACATATACACACAGACTTTATTTTATATATATATAGATTAATTTGTTCTTTTTTTTAATCCTCGTTTAGGATGTTAAATATAAATTAATATAATAGGAACATTGGATATTGGGTATTTTACCACAACCAAGTAGTTGCGTATGATTAAAATTTTAATAATCGTTCAATAAAATATGAAGACATGTAAATTAAATATACTTATCGCATATTTATATCTTGGCATTCAAATATTATATGAACACATAGACTTAGAATGAATTTTGATAAAAGTAGTAAATATTATAGAGCATCTTCAAATTTTGCAACAATTACACCATCCTGTTTGAAGATGAAATTTTGAAACGGTGGCTAATTGATCAAAATAATTGTATGAATTTAGCTACAACAGCTAACGATTTTTAGAGCACCCCAGCGACATCTCATGAGCTAAAGCATTGCCAAATGTATTATATTAACCATGAGACTACCAGGAGTATATTAAGCCTGAACTCATGGGACACGTCTTAAATAAATCATAGGTCACATTATGCAATTGTTTGCCATTTGCATTACCTCTCACATGATAAAGGTGGGTTGGAAAGTGAACTCTAATCCTTTGAATTTTCTATGCGATTTCGCACTACACTAAAATATATGAGCATAAGCTTTATTAATAAAAGAATTTGTGGCTGTATTATTTAAAAAATGGGATAAGTGAATATTTTGGGACATAATATGGGGCTTCTATTTTAAAAGAATGGTTTTTTTAATGTAAAAGTACTTCTAATAAACTTATATATGGGCAATATATTGAAAACCTCAAAACTCTTATTCCTACCAGTAACAATGCTACTTTTATTGTTGTTTTCACAATGTAATGTGTGCAACTAATTACTTATGTTGTGTATATTGATAAAAAGTATTCACTCGTAGGCTAGGCTTCTATAACATTATAATAAACATGAAATAAATTCTTAAGATCAAACTGGTGAAGGTTATTTGAGGGCTACAACAATTTTTTAAATTTATTTAAAAACCATTGCTAAATAAGGATCCCCGCTAGTTCAAATATGCAAATGACACGTCTAGATAGGTTTTTTAATAAAAAATTGGTGCATTAGTTTGAGTTTCATAAATTTTTTGATAATTTGTATTATAATTTATATAAATTAGGGGGAAAATTAAAATAGTAGATTTTTTTTATAAAAGTCGAGACATGTCGAGATTTTTTACAGAGACGAGATAGAGATTCTTATAATGGCACCCAAGACGAGACGAGATCGAAACACTATATGCGAAAGAAAGTACCAATATGGCTGAAGAGCAAAGCTTAAAAATCCAACGTAACACCGGTGTTACTTTATAGAAGTGAAGCTTGGACATTAAACACCACGAAAGGAATTGCATTACAAGCCACGGAGATGAAATTGTTACTGTGGAGCTTGGGGTACACTAAGCTCGACCATATGACGAATGACTTTTTCAGGACAAAAATGGGTATTCAACCTATAGCGGACATGATTAACGAAAATCGGCTAAGGTGGTATGGGCATATACTAAGAAGGGACACGAATGACGTAAATCGAAAAGTACTGGACATGGAAATATCGGAGAAGAGAGGAAGAGGACGACCCCGTGTCACGTGGAAAGGGCAAGTCGATTAAGTTATGAAAACTAAAGAGATTACTAGACATGGCACTCACCCGGTCAAGATGGAAGAAACTTATCAAAACAAACCCCACGAATATGGGACCAAATAACTGATAAAGAAGAAGAAGAAGAATATTTCAATAAAAAAATTACAATCATATTATCGCATCTCAACGGAATGATAACCCCGCGGAAACACGATTTACTATTTGAGGGTGAGGGGATTTATTGGGCCGGCAGGGGGAAAGGTAAAGATTCAACCTCTCATTTATTTCTTTTCGCCTTTAAATCGTTCGTGATTTCATAAAGGAAAAAATATATATAAATTATCCATCCAGTACGCGTGGTGTACGCGGATACAAAATTCAATGATGCGTGATGATAAATAATCATATATGGGGAAGGAATAACACACACGTAAAAGCGCGTTGGTAGGGGGGGGGGAAGGAAGTATACCACAGTATACCACACATACATTAAAAAATTCAAAATAAGTTTGTATATCCGGTCTCGGGTTCGGGCTTAGCAGGCCGGGCCAATTATTAATTAATTTGATGGACCCAGCCCAAGGTTTATATAATTGGAACGGGCGGGCTGATTGACCTAAAGAGGCCCGTTGTAGGTCTCTAATTCGCATGCTCATGTGTAAGTCGAAGACAAGAAGAATGATCTTGGGAGCGTAATATTGTTATAGACTTAAAATGGTACAAGTTCAAACGAATTTTAGAAAAAAATTACACAAAAAATAGCAGATTATCTTGACAAATGGAAACATAGACTAAAAAGACTGCTAATGCCATATGTTGAATATGGTTAATTGTGTGTCAAATTTTCGTCCATATTGAACAGTGCAACTGGTGTATTTTAACCATGTAATACAGTCAATTTACCTTCTCCATTAGTTTATACATTAAAACGAACATCAATAAATAATATTATACATAATATTGATGGCGCTACATTATTAAACAAACTTTAATCGCAGTTTTTACATTTTTAGTTTTTAAGTATTGTGTAGATGATATTTATTTTAAAATGCTGTTTTTCATATCTACCCAATTCAATATTTTTTTATTTACCTTTTTAAGATTATTTAATTTGCGAAAATTACTAATTTCTATGTGATCACCACTTTACCATGTTCACATCAAAATGGTGGAAAAAAGAGTATACATTTTGTGGGTTGATAAGCAGTCTATCTAGTCTATGACTACAAATGGCTATGGAAAATTTTTTAAAACTGTCCTTGACCTCTCCTTACTGGTATGGAATTCAAATTCGGCCCCTGTCCAAGGGAAAAATGATAGCTACGTCTTTGAGGGAAGCCTTTTGGTCATTTTTTTTGAGTTTATAATATATTTATTTAACAACGATATAGAAATTTTATAATTGAATTAAAAAAAATGTGTTTAGCAAAAAATCATTAAGCGGAACTCTTCCAAATTTTTAAAAATAGGTAGTAAGTTTCAAAAGAAACTAAAATTTGAATTGTACAATAAATTTCTGAAAATACCATTTTGAAAATATTTTTTTATTATATAGCCTTAATAAATTAGAGTGATTGAATTTAAAACATAAAAATTTTTGATTTATAAATGGATTTTTATGTCCGCATTTCTGTGGCATATGGCTTATTAGGAAAATATATTTAAGCCAATAAAAATCCTTTTCTCCACTACTTTATTTTAAGCAAGTGAATATAGAATGTTTTTTTATCAGTTCATTATATATAAATGAATGAATGTTTGCCAAAACAAGACAATCTGAAATTAAAAAATTATATATTTAGCAAAGGACAATATTAGAAGAAAAGATCGTGATGAAACACACATATTTGTATTAAAAAAGTAAACACTATTTACCAAATTTAAAGAAAATATTCATTTATAACAAATTGTTGCACCTATAATAATTATACGTACGAAATAGTTATTTTATTTAGCGAAAACTCAAAAATTATTAAAAATTAAGCATGGGCGTAGCTAGGGGGGCCACCTTCCACTAAATGACAAAAAAAATTTAAGTACAAACCCTTAAAAATTAAAAGAATGTGCCCGCCCACTAATTGAACTTAAACAACTTTCGCCTCCCCCCCCCATCCAAAACCTGGGTACGCCCATGAATTTAAGTCTATTACTCTATTTTTTAAATCAATTTTAAGAGACGTTTGCCATCTAGCGGATAATCTGTTTTAAATAGATTAATTTGTGGATATATCTCTTTACCTTTTAAAATATCACTGTTAATAATTCTTTAATCAACTATATGCACATTTTTATGGTAAGATTACTTAGTTTATTATATTATTAAATTATGATTATGTAAACTGAGAATATATTACGAACAATACAAAACTTTAAATCCTTTTATATCAATTCCAAATTAACATATACAAATTTCAACACATTGTGATAATTATAATAATTTTATAACAAATTTTTAAATTTTTTGCTTGCAATATTCAATAAGTCAGTGTCTGAAAGCGATCTTGCCTCTATCTTCTGCTTATTGCTCCTAATACAATCTTCTCAGCTTTTTAAGATCTAGTCCGAATGGGTTTATTAAATATTGTCAAATTTGGCAGTAAGTATGCCAAATGGACATTCGACACAATTTCTAGTTCTTGATGATCTTTTATTGAAAACAATTTTCTCCTCATCTAATGTTCTTGAAGAATAAGGTTTTAGCAAAAAGTTATAATAATTATAATGCTTCATCTGCTATGAATACATACAGGGCTTTTAATCTGGATACCAGGAAAGTAACTAGCTTAAGGTAGAAATGTATCATCTCTTTGAATTTTTTTACATAATAAGTTCGCTTCAAAACGATACCATCATTTTGACATCCCAATGCATTAATATCAGCATAAATGAATTTATACTTCCATCTTTCAAAAAACTCTCCATATATCTAAATGGAAATACTATAATATGAATTATTATACTCTAATCCAATCTGACATTGTTGGCACAGGGATGTAAATTGACCTTAACTTTATTATGGCATCCAAAACAATTTTAATGATGTAGGTTATTGCACTCCTTAAAATTCTAAAACTATTGGCTAATTGTCTGAAAATTTCCCCCTTGATTAGATAGATACCTTATATTTGTTATAATTGTTTATAAATATCCTCTTACCTTAAGGCTGGAGGTATAGAAATAACTTTGGATTTATGATGCTCTATATCTTTAATAAATTTACTTATAAGTAATAGAATGTTGAAGGATACATTCAAATGTATTCAAAAAAGTTCTGCTCACCACTACCAATTTTTTCCTTTTTACTACTTGTTTTTAATAAAAGGCCGAGTGAAATTAATAATATTAATCGAGTTTGAAGCATGAACTTAAATCCGATATATAGACAAAAACAAATTCGCCCGTTTTGAATCTGAATTCGATAATACCTAAAAAGCTAAAGCCTTAATAGGCGGCGGTCTTTTGATTTTTTAATAGGGTTGCTTGCAACCTACACAATATAACAAAAGATAGACAAAAATTTTAAAATCCCATTAGGCAAAAATTCCATCTCCGAGATTAATTTTATTAATTGCTATGCAATTTATGGGATCGTTTTTTGGTGTCCGTCCGTCGTCCGTCGTCCGTCGTCCGTTACCCTCCCTATCTATTTGCATTGGGTATATTAGGTTATCGCTTTTTTTAAATTAATGGATGAGAAAGAGGTGCCCCACCCCTCATCTCTATCTCCCTCGCTGTGTTATTTTTTGAATTAATGCATAAGAGGTGCCCCACCCCTCATCTCTATCTCTCTCGGTGTGTTATATATAAGATTTGTTAAATTATCTATTATATAATAAACATAAATAAAAGTTGTTTACTTTTAATTGCTATGCAATTTAACTAGTTTTTGTTTTATATAATAAACATAGATAAAAGTTGTTTACTTTTAATGCTATGCAATTTAACTAGTTATATAATAAACATAAATAAAAGTTGTTTACTTTTAATTGCTATGCAATTTAACTAGTTTTGGTTATATAATAAATATAGATAAAAGTTGTTTACTTTTAATGCTATGCAATTTAACTAGTTATATAATAAACATAAATAAAAGTTGTTTACTTTTAATTGCTATGCAATTTAACTAGTTTTGGGGTTGGAATCCCGGAGTTTTTTTTGACTCTTATGATTGTTCTTGTTACTATCATTGATAATAAGAATTTTTGGCCGTCCGCTGGCTGCTGACCAATGAAAAAAATGACCATTGGCCAAAATGTGAATCGAAATTATTTTTTTCGTTTTTTTTGACTATTATGATTGTTCCTGTTTCTACCATTGCTATTATGACTTTTTGGCCGTCCGCTGGCTGCTGACCAATGTTATATAATAAACATAAATAAAAGTTGTTTACTTTTAATTGCTATGCAATTTAACTAGTTTTTGGGTTAGAATCCCGGAGTTTTTTTTGACTTTTATGGTTGTTCTTGTTACTATCATTGATAATAAGACTTTTTGGCCGTCCGTTGGCTGCTGACCAATGAAAAAAATGACCATTGGCCAAAATGTGAATCCGAGTTTATTTTTTCGTTTTTTTTGACTATTATGATTGTTCCTGTTACTACCATTGCTATTATGACTTTTTGGCCGTCCGCTGGCTCCTGACCGATGGAAAAAAATGACCATTGGCCAAAATGTGAATCGAAATTATTTTTTTCGTTTTTTTTGACTATTATGATTGTTCCTGTTCCTACCATTGCTATTATGACTTTTTGGCCGTCCGCTGGCTGCTGACCAATGAAATAAAATGACCATTGGCCAAAATGTGATTCGAAAACTTTTATTTCGTTTTTTTTGACTATTATGAATTTATATCCACTTTTATTGTGTCCTGGCTGCTGACCAATGGAAAAAAATGACCATTGGCCAAAATGTGATTCGAAAATTTTTTTTTCGTTTTTTTTACTCTTGTGAATTTATATCCACTTTTACCGTGTGCTGGCTGCTGACCAATGGAAAAAAATGACCATTGGCCAAAATGTGAATCCGAGTTTATTTTTTCGTTTTTTTTTGACTATTATGATTGTTCCTGTTACTACCATTGCTATTATGACTTTTTGGCCGTCCGCTGGCTCCTGACCGATGGAAAAAATGACCATTGGCCAAAATGTGATTCGAAAATTTTTTTTTTCGTTTTTTTTTGACTTATGAATTTATATCCACTTTTACCGTGTCCTGGCTGCTTACCAATGAAAAAAAATGACCATTGGCCAAATTTTATATATAACCTAAAAATTTATTATAGATGGTCTAACAGACAGCCAACTATGTAATATATATTTTTAACCTTATAAATGCATATATATTTTTTTATTGGGTTAATATATTTCATTTAATTAGATTGTGATTTCATAGAAAACCTAAAAAGTAATATTTAAAAAAATAATATAGGTATTAGATTCTAATTTACGATAAAATATATCGATAGAAACTAACACAAAATTCGAAACCTCCTTCAAAGGTATAAGCATAGCCCGTTATTTCTAATTAAATTGAATCTACTATTAAACTCAAACACGAATTGTACTTTATTAGATGGCGCGCGTAAGTTTATATAATTAGTAAAATTTTTCTACGTGTCATAGATATTACACCGCACGTGTGGCAGGGAAATGTCCGATATTTTTAAAATGAAAAGGTATCTAGGAATCTGAAAAGGTTATTTTACCCCCGGCCGCCCTGGGCACCTACGGGTAAAGTTTCGAGCGAATCGGGCTGGTAGTTTAAGAATTTAGCCCTTTTTTAAAACTAAAAAAAACTTTTTTTTTAATTTTTTTTTTACATTAAATTAATATTTTGTTTTTGTTAATACCATTGATAATATGACTTTTTGACCGTCCGCTGGCTACTGACCGACGAAATATATTGATTTTCTAAACATAAAACACAACTTTATTATTTCATCATCTATATAAATAACATAATAACTTCTACTATTTTAAAGCCAGCATGGTATAGTGGTTATAGCGCAGGCTTGTGAACTGGATGTGTAGGGTTCAAGTCAGGGAGGGGACAAATTTTTTTTTTAATTTTTTTAAATTAAATTAATATTTGTTCATGTTAATACCAATGATAATATGAATTTTTGACCGTCCGCTGGCTACTGACCAATAAAAAAATGACCATTAGCCAAATAAATCGAAATTTTTTTTCGTTTTTGAATTGGTTAACATTGATAATTACCCTATGTCCTCCCCTACAAGGGCCTATAACTAATTAACTAATTATTTTGCATCTAATACCCCCTATAGGCATTCTCGCCCCTTCCCACCTTTCTCGCCCATAAATTGCATAGCAAATATGCTACGTTTATACGGAGTATAGAAGAGTTCCCCCTTCCCCTCTTCCCTTCCCCTCTTCCCTTCCCCTCTTCCCTTCCCCTCTTCCCTTCCCCTACTCCCCTTCCCTTCTCCCCCTTCCCACGAGGGCCGAAGGCCCGAGTTTTTTTGTTTATAAAATCAAATAAGCTAAACAAAACATGTTTAAATGACTGAAAGACTATTTTGAAAATGATAAACATTGTTGAACTCACAAGGGGAATAGCAATGTTTTTCTCGTCTAAGTTTTTAGTAGTTTGTTCAATGAAAAAATATTCGGCCTACTCTGATGCTAATAGCCTAGATATAAGCAAAAAAAAATCGAAATAATGTTAACTCGTTTATAAGCAAATAAGGTGATTCTATCCAGCTCCTATATTTAAATCGCTAATTCATTTCAGCCGACATGATATATTCATTGGTCAATATCGTTATAGCCTTTTGAAATGAGCATTTAATATTATTGGGTAAAATTAATCTTTTTTTAGATTGTATGCAAATACTTATCAATGATGCAACCCTTTAAAATTTACCTTAACGCACACCTTTACCATTCAACTTTTTATTGCTATAAATCATAAAATTAAAATATAATTTAAATTTGAAATAAAGTATCCACAGAAATTTGAAAAATAATATATAAAATAGTATGAATTCGAACACAATCCAACGTTAAAGAATTTATACGACGATTAAAACAAATAACAAATTAAAATAGCGCGACATTTGTCATATAAACTACGAGACGGTAAAATGGGACCCTGTTTACCTTCGTTATGTGCTGAGCATGCAAGAAATATTATGAATAAAAAAGATATTAACATAAATAATGATTTGTTGGGGTATACGATATATATATAAATTGCCAACATTTTTACCCTGTTGTTAAGATTAAAGCGATACATACTAAATTAAAAATTGACCCTGTTTATAAAAATGGCATGCTCTGGTATATACAAAATCGGAAACTATAGTTGATCAGCGTGGGGCTTGGGTGTGTCAAAATATATATAACACGCCTGATGGGTGGGCACGATAATTTTTAGAGATTTTAAATTGCCAATTTTTTGGGAGGCATATAGGGATGGGGATTTGCCTTCTTGGATAAGCTCATGAGCTATTAGTAAAAGATGAACCCTGTAAGGCGGATAATTGATCTGTATTTTGAGCACGAAATTACAGGTGGGATTTCCTGATATTCATTTAGAGTTCGAAGGAGTGGAAGGGTTATGACTTTGATGCTGATTCCTAAACGCCAACCTGCTAACGTGTACCGGAATAGGCACTACGATTTTCACTCCGCCCGCCTTACCATTGATTTGTGAGAGCAGCTTTTGCTTTTTTCTACACCACAAATTAGCGTTTTTTTTGCAAGGAGATGATGAATCCGTAATAGTGGCATCGATATTATTATCAGAATCTTGATTGAGATTATCCCCCGCACCCAATACTGATAAGAGGCGTTCCCTACCGCCGATGGCTTTCAACCTTTTCCATTTAGCCCTGCGATTTTGAAACCAAATTTTTATTTGAGATTCTGACAGCTTAAGGCTGCAAGCCATTTCAGATCTTTCCGCCAACGATAAATATTTTTTTGTTTGAAACTCCTTTTCCAACCTATTCAATTGGGCACTATTGAAAGCCGTTCGCCTCCTATTGTTACGGGCAACGCCTACTTTACCCTGGCTTTTGGAACCATTCTTTTCTTTGCAGCATTGATCTTCCTTATCTTCTTCGGAGGAGCTTGGCGAGCTTTCTAAGTCAGAACTTTCCCCATCCTGAGACGTTCTGCAAATTTCCATATTTTCCGCTCGCTCTCCACCATCCTGACTGCTCGTACAAGGCTCAAATGTCGTATCAGTGTGAGGCAAAATTTCAAAATTTTCTCTAATATCATCTCTAGATTCAAATTCGTATTGATTGCAGTTCACAAAGGCTTGTTCAAAAGATTGCGGCATTTTAGGCGTGGTAAGATTCGTACTCGCATACACATTTGCGATAGCGGAATTATGGTAATTCATATTACCTTGGTACCAATATGAATTGCCCCTTGTGTGGTCGTAATAATTTTGCTCCGCAAAATACGTATTATTTAATGTATAATAAGAATGATATATAGGTTTCCAATTCATTTCAAAACTTCAAGAAGTTCCTAATAATATAAGAATATAATGTTTTGTAAAAATTTATTAATATGATAAGATCTAAAAACCCAAAAAAATGTTTTATTTAATTCTATATCTAGTTTGTATAGCTCTTGGTAAATTTCATTAATTCACTGAACGTATCCCTAATCTGGTTATTGTCACTGTGCATATGCATTAAATTTCTTTATATAAATGGCAAGTCAAAAGAGCATTATTTACCATGTGAACAATTTCAATTTTATTATGAATAAAGGTGACACTTGAATTAAAAATACATTTATTTTGCTAGACTAATAGCAATACGCTTATATTTTTTTTTAATTATTAAAGTTTTTATCTATAATGTATTAGTAAAAAATGTAAAATATAATAGTTTATTATTATAACTTTGCATGGGCGTACCCAGGGGGGGGACGGAAAAAAAATTTCATAAAAAAAAATTATGTTTTGCCCCCCTCTAAATGAACTTTTAAACGTTAGGCCCCCCCCCCTAATTCAAACCCTGGGTACGCAATCTTTAATCTTGTTAACATTTTCACCTTGCAAAACAAGTTAAATTAATCAAATCATGTTATAAAAATTATAATTAAGAATGTTCAACATTAACAAAAGTATAAAAATGTTACAATAATAAGCTAAAATTGCAAAGTTATGGCGAGTTTTAAAATAGGTTTCTATTGATCAAAATTACGCATATTTATTTATTAGACATACATAAATAACCAGGATTTATTTAAATAATAATCAATTCTTAATTAAATTAATTATAGTAACTTTCCTTAATATTTATTCATAATATGCCTAAAATATAAGCTGATAAATATCCGTATAAAGTGTTTGCAACGTAACTTAAACTTTTTAAAGTTATATAATGTTAAGATTAATAACTTAGGAGCGAATGTTCTTAAATTAATGCCGATACCTCTCGATTTAGCATGACTATACAACAAGTAAGTATTTTCTATACAATAAGCTTATGTCTATAATCTTGGTCATTTGTATTAAAATTATCAATTTATTCGAGTCGACCCTATAAGCTAAGCTTTTTATTAATAGATGAGCCCATGGGCTTAGCCAGCATTGGGATTTGAGGGGGGCAATAATGATTTAAGGAGGCGCACAATGATTTTTTTAACTTTTAGCCATAAATTTACTAAATTTCAACAATGTTTTAGATTTAGGGGGGGGGGGGGGGGTAGTTGCCCCCGAGCCCGTTAACTAAAATTTTATCCCTAACTATATCTTTCAATATACGATTTTTTAATAGCGATTCGCATAATTTTAAAAGGCAATGAATGAAAGATTTAATTCACACTTGCTAGCTACGCACTTAAATTGACACTACGTACGTTACGTACGCAAGGCAATTCCCATTACACTACGGAGGACGCCAATAAAATAAATGGGATGACAAGAGCAGATGTCCTTTCATCGGATTTCATCAAATTATTATAATTGAAATTTATTGTCGGGGTTGTCACCATCGATATCATTTCACGTAGAACATGAATTTATATATTAGATAGATATATATATGATATGAGGGTAAGAGAGAAAGAGAGACCTCGCTTAACAATTATTATGGTAATAAAATATAAAGGAGAGGATAAAAGCCCTTTTTGGTGGTGGCTAAAAGAGGGAAATGATCTTTTCCCTTTTAAGTCCTTCCTCTATGTTTTTTATCGTTGTCAATGAGGGTAGACACATAAATACTAATTTGTCCGAGTTAGCGTCTTTAATGTCCGAATCCCATTTGCATAACCAATTTTATTGGTATACCCTTATCGATAAATCAGTAATAGAGCAGCTCCATGGGCGTAGCCAAGGGAGGGGGGGGCAGGGAGGGGCGACTGCCCCCCCCCTCTTAATCCAAAAATTGGTTGAAATTTATCAAAAATATGGCTATCAAAAAATGATCTTTTTGCCCCTCCCTAAATCATTATTGCCCCTATCGAATCACTATTGCCCCCCTCTAATTCCAATGCTGGCTACGCCCATGAGCAGCTCTAAAATTTTTACCAAAATCTATTCTCAGTGAAATTTGTAAACGCGTGCATGGATTTATATTTAGGGAGGGGGGGGGGGTCAACTGTGTGGTAATGAATTAGAAAAATGCAAAACGATATACTGAAAATTCATAATTTCGATAAATGCGAAAAAAATTCTGAATTACCATTCCCCTCAGCACCTCTAGTAGACGATGAATTTTTATAAAGCCAGCCAATAACATCAGAAAATTTGATTAAGTGAGACTCTGAAAAATGTAACTTTACATTAAAAATAAAGTTATTTTATTACATATAATAGAAGGGGTGAGGTACAATTAAATCATTGTTTATTTCAAAACTGTTGATTTTATTTATACAAAGTAGTGTCGTTTGTGGTCAAAGTTCGCTTTAGAAAGGGGAATTCAGATGTTGCCTCCGAACCCATTGGATTAGGACAAGGCGGCCATGTTGAAAGCAACAGTGACGGAATGATTTCAAATGATTTTATCAAAAATTGGAAAAAAATTAAAAAGACATTTCTCATTCGTATTTTTCTGTGTATTTACTAGTGTTGTAAAAACGGCTCGGTTTTGTTTGGTCGACCTGTGGTTTTAGTCGACTAAATGTTTAGTCGACTAAAACTAAAGGTCGACCAAACAAAACCCGCCGATTTCAAAATATTAGTAATTATACTATACCTTTACAGTTTACACACTACGTGGATTAGATTTTCAGCTACAACGCTTAGGCATAGAAAATTAAAAATCCTCAATGTCAATTGACATTCTTTTAGAATTTACGCGTCAAAAATAAATGAAAGATTTAATGAAGTTTATATTAAAATATATTACATTGTTAGAAAATTGCCTCATTTCTATGTATTAAATTTGAATTTCTATATAATGAAAATATTCGTTCGTTATTAGTAAAAATGCTTTTAAAGTCATATTTTGTGTTTATTTGTGGTTAAAAATTAGGTGTAATTTTATATGTATTCCAAATTATTATCTCTAAAATATTTTTTTAACATCGACTTTATATATTTAAGTCAATAACATCGTAAAACAAAACGCTGATTCGTTAGCATTATTTAAAATACAAAAAATATGCTGTTATATTGGATTGTCGGTAAATGGGTAATTTTATTAAATTAAAATTTACTCTTTAAATTATATTATAATAAATTTTATGATATAATAATAGTTTCACACGTTCAAAATTTAATTAAATATTCATGGGCGTAGCCAGCATTGGAATTAGAGGGGGGCAATAATGATTTAGGGAGGGCCAAAATGATTATTTTTTAATATTTTAGCCATAATTATAATAACTTTCAACAAATTTTTGGATTTAGAGGGCGTAGTCGCCCCTCACTGGCCCTCCCCCTGGCTACGCCACATAAATATTTATGGCTGAAGTTTAATTTTAGGGGTATTAAGTACTTTAAATAATAAAGCCATAATTTGTTAAGAACTTATAAATGATATAAGTTTAAAGCTGGCTGTAGATAAAAATTTATTAATGAAGCAATTAAGTACACAAATAATCCAAAAATTAGAATCAACTTTATGATCATAACCTTTATGTTTTCAAATATAAGATATAAAGAACATTGGCAATTAAAGTATAATAAATCAAAAAATTAAAATAACTTGAGAAAGCAATAACTAATGAATGATTAATTTATAGTGTAAAAAGTTACCTTCAATTTGTTCAGTATTAGACGAAACGTTAAATGCTAATAAATCAAAATTTAAGACTTTGAAATAAAAATTATGTAAATAACAAAAACGAATTCGGTATTTATTAGCTAAAATGCATTTAGGTTTATTTGTATTCTTATTTAAATTGCTTTAGAACCCTCAAATCTATTGAAAGACACGTGGTCTTTTGTCAACGCTTCATATCAAAGATCAAATCTCATTTAAAGCTTTCTAATTGGTCATTGAGCACTTACTAATCGACATTTGATTGGTTAAGAATTGACATTTTTATCCAATCTAATTTTGGCAAATTAAGATTGACGCGTGAATCCTTTGTTTGCAAATGCCTATTTCCCAAATCCTTTTACGATTTTAGAAAATTATTCTTTAAATATCATCAATTTTGTTATATTATCAAGTTGTATGTTTAGTCACGCATTTTTACACAAGGAAAAATTATATTTCCTTAAAAGCCTTTGCCATAAAATCACAAGTTTTACCACCCGCGAGCTTTAGATAAAAATCACTTTTAAAGATCGATTGATATAAAATATGTCATCCTTTTTGCAAAATAAAATCTTCGTTTTTTGATTGGTTTAAATAAGCACGCTTCCATGGGCGTAGAGGGGCAGATGCCCCCCATTAAATTTAAAATTTCTTCAATATTTTAAATAAATATTATCATTTTGCCCTTCCCTAATTCCATATTGTCCCCCTCTGAATTCAATCCTGACAACGCCCATGCAAGCTTCATAAATTTTTGCCTATGTTTGCTAAACCATTCTATTCAATATTCTTAGTAGCTTTGTTTAAAATTTTACTGAAATCAACTTTTTTATTTAAAACTAAGATGAAAATTAAAAGTCAGAATTTAATTAACTTTATACGAATCAACTCGATCTAAAAATTTCACAAATATGATACAATGCAAATTTTTTTATTCAATATGTCAATACGTGAGCGATATTTAAAATCACAATAATGCATTACTGATTAACATGGGCGTAGCCAAGGGGGGGGGGGCAGGGGGGGATCGGCCGCCTCCTCCCCCTAAATGACGAAAAAAAATATTCAATGCAAAAACCCTTTAAAATTAAAAAAAATTATGTTTTGCCCCTCCCTAAGTATCGCCCCCTTCCCCTAATCCTAAACCTGGCTACGTCGATGCTAATTAATATCTTATCCATTAAAAATCTCAATTTGATGAATTAAAGCAATAAATTTAACAAACTTATTAACCTCTTCAATATACAGAACTTTCTGTTTTATAATTTTTAAAGCTTGAGACTCGGGTATAGGTACCAACTCATATTAAAATATCCTTAATTTTAACAGAATTGAAATTAAAGGGTTTTTTCGTTTATTTTAAAATTTCTCATTTAATAAACTTAACCTGTTCCATTTATAAATTTTTTATTGCAAGCAGGACTAAGTTTAATTAAATTTTTAAATTAAAAATAAAGCTGAGACAAAATAATTTTATACCCTCCTACTTTGAAAATACTTTTTTAATTAATATTTAATTATAAACTAAAGCGTCAAAAATTAAGCCTCGAATCACAATAACTAGCGCGATATAGTTTCTATCATTCAGTTAAAGTCTTGTGAAATAAATTATATAAGGAAGATTTTAAAGCTATAATTTATGGAATTTACAATAGGTCTGACCGATACCAGGGTTCTTATTGATTATATACATAAACATGTTATAATTTACTTAATCAAACCTTATATTAGTGTTATAAAAACGGTGGTTTTGTTTGGTCGACCTTTAACTTTTAGTCGACTAAACATAAACAGACCAAAAAAACATATGTTCTGTTTATGTTTAGTCGACTAAAATCAATGGTCGCCCAAACAAAGCCCAGCCCTTTTTACAACACTACCTTACATAGGTTTGTTTAAACGCAGAAGCAGTGAAGTATCCCCCTCTTAATATGTTATAGCTTTTTCAAAATAGCTATGAAGAAATCAAAAAATTTTGCTGGTGATTCTAGCAAAATAAAATGCATCCACAATTTTATTCTACTAAATTAATTAGATTTCTGACTCCATGGGCATAGCCATCATTGGAATTAGAGGGGGGCAATAATGATTTAAAGACGGTTTTTAAAATTTTACCCATGATTTTAAAAATTTTCAATTTTTTGGATTTAGAGGGGGCAGCCGCCCCCCCCCCTGCCCCCCTTGGCTAAGCCCATGTCTGACGCTCTTTCAATTAGCAATAACTGAACTTGAGGTCTACGGCACCGTATATATAAACATTTTTAAAAAAGTTTTGTTTTAAATCTGAGTAAAAAAATTTGTCCAAACTCGACCGTGATTTATATTATGAAGTAGAAAATTTTCTAATCTCAAATTAAAAGCAAATAAATACGTTGCCACTTTAAGAGCTTGTGAACATAATGGGAAAATAATAATTGATTTCAAATTAAGAAATAGGGTTTTAATTATAACAAGGGTATGAGGAAGGATATTAAAGAACCATGAAAGAGGTAATAGATATATGATTTTATATTAAAAATCACAATTTACAAACACAATGCCAGCTACCTTTTGGAGTTTAGCATGGGATGAATGCATGGGCGTAGCCAAAGGGTGGCGGCTGCCCCCCACCTCTAAATCCAAAAAATCTTAAAATTTTATCAAATTATAGTTAAAATTAAGAAATATTGTTGTTTTGTCGGTCCCTACATCATTATTGCCCCCCTCAAATTTCAATCCTGACTCCGCCCATGGAAGAATGTTATGTTAATCAAGGTAAAGATGTTTTAATAATTATATCAACCATAAGGTGTCAGAAAACTTAAGTTTGTTTATTTAGTGTGATTTTTTTATTACCAGAGATTTTAAAAAGCGCTAGAAGCCATCCTTGATATCAAATTCAGCACTTCTTCGTGGCTCCAAGCCTTATTACCTACTAAATTTCTTTAGCAGCTTTTATCTCTTCGTATAAATCCGCCCAAGGTTTGATCGACCGATTAATCACAACAAGCGAGGATCCATCGTTTGTGCAAGCTCTAGATGTCTGGTCCGCCAACGTCAATCCAGGGACCCCCTTCCCCATAACCTCAAGACAAAGGATTGGGATGCTGGCCTCGTATGGCGTTCCGTTGATTACCTCTTATTGAGTTGCGACGCCTGCCAGCACTTCAACCTTAAATCTTTGGTTTTTTGATGGATCGGGTCACGAGTGGCTAGAAGCTTATCCTAGCTCACTTTCTGGATTGATGTTGGAGGACCCAGAGCTAGCAGACTCCATCGCCCTCAGACTAGGAATTCCCTATTCAAAGATATATTCCTGCCGCAACTGCTCCCAGAACATAGACATTTATGCAAGGCACCCCCTACACTGCCTTTACTATAAATTTAAAAACATAAGGCACGAAAATGTGAATAGCCTTATCCAAGCCGCTTTTAAAAAAGCCAATATCCTGTCCGTTTTAGAGCCGTCAGACCCTTCGTTGGAGGGAAGGATGCGACCAGACGGCTCTACCCTCATCCCTTGGCAAAATGGTCTACCCCTTAAATGGAATTTCACCTGCATAGACATTTTCGCCCCCTCTAACCAGAACTACAAGCTCTGACCCTCCCCGAACATCGCAAAACGGTAAAATACCAGGCCCTCCTACCCTCTAATATCTTTACCCCCATCGTTGCCTCGTGTTCTGGGACTTTTGGTCCTGCTGCCATCAAGCTTTTTAAAGATATCAGCCGTCGCTGCCCGCCCTCTAAATATTCCACAAATATTTTACTTAAACAAAAAATTGGTATTTTTAAAGCAAAGTACAATTTTAAATCCCAGGCCGACAGCTGGCCACTTTTATTAGATGACACATTCGACGCTTTTTAATTATAAATTTTTTTTTATACCCGCTTTTATATTTTTCGAATTTTAACACTTTGTTTTTATAATGTTCTTCCGTTCAAATAAACAATTTAAAAAAATTATATCAACCATAAGGTGTCAGGAAAATTAAAGTTTGTTTATTTAGTGAGATGAAAATTTTATCTAAATATTCCATTATAGGCAGGATTAAACTTATAGGGGGGCAATAATGATTTAGGATTAGGCAAAATGATAATTTTGCGTTTAGCCATAATTATATTATATTTCAAAAATTTTCTGGATTTAGAGAGGGGCAGCTGCCCCTCCCTGCCTCACCCTGGCAACGCCCATGTCTGCTATCACTTAAATAAGTCAGATTCATTTTTAATAGATGGACAAATTTTTCGGGAGAGGAGAGCAAATCTATGACCAGGAAGTTTGGATGTAACAATAATATTATTTATAAATTTTGAATTTTGTATACGAAATTTGTGATTTTGATTGGTTTTCTAAAGCAGGGACAACTTTAACTTGCCGATTTATATTAACACATCGTGATTTTTTATAGTGTCAGGTTCGAATTGAAATATGCTCGCCTTTCATGCAGATATAATATCATGATATCCAAAAGTGTTTGAAAAACGTCTGAGTTTTGTTTAGGGCGAGCTTTGGTTTTAGTCGAATAAACTTAAATTAGTCGACCTCAGGGCTTAGTCGAAATTTGGTAGACATACCAGACCGTCAGTCCTAGTTGAACCAAAGGCCTACCAAACCCAACCGTTTTTACAACACTAATATCCACTTTAAGCATTTTACACAATCAGGGGAATCAGATTTTTTTCTCATTTTCCGCTCCCTGACTGACCATGCACCTATTTTTTGTGCTTAGTTCTTATCCCTGCATTAGTTTAAACGAACTTAAATAATCAACATTGATCGTAAACTTTGTTGTTAAAACACAATTATTTTATCTAGTTTTTAAAAAAAACTTAATTTTTTAATTTTATTTTTCAAAATATTAAAAGCTCTTAATAAAGGTTTTTATTCCAATAGATTTCGCCAAAAAAATCTAAAGAGCAAAGCAAAAACTAGCCATTTACCTCGAATTTACTTAGCAACCCCTTATTTCTATTGTTGCTATTATTTAATTTTTTTAAACTTTGTGTGCAATCCAATAATTAAAATTATATTATTATATCATATAAAATATTTATATAGTGATCTAATAATAAATTTGTTATATTAAAGCCCAACTTTACAAACAATTGTATTTTATTGTTTTCACAGGACAACAAAATTCTAAGAGTTCCATTTATAAGTTTTAAGAGATTTGGCATTGGTTTAAAATAAATATTTTTGGAGAACTTTGGTTTCTTAATATATCCAACCAAAATTTGTATCCATATTATACTTAAATAATTGAAAAAAATAAGATTTTTACACTAAATACGCATCGCGGAGCTTATAAGTTATAATCTCTATTATTTATTTTGCTTAAACTAATATAGTGGAAATGTAAGAAAATTACTTAACAACTACAGTAATGGGGAGAATATTTGAAGCGTCTCTTTAATTTATAATGAACTTAACCTACAAATTATCAATTACATATAAGCATTTTAAAGTGAATAACTTGACAAAGGAATCTTTTAAAATTTTTAATTTTATATCTTCTATCTTACCTAATAAAAGCCCACACCCTGTAATTGGTTGGTTGACTAAATTTTTTTACGTTCATAAAATTTTATGACACCAATTAAATTCTGGTAATCTTATCAAAAATCCCTCTTCATCCTACTAGAACGACCCTAGAATATTAATGCTTTTTGCATCAGCTGTCGTGGAATTGAATAATTGACAGGCTTAAAAGGAGATTTTAACTTGACACAAATACAATTTAAATTCAAAAAATAACACTGAAAAGTAAAATTTCTTTTATAAAATTCGATTGATGAAGATAAGATAATATTTTTATTGAAATTCATCACATATATCTCAGTTTTTATTTGCAGGGAATTTATCCTCATGGCCACCCTTTCAGAAAAAACTGCTATAAATTGCATTCAATTAGTTAATTTTTAGTTTAAAAAAATACACAACTAAAATAAAAATTCCAAAATCGAAATCAAAATTATTTGGTTTCGAAATTTATAGCAAAAATCGATTGGATTACCCCATTTTTCGAAGCTGATTGGTATGTTTGACACGTCAATCATGGAAATATAAGTATACTATTAAGAATTAATATTAGATATAAACACACGCATGTACTCTTGGGCTAAAGGGGAAGTTGCCCCCCCCCCCTCAGATTCAAAGACTCTTAACAACTGAATTTATATAGTTTAAAAAATTAATTTTTGTAATTGAATCCTTTTTTTGTCTTTTTCCCCTCAATTTAAATTATGAACATGTTTATGCTTGGCTCATACAGTGTTTTTAAACAAAGTTTAATGACGACAATGCTTTTGTTATAAGGGGCTTTAAGCAAAAACCTAGGTTATATCTTGTGATAATTTTGAAATCTAAAATTTTTGCTAAGTTTTAATTTCATATAAAACTTAATTCATTAACAATAACGACCCTAACAGGCATCCCAATTTTTCAATTATTTTTGGATAAACAATAGTTTTCCAATATTCAAAAAATTTAAAATAGATGTTAGATCCTATATGAATTAATTTCATTTAAAATTTTCAAAATTTTAAAAAGAATGGCAAAGCCAAGATCTAATTTAGGAAATTATAAAATGGAATCAAATAGATAAGGCATTATATATATATAAAACTAGATGTAATAACTAATTATCAGGTGTAAAAATAAATTAAAGTTTAAAAACATAACAACGTTAAATAATATTACAAAACTAATTAAAAAATGAATATCTAGAGTTATATAAAAGATTGTTCAACAAATTTGCGTTATTTAAATTTTCTAAAATGTGTTCTTTTTTGTTTTTTGCTTTTATTAAATGCCCTAAGGGAAGCCGAATTTCAAGTACACATTTGTAAGTAGAGCGCGCTAAAATTAATTACAATTTTTATCCAAATTTTATTTTGAAAGTATACAAAGCAAAGATAGAAGTATGATCAAAAAACATGTTTTTCTACAGATAAGATGTTAAATTCCAATTTAAAAATAACATATTATCTTTGCCAATTTGTAGTAAAAAATTAAAATGACTGTATTTTATATAAAGCCAAACCATAACCCTTAAGCTCAATATAATGCTGGCCTGCTAATTTAAACGGAATGGATTTAAAAATTTGTTATATGAAAAATTCTATTTTTTAATAAGTGTCTTAATGATATTTACTAAAATAATATAAAATTTGTCAATGCTTTTAAAAATTAAATTTCTGATAAAAGTTCAATTTTAGCAAAAATAGCTGATAACTTGTAAATATTCAAAATAGCTCTAATCCACATTTTAACTATTGATAATTTCGAATTTTATATTATGATACCATACCACAATTTCGCTGTAAATAACTTAAATTCATTTACTATTTTGAGACATATAACTGTAATAATTTTTTTTTAATTCAACATCTCTCTAATTTCCCCAAACTCACTCAGTAAAAAATTTCCCCCAAAATATAAAGTTATTATTTTTGTAGATACTTCGGAGTTTATTAATATTTAAGTAAGGACCATATGAAATAATTGTTTAAATAGATTATATGAGTTGTTTTTTATAATTTTTAATTTTTAAACTCATTATTACTCACACGTTTTAGACCAAATTCTTTTGATAAAATGTTCGAGGTTTTTGTAAGTTTTATAAAAACTAGTTGAATGCTTTTGTTATTTATCTTAAAATAATAATTCATATTGAAAGTTGTGCTTTATTTTATTTGGATATAGGGATCCAAGAAGATTCTTGATAATATTTTGACTAATTAAAACCTACTTATTTCACAAATTTTAGGAAAATGGGTGTTAGGTTAGGGGTGGTATTCATGGGCGTAGCTAGGTAGGAGGCAGGGAGGGGCGACTGCGCCCTCTAAATCCAAAACTTCTTTAAAATTTAAAATAATTATCGTTAAGATTTCAAAAAAATATTATTTTTCCCCTCCATAAATCATCCCCCCTTCTAATTTCAATCTTGGCAACACCCATGATGGTATTTATTACCTTTTGTTTGTTGGTAAACAATTTTAGTTTTAGAAAAACTCTATATTATACCAAAGATAAAAAATTATTATTTCTCTAGATGCAATAATCTTATAAATTTCAAATATGGCATATAAAATTTGCAAAAAAAACATTTTGACATTTCTATGAAAGGTTTAGCTTTATTTAAACTTCATTTATCCTTATTTACAAAATATTTCAAAATTAGCTTTAGGCCTTATTTAATAAGGCAAAACGGAGCAGATATTATTTTAAAACTTAAAATTTGAAGCAAAATATAATCTCTTCCAGTCTCAAATATTATAAACATAAAGTTTATATGTTTACTACAATTAAAATAAATCTGTTTTGATACTTAAAAAAACAATTTTACATAATAACTATTCAATATAAATTTAACTATGTTTGGACATATATGAAATCGAGTTGTATATTTGTAGTGGAATTGGAATGGCATGCAAAAAAATTTAAATTATACTTTAAATCAAATAGTAAAATTATAATATTTAACCCATTTATTTATATTTGCATTATTCAACCCTAAATTATAAAAGGCATGCTATTTGAAAAAGTTTTGACAAAAGAATATAATTAATTTTCTTCATATTTAACTTCTCTAATTCATATAATATTAGGTACCAATGGATAAAACAAATTATATTTCGCTTTTTATACATAAATAAATTTTTCTAAATACTTACCAGAAACTTGATCATATAAACATAAGAAACAATTCCGCCGAATATTTTAGAAAATCATCTTAATCTTTTGAATGCTTTAAATCTCCAACATTACCTATTTTGTTATTTAACTTATAATTTAGAAATTTTGGGATAATAAAAGGAATTAATTTAAATTATATATGATATAAAAAAGAGCGACAAAAGAAAGACATGCGCCTCCAGTCTCAAAAAGAGAATAATAATGGTTTACCATTAAATTTTACCATTATTAAGCGAGGGCAAAATTGCATTTTTCTTATCTTACCAAAAATACGAATTTAGACGCTTTTTAATAATGTCGGGGGCGGTACTTTTTTTGGTTTCACCCTTTGAAGTGAAATGTAATGCATTTTTTTTCTTTTCCACATATTAGTTGAAAGTGCAAACCTCCTTACCCTTACGTAAAAAATATTTTTGACTTTTCAGGGGGGGGGGGGTACCACTGGGGGTAGATGCCCCCCCCCCATCTGAAGTCTTAGCAAAGCTTATCTTGATTAAGAATTTTGGCCACTTAATATATTGATAACAATCACATATTTTGTAATATAAACAAATGTTAAATCTCCCATAATGTTATTTATCTTCAAAATGGATGGCTTGGCTATGGATAATCCCTCAAAGGAATGGGATAAAAATTACATTTATGCTAGAAAATTTTGTTCTTTAAGCTTTATGAAAACCGATAATTTTGCGATGCTTATTTTGTTTTGTACTACTCAAGTTTTTATTTCGTTTTCTTTCATACATAGCGAGCGGTCCTGGCTTTTATTCTTTCAAAAGGAAAATACCCATTTCTGCTAGGAGTTCATCAAGCAAAGCAAAACACACGCAATTTTTCCTTGAAATTAATAAGGGGGATTTTCCTAAATCTTTAATACTCGACAACCGATTTGAGATTGTTTTTCATATATTCTGCAATGAAATTTGCTCTTTTATTAGCAGAAAATTGAATTTAGTAAAAATAAGGAACTTTACGAAAAATATTCTGCTAAATAGTTGTAAAGAAGAGGCAGGCAGGGGCGACCCCCCCCCCCTTAACACTAAAATTCTTATATCCTGGCCACTCCCAGGATTGTGTACATTGAAATTCATAAAGAAAAAATATATAAAATATTTTATTGCTTTTTAGTTTTCATCACATTAGTAAATGATACATATAATATAAATAGTAATAAATATGCAAATGATTATGTAAAACATAGAGTTTAAAATTTTCTGTCCTTATTCAATAAATGGTATTTCCCCTTATGATTAAAATTTAAGCTCTAGAGCCATCATTATCAAGGCATTTTCATTTCAACGGGCCTAATATAAATAAATTAAGATGAGGAGTTGCGAATTCAGAGTTTTCAAAGTGCTTAGCTATTAAGGATAGTGTTTGTTTATAGAAAAATAAAAAAATTTAATTCATGCACCTAGCCAAGGGGTGGCAGAAAGGGGCGGCTGCCCCCCTCTAAATACAAATATTGCTTAAAATTGTTATAATTAAGGCTAAAATTTTAAAAAATTATCATTTTGTCCCTCGGACCAATCCTTGCTATGTCCATGAAAACTTTTTATATAACATACATAATTATTTGGATTTACTTCTATCTGTTAAAATCAAAATAATAGAAAAAATTAAATATAGTACTTATATTAACATTAATGACAAGAAGTCTTTTCCGACTGTGATTGACAAATTTTTGAATGACCCATCCAAGGGCGTAGCCAGGATTGCCTTAAGGGGGGGGGGGGTTTCAAAAAAACGTATTTTATAATACTATTAAAAAAATTTAACGGGCCCCCCGAGGAGATGGGGGTCTGGGGGCGAAGCGCCCAGCATTTTAGTATATATGATTGGTTTTTGGTAAAAAATGCATTAATAATATCTTAAGCGACGCAAATTGCAAATAGCTTCTTCCTTTGCGCTAATTAGGGCCATTGTTTAAACTAAACACTTGCATTAGCCTTTTAGGCTTAAATCTCCCACCAGAACCAATATGTCCTGCCCGGGACCGTTGAAATTAAATTATTAGCCCAAGTTCGCCCCGCTGCTAAAATTTGGCTTGTATCAGCATCTTCCTCGTTTAATTTAGAGGTTGAGATAGTTTTTTAGAGAAATAATTAAAAATTAAATTTCTTAAAACACGCACTCGGGACATAAGTTTTTTGTATAAATAATGTTATAATTAGTAGATTTCTTCTAAAATTAAATATCAAATTAATTAAGATAATATATTATTTCTATAAGCGCAACACACACGACACTCTATTAATATTTTTTCCGTATAATTTGAAAAAAAATGAATTTTTTTGTCAATGGGGGGGGGGGGTCCTTGGACCCATCAGCGCTTTTCACATTAAATTTTTATAACACATCTAATTTAAAAACTATTTGGTTCAAATTGTTATTATAAATTATGTTTATAAATAGTAATTCTACCAACTTTTTCCATTTCTGCGCATCAGGGGCATTCAAAAAATATCTAATTGCAAGACATTTCCCGGGGAAAACAAGCTGTTTGAAGTAATATCACAATTTTTTTATCTCTCCTCCCACAAGATAATAACTAGCCAAATTCTCAAAACGCACATAAAAACAGATACTATATACATATTTTAACATGTGCTATTCCCCTAGACGCCGCCATCTTAAAATATACAAGGCCCGATGAACTACACATCAAAAACCTCCTCCGAACTAATACATTGCATTTTCGCCCAAACACAGCAATGTATGTACATAATAATATTTTAGATAGTATGCAGTACAATAGCCCCCAGACAGACATCAATCATAGTCTTTGTTAAGTTTTTCGGCCGTTTTACCAAACATCTAAAGGCGCCGCCAAAGCAACCCTTTGTGGTGGCGGCCCCGCGGTGATAGATCAAAAGGCGGGTCATGCTTTCTAATTTATAGCCTAACTCCTCCCTCCCACTCCCATCCAATTTATCATTTTAGGTAATGGATAGTATTTAACAGACGCTAGACTTAGCTAAAACCGAAGTTGGGGGGGGGGCAATACAGTAGGGTAGGGTAATCCCCCCCCCCCTTATAATGAAATTTTGCCCCCCCCCTAGGTCTATAACAATATCCGAATCTCGAAATGAAGTCTGTCTTTGAAAAAATATGAGTTTTTGTAGATAAATAAAGAATTATTTGTTTGTAAATCATAATTTGAAATTACGTAATAACATACTAAATGATCGAATTGTATTTTATTACATAGAAGTTTATAAGTATTTTGAGTTTTTTATAAAAAAGATATGATGTTCTGTTATTAGGCCGTAGGCGTGATTATATTTTTGTAGGTGGGGGAGAGGTTATGAATTAATAAATATGAAATTTGATTTATTTTAAATGTAATATACTCTCGGAGGGCGGTTTCAAATATTTCTGATTAATATAATACTAATGAACAAAATTGTAATAAAATAATGTACACCAGTCGTAGACAGAATTGTTCAAGGGAAAGGGAGGGGCTGTTTATAATTTTGGGTCAAAAAATTTCGATTAAACAAAAAGTAATTAACATATTATACTATACAAGTAATACCTACACTTAGAAAATCACTAACAGTTGGATTATTTCAAAACACGTGACTGAATTTCGCCAATGGTCTTTCTCCCAAGGACGCTATTTTCAAATAGCTCTTTTAAATTTCTATGCAAGCTAGAGACCTGCAACGGGCCTGTTTAGGTCAGTCGGCCCGCCCGTAATAAAAATTTAAAAGGCCGGCCCGGGCCCGTCAGAATATTAAATTATAAGCCCGGGCCCGGCCCGCTAATTTTATACAAAGCCCGAGCCCGCCTCGGGCCCGTTTTTTTATATTTATTTTTTTGTTTAATTTTTTTTATCGATATGGCAAACAATATGTTTGTGTTAAAAATGTTAATAAAAATAGTTTAAAAAGAAAAAATTGGTAATTCCTGGTCACTCGAGTTCTTCTATCTATTAAGGAACGACCTACATGGAAAAATATTTTTACAAGTGGCACTTCAGGATACATAAAACCATATAAGCCAAATCATTTTTAAAACCCTTATTTAAGGTTATAATGTTTTAATAAAACTACTTGGCTTCTTTGCTGTGCCACCATTTTAACTAAATAGGTTATTGATAAAAGATGAGAAAACAGTGAAGTAACTTGAGAAAATAAATTTTAGAATTTGTTCTTAAATTTGTTAATGATAATAAGTATATAAATTTTGGCATTTGGCCGGGGTCGGATAAAGTAGAAGTTAGCAACGATCGGCATTAATTTGCAGGGAATTATTTAGCCAGTTTCGCATTCATCCGTTATAAACTAACAACCTAGCCAAATTGCCAAATAAATTTATTAATAAAGGTAATCAGTCAGGCAGAAAAACCATAATGGAATTTGAGCTTAGGCGAGATCGAAAAAAGTTAAGCCAATCAGCGGTCAGCTAAATGAAAGTCTTTCACAGAAGCATATGTCCACAGCCTTTAAAACCGTATAAGTTTCCACGGCAATTATTGAAAAATTACAAGTTGGACAGGACAGGATGAACAGGACGGATAACCAAAAGAGAGCCCATAAATTGCATAGCAATTAACATAAATAATATTCAATTTATTCATTCAATATTGCTAGAGGGTATAAATGGGGAGGCAAATATGGGCAGCTGCACCCCTCCAAATCCAAAAATTACTGGAAAAAAAACATTTTTTGCCCTATTTATACTACTCCCCTCCAATTTAAATTGGCTTCGCCTAAGAGATCACGTGTATAAATTATCTTTAACATTTATAATGCGGGTTGAGCTATTGATGAATTAATGAACTAGGATGGAAACAAAATTTGACTTTCCTTGTTAATTTAATATACATAAAATAATTACAAATTAGAACATAAAACACCTTCATACTAAATCTAATTAATTTTTAAACGGGCTTTTAACGGGCCTTAAGTAAAACTAGGCCCGGCCCGGGCCCGTTAGGTTATATATCGGCCCGTCCAGGCCCGGCCCGTTTTATTAAGCAGAAGCCCGTCCAAGCCTGGCGGGCTTTTAGGCCCGTCCGCGGGCCAGGCGGTACAGGTCTCTAATGCAAGCTATCCTGTACCAATGTTTGAACCATAAAATGCACGGGCAGCAAATTAATTATTTATAAAATATGATTCAAATAAACCCAACTCTATATTAAATAATTATTATCTTCGCAGGATTATGTAAATGACTCCAAATTTCACCTTTTCCCCTGTCTATTAAATATAATGACCTGAATTTAAATCTTATCCTATAATTTAAATATATTCATAGTAGCTGTTAGAACTTTAATTCAAAATAGGTAAATATTTCAATTTTTTTATTTTGAACGGGTAAAAATTTTTTATTTTAGAAAGTTAAATTTTTAGTTTTAAATTATAAGCTGAATAAATTGTAGCTATTAAAAATTGATTTTTTATAACTTATCCTAGTTGTAAATAATGAGTTTTATTTATATGGTGAAATAATGTTGAAAATAAAAATTTTCAGAGTTTCCATTTAAATAGGATCGAGCTCGGGCTCGGGTCGGGCAAAAAACAAAAAAGCCTTTCGGGCTCGGGCCGGGTTTGGGCAAAATTAAAATTGAGACGTCGGACACGGGGCGGACTTGGGCCGAAAAAATTTCATTTTGCAGGGCTCCCAATGAAAAAAGAGGAAACTATAGGCAGAGTGTTGATGGGACTAATTTGGATAGGACTTAGTAGTGCCAACTAGAAATTGCGGCAATTAATGTGATTGTACAATACATGTTGTTTTTTGGCCATCCCTAATATAGTCCCCATCGCTCTAATGTAACAATTTGCTTTCTAAATTCGGAACCGTTAAAAAAAGTAATTTAGGCGACCAAATATTAGTTGTCCGACTTGCTGGCCCAAAATTATTTATTTGCAGGCATGAATAAATGGAAGATTTCAAGACTTCTCCTTGGAACTTTCTTAATAAAAACTTTATCGCTTAACTTTAAATTATATAGCGGATCCTTTAAGAAAAACAAGTAAATTAAATCATTTTTCCGTATGATTTAAACTTATTCATCTTTATCAGTTATCTGCCCAATGTCGCGGGGTTTGTGTGGATCGAGTAAGTGCCATGTCTCGACGAATTTCGTTTTCATAACTTTATCGACTTGCTCTTTCCACGGGACACGAATCGTCCTCTCTGTCAACTACTTTTTCTTCAAAGTGCTTATATTAACTTATTAATAATATAATTAGATAGACTTAAAATAAAATCTTTTAAAACTAATCATTCTTGCATCACCAAAATATTATATTTGGCCCATTTTATATAAATGTATTTTTGCGGACCTAAGTTGGCCATGATGCAATATTTATACATTTTGCATCAAAAATGGCAATATTATTTGCACAATGTTGCCAATACGTAAACTTAAAACTGACCCTGTACTAATTTTTGAAAATTAGATTTTTAAGTGGCTTTATTGTCAATATAGTAAAAAATTACATTTTCTTACCTCATTGCAATTTTCGCTATATAAATGATAATTTATTAACTATAGGTATGCTTAAATATTATCTAAACAACATGCTGAAGCTCTTCCTTGTTTTTAGTTGCTTAATTGTTTTGTATGCAAGAGTAATTCCAAGTGGGATCAATAGTAAATACTTTATTCCATAATTTACTAACATTTCATAGTATTTTTTACTATGATATTTGATTATAATACATTTAATAATGGAATATACATGTTTTATATTAAAACTAAGTGTGTAAATTAATTGATTATACGCTAAAATTTGTTATTTAAATTAGATGCCAGTTTATCGATTACTACGACAAAAACGATGCATATCAATGATTCACTTAATAGAAAATCAGATCAAAATCTGTCTTTAGATCATGAAATTAGCAATGGCAAAGCAATCATTTTAGATCAGTACAGTGTAAGAAGCTATTTTTGAAATTTAATAATCTATTAAGTCTTTTTTGGCAGATACGATAAGAATTAAATAACTAACATTAATCTTCCTCAACATTTAATTTTTTTATAAATTGTTAGGGAGAAGATATAGTTCGAAATGCCGAAATGAAACAAAACTCTAACAGATATGTGAGAAGTGCTCCTAAAGTCCATGTGCCACCTTAAATGTATTGATTTATAAAACGTTGGACTATATTTTACATACACTCTTATAAATTGAAATCTATGTAATGTTTCATATAATTAATTTATAGAAATAATAAAAAAAAGCTGATTGTTATATACTTATTGTTATCTAACCTGATTAATTGAACAATGGGTCACTTTGGTCTAGCTAAGTTATAACCTCGCTGATCTGACTTACTTATAGCAAAATTGTCTCTCTTTGGCGTTGTTTATTATTAAAACTCTATCTATCCCTGGTTATTGTTATTGAAATTTCTGTATAATCTTAACTCTAATTCGCATCTTCTTTCTTTATGCCTTTGCAAGCATTGTCTGGATAATTATATAATAACTGATATAATCTCAAGCAGCAAGCGTATATGTCAATGCATATACTTCGTTCTTAAAACCAGGGGTTTGAACCCGCCCAAAATAAAATCGGGTTCGTGTTCGGGTTTAAGGAATTGGGTTCGCGTACAGGTTCGGGTTCAAGAAATTATATTATATCAATTATATATATAATACTTACAAATAATTCTTGAGATAATTAGTATCGATTAATGAATGAAAAATGCCGGAAACATAAAAATATTGAAATTACAATCTAATGGTTTTCGGTACATTGTCAAGATAGAGGAAACTGAGATATTCAATTCATAATATATTTTTGAATTAAAAACCCGATCCCGAACCCTTATTTGTATTCATCGGGTTCGGGTTTTAAAAGTATTCATTAAATGAGTTCGGGTTCTGTAAACATCGGGTTTTACCGGGTTCGATCCAAACCCCTGCTTAATACGGCCTTCTACGACAAACTTTGTAAACTCACCCTTAATGCCTGGTATTTAGATGACGCCAATTTTGGCGCGGCACTTTAGACATTTAAAAATAGACACAAATAAGAATAACTCTAATTAACACGCCATCTAGGACACAATTTAGATTAGAAACTAGTTTGACTAAATTATCCCTCTCTTTTTAAAATTTGACTTGAAAATAAAAACAGACATATAACGTTTTCGTTCTTATTAGAGCTCATCAGTGTGCCATAGTTAATTTTCTAGTTAAATAGTAATCGAGATAGATATATCTTCTTCTTTATCGTGTTGAAAATCCCACAGACGTGGGGTAAGTTTTCAGCAGCCTCTTCCATCTGAGTCGCGTACATGCCATGCCAATTTCCATCTGTTTGACGTCCATATCCTTTTCGACCAGTCGTTTCCAGGTGGCACGTGGTCTGCCCCTTCCTCTTCTTCCAGGCACGTCCATCTCCAGCGTTCGCCGTGTGACATCGTCCTCGTCTCTTCGTAATACATGGCTGTACCACCGCAGTCGATTTTCTCTTAAGAAGTCCTTCGTCGCTTGTATACCCATCTTTGTCATCAAGGATTCGTTCGTCCTGCGATCCAGCTTGGTGTAGCCTAAGCTTCATCGCACCATTCTCATTTCCGTGACTTGCAAGAGTTTCTCCTCAGTAGTGGTTACAGCCCATGTTTCGCTCCCGTAAAGCAAGACCGGTCGCACGATTGATTTGTAAGCCTTGCTTTTCAACCAAATTGGTATCTTTTTGTCACACATGACACCGGAGATGCTGCGCCACTTGAGCCATGCTTTCTTGATCCGAGAATGGACTTCGGCGGTACATCCTCCCTCTTGATGTAATAGCGAGCCAAGATATGTGAACTTATCAACCTCCGTGTACATTGGACCGTCATTTTTGTGCATTTGCGGACTACCGCCCATCATTTGCATGTAAACCGTTTTCTTCTCGCTGACCTTTAGACCGAATTCCGAAAAACGTTCTGACCATTTTTTCGCCTGATGAAAAACCCCTTCTCTTGTTTCATCGCATAGGACAATATCATCGGCATATAGCATAGTCCAAGGGGCTGGCTTGTGCAAGTCCTTTGTTATTGTATCCATAATTAGATTAAACAAGAATTGGCTTAACGCTGACTCTTAATGTAGTCCAATCATTATTCGGAAGGGTTTCGTTTCTCCTACGGTAGTCCTAACAGATGCAACCGCGCCATTATACATTTCCTTGATAAGTCGAACATATCCTTCGGGTATATTTCTGGCTCTAAGGGACCACCATATTAAGTCTCTCGGAACCGTATCGTAGGCCTTTTCTAAATCGATGAAGACCATGTGTAAGTTCTTTCTTATGTCGCCATATTTTTCCATCGTCTGCTTCAACGCAAAGATTGGATCCATCGTGGATTTACCGGCCACGAATCCAAACTGATTGGGCGAGAGACAAACTTTGTCATTGAGCCTTTTCACTAGCACCCTTTCTAGTAGTTTTAGTGAGTGGCAGGTCAACTTGATACCTCTAAAGTTGCCACATTCCTGCGCGTCTCCTTTGCCTTTTTATATGGGTACGATCGTACTTTCCCTCCATTGGTCAGGGATACGACTCTCATACAGCATAGCGTTAAATAGGCCTGTCATTATGTCGATTCCTTCTCCTTTGCACCCAAGCCAAGCTTCGATCGGTAAATCATCGGGACCTAGCGCTTTCCCTTTCCGCATCTTCGTTAGTTGCCTCCTACTTCATAAGCCTGCAATGGTAAAACCAAGTTCGAGTTCGGTTCCACCATCTCTAGCGGTCTTCTATCATTTGTTTTGTTCATCATATTTTGGAAATAATCTTTCCATCTTTTGATGACTTCCTTCGGTTTGCACAACGTTCGTCCCTCTTCGCTTTTAATGACTTTCAGTGTCCCGACATCTCGACTTTTTTTCTCCCTGATTGCGAGTTTATACATGACTATGTCGCCGCCCTTGGTATCGAGCTTGTTTGCCATATCGGTGTAAGCCTCGTTCTTCGCTATCGCAACCGCTATCTTAGCTTTGCGTTTCGCTACACGATATGCCACGTAGTCTTCTCCTTTCTTTGTTTTGTACCATCGTAGGTACAACGCCTTCTTTTCTTCTATAGCCTCTTTGACCAAGTCATTCCACCACCATAGTTCACGCTTGTGAGCTCTGCCGCCCTTAGTTCGTCCCAAGATTTGAAAGGCCGTTTCCTTTAGAACATTTGCAACGGTGTCCCACCTTTTGTTAATGTCGCCCCCCCAAGCCTGCAACCTTCAAGAGCGGAGTTGCTCGAGCGTGAAACATTTCATTTGCGCGATCATCCTTAAGCTTTTCGTACTTTGTCCTTGGTGTGTAGACTTTTCTCCTTTCGGGAAAAATCTTTCTTGCTATATCGAGGACAACTGGCCGATGTTGCTTGGCGATTTCTTCCCCCGGTATAACCTTGCAATCTTTAACTTGCCACAAATTTTTGCGCTTCACTAGGATGTAGTCGACCTGTGTAAGGTGTCCCCACTGCTGTACGTCGCTAAATGTTCGGTACGCTTCTGAAAGAAGGTATTCACAATGGCCATATCGTAAGCTTGCGCCATCTGTAGTAACTTCTCTCCCTCTTTATTCTTCAACCCATAGCCATGCCCGCCGTGATTTCGTTCGTACACGCCCCTTTCTTTTCCAACGTGCCCATTAAAGTCTGCTTCGATGATGAGATTCTCGTCAGGCTTCACGTAGCGTATTTCTTTCTCGAGCTTTTCATAGAATTAGTCCTTCTCATTTTCGGAACATCCAACCTGGGGCGAATACGCACAAATAACATTGACAAGGCCGCCTTGATCCGCCAGCTTTATGCACATCAATCTATCCGAGCATCGTTTGACTTCGACTACCTTGTCCTTAAAGGAATAGCTAAGCACTATACCGACCCCGTTCTTCCGTGATGGGGAACCCGAGTAGTATAGCTTGTAACCATCTCCTAGCTCCCTGGCTTTTTTTCCATGCCACCGCGTTTCTTGTAGACACGCTATGTGTATCCTTCGCCTTTTTAGCATCTGCGCAACCTCGATGCTCTTCCCCGTCAGCGTGCCCACATTCCAGCTGGCCACTCTTGTCCGTTCGACAACTAGATTCCTTAACCGCCTTCGTTGTGAGTGAGGCGGTAACCCTTGTATACTTTTCACATTGCACGGGCGGATGATGCAATGCGCGTCGTTTGGGGAGGACGTTCTAGCATTCTGGTATAAGTTCGTATTTGAAGCTGCCATGTTGTTTGGAGTTGCTTTTTACAGCCGGCTTCCGACCTGACGCCAACCCTCCACTTTTTCACACGGACTTGGGACCGTCGTTGGTAGTGTTAATCGAGATAGATATATAAAGGGACAAATTAGATTGAGTTCACGTTTATGCTGTGTAAGGCTAAAACTCTATAACCATGTGCGTAGCCAGCATTAGGATTAGAGAGGGGGGGGGGGTAATAATGATTTAGAGAGGGGCAAAATGATCATTTAAAAAATTTTAGCAATCAATTTAAAAAATTTCATCAAATTTTACTATTTAGAGGGTGGCAGCCGCCTCTCCACTTGGCTACGCTCTTATCTATAACCCACCATCTCGATAAATGAGAATGTCAATTTAGAAGTTAATAACCACAATCATATGCCCTAAAAAGTTCAAATGCAAATTTGGTGTCGCGGTCCATTATGCGACGCCAAACTTGCATTGCAATCCAACTTTGGCTTTTGTCCCATCGGTCTTTAATGCCTAGAAGCTTACCCTACAAGTTTTCTGAATTCTCTTAGAAAACGACACTCTGTCCTTCAACATAATCCTCCCCTGGGCTGTAAATATACTTCACGATACCCCTGCCGGCTTTGTAATTCACTTGTAGCTCGGATGTCAATATGAGAAGCTCAAACTCCTCTCGTCTCAGTCTAGAAAAATCTCGGTTTCAACAAGAAATCTTGACATGTTTCAACTCTTATAAATTTTTTTATTATGGGCTCGCTATTTAGTGTCCGTTGTCCGTCCTTTCAACTTTCTGACTTGCTGGTTCAATCCCAGGAGAGGACAAATTTCTTTTTTTGTAATTAAATTAATATTTTGTTCTTGTTAATACCATTGATAATATGACTTTTTGACCGTCCGCTGGCTACTGACCAATCCCTAAAAATGACCATTGGCCAAATTGTCATCCATATTTTTTTTTTCGTTTTTGAATTGGTATATTAGGTTAACATTGATAATTACTCTATGCCCTCCCGTAGAAGGGCCTATACCTCTACTGATATGGGTCCCTGTGCCCCCCCTCCTACAAAAGCCTATGCCTCTACTGATGTGGGTTTTGTTTAAACCCAAACCCGTCCGCTCAGAAGCATTTAAATTTTTTCAACCCTAACCCGACCCGACCCAAAAGCGTTATAAATTTTTCAACCCAAACTCGACCCAAAATAAAAAAAAAGTTACTACTGTAAAATTGATTTTAATGGCTTTAAATGGCAACAAACTATTTTCTCCCCCAAAAAGAGGTCAAAACTTTATATGTCTGTTATCATTTCCGAAGATAGGGATATACATAGTCAAATTAGTTTCTAATTAAAATTGCCTATAAATAGCGCTTATTAGTTAGAGTGTACTATTAAGTTTATTGCAGCACTCATGAAAAGAGTTAGTATTATCTTCTTCAAAATATTAACAAACCCATAATTTATTTTACATATAAAATGCAGATATTCTTACACCTTTGCTAAATCAAAATGAGTCTCTCTGTATTAGAGACCTACAACAACCCTGCTTAGGACAGTCATATACAAAACCATATATGCCAATACTATAAAAACATTAAGTTATAATGTTTTTAATAAAGTTACTTGGCTTCTTTGCTTTTCCATTATAATAAATCTTTTAATTTATTGATATTTTATTAGAGAAACTCTAAGAATAGACATAATCTATAATTAAAACTGATAATGCGCGTTAAACATTGAATAATGAATTAAATAAGGTGGAAATGTAATTTAATCTACCTTCTTATTTTAATAAACATCGAATAATAATGAATTATAGCATTATAAAAACAAATCTTTGTTTATAATTTATAATACACAAATAAAAATCTAATTGATTCTGTGACGGGCTTTTTGCGGGCCTTAAATATATCTAGGCCCGGCCCAAGCCCGTTAGGTTATATTGCGGCCCGTCCAGGCCGGCCGGGCCAGTTGTTTTGTTTTAGAAGCCCGTCCAAGCCCGGCCCACGGGCCGGGTTTTTAGGCCCGTCCGCGAGCAGGGCCGTGCAGGTCTCTATTCCTTATATAGTCCCCATCGTTCGAATGTGACAAATAGGTTCTAAAATTTTGAGTCGTTTTTTGAAAAATGCGAAGTTACTTGAGGCTACCATATATTAGCTGTCCGACTTGTCTGCCCAAATTATATATTTATCCGTCAAGCATGAATTAATGGGAGGTTTCAAGATTTTTACTTGGAACTCTCTCAATAAAAACTCATTAATTTAACTCTACACTATATAGAAAACATTATTATAAAAAACAAGTTATCGAATCATTTCTCCGTGTGATTTAAACTTAGATTATTAAATATTTAAAAATAAAAGAATAATAATGACGATGTAGAATTTATAATTTAAAACCATGATAAAGTAAAGGATTTCAAAAGAGTTATGGTGATTAAAAAAACTAAATGTAAAATTAAAATTTCAAATATTGTCCAAAAAATATAACCTTTACTACACATAGCATATCAAGAAAAAGCAATAAATGGCCAATTATTTTTTCTTCGAAGAAAATGTTGCTCAAAGTAACTTATAATTAATTTATTTAGATGGACATAAAATGAAATCTTTAAAAGAAATAATTCTTGCGTCACAAAAGTAATATATTTGGCCCATTTTAAATAAATGTATTATTGTGGACCTAAGTTGGCCATGATGCAATATTTATACATTTTGCATAAAAAATGGCAATATTATTTGCAGTTGCCAAGGCAAACTTAAAACTGACCCTGTATTAATTTAAGAATTAGATTTTTAAGCCGCTTTATTGTCAACATATTAAAAAATTGCATTTTCTTACCTCATTGCAATTTTCGCTATATAAATGGCAATTTATTAACTAGAGGTATGCTTAAATATTATCTTAACAACATGCTGAAGCTCTTCCTTATTTTTAGTTGCTTATTAATTGTATTGTATGCAAGAGTAATTCCAAGTGGGATCAATAGTAAATACTTTATTCCATAATTTACTAACATTTTATAGTATTTTTTACCATAATATTTGATTATAATACATTTAGTAATGGAATATATGTTTTATATTAAAACTAAGTGTATAAATTAATTGGTTATACGCTAAAATTTGTTATTAACATTAGATGCCAGTTTATCAATTACTACGACAAAAACGATGCATGTCTATGATTCACTTAAGAGAAAATCTGATAAAAATCTGTCTTTAGATCATGAAATTAGCAATGACAAAGCAACCATTTTAGATCAGTACAGTGTAAGAAGCTATTTTTGAAATTTAATAATCTATTAAGTCTTTTTTGGCATAACGATAAGAATTAAATAACATTAATATTCCTCAACATTTAATTTTTTTATAAATTGTTAGGGAGAAGATATAGTTCGAAATGCCGAAATGAAACAAAACTCTAACAGATATGTGAGAAGTGCTCCTAAAGTCCATGTGCCACCTTAAATGTATTGATTTATAAAACGTTGGACTATATTTTACATACAATCTTATAAATTGAAATCTATGTAATGTTTCATATAATTAATTTATAGAAATAATAAAAAAAAGCTTATTGTTATTTAACCTGATTAATTGAACAATGGGTCTCTCTGGTCTAGCTAAGTTATAACCTCGCTGATCTAACTTACTTATCGCAAAATTGTCTCTTTTTGGCGTTGTTTATGATTAAAACTCTATCTCCCTGGTTATTGTTATTGAAATTTCGGTATAAAATTAACTCTAATTCGCACCTTCTCCCTTTTTTGCGAGCATTGTCTGGATTAATAACTGATATAATCTCAAGCAACAAGCATATATGTCAATGCATATAATACTTCGTTAAACCTTAAAACTACCATCTTCTACCAAAAGTCGACAAACTATGTCTGGTATTTAGATGACGCCACTTTTGGCGGCACTTTCAAAATTTAAAAATAGACACAAATAATCATAACTCTAATTAACACGCCATCTAGGACACAATTTATATTAGAAACTAGTTTCACTAAATTATCCCTCTCTTTTTAAAATTAGACTTGAAAATAAAAACATACATATTACGTTTTCGCTCTTATTGGAATTCATCAGTGTGCCATAGTTAATTTTCTAGTCACATAGTAATCGAGATAGATATATAAAAGGACAAATTAGATTGAGTTCACGTTTATGCTGTTTAAGGCTAAAACTCTATAACCATGTGCGTAGCCAGCATTGGGATTAGAGGGGGGGGGGGGTAATAATGATTTATAGAGGCACAAAATGATCATTTAGAAATTTTAGCCATAATTTTATTAAATTTCATCAAATTTTTCTATTTAGAGGGTGGCAGCCGCCTCTCCCCTTGGCTACGCTCTTATCTATACCCCCCATCTCGATTAAATGAGAATGTCAATTTAGAAGTTAATATACCACAATCATATGCCCTAAAAAGTTCAAATGCAAATTTGGTGTCGCGGCCATTATGCGACGCCAAACTTGCATTGCAATCCAACTTTGGATTTTGACCCATCCGGTCATGAATGCCTAGAAGCTTACCCTAACAAGTTTTCTGAATTCTCTTAGAAAACGACACTCTGTCCTTCAACATAATCCTCCCCTGGGTTGTAAATATACTCACCATACCACTGCCGGCTTTGTAATCCACTTGTGGCTCGGATGTCAATATGAGAAGCTCGAACTCCTCTCGTCTCGGTTTAGAAAAATCTCGGTTTCGACGAGAAATCTTGACACGTTTCGTCTCTTATAATTTTTTTTATTAATTGCTATGCAATTTATGGGTTCGCTTTTTTGTGTCCATTGTCCGTCCTTTCAACTTTCCGACTTGCTGGTTCAATCATTGGAGAGGACAAATTTTTTTTGAATTAAATTAATATTTTGTTCTTGTTAATACCATTGTTAATATTTGGCCGTCCGCTGGCTACTGACCAATGAAAAAAATGACGATTGGCCAAATAGTGATTCGAAATTTTTTTTTTTCGTTTTTGAATTGGTATATTAGGTTAACACTGATAATTACCCTATGCCCTCCCGTATAAGGGCCTATGCCTCTACTGATATGGGTCCCTGTGCCCCTACAAAGGCTTATGCCTATACTGATGTGGGTTCGAATCCCGGCGAGAGCTTATTTAATTAATATATTGTTCTTGTTAATACCATTGATAATATGACATTTTGGCCGTACGCTGGCTACTGATTAATGAAAAAAATGACCATTGGCCAAAGTGAGATTAAAATCGATTTTTTTTTCTTGAGTATAATTATAGGCTAGTTATTTGGCTGTCTCCTAACCATTAGAAAAGATCATCACTGGCCAAAGTGATGGAAAATTTGTATAAATAATTAACTAATTATTTTGCATTTAATACCCCCCTATTCTCGCCCATAAATTGCATAGCAAATATGCTACTTTTATACGGAGTATAGATGAGTTTCGCTCCCCCTTCTCTTCCTCCTTTTCCCCTTCCCACGAGGGATGAAGGCCCGAGTTAATATCTTAATTTTTCTCCTAATTTATTTAAAATTTATATAAATAAAATTATGAAAATCAAAATGGCGCACCATTTTTTATTTAACCTGTATAAATGTGTCATTAGCATATTTGAACTAGCTAAGACCCTTAGTTAGCATTGACAAAAATAATGTTTTTAGTTAAATAGGAATAGTTGTAGCCATCTGAAATAACCATGAGTTTGTTCCTAAAAAAATCATTGCTTGTTTATTGTAGTGTTATAGAAACCTTAAAGGTTCGGGTGGATACTTTTTATCATTATTCATAACATAGCGAACACATTACAACGTTTTGAAAATAACAATAAAAGTAGCATTGTTACTGGTAGGAAGAAGAGTTTTGAAGTTTTCAATAAATTACACAAATATAATGTTTCCAAAAACTGAATGAATCCATTATATTGTAAGACCCCGTCCCAAATATTTACGTCTTCTATTTTTTAAATAACAAAGCCACAAATTATTTTATTAATAGAGCTTATGCTCATGTATTTTAGTATAGTGCAAATCGCAAAGAAAACTCAGTGGATTACAGGGCACTTGCCAATTCAACCTTTATAATGTGAAAGGTAAGGCAAATAGCAAAACAAATGCATAATGTGATTTATGACTTGAGAATTTCAGAGGTGTACCATGAATTCAGGCTTTACTTCTGGTAGTCACATAACCTAATATAATGCATTTGAAAGCAATGGTTTGGCAGGCAGAGAAGCATTAGGGTGCTCTAAAATTTTTTAGCCGTTGTAGTTAAATTTACATAATTATTTGGATTAATTAACTACCGATCAATTATTATCAGTGAGGATTAAAATATATAATGTAGAACTGTCAATCCGCTTATAAATTGTTGCGAAACTTGAAGATGCTTTAGGAATATTTACTACTTTATCAAGTTTATATGTTTTTGTCATATTTTAATGCTAAGAATATAAATATGCAATAAATATATTCAAAAATTATTTACATGTCTTAAGGCCACTCATATTTTTTTCAACGAGCTAAAATTATTAAAATTTGGAGTGGGAAATTACCCAATATCAAAAGTATTCTAATAATATTAATTTATTTACACTTAACATTTAAATGTAAATTACAAATAAAAAAGCACAAATAAATTTACTTTACTCTATTATGATCAGGATGATCAATTAATAAATTTTAAAGCCGAGATCTCGCCGATAAAATTTCGTCTCGTAGTTGAAATTCTCGTCTCAATCTCGACCCGATTTTTCATAGTCTCAGACAAGATCGAGATTTTTCGCAAAATTTTCCGCATCACTATAGACGAAACACCATTAGGGGTAAATTTCGTTCTGTATAAAATAGCACAAAATGGATTGAATATTTAAAACGAGACGACACAACTTAGTAATACCATTAAAAAGGGCTAAATGCCAGATATGAAAACCCACCCATTTTAATATCACACCATTGACTGCAGTTTATATAATAAGAGTTTCGCCGATTTTGCAATCAAAAAGTAATAATTAACAAGATATAGACAGTTCCGTCTAATTCCTCTTCCTACGGATTTATAAAAACTTGTAGATTAGCAGGGAAGTTAAATACAAGTTGACGTGGAGCTAGGTACATTTTTAAGTGAGTAACCATCCAGCGACAGTCAAACCTACATTCATTTGAAAGGCCATTTCTAGCCTAAAGCGATGTTTTATTGGAATTGCCAAAACGGAGGAATGCTTCAAATTGTGCGTATGTTTCGATTTGAGTAAATGGGTAAAGGACACTATGACGATCGAATGAACCGTTCTATTCGATATTTGAGCTCAAGAAAAATGGCATCACATACACTATCCGGAAAGATAAACATTTTTTTCGCATGAACAAGAACGGCTGACTATAACAAAACGTGGACAATCACAAACGGGAGTGGGACGACAATCCCAGAATCAAAAAAAAAGTGGTCCAAAATTTCCGAAAGAGCCAAGTAAGAATCGTCTTAGGCTTTCGAGAGGAACCTTGTAACCCATAGAATACCCAACAACCTGTAGAAAAGGGGAAACTATAGACACAGTGTTGATGATTGGATAGGACCTAGTAATGTTAACTTGAAATTGCGACAATATAAAGAGGAGTAATATATGTGATTGCACTATATATGTTGCTGTTTACGTATCCCTAAAATAGTCCACATCGTTCGAATGCGACAATTTGCTTTTGAATCGTTTTTTTTTAAATATGAAGTTTGAGCGACCAAATATTCGCTGTCCGACTTGCCAAGCCCAAACTATATAATTGTCTTTCAAACTAAAAAATGGGAGATTTAAGACTTTTACTTGGCTCTCTCAAGAAAATCTCATTCGTATTACCTTTAAATTATATAGTAGATATTATTATAAAAAACAGTTATCGAAATCATTTTTCCATTTGATTGTAATTAGGATTACTTTATATTTTAAAATCAAAAAATAATAATAAAAATGCGAAATTTATATTAAATATTTGACGAAAGCATATTAAATCAATGGATTTTAAAAAAGTTATGATGATCAAAAAGACGAAGTCATTTAGTATTTACATTTGCATGGCCAAGTAAATTTAAAATTTTGTATAAAAAACATAGCTTTTACTATACAGAGTATACTGAGATAAAGCAATAAATGTTCAACTATTTTTGCGTCAAAAAATTGCTGCTTAAAAGTAACTTATAATTTTAATTTATTTAAATGGACTTAAAATAAATTCTTTTAAGACAAATCATTCTTGCGTCACCAAAGTAATATATTTGGCCCATTTTAAATAAATGTATTTTCGTGGACCTAAGTTGGCCATGATGCAATATTTATACATTTTGCATAAAAAATGGCAATATTATTTGCACAATGTTGCCAATACGTAAACTTAAAACTGACCCTGTACTAATTTAAGAAAATTAGATTTTAAGCCGCTTTATTGTCAACACAGTAAAGAATTACATTTTCTTACCTCATTGAAATTTTCGCTATATAAATGATAATTGATCAGCTAGAGGTATGCTTAAATATTATCTTAACACCATGCTGAAGCTCATCTTTGTTTTTAATTTCTTAATTGTATTGTATGCAAGAGTAATTCCTAGTGGGATCAATAGTAAATACTTTATTCGATAATTTCCAACATTTTATAATATTTTTTCTTACAATAATATTTGCAATATTATGTATTTAATATTGAAATGTATGTTTTATAGTAAAGCCAAATGTATAAATTAATAAATTATAGGGTAATATTTGTATTAAATTAAATTAGATGCCAGTACAATAACTACGACAAAAAGAATGCATATCTCTGATTCACTTAACAGGAAATCCGATCAAAATCTGTATTCGAATCATGAAATTAGCAATGACAAAGCAATCATTTTAGAACAGCACAGTGTAAGAAGCTAGTTTAAAATTTATAATTTTATATTTTTTTTTGGTAGATACGATAAGTATTAAATAACTATCAATAATCTTTTTGAACATGTTAAATTTTTTTTATAAATTGTAAGGGAGAAGATATAGTTCGAAATGCCGAAATGAAACAAAACTTTAACAGATATGTCAGAAAGGCTCCTAAAGTCCATGTGCCACCTTAAATATATTTATAGAACATTGTATACTATATTTTACATACGCTCTTATAAAATCAAATAAATAATATGTTTTACATAATTAATTTTTATAAATAATAAAAATAAGCTTACTTTTATTTCACCTGTTTATTAATTGAATAAAACATTTAGTCATATCTAGCAATCCTGCAAAGTAATGCTAAGTTTGGGTCACTTTGGTCGAGCTTAGTATAACCTAGCGGAACTGATTTACTTTTCGCAATTCTATCGCTATGGCTTTGTTTATTATTATAACTCTATCTGTCCTTAGTTATTATTATTAAAATTTTCGTAATCAATGGCGCAGCTAGGGGTGACAAGTGGACCAATGTCCCCCCCCCCCCTCAGGAGTTAAATCCTGGAACCTTTGGCCCCAGGCAATTATTTAATATATCGTATTTTAATTAATATTATTTTTTTTTAGTTTTCTAACAATTGAATTTTTCTATTGAGTGAATTATTTATATTAAATTTACGCTTTGTTATTTATTAACAGGCAATGAAAAAAGGCGGGCAATTATACTTCACTTATTTTTATATGCTTCAAACAACAGCTTAAATTAAATATGTATGGTGTATTATTTGGGATTGGGGCGATATTATATTGTTATAAAGACAGTGGCTATATAATTTTACTAATGGTGTTATTTACAAAAATTAACATTTTTCTTGTCATTTTACCCGTTCCATTTAGGGCTTTAATTGATTTGTACAAGCTCACTAAACGCATATAATTTTATATAGCCTTAATAGAATCCTTGTAATTACATAGTTCCGTTGTTATTAAACTATATGCATTTTTTATTAGGAATAAAATTATCCGCAAGCTTCTGCTTTAAAAGATACTAACTAATACAACCTAGCTGGCTCGGGTTGTGCAGAGATATAAGTAGCGCCTCTGAGCCCGTTGCAAGATAACATTTTGTGTATTATAAAGTATAACAAAGGTGTGTTTTTAAAATGTTTTATACTAATTTTTAATTATTTGATGTTTTTAAATTACTAAAGATAAAAATGTAATTTTCTCATTACACATTTCATCATTATCTCAAAACGCGCATTTTAAATTGATAAGTGTTAATTAGGGACTAATATAGACGTGGTCCACTCCAATTAAACCCATAAAAATCTATAAACTTTAGAGTAGGCTAGTTTGAAATTTATAAAAGTATAATTATTTTCATCATTGTTATTAACACCTTTAACATATATTTTTTTATTCAATAGAAATTATTACAGTCCAATATTAAAAATGCGGAATATGCAATGTTTTTGTATTCGGGCTCGGTTTGCGCTTTGCAAGAAATTAGAGCAGCGGGCGGGCTGATTGACCTAAAGGAGCCCGTTGGTCTCTCATTTTGCATGCTCATGTGTAAGACGAAGGCAAACGAAAGAGGGAAATTTAAAATTTGGGAACATAAGATTGATATGAACTTAAAAAGGTACGAGTAAAAGAAATTATACATATGACTAGCTGTTATTAAGTTTGACAAATGGCTATGGAAAAGGTTTTTTAAGTCTCCATTGACCCTTCCCTTCTGGTGTAAATTTTAAGTTCGGCCCAACCCTCCTCCCCCCCCCCTTCCCCACAAGAAAAAAAAATGCTAGCTACGCCACTCGTAATAGATTAATTCTGATTTGCACCCTGTCTATCACGCCAAAGAGTTTTTGTCATTATTGTATGCATCCGTATAATTATAAAATTGATATAAACATATCTCATATAGTAAGTCTAAGTGTGTATGTCAATGCATCACACTCCGTTAAACCTTAAAACTACGGCCTTCTAGCAAAAGTTGGTAACGACTTAGGGGCTAGATAAAGGCCTGTGGTTTCAATCCAAACAGTGCTGTTGCTAACTTACCCTTGGGGGTAGAACTTAATTTCATGCCCTTTTGTTTAAGGTCCCTTGTACGTCTGTACTAGGCTAAATTCGCTTTAAACTCCAAATTTATAAGGTCTATAATAGTATTATGTTTCCCTTGGCTTCAATCTATTGACGATCAAAATTTGGTTTTTGAAATTAATAAAATTGGTAAAATATAACGATGATATTTTGAAACTATTTCTCTTCTTCTTCTTAAACAGTTATTTGGTCCCACATTCGTGGGGTTTGTTTGATAAGTTTCTTCCATCTTGACCGGGTGAGTGCCATGTCATGACTAATCTCTTTAGTTTTCATAACTTTATCGACTTGCCCTTTCCACGTGACACGGGGTCGTCCACTTCTTTTCTTCCCCGGTACCTTTTTATCCAGTACTTTTCGATTTACGTCATCCGTGTCCCCTCTTAGTATATGCCCATACCACCTTAGCCGATTTTTGTTAATCATGTCCGCCAAAGGTTGAATACTAAATTTTGTCATGAGAAAGTCATTCGTCATATGGTCGAGTTTAGTATACCCCAAGCTCCACCGTATCATTCTCATCTCTGTGGCTTGTAATAGCTTTCCTTCCGTGGTGTTTAATGCCTATGTTTCACTTCCATAGAGTAACACCGGTCTTACGATGGATTTGTAAGTTTTGCTTTTAAACCATATTGGCATTTTCTTTTCGCACATTACACCGGATATACTTCTCTTTTAGCCATCCTTTTTGTATCTGGGCATTGACTTCCGATGCGCAACCTCCTTCTTGATGTAGTATCGAGCCCAGGTATGTATATCTGTCTGCTTTGGGGTACTTTAGATGGTCATCCAGCGATGGGTTGCCTGTGCCGTTCATTTCCATGTATACCGTTTTTCAATCGTTGATCTTTAAACCAGATCCAGCTAAGCGCTTTGACCACTTTTCGGCTTCTTCGAAAACTTTCCCCCTTGTTTCCTCTCATAGTACTATATCATTGGCATATAGCATACATCATGGTGATGACTTTTGAATGTCTCTCGTTATCGTGTCTTTAATTATATTAAATAAAGGGACTTAAAGCAGATTTTTGATGTAATCCAATTTTAACCCGAAAAGGTTTAGAGTCTCCAACTGTCGTTTTAACGCAAGAGTTTGAGGCTTCATAAATATTTTTCATAAGCCATATATATGCGTCAGGGATATTTTGTTTCCTCAGGTACCACTTTTTAAATCGCGGGGGACCGTGTCATAAGCTTTTTCCAAGTCGATAAAACCATATGTAGTTCTTTCCTCTTTTCACCATAATTATCCATCATTTGTCTTAGTGCGAAGGTTGGGTCGATTGTGGATTTGCCGACCACAAATCCGAATTGGTTAGCCGATATTTTCACCTCGTTTTTCAGCCTCGTAACTAAGATCTTTTCCATAAGCTTCAAGGAGTGGCAAGTTAGCTTGATACCTCTGTAATTGCCACAGTCCTGAGGGTCTCATTTGCCTTTAAATAAGGGTATAATCGTGCTTGCTCTCCATTGATTAGGAATTCGCTCTTTACCAAAATCTTGTTAAGAAGGTTCGTCATGGTGGTAACTCCTTCTTCACGACATCCGAGCAATGCTTCCATAGGTATTCCATCTGGGCCATTTGCTTTTCCTTTTTGCATCTTGTTCATTTGTGTCCTAACTTCATCCTCCTGAAAGAGTTCGACCATACTTATATTTGGCTCAATTTTGAAAAGGAAATTTTTGTCATTTGCAATTTTCATAAGTTTCTTAAAATATCCTTTCCACCTTTCTATCACTTCTTTCGGCTTGAATAAGGATTGACCCTTCTCGTTTTTGATACATAATAAATCTCAGACTTAAAATATCCAATTTTAAATTAAATCATACCCTTATTTATAAAAACATTCTAATATTTATATTTTTAAGCTAAATTTTAATCAGGAACACCTCAACAACCTATTTATTTTTTTTCTAATATTTACACTGAAATAATTAAACACTACCTACGGCGGTCCCAGGTCCATGTGCAAAATGTGGAGGATTGGCGTCAGGTCGAAAGCCGTCTATATAACCTCATTTTAAATCATAATAATTTCAAATCAATTTTACAACAGAAAGCTAAGGCCCACAAACGAAGCGCAAAACATACCTCGCCCGTGCTATGTGAAAATACATTAGGGCTATTTCCCGACTCACAACAAAGGCGGTTAAGGAAATCAGTTGTGGATAGAATTTAGATAACGTACTGGAATGTGGGAAAGTTGATGGGAAAGAGCATCGAGGTCGCACAAATGTCAAAAAAAGGTACACATCGCCTGCCTACAAGAGACGAGGTGGAACGGGACCAAAGCTAGGGAGTTAGAAGAAAAATACAAACTATTCTACAGTGGGGTAAATTGTAGAAACAGGGTCAGTCTCTCTTGGGCGAATCGTTCAAGGCTAAGATGGTGGAAGTCAAGGATTGTTCAGACAGGTTAATGTGGGTGAAGATTGCAGATCAAGGGGGCCTCCCAACGTTATGTGCTCGTATGCTCCCCAAGTTATAAACTCCCCAAGTTAGTGTATGGAATTAGGGGAAAAACATATTTTCTAGAATTCAATGGAAAAGTAATAAAAGGAATCGGTTAGGAAGAGAAGGTAATTATTGGAGCGGATTTTAACGCGCATGTAGAGAAAGATCGTTTCGATTATGAACTAAGTCATTGAAGCTATGGGAATGACCTGAAGAAAATAACGTCTCCGTAGTCCGTATCCCAAGCAAACGCGAAAAACATATTGTGACTTAAGAAGCATTATAGCAAATTGACTATTTGCTCATACGACAAAAGGATTTATGCAGGATCAAAGATTCAATTAATATCGGGAAAAGAAATAGCCAGGCAGCATTGTCTACTTGTTATGGATCTTGAATGAAAAATGATTCCTGAAAAGAAAGGTTTATGAACCTGGACTTTAATAGGAAAGTAAGGATACCTGACGAGGGATAAATCAGCCGGTCCGGATTAATTTTAGAATGTTAGTCCTATTAGGCTGAGTCGAAGGTTATGAATTTCATAGCAACTTTACGAAATTCGCAAAACAATATATCTTCTACCTACTATCTTTTAATATAATATTCTATACATAGTCAATACCGAAATACATGCTTAATTTATATCTTTCATTTAATCAATTTAATTTAATTTTAATTCTTATATTTAAAGTTGATCTAAGCGACTTAAAAAATGTGAAATACATCAGCAAGAGAATATTTTAATGTTTTGCTAGAAAACATTAGACCTTTAGCGGTGTTCAGACAGGTTAATCAGAGTAAATATTGCAGATCAAGGTGGTCTCCTAACCGTTATGTACGCCAATGCTCCTTAAACTGGGTGTATTGAATAAGAGAAAGACATATTCTTCGATTCATTGGAAATAATATTTGGGGCGGATTTCAACGCCTACATAGGGAAAGATCGCCTCGGGTATGAATGAAATCATGGAGGCTAAGCATGGTCTGAAGAACAAAGAAGGGCAAAACTTCCCAAAATATTTTAAGCATACGACATGCCGATAGTTATCACCTATTTTCAAAAAAAACGCGAAGATCATATTGTGACTTATAGATGTGGGAAATATTTTCGTCAAATTTACTATCTGCTCATACGGCGAATGTACTATTGGAGTATCAAGGATTGCAAAGTAAGACCGAGAGAAGAAAGTGCCAGGCAACATGGTCCACTTAAGGAAGAAAATAGCGACCATTAGATTCACCTTTCATTAAAATTAACGACAAATTTACAATCCGTCTATACTTTGCCTTCATATTAATGACGTCTTCAAAACGATTTTATGTGTTAGATATATTAACATGAGATAAAATGCTTTAAAAGTCAATACTACTTCGTGATTTTTTAACTGAATTATGCAAAATGTACATAAATTTTCCGCGATAATTATGTCTTAAATTAAATTAACAAATTTTTCATGTACAATAGGAAGAGTATTCGTGGCAAGGAATTAATGGAATGCATTTGCTGTTTTTAATAATATGTTTCTCTTTCGATAAATCCTCCCCTATTGTGACGAATGACCCATCTTCTTAGTTCGTCATATACGAATATTAATATGCTGAATGGTAGTGGGGGCAGCCACCAGAAAAATCTAAATTTATGATTAAATACTTAATATTATAAATTTAGGATTAAATGTTTTGTAAAAACAAATTTTTTTTTGTAAATATACTTTAATAAGCAATTAATTGCCTATAGATAAAGAAGATGGATTAGTTCATTTAAGTTTTTACTTAATGGGATACATCTTTAGCCCTTTGTCCGTGCCTGGGCAGTATGACAAAAAGGCAGCAACCGCCGTTTCAAATACGAGCCCAAAGTTTAGAACATAATTTCTGACAACAAAATAAAAACAATTTTGAAAAACAACGATGTTTATATAATTTTGCGAATAAAATAATTTAGCATAATTTGTTATAATTACCCCATCCCTTGTGTGAATAAAGAATTAATTCGGGTTTTGCATATGATCAGATCTGCCCATTGCACTATGACTATCGATATGAAGAATGCTGTGTGGCAGGTATGCTCTAAAATTTTGCGCTGTTCATAAGTCTGCCAGATAGCAGTATATATTGAATCCTTACGTATTGCTTAAATTGTAACATTGTATTAAATAATGTTATACTACTTGCAAAGAATCGTCTTCAATGTCTTCAAAATCAAAACTTAACGTGCCAAAACTACTTCAAAAACACTGATAAAAATTTCTTAAATTTATTAAAACATACTATGATTTGTTATTTCATTATATATTTGGCTGAAAATTGTCGGGTTAACAAAAGAACATATAAATCATAGATCGCTAGGCGCTATCGGCCATCATTAAAGTTTTATAGTAAGTTGCATCGCATACTATACCCATTCCTGTCCATAAGAATCCGGTAGGTCATTAATAGCGCCGCTGTCCCAAGATTTTCTTATACCGAAAAGATGCTTTGGCCAAAATCCATTTTCTCCCATTATTACGAAATAAACGAAAAATCCTGCACACGCTTGAATCATTCCCACTTGACCATACGCCACGCTTATTAACCTTTATAATGCAAAGTAAACGTTCAAAATCACGCGAATCAATCAATTTTTTAATTAATTTATTCGTAATTTCGAATATATATAAATCTGCTCCAACAATAATTCTTAAAATATCACACAATAGAAGTGACTATCTTTCAAATCTTTAGAAAAGTTTTATAGGATTCCATAAAGAATGACATGGGATTGGTAATTCAAATTTTTATAAAATGATTAACAAACTCAAATTTTATATTACCTTTCATTGACTAATTTGTCGTATTTAGGGTTGCGCGGTTTTCTCAACATTATATCACTCTCCGCTTTTTCGTAAGCCAATGATATTGCTGGCACCTAGGGGAAATTCAACATTATATAAAATAATATAATAGCATTGCTCTTGTTTGTTTACAAATTAGCTCACCATTTTAATGTCAAGTCGATCCTAAAATATAAAAATTGAGTTTATTTTATTGTTATGATTAACTAGGGTATCTGTCTTTTTTCTATTATTAAAAGCTTTTAATTGTAAATCCCAATTCTAATTTATTAAAAATTATTATAAAATGTATGTGTTTAACCATAAAATGAACTTGCCATATCGGTTCCTAAATCGATGCACAATATGGTAACAGTTCCTAATGCCAAGGGTATTCCGGCTATGATGTAGAAAAGGAAAGGACTCATCTCTGGGATTTTACTCGTTAGGGTGTAAGCTATCGACTTTTTCAAATTATCAAAGATCAGCCGGCCTTAGATGGTATTAAAAGAAAGAATCAAAAATAATACTCAGAATTAATACATTTTCCAAATATATCTCATTTGTATTATCCGAAATCAAATATTGTTGAAATCTAACCTTCTTCAACACCGGTTACAATGGAAGCAAAATTATCGTCCAATAGAACGATGTCTGCTGCCTGTATGCTAACGTCACTACCCTCTATACCCATGGCGACACCTATAAATAAATAGATAAATCAATAAAAATAAGAAATGAATGAATGAGCTTTACCTATATCAGCCTTCTTGAGGGCTGGTGAATCATTAACTCCATCACCCGTAACAGCAACTATAGCACCTTGTCGTTGGCAACCTTCCACTATGATAAGCTTTTGTTGGGGCGATGTTCGAGCAAATACCATTTCTGGATGAATTCTCAGGGCTTCATCTAGTTCTTCGGACGACATATCTCTGAGCTGACTACCGTGGATCACAGCCGCCTTTGCTTCACTAAGCCATAAAAAATTCGAATATATATAATAATTATGACTAGTAAAAAACGCGAATTATATAAGAGATAATTATAATTTTTATGCCATCTAGTGCAATTTCAAATTATTAATTTAACATATGACTGAAATTGATAAAAAACATATAACGTTTACGCTCTCGGGGCTCCTCAGTAGGTCATAATTTTATAGTCACATACGAATCGAGATAGATAAGACCAAATTAGATTGAGTTTCTTTTTATTTGTTGTGTAAATAATTATTTTATAAAAAAACAATAAAAACAACAGGTTGATCTACAATTTGTACGCAAGACAACTGAAAACTTACCTACACACTTGATTGCGCTTTTAACTTTAAGCTCATAAGTAAAATATTTTTTTTTTGAATCGACATGCTTTATTAAAAAAAGTATTAAATATAAAGTGGAATTAATACAAAGATACAAGAACGAAAATATATATAAAAAAAATGATTAAAACACATTATCCGTTTCTTCATCTTTAAGAATGGGCATTGAATCCATCAAAGAATAAAAATTGGATTTAGCAATGGCAATTGATTGTCTTAGTAAGAAACTATTCGATATTTTAGAAGAAGGCGAGCGTTTATTGAGTTCTTAAAAAAATTTAATGCGCTCTTTCCGAACGTCCCTGAGCACGACGAGACGATAGGAATAAAAACGGAGGTTTCAGATGAAGCTGAATATTTTAAGGATTTGCGATGCTCTGCCGATCCTAGGGGGTCGTGAGTATCGTTGGAGGGGGCTAACAGGTCAATACAGGTGTAGTCCCATTTTAAGAAAAGGCCTTTGTCCCATGGTATAAGTGACGAACCGTCAGGACGCATCCGCCCTTCGAGAGAGGGATCTGACGGTTCAAGGATGGAAGGAACTTTTGCCCGTTTGAGGGCATCTTGAAGCAGTGTATTTATTTTTTGGTGCCTACTATACCGGCTTTTGTTAAATTTAAAATGCAGAGGGTGACGCGCTTCCTCATCTACAAGTGAATTACAAAGCCGGCAGGGGTATGGGGACGTGTATTTACAGCCCAAGCGGAGGGCTATGTTGAAGGACAGGGTAGGATTCTCTAAAAACATTCCCGAAAACTTACTAGGGTAAGCTTCAAGCCATTCATGACCAGATTGGTCGAAAGCCAATGACCTAAGATTGCAATGCTGTTTGGCGTCGCATGTCGAGAGAAGGTAAGCAACGGACCGCCAAACTTGCATCCAAGTCTTTTTGGGCATATGATTGTGGAATGTCAACTCCTAAATTGACATTCTCATTCCATAGAGATAAGGCTTGATTGATAGAGGGGTTGAGTGAGAAAGGGACAAGGTCGTTAATAGATTGTTTAAAAGAAAGGGAGGAGGAAATAAAGGCGGCTAAGGAAATCGCGGTTGGGGAACGAATACCTAGACCGCCGGATTTTGTGGGAAGAGTGGCCTGAAGCCAAGTATTCGTGTTAAAAGAAATATTTAAAATTAATTCAAGTGTGGATTTAAAAAAGTGTTCATAATTGTGTAAGACATCTTTAAATAAAAAAGCTTGCGTGGAGCGGAAGCAGGATAAAATTTTGCTAATGTTGTAATAATTTTTTATAATGCAAAAGGAATGATGAGAGGGCAAAGATTTAAAAATGTCTAATTTGGTTTTTAATGAAGAAAGGTTTTTGTCTAAAAAGTTTTTAAGGCACTCAGGGCCCCCGATAGGTGCGCCTAAAACGTACATATTGTCTTTATTAATTTTGGCAAAGTCAAAAAATTTTGGGTGAATATTATCCAAGTCAGAATATATTTCACTTTTAGAGGTATTTAAATTTTAAACATAAGTTTAAAGTGGGGAAAAAAGCATGTAATACATCTGGTGCTTGGACTAGGTTGTCAGGGGTGCCAACAAGAGTGGCGTCATCTAGATACCAGACATTAAGGGTGAGTTTACAATGTTTGTTAATTTCGTTAATTAGGTGATTTATAGCCAAGCAGAATAAAGGGGGGCCTAGGGGGTCTTGTTGGATCCTTTCTGCGGATTCAAGGAAGAATTCTCCAAATTTCAAAATCGAAGGACATCCGTAACTTGAAATGATGTAGTTGGTGTATTGGGGAAATAGCTTGATAAAATCGTTAATGAAGGCTGTGCGGCGAATGTTATTGAAAGCATTTTTAAAATCCAGTTTTATAAAGGAGTCACCCAGATGGAGGTGTTCCAGGGCTAAGCGTGCGGCATGGGTAGCTATTTCGCACCCTCCTTTGACCCCAAAGCCTAGTTGATGCGGAATTAAAGTAGGGGACAATATGGGTTTGATCGCCGAACAAATTAATTTAGAAATAATTCTTTGAAAGACACCGCCAATAGCGATAGGCCTGGCTGAATTGTCGGCCTTTCTTATAGCTAAAAGCTTAGCTCTAAAGACTATGGGTGTTATTTTTTTAGGTATACTCCCATTGACTAAAAGGTTACATAATTTGGTGAGTAAGTCTAGTAAGATGGAGGAGTTATTATTATCAATTGTAATAAGATCTTTTAAAAAACTAGTAAAATATTGTATTGCACGGGATTAATTGGCCAAAAATGACGAGTTAACTGACATCAAATATATATATATATTGGTTACGGCTTATGAGAAATATTTATATTTTTGGGTTAGAACGATTGTTATAGACTCTAAAGATTTGGGAGTGAATTTGGATTATGACAAGGCTTAGCTTTTAGTCTCTTTTTATTGAATATAATTATGGACACGATAACGAAAAACATCCAAAAGCCATCGCCATGGTGTATGCTAGTTGCCGATGATATAGTACTATGCAACAAAGTCTTCGAAGAAACCGAAAAGTGGCCGAAGCTTTTAGCTGAATACGGTTTAAAGGTCAGCGATAGAAGAGCTGTATACCTGGAGATTTACATCGCTAGATTACCATCGAGAGTACACCAAAATACAAGGTACATGCTTCGGCTCGATGCTACATTAAGAGGGAGGTTGCTCAAAAGGCGTCAATGCACGGATTCAAAAGCGGAGTACAACCGGTGTAATGTGCGACAACTAGATGCCATTTTGGTGAAAATCAAAGCTTACAAATCCATCGTAAGACCATTGTTAATGGGTATTAAACGCCACGGAAGAAAAGTTATTGCAAGCCACGGAAATGAGAATGATACGGTGGAGCTTAGGGTATACTAAGCTCTACCATATGACGAGCCTCAAGACCAAGATGAATATTATGGCGGACTTATTAACAAAAAGCGGCTAAGGTCGTATGGGTATATACTAAGAAGGGAGACGAATGATATCATCGGAAAGTACTGGAAATAAAGGTAAAGGGAAAAAGAGAAAGAAGACGACCTTGAAAACCCCACGACTGTGAAACCAAAAGCTTTATAAAAAGGAAGAAGAATATTTCCCTAAATAAGAGGCTAAAATATTAGAACAAACCTCACCCTAGTATTAATGGTATAGGCTCCCCCCCCCCTCTTGGTCAATTATTTTGGAAAAAAAACCCTGGGGCTAAACATTTTCTTGTTTTAAAATCGGTTGATACTAATCATTCTTGAAAGTATACTCTTACCTCTGATTTATTTGTGTTATTGATACGTCCAATCTTTTAGCAATTTCCTCCACTGTCATACTGTCTGGCGATATAATACCAACTTGGCGCGATATAGCCTCAGCCGTTATCGGATGGTCACCAGTGACCATTATAACCTGAACAAATATTAATGTCATTATAACCTAAGTAAATATTTATGGGGAAAAAGTTTTCTATGAATATTTAATAAGAATTACAATTAGTTAAAAGCAATATCGAAAGCTCAAGATAATTATCATATAATTCTAATATTATGAAATTTTGTTGAAATAAAGATTTATAATACGATTCCGGTTGGGGTTTTTATAAAGAGGGTCCGATTTACGACGGGTGGAAACCGCGAATCAAATAAGAATAACTCTAATTTATATGCCATCTAGGACACATTTTAAATTAGAGACTAATTTGACTAAATTATCCCTATCTCTTTTAGAATGTGACTTGAAAATAAAAACAGACATATAACGTTTTCGCTCTTATTGGAGTTCATCAGTATGCCATAGTTAATTTTCTAGTCATATAGTAATCGAGATAGCTATATATAAGGCCAAATTAGTTTGCATCAACATATATTCAGTGGGATTACATTTGTAAATTAATATATAATGCATACATTTTGCATACAATAATTTTTATCAACAACCCACTCGTATAATTTTCTACTTTTGTTAATAGTATAACTAGAAAATTTTTAGCGCAATAACTTTTGCTAACTTTGATGCCTGCGCTGCGACACTTTGCTACTGCATCTGGCACGGCTGCCCTAGGTGGGTCTATCATAGAAATCAAGCCGACAAACCTGAAACCGGCTAAGGGAAAATTTATGTTTTCATCATCAAAAGGGTACCCCCTTGGAAATTCTTCTAGCGGTAACCAGTAATGACAAAATCCTAGCACCCTTTCACCTCTACCACCCAATTCCGTGTAAGCTTCATTAAAATGGGCTTTTATTTTAGAGGTTATAGCCACTTCTATACCATCTAACAAAATAGTGTCACATTTCTCCAAAATAGTTTCCGGAGCCCCTTTCATAACTAATAAATACCTTGCATCTTTTGGCGCCTCGTGTATCGAAATCTATTCATTGTTTATATTTTTTATATATAGATTTTACCTAATAAAAATTTTTAACCAAAAAAAAAACAAAATAAAAAAATAAAAATTATAAAGATCTAAGTTATATATATTGAAAAGGTAAAATTAATGATTTCAATGCTCATCTCATCAAACTTATTGTCCTTAAAATCGTAAAGCAGTTTATTAAACAATAGGTAAAATAACATTGTTCATATAATAAAGAGCGTAAATTTTGGATATATGTAAATGTATTATACTTTAAAATTGCTATATGAAAAATCAAAATTTCTGATAATGTTCTTATCACAAATCAAATTCTAAACTTATGGCATGAATTTTTCCAAAACGAAATAATTATTTAAAAGTATAGAATAAAAATTAATGTTTTATAAGAATGAATGGACTTAAATTAATTATGGTTAGAATATATTTATTTAAAAATATCATCTAAACTCCCCGCATAAAATTTTGACATTCAAATTATATGAACGTATTACATGTTATGGTTAATGCGTGACAAATAATATGTTTTAAATGTGCTGGATTAAAATAAATGCCTATATATAAAACAGATTCTTTACATTAGAAACGAGATTAATATTAAAATGATAAATTTATTTATTACTTGATATTTATTTGCAGAATTAAACGGAATTTCAAACACTTTTCTGTATTGTGATCTTAGAGCTTCAACATCGCCATATGTCAATGTTACAGATTTTAGTAAAGCCTTTTCGGAAGCATCTCCCTCACATTTCCTGTATATAATTTTCTTTGGAAAATTTACACAAATTTCGAAATATATAAAACTAAATTTGTTTGGTATAAAACATCACAAAGAAGGCTAAGAGTCAAAAATGTTTAGGCATTATTGTTTAATAAATCGTTATAGTAAGTGGCATAGACAGGAGGGGATTCAGTAAATTTTGATAAATAATACAATTGCACAAAATAATGAGATTATATATATAGAATATTAAGCAAAATTTATTAACTTGACGTAACATTTATTTAAGTGGATATAATTTAATATAAAAAAGTTAAATAAAATTCTAATGTTCATTTATGACAAAAACCTGCGTTGTATAGGTATATCATTTTGACCGGGTATGTAGAATGCGCGATTGCATAAACCAGCAATAATTTCCAAAGCATCTCTAGTCTCATTAGGAACTCTATGTCCAGTCCAATCGGTAGCTTATTACATTTTTAAAAATTTGCTAGATCATGCAATTTTAATATTTTCTGCAAATTTTTGAATTATTCAAGTCTAGATATTAATTAAGTTAATACTTGGTTGGCATTAATGCTTTAATAGAATGCTTTGTATAAAGCATTTGGAAATATTTAATTTTACAAAATGTGCGTATATTTTCATTTGTTTTTATTTGCTTGTTATAATATAAACAGCTTTAAATGAGTAGTTACATTTAACGACCTGGGGTTGCTCCACTCTAAATCCAATTTTTTTTAAATTTATTAAAATTGTGGCTAAAATTTTGAAAAATTATTATTTTGCCCCTTCCTAAATCATTATTGCCCCCCTCTAATCCTAATGCTGGCTACGCCCAAGGACTTCTATGTTAAATGTATCAAAATTTGTAAAGGTTTGTTAATAAATTATTAAATTATTTCATATATACTTATTAAGTTTTCTTAAGGTATAAATTCAAAAATTCATAAACTTGAATAAACATTTGTTATTTATAGGACGCCAATTGAAATAAATTTTAAACCAAATTTTATATTTGTTGTCGAATAAATATGAAAAATTTAATAATCACCTATCTGATTTTCTGAAGTGTCAGCTTTCCATATTTGGTCATCGTACCACATATGAGCTACTGTCATACGATTTTGTGTCAGGGTACCCGTTTTATCCGAACATATGGTAGAGGTTGAACCCAATGTCTCTACGGCCTCAACATTTTTAACTAGACAATTTTTGGCGGCCATTCTTTTAGCCGTTAACGTCAAGCAAACCTGAGATTTTTAAATGTTTATTTGTTAATAAATTACTTACAAATTAGGTTATAACAATTACAAATGTTTTTAATGTTAGGTTTGGATTTCATTGTTTAAACTTTTATTAATGATATTATGCCTTAAAATGGTTATTTTTTTTTCTCTACTTTTATTTCTTCTTTTATAATAGGTCCCACAGTCATGGGGTTTATTTTGAGTTTCTTCCATCTTGATCGGGTAAGCGCCATGTCCCGACCTTCTTCTTTGTCCACTTGCCCTATCCTCTTTACCTCGCGACCTCCATGTCCAATACTTTTTCATTTACATTATTCGCATATTAGCCTTCGTGAATTAAGTCCGCTATAGGTGATAACGCAATTTTGGGCTGAGACTGTCATCATTTGGTGGAGCATAGTACTTTATGCTCCATCGTATCATTATCATTTCAGTGGCTAGTAATAACTTTTCTTCCATGGCGTTTAATGCCCATGTTTTACTTCGGAATAGCATTGGTCTTAGGATGGTTGTATGCTTATTTTTCAACCATATTTGGCATCTTCATGGCGCTTAATACACCGATTGTAGGTCTCTTCTCTTTTCCCCATTTTTATCCATCATTTGTCTTATTGCGAAGATCAGTTCGATTGTGGATTTGCCAGCCACAAATCCGAATGGATAGCCGAAATTGCCACCTAGTTTTTCAGCCTTGTTTTTAAGACCCTTTGTATTCAAGGAATAGCAAGCTAGCTTGATACCTCTGTGAATGCCACACTCGAGGGTCTCCTTTGCCTTTGAGTAAGGGTGTAATCGTGCTGGCTCTCCATTGATTGGGAATTCGCTCTTCTAGCAATATCTTGTTAAAGAAGTCCGTCATGGTTGTATGGTTGTGACTCCTTCTTTTAGGCATCTGACCCATGCTTCTATAGGAATTCCATCTGGACCATTAGCTTTACCTTTTTGAATCTTGTTAATTTGTGTCCTAACTTCTTCCTCCTGAAAGACTTCGACCATATTAATGTTTGACTTTATACCGGGAAGGGAGTTTTTGTAATTAGCAATATTCATAAGTTCCCTGAAATATCTTTTCTATCACTTCCTTCGCCTTTAATAAGGTTTGACCCTTCTCGTTTTTGACTATTTTAAGGACTCCGACATCGCCACATTTCTTCTTTCTTATCTTCGCCAATATGTAGCCTTTGGCCCCCTTTATGGTCCAGTTTGTTTGCCATCTCGGTGTAAGCGACATTTCTCGCTATCGCAACGGTCTGCGCCTCACTTTGCCTCCCTATATTCCTGATAATCCTCCGCCTTTTTTTCATTTATGATACCGTTCTTTGTTTCGCGGAAATTCCTAAACAATTGATCCCACCACCATAATTTCCTATTCAAAGCTTTACATCCTTTTGTTTGTCCTGAAAATTTAATAGCCGTATTCTTTATATCCATATAGCGTCTCCCAATCGTCATACGTTCCTTTTCAAATATCACCAAGAGTGTGGAGGCTATCTGATAATAATTTTAATTCGTCGACGTCTCCTTAGGTTCATAAACCTTTCTTCTTTCCGGAAATACTTTTCATTCAAGCTCCATAACATGGGGCTCATGTTGTCTGACGATTTCTTATCCCGGTATTACTTTGAAATCTTTAATCCTATATATATCTTTTTCCTGTATGATCAAATAGTCAATTTGATTAAAATGCTTGCCATTTCAATATGTCACAATATGATCCTTGTGTTTTTGAAATTAGGTGGTAACAATCGCATTGTCGTATGCTCGGGATACTTTTAGAAGTTTTTCCCTATCTTTGTTCTTCACTCCATGCCCATAAATTCTCTGATTTTGTTCATACCCAAGCCAATCTTTCCCTATGTGGGCCTTGAAGTCTGCCCCAATAATTAGCATTTCTTCCTGTCCTATTCCTTGTATTGCTATTTCCAATGACTTGAAGAACACGTTTTTCTCTGATTCAATACACCCAATTTGGTACATGGGCGTCTATAATGGTTAAGAGGCCCCCTTGATATGCAATCTTCACCCACAATAACCTGTTGAACAACTCTTGACTTCCACCCCGACTGTAAAACAGCTTGTATTCCTCTCCTATCTCCCAAACTTTGGTTCCGTTTCACCTGGTCTCTCCAGTGTGACATTTATTTCTTTTATAATTTGTGCGACCTCGATGCTCTTTTCCGTCAACGTGCCCACATTCAAGCATGCTATTCGCATTGAATTCACAACTAATTTCCTTAACCGCCTTTGTTGTGAGTCAGGCGGTAACCCTAATGTATTTTCGCATTGCACGGGTGGGATATGCAGTACCCGTCGTTTCCGGAGGACGCCCTAGCTTTTTGTTGTAAGGTTTATTTAAAACTACATATTTTTAAAAAGAGTTTTTACAATCGGTTGCCTACCTGACGCCAAGCCAACCCCCCACTTTATGCACACGGATTGACCGTCGTAGGTAGTGTTTTTTTAAATCTTTTTTTTATATATGATTTTAATTTATTTATTCATTCAATATTAGGTCCCAAGTAATTGTAATTTCATAATCCTCATTAATTTTTCCAAAAGAATTAGTGCCTTGCAATGATACTCATACGCGATTATTTTTTAAATCTTTGTTTCGCATAAATACTTGTTGTAATGCCAACAAGTTCTGCATCTTTAATTGGTTTAGCTTTAATATAATTTTATCTTACATTTTAACATTATAACATATATTTATGGAAAAGGTAATGAAAATTCCCCAAAATATGAATAAGAATCTTTAAGAATATTTACGGTGACAGTGGGCAATAGGCCTTCTGGTACGTTGGCCACAATTATTCCTATAAGAAATATGACGGATTCTAACCAAGTGTAACCCATAGTTAAGGCAATAATGGCGAATGTAATCCCTAAGAAAAAAGCTACGGCCGTTATAATATTGATGAAATGATCTATTTCTCTATGAATCGGAGTTTCCCCTGCTTGGATATTTGAAGCTAAATTAGCTATCCGACCCATAACTGTCCGGTCACCCGTCGATATTACCACTCCTTTAACAGTACCTTATTTAATATTTTGTAAAAAAATTATATAATTTACTAGCTGACCGGCAAACGTTGTTTTGCTAAAAATTAGAGATGCACCGATACCAAGTATCAGCATGGTATCGGCGCCGATACTTTCGATACTTTGCCAAAAGTGTTGGCCGATACTTTGCTAGTATCGGCAATTACCGAGCCGATACCTTTTTCAATATGAAACTCAAAAAATAATATTTATAGTATCTCCTACCATTAAAAAATAGAGGACTTTTTAAATTAAAATTCTGATCTACCAAAATTTGGATGTGACTTAATTTATAATATTTAATTAGCATATATTTTTTAGTATAAATTTTTTTTTAATTTTTATTATAAGCATCGGCATGGTATCGGTATCGGCAAAAAAATCTTAAGTATCGGCTGGTATCGGTATCGGCACAAAATAGTGGTATCGGTGCATCTCTAAAAATACAATTTTCTTTAACATAATAAAATTCGAGAAAACTTCAGCCTTGTATGTATGAGGTCATTATTGTATATGATGCTATAAATGAAACTGGCCGGGAAATGTCCTATCTTTTTAAAACTAAATTGAATTTTGGATTCTGAAAAAGCTATTTTACTCCTGGCCGCCCTGAGCATCTAAGATTTTCGCGCGAATCGGGCCGGTAGTTTCAGAGTTTAGCCCTTTTTTAAAACGTAATGTCCGATATTTTTAAAACTGTTGTGAAAGGTGTTTACACTTATTTATCTCTCCCTTCAGTCTCCCTACCCCTTTGTATCTTACACGGTCGTTGTCTCTCTCTCGCTTGTTGTTTAGCGAGCGTTAATGTTATTATTTATCACGCGAGATTATTTTATCGTATATATAAGATTCATTTATCGTGCTTATAAATATATATAATTATTGACTAAAAACATAAAATATTCGTAACGCAGTATAGATATAACCCAAATAAGTTTATCCAATAATATAATTTACACGGAAAAGCTTCTTTTATCATAAGGGAAAAAAGCATATATGTAATTAATTGGGGAAGAGCATAATAATACTTATTGTAGAATCTAATGTTTATAATCATCTGGTTCATTCATATGGTAACGGGTCTGACCTGATTTAATATGAAAGAAAATTTTTATGCAGCAATAAAACATTTAAGCTTCATATACTATACGTCATATGACGTCAGTATTAAGTGCTAAAACGTATAAAACAACGTATAAAACAAAAAAACGTGACCCCTCGAAAACTACTCCACCGATTTAGCTCGAACAAATCTTAAAACATGCTCCGGAGTATGGGGAATAAACTGTGAAATTTTGAGCCAAATCGGTCAGTAGTTTTCCAAAATTGGTGGTGGCATAAACATAAGCAAACAAACACACACACATAGTTTCATTTTTAAATATAAGATAACATATTTTCATTTTTTATGCTCATAATAATAGAGAAAATGGTGAAATTTTATGTAATAATAATGGTTCGATTAATAAATTGAGAAAAATTTAAACTACCTTCCACCGCATTGGTAGAGAAGAATGCTAAATTTTTTGTTTCGAGAGGATTATCGCTCGTTTTGAAAAGGGATCTGGATTGTGGTTCCGATTCCCCCGTTAATGAAGAATTATCAACCTATTTTTAGATTAAACTTTGTAAAATTAACATTTCACTTTATTAAAGAAAATTATTTTAATAATTATAAGTGTAACCTACATTATTCACAGATGATTTGAAAATTTTTATTATATAAAAGAAGAAAATCAAATCTTAATTTCTTAGAATCTTACATTATAAAAGGATTTAGATAAATTGGAAATTATATTAAAATAAATTACTTTAAAACCATGGCTATTTATAATACGTATATCAGCAGGCACCTTGTCACCATATCTAACTTCTACTATATCTCCCACAACCAACTTTTCCACTCCAATTGCTTCTTTAGCTCCATTCCGCCACACAACACCATTCTTATTTTTCCATTTTTAAATAAAATATTATAGGAAGAATTATTCGAATTTCCAAAAAAAAAGGTTTATTATTAATAAATTCTTTTATTTTTAGTAAATTCCTTTATAGAATGCATTTTACTTGTGGTATCATTTTGGCGAATGATTCCATAATCCTAGAGCTTTTGGCTTCTTGATAGTAAGAGAAGCACCCAGAGACTATTACTACAACCGTTAGAACGATCCCTAAGTATATAAAACAAAATATTTACAAATAATCACATAATTTTAATTATAACAAATGTTTTTTAAAGCTAATAAAGGTTTATTTCTAAATGAATGTATATAATACATGCTAAAATTTATTAAATTAATAAGCAGGCATAGAGCCATGGATCGAAATTGTATATAGATTTTTCAATTTCCATGGTGATTTTCTGCTTAATATAGAAAAATTCTTTGGGGTCGTGTATAATTTAGGCAATAAATTTCGTGCTTATAAAAATAAAAATTGAATTGGCTCACTCTAAGTTTAATATAAATTTTTCATAAATCCAAATTCAACGTATAAAAGTAATAAAAATTACATTGTCCTTAGATACAACTCTCATGGAAGATGCTTGAATGGCGTAAGCGATAAAACATAAGATAGCCCCCATCCAGAGAAGAGCCGCAAACCCACCAAAAAGTTGTTTGCTAAATTTAATCCACTCCGATGTTTGGGGAGGCAAACTTAAAGCATTTGGCCCATCCCTAGCTAAAACTCGAGCCGCTTGTTCGCTGGATAAACCCTAAGTGTGTCATATTTGCTTAATTTTATTTTATTTTTAAAATTGCAAATATTTGAAAAAAGTTTAAAGGTATTAGAAATTGCAATTTGATTTGCAGAGTGCTTTGGCTTACATTATAATTTTTTTCTAGACCCTGTCTAATATGCTTGGAATTATGATTTATTTATAAATTACATATTTTATCTGTAATGAACGACAAAGTTTTCAAAATTTAAAAAAACAATAATATATTAGATTGTAAAAGAGTCCAGAAAATTTGCAAAGGCTATCCCTAACCAACCCGGTAAATTCGGATAGAAACCCTTTATTATTGTGTTTGTAAATTTAGAGTAATTTAATTAAACCCGCCAGTCTAAAATCAAAGTAACTAATAAATACCTTTTCCGAGGTGTGAAAGCGTTTGTAAACTTCTTCCAGTGGTATTTGATGAAAATCCTTTAAATTAACATACATTTAAAAATATAATAAATATACAAACCATTTATTAAAATAAAACTATAAATAATGCCTAACCTTTACAATTCAATCAGATTATGATTGAGAATTTAAAAAAGCGTAATCTGTTGTATATAAATTTGCCGTTTAAAAATAAAGGAATTAAAATTCTAAATTTATATAAAAGTTATTTAAAACAGAGGTCAGTTTTGTTAAAAAATATTTTGCCCGAACCCGGCCCAGTACGATTTTATAACTAAGATGCCCGCCGGGCCCGCCCGAACCCTTATAAGTGTCAGGCCATGCTCGAATTATTATTGGAACTACCTGAACTGGCCCGCCCGAAATTTTTTTTTTAATTTTTAGAACTAATTCTTTATATTCCATAAAATTATTTAATTAATTTGCTATTTTTTTGGATAAAAACTAGGATTACCAAAAATTATACAATCAAATAAAAAGTGACAAATTATATACGAAAACAGGATAAATCATTTTATAAAAATATCAATGAAATTAAATTGCCCGAATCTAGTTATTGTGCCCACCCCGGCCTTCCCGGAAATCTAATTTACGACATTTGCCCGACCCGGCCCGTGGGCCGAGCGCTTGTTTTTGATTTGAAATTACCGGACATACTAAAATGTAAATCTAATTAGATTTTCTTACTATATCTAACTCCTTTTTCAAATCGGCAATGTCTTCTTTATCTGGTTTATCTTTATTAGGAGTGTACCAATGAGCTTGAGACATTTTTCGTCTCATAGATATTTTCTTCAGTCTTTCATCGCTGCTCGGTATTGGGTCATAGCCGTCCGGCCTACTAGATTTCTATAAAAGAATATACATTTAAAGATATCAAAAAAAAATAAAATTAATTTACGAGTAATGAAATTTAAAAAGGCGTATATAAATAGCATCATTTGTTTTTAAAACAAAAAGATATTTGTTATTTTAGAAATAATTAAATCGTTTTTATGTATTAATAAGATATAAGGTTTTATGGAATTAAATATCGCCTTTTTAGTGATCCATTCAAATCTAATAAAGTAATTATTAGATATTAAATTAATTTAAGCTATTTTGAACATTAAGCCTAGGCTTTTTGTAATGTAATAAATTTATTATTTAATAAATTTGTAACTACTTATAGCGATAAAGTTAAAGAAATGTAACTTAACAATTTTTAGTATTTAATAAACTTCAAGTTTTCTTGTTAATCAGGGTTAATTTGATCTATTTTAATTTTTATCCATGTGCATTCATTGGTTTGATATACGAGATGCAACAAAATTAAATAGATTTTAAAATTAAATAAATATTATTAATACCTTTAAATAACGGCTGGGGTCGTCAATCATATTCAAATTTTAATTGGAAATTTCAGAATCACGTGTATGATGCGCGAACGGTGATTGGTCTAATGCACAAGAGGTTAATAAGTTTGCTTTGATCTAAGGGCTTCTCGTAATATCGGATTCAGATTCAAATGGCGCGAATATATCTTTATCAAATATCCGATTTAATTTCATGTGTCAAACTCGGTTGTAATTATTAATATTTTGTTTTTTGATATTTAAAAACATTTTTTTGTTTATTTCGACTCTTGACATTAATCGCTGTTATGTTAGCCGGTTAGCCGTCTGAGATGTAAATCTGCTGTGAATTCGAAGTTAAGACACGGCTATGTTATAACCCGTACAACGATTTTTGCTGCGCAGCAAAATCCGATATTAAGACAACCTAATAATACACATTGGCGTAGCCAAAAAGGGGCAAGAAGGAGCCCTCTAAATCTAAAAGCCTTTAAAAGTTAATACAATTTGGGCTAAAATTAAAAGAAATTATAATTTTGCCCCTCCCTAAATCATCATTGCCCCCCCCCCTCTAGTTCCAATCTTGACAACGCTTATGATAATAGTACTAGTTTATCATCCAATTGATTTAATAATTGTTATAAGTTATTAGAAATGAAAAACCCTAAGCATTCATCATGATGATGAAACTGATTTCATAAATAAAAATGTATGAGCAAAATAGTTAATTTGCTTTTTTCCAATAAAACTTTTAAATTATAAGTTAATATGCAACTCCTTATAAATTACTTAGATCATTTAAATAGCCTTTTTATTAAATTAAGATTTTAATTATGACAAGGTCAAGCATATGAACGTAACTCCACACCCAGTAGTTACGATATACTAATGAAATTATTGGCCCTTCACTAATCATTATTAAAGGCATTAGTCAAAAGGCCTATAAAATGATCATAGCTTTGAATTAGTAAATAGGGGACCAAAATTTTGATCAGAATATTTAAAATTAATATGAGCAAATTTTCAAGAAAAAATTATATTCTAAGTCGAATCAAATTTATCAAATTCGTAAAATTTTTGAGTATTTTAAATGAATTAAATTGTACTTTACTACAGCGGCTCTCGTCCTGGATCTTTGCACAAGGGTGATTGGTATAAATCCAAAAACACGCCAATCGGAGTACTCGTATATTGGTTGATGATGAAAAATGTTCAAGATTTTTAAAAACTTTTAACCACAAATTATATAAAACAGGGTTAGATAGAATGGCTCAAGTGTATTTTTTTCAAATACACCATCACAGTTAATTTATGAGTTTAAATTGTATAAATATCCGTTATAATTTTCATTCTGTACGACCATGAAGCTTAAACTGACATTTATGGCACTTTAAATGCTCTACTTACACCGCATTTTTTATTTTTTTTATCCACTGGTCAAATTTCACTTCATTTTTTAATACCCTTTGGCCAAATTAGGCTTTAAAACGACACAAAGAGCCTTGAATTGTGACTTTTTATAACACCTTGCATTATAGGATACACTGTAAAATAAAATGAATTGGCTTATAAAAAAGGTTATTTGCCAAGTAATTTGAAATCATCTTAAGTTTTCCTAATATAATGTCCTATTTGGTAAAAGCTTATTATTGGCAACTCATTCATTATGTTAAATTGATTTAAATAAAATTTTACTGTAAGATACACAAGATCAAAGGCCTAGCCAGGGGTAAGTAGTCACCTGCCCCCCCCCCGTAAGTCCACGGGTTATAATTTTAAACCTATTAATATTTTAAAGTTAAAAAGGCTCTTAACTTTTTATATTCTTCAACCCCCTTAATTTCCATGTAGACGCGGAAATTATAAATAATCACATATTAAACAGCGGTCAAATGTTGTTATTTAAACAAAAAATTTCTTATGTATAACAAAGTGTCTTGCTTTCAATTATAGGTTATACAAATTTAAGTGCATCTAAACGCAGTTTGGACAAATTTATTTACAGCTATTCTAATAGATCTGATCTACAATAGTGTTTTACGCATTCAAATACTATATGATGTTTTGCCGATGTATTTAAAACCACACTTGGATTTAAATTTTTTATACAGCCTGGGGGAAAACGGCATGGAAAATAAGCTATTATAGGCCACGGAGATGAGAATGATACGGTGGAGCTTAGGGTATACCGACCATATGACAAATGATAGTCTCAGGCAAAACTGGGTATTTAACCTATGGCGGGCTCAATCGGCATAGGTGGTATATAATGAATCGAAAAGTATTGGACTTGAGGACCGGGGAAGAGAGGAAGAGGACGACCTAGTGTCACGTGGAAAGGGCAAGTAGACAAAGTGATGAAAACTAAGAAGACAATCAGGACAAGATGCTTACCCGATCAAGATGGACGAAGCTTATCAAAAAAAACCACGACTGTGGGACCTAATACATGATAAGAAGAAGATACAGCCCTTCACCGTTCCTCTCCTTTAAGTACGCCGTCAGGTTTTTTAAATATCCGAGAAAACCAATTGGATATTAAGATGAAAGGTCTTTCAATCTGTTCAAACTAGTGATGCGGAAAAACCGGGAAAAATCTCGGCGTGATTTTGAAAAATTGAGTCGAGATCGAGACGAGAATTGACCTCGAGACGAAATAAATGAGACAGATTTTATCGACGAGATCTCGACTTTAATTTTTATCTATTAAGTCTTAACTTAGCTAATTAAGAATTTTAATTATATGAGATTTACATTTAGGGTATTAAATGCAAATTAATATGATTTTGAAACTTTTGATAGTAAATTACTTACGCACCTAATTATCCGCTTCGCGCAAATTGTAATATAATTTTAATAGACAACATAGTGTTAGTAGCCTTAGGGTATTGAGTAATTAATTAGGTATTTGTTACTTATTTGTATAGCTTATATAATATAAAATTATTTAGACCTATAATGAGTTATGCGCAACAAGTTCATCATCCAACACAAAAAAGAGCAAGCTGCTCAAACATTTCACAGTATCCAAAGATGAATCAAATAATATCGGGAAGTGTAAATTGTGCTTTAAAGAAAATTTTATATTTTAAGTTATATATGTGCAATTAACGTAAGTGATCAAAACTTTTATGTTCTTCTAACAAAAATGCCTATTTTATTGTATTTACAATGTTCTTACTTGTTATAAATAATGATATCTTCAAAAGTTTATTTTCGCATTTTTGTCATTATTTTAACGTTATTATATGAGATCTCAATAAATTCATTATGTTAAAATATGAAGATATTATTAAACTTTATCCTTTTATTGAGCCTTAGCCAGGAAATAAAAGTTAAAGTTTAGCAACTTTATACCTTCGAGGCAAGGAGTATATAACCCCTCTAATAATGCTTCCTACCTTAAGATACCCATCTAGCTTGTGTTTCGTGGTTTGAGACAAAAAATTGGTTCCATTATGACGAATTTATATTTTATATAATAATTTATAAGAGTCAGAAAAAAAATAAATGGTATGATTATTTTTAAAAGTCAAGACGAGACGAGAATTCTCGTCGAGACGAGATCGAGATTTTTCTAGGGCGAGACGAGACGAGATCGAGATTTTACTAGCGTGAGACGAGATCGAGATTTTAATAATCGCACCCGAGACGAGACGAGATTTTGCTTTCGAGACCGAGACGAGATTTTGCTTTCGAGACCGAGATGAGACGAGACGAGATCGCAACACTAGTTCAAACAAAGGCTTAGCCAGGATATAAATCATTGAGGGAAAGGGCCTAAAAGTTTGGTGGTATTAGAATGGCTTATTTCTATTATTTAACGCATTTCGTTTTATATGTTTTATTATTGTCATAATTTCGAATTTTTCACAAATAACTTTCATTTTAAAAAAGAAGCTTTGAAATTTTGTTTTAAATGATATCACAAAATTGTTGGGCTGGGAAGGAAGCAAATGCCCTTTGTTTTTAACATTGGTTATTCCAATTAGAGATCTGCACGGGAAGGTCCACCGCGGAAAGGTACGGAAGGGCTTTGTATCATAAAAATTTTAACTTGCCGTGCGACGGGCTTAACAATTAAGGGATCGGACTCGCGCGCGCCTGAGATTTTTTTAACGGGCTTGACCGGGCCTGAAATTTTATAAACGGGCTTGAACCGGCCAGAGATTATATAAACGGTCATGGAATTACAAAAGTCCCAAACGCCAGACAATTTCATATATGATTCTTATTAAATATATAGATTATTAATTACTTACTTAATGATTTTAACCTCTGATTTTTGTATATCCTGTAGCATTCATTCCTTTTTCAAGCGCTAAATTTGACTTTAAAAATTTTTATTCTAATTGCTATAGATTCTCGTTTACATAATTTAAGATTATAGCTTCGTATATTGATGATCAATAACTTATTTATAATGCACCAAAATCTGTGTTTATTTTTATCACAAATTTTAGAAGTAAAATTATTATTAGGGCCTTATAATTTAATAAATATTTTTGTTCAAATCTAAAACATAAGTGTATTAACTGATGTAAATTAACGAAATCAATGTAAACTGTTTATTGAAAGTTGTATATTCTCATGAAATTTTATTAAAGTATTTTAATTTAATGGTAATACTAAATTCTAACTTCTTATTAGGTGTATTCACTAAACTAATGAAATAAAAGTAAATTGTTGGAGAATTTTCTCCTGTAATTTTGTTAAGCGATGGTAGTACTATATTGAAATTTTTTAGATGTATTAACTGCAGAAATAATTATGATTTATTATTTCTACATGATAATTATTGATGTTTTTATGAATATTGATGGGGCCGGGCCCGGAGTTCTATTAAAAAAATTCAAACAGCTTTGGGCGGGCTTGACGTTTTTCTAAACAGGTACGTTCGGGCCTGGAAAATTTACTGACGGACTCGGACGGGCCTGAAGTGTTGAGAAAAAATTACGGGCGGGCTCGGACGGGCCTTAAAGATTTGAAAACGGGTACGGGCGGGCCGACCTTTTAAAAACGGCAAGTTGCAGATCTCTAACTCCAATAGCCCAAATGTATGTGGCACTTTGATACTGATAAAATTTAAGTGATTTTGTCATTTTATATAATTTCATTAAAAACTTGAATTTTGTAATTGGCGGTAACTATAAATGTATTTTAAAACATATGCTACTAATAACCAGGGGCGGGGCGGGGTGTTGGGGGCGCCTAGGGTCCGTCTTGGAGTTCGTTTTTCCGATTATTTGCCTAGTTTTAAGGTATTGTTTCTAGAGACCTGCAACGGGCCTGTTTAGGTCAGTCAACCCGCCCGTAATAAAAAATAGCCCGGCCGGCCCGGGCCCGTCGAAATAGTAAGTTATATGCCCGGCCCGCTAATTTTTTACAAAGTCTGAGCCCGGCCCGGGCCCGTAAATTTTTTTAATTTTTTTATATGGAAAACAATATGTTTGTGTTAAAAATGTTAATCAAAATAGTTTAAAAAGAAAAAATTGGTAATTCCCGGTCACTCAAGTCCTTCTATCTTTTAAGAAACGACCTACATGGAAAATATTTTTACAAGTGGCACTTCAGTTTACATAAACCATATAAGCCAAATAAACGTTTAAGACCCTTATTTAAGGTTATGATGTTATAATAAAACTACTTAGCTTCTTTGCTTTGCCACCATTTTAAATATTAGGTTATTGATATAAAATAAGAAAACAGTGATAAAAGTAATGAAGAAATAAATCTTAGAATTTGTTTTTATATTTGTTATTGATAATGAGTATATAAATTTTGGCATTTGGCCGGGATCAGATAAAGTAGAAGTTAGCAACGGTCAGCATTGATTTGCAGGGAATTATTTAGCCAGTTTCGCATTCATCCGTTATAAATTAACAACCTAGACAAATTGCCAAAATAAGTTTATTAATAAGGGTAATCAATCAGGCACAAAACAATAATGAAATTTGAGCTTAGGCGAGGTCGAAAAAAGTAAAGCCAATCAGCGGTTAGCTAAATAAAAGTCTTTCACAGAAGCATAAGTCCAAAGCCATTAAAAACCGTATAAGTTTCCACGGCAATTATTGAAAAATTACATGTTGGACAGGACAGGACGAACGGACAGAACGGACAACCAAAAGCGATCCCATAAATTGCATAGCAATTATTAATAATCTTACATAATATTAAATTAATTCACTCAATATTGCTAGAGGGTATGAATGGGGACGCAAGGATGGGCAGCTGCCCCCCTCCAAATCCAAAAATCCTTGAGCTAAAAAACATTTTTTGCCCTACCCAAACCCCCCTTTAATTTAAATTGGCTACGCCCATAAAATCACGTGTATAAAATATCTTTAAAATTTATAATTCGGGTTGAGATTTTGATAAATTAATAAACTAAAATAAAAATAAAATTCAACTTTCCTTGTTAATTTAATATCCATAAAATAATTATAAATTATAACCTTATAAAAACAGCTTCTTTTATAATTCTAATTGATTTTGTAACTGGCTTTTAACAGGCCTTAAGTATATCTAGGCCCGGCCCGTTGTTTTATTTTTAAGCAGAAGCCCGCCCAAGCTCGGCCCGCGGGCCAGGCCGGGGCGTGCAGGTCTCTAGAGCTAAGTAACCTTTTTATAGCGCGCTTTCAAAACTTAACTTATGTTTAAAAGCTCCAAACAACAGCTTAAAACAAATATTAATATGTACGGTATATTAAATGGGATTGAGGCAATACCATTGTTATTATAGTTTTACCAATGGTATTATTTTACAAAAATTAACATTTTTTGTCAATATATCCTATCCAGTTTGGGCTTTAATTAATTTGTACAAACTCCCTATACGCCATATAATTTCATGTAGCCTTTTTTTTAATTGCATAGTGTCGTTGTTTCTTTAATTATATGCATTTTTCATAATATAAGAAAATATTTTATTACTGGTAATTTAGTTTAGAGTCCTGCACGGCCTTGCAAACTTTTTCTTTAAAGTAAACAACGAGGCGGGAACAGGCCGCAGTTTATTTAGTGAGCTCGGGCAGTGCATAGATATAAGTAAGGCCCGCTGAACCCGTTTTAAAATCATACAGATTTTTTTGTGTAATATAAAGTATAAAAGATGTGTTTTTATGATGTAATTATTTATTGTTTATTAACTTAACAATAAAAATGAAATTATAGATTTCTTGTTAATCATTCATTCATCATTATCTCAACGCTCATTCAAATTGATAAGTGTTAATTAGAGACTATATAAAGCCGTTTGTGATGTATTCCCCCTCCCCACACACACGCACACACACGAGCGTCGTAAAGCATGTTAAAGTTTACCCTTGCTTTTATTTTTGCTAATTAACAATTTTTATTGCTTTTTGAGTTATATATAGGTGAGAGACAGGAGAAAACTGGTATGAACCAGATAGGCGTACTAACGCATATAAGTTTAAAAAAAAAATTTCCCCTCTCGACTAACCATATCTATAAATATTTAATTCCTAAACACACATACACATAAATAATTATTTTTGATACCGAGATTTAAGAATAAAATATTTGTACACGCTTTCCTGAACGGGATATATTTCCCCTGCAGTCACAATAAATTTCCTTTATCTCAATTCGTAGATTGTATCTCTCAGATTTATCATTCCGCGAGGATACGATACGTTGTTCACTGCAATCATACCATTAGTAGATCTATAAACCTTACATTAGGCTAATTTTATATTTTAATAAGTATAATTTTATCGAATTTTATGCAAAATTAAAGTTTTTTATGCGGTCTCGGACTCGAGTTATGTATAAAATTCGCTGGCCGGTTATATCATGTTATATGGGCCTGGACATCAAGGTTTGTATATTTGTAACAAGTGGACTGATTGACCTAAAGAGGCCCCTTGCAGGTCTCTAATTTTTCATGCTTATGTGTAAGTCGAAGGCAAACGAAAGAGGGAAGATTAAAGATAAAGAGACAAAATATTGATGTGGACTTAAAAAGTTACAAGTTTAAGTGAATTATTAAAAAAATTAACAAAGCATTTGCTGATTATTAAGTTTGAATGGAAATTTTTATTAAATCGTTATTGACCTCTACCCATTGATGTAAGATATACGTTGGTCCCCCCCCCCCAAAAAAAAAATTGGTAGCTACGCTTCTGGGGATGAGAATGATAATTTTTTGAGATTAGAACCACAATTTTATTGGCAAGTATTTTTAATATTTTTGTTAAATTTAAAAAGAACAATTGATAAAATATTCCTAGTCCATTTAAAATGAAAATACCATAATGTACTAACTTAATTTGTACAAATAATGTGCTGGGAAAAATGAATTTTAGATGAGCTCTATTGGGCTCATATTTAAAAATTAAATTGTTAAGTTTTAAACGATTTAAAAATTAGTTTGTATAAACAATAGCTGTTATAATAATATATATCTAAATTTTAATGTTTCCACCCTCATCTATGGCTATATGAATAAAAATTTGTTTGAAGATAAAAATATAATTAAGAGGAAAAATATGCAAATTAATTAAATAATGCATGTTTAGGCATGAAAGCCTCGCATGAGCTCATAAAAAGCGATCAGCTTGCTCAGAGGGATTTGAATAGGCTTTGCAATTATTACATTCATTTTTTGTTTTAATAAGAATTTTGTGTTGTAATTTATAACCGGGTAGCCACATACACAATCCTTTCTTAAATAAGTGTTATCTAGAGATTTTTTTCTTTACATATTTAACTAGTATTTTGTACCTTTTGTGTAACGTCGTGGTACTCAGTCATTTTTCTAATTCACGCTATTTAAACAAAATATAATTTATGGCTGCTGGACCTGTTCAAGAACGAAATCAAGGTAGATAAATTAACAAGTAGAACATTAATAATTTAGATGCAACAATATATGTTGGAGGCTTGGATGAGCAGGTTAATGAATCTTTGTTGTGGGAACTGTTCCAACAAGGTGGGCCAGTAGGTAAAAATGATTTTTCAACTCATGGTAGTCTTATAAGGCATTTGTATCGCAATATTCATACATAAAAATAATAAATATTAATGTTATAGTTATAAATTATTTACTTTTTTTGTAGTGATTTATTAAAATCTTTATCACAATTTATAAAGTTCCCAAATTGTTTATAACTTTTACATTTTATTTGTACCTCACCTATAAGGAGGAGAAATTATTACAATTAATATAGAAAACTTATAGTTTGTTATATTATACTTAAATATCTATTATAATGGTCTTACAAATGATGTTGCTCTTTAAATGATGTTTACATGTTTGACGATTAAATAAAAGCCTCACAGTAAAGGAAATAGTTCTATTAAAGTATTATTTATTATAAAAATCTACATAAATTAATAAAATATTCAAGTGATGCTATGTTCATTTTCATATTAATTTCTAAAAATATTTTAATTATTATTTTTTATTTACAAAATAAATGCATTTAGCAAATGTCCACATGCCCAAAGATCGTATCTCCTTATCACATCAAGGCTATGGCTTTGTGGAGTTTATGAGTGAGGAGGATGCTGATTATGCCATTAAAATTATGAACATGATCAAATTATTTGGTAAACCAATTAGAGTAAATAAGGTAATTATTCCAAATTTTCTATATTATAGAGGTCATTTTGTAGTTTAGTTTATATTTATTTTTCATTGTTTTAATTTATTTAGCTTTTTAGATAGGAAATATAAAGTACTTATAAAAAAACAATTATAATTCAGTTAATATTTGTGACCTTTTGTTTGGTTAATTTGTTATCATTTTGTTATTTACTGCATTTCAATATTTGTTAATATGTTTGGTTGGTTTTAATGTATGTAATGTTTTTCTACATTAGTGTATTTAATTTATTTTGCATATCTTGTAACATAAATTAATTAAATAATTCTTAGTTACAATATTTTAAATCAATTGCTGCCAACAATTATCCACATTTATGATATAAATATAAGTAAATTATAAGTAATTAATAAACATGATCTTTACAATTAAAATTTAATTATTTAAAAAATAGAATATTTTATTATGTGATTCTAATAATTCCTATTATATAATCAAATTTCTTATTATAGGCATCGGCTCATCAAAAAAATCTGGATGTTGGAGCCAATATATTTATTGGTAATTTAGATCCAGAGGTAGATGAAAAGTTGCTTTACGACACGTTCAGTGCCTTTGGAATCATACTCCAGAGTCCTAAAGTAAAGCCATCAATAAATTTGACTACATAGAAGTATACCGTAATATACGTACATGTTTAGGTAAGATTTCCCCCAACATTTTATCTAAATTTGACTAAAGATTGATTTACATATTAATGTTCAATTGTGGTTGTAAAGTATATGTTTATAATGAATGGTATTTTGCTGTTTTAATTATATTATAATGAATAAGTTTCCTTATTATTAATTGTTATTGTACACTATAGAAGATGCTGAATTTTATTAAATTATACATATTCATCACGTTCAATTGTCTTTAAAGTAATTTATTTAAATTCTTATTGTTATTGTAAACTATTTTAAGATTATGAGAGATCCTGACTCTGGAAATTCCAAGGGGTTTGCCTTCATAAATTTTGCCAGTTTTGAGGCTTCTGATGCTGCAATAGAAGCTATGAATGGGCAGTACTTGTGTAATAGGCCCATCACCATATCGTACGCATTCAAGAAAGAAGCCAAAGGAGAGAGGCATGGTTCTGCAGCAGGTTAACAGATATTCTAAGCCTTTTTTTGCAAATTTTATTTTTAAATATTTAATTTGAAAATTAATAAAATGGTCCTGAATTAAGTAAATTTGGAATAATTCATGATGAATTTATTTGATGAGTTTATTGATTAAGTTAGTATAATTTATGTAATATTTGTTTTTGCCATAAAAAATGCGTTGTAAAACTTCATTGATCTTATAACCAGTGAAGTAATTAAAAAATTATGAATTTATTATAGCATATGTAATCATGGGTGTAGCCAGCATTGGAATTAGAGGGGATGGCAATAATGATCTTTTTTTAAATTAATTCTTAAATATTGCAACAAATTTTAGGATTTAGAAGGCGTAGCCGCCCCTCCTTTCCCCTCTTGGCTACGCCCATGTATGTAATAATGATTATTATTAGGTTCTTAATTTTGATAAACAAGCCACCAATAAAAAATATTTTATTTTTTTTATTTATTTTTTTTTTTAAAGTTTATTTGTTAAAAATCCGCTGACAGTAATATAATATAAATACATGAAATATAAAAGGCAAAATGCGCCGAATAAAATAATACACTATTCGGATATATCATCATCGAGGGGATCTTCCAAAATTGGCCAAGAATCCGCGAACGATTTAAAGTTGTACTTGGCTATAAGAATACCAACTCTTTGTTTTAGTAAAGGGTACCGAATGTTTAGACGGGGGAGAACGTCTTCCAACCTCTTTAAAAAAAGCTAAGGCCTGTTTGCCAAAGGTGCCTGAACACGAAGCAACCAATGGAATAAAAATATTTGAGGATAATAGGGCTTTGTATTTATTGGTTTTCCGCCCCCCTGCAACAGCTAAAGAATCATTGTTGCAGTTAGAGGGGGCAAATAGGTCAATACATGTGAAGTCCCATTTAAGGTGAAGACCATTGCTCCATGGGACTAAAGAAGATCCATCAGGACGCATACGTCCCTCCAAGGCGGGGTCCGATGGCTCCAAGATGGATGGAATCTTTGCTCTCTTCAGGGCACTTTGAATTAAGGCGTTGGCCTTATTGTGTCTAGCATATTTGTTGCCAGGCAGTGTAAGGGATGCCTGGCTTGTTCGTCTACGAGTATGCTGCAATTTCGGCAAGTAAATGGCTTCGAAAATTTCACCCCTAGCCGGAGTGCTATGGAGTACGAAAGCTCCGAGTACTCCAGCATCATCCCGGTGAGACAGCTTGGGTAGGCCTCTAGCCATTCGTGACCTGAGCCATCAAACAAAAACGACCTTAAATTAGAACACTGACTTGCATCGCTACTCGAAATTGGATAATCAACGGAGTGCAACACAAGTCCGGCATCCCAATCTCTTTGTCGTGAGGTTTGTGGCAAAGGTGTTTCGGGATTGGTGTTGTTTTCCCAAGTAGCTAAAGCAATGGGTAGAAGCGGGTCTTTTTTAACCGGATACAACTTAAAAATGGTATCTTGTACGGATTTATAAGATGAAATAAAGGAGACTAGAGATATTGAGGCCGGTGAGCGAATCCCTAAACCACCCGATTTGGTTGGTAGGGAAGCTTGTAACCAGCTATGAGTATTGAATTTAATATTTAAAATAGATTGTAAAATAGATTTAATATTTTGTTCAAAGAGGTTTAAAATTTCCGAGTGTAAAAAAGACTTGAAGAGCGAAAACAGTGCTGAATCTTTGAAATATTAAAATAGTTTTTTATTATGTAAAAAGCGTGGTGTGAAGGCAGACACTTTAATATTAGGTTCTTAATTTTGATAAACAAGCCACCAATAGAAAATATTTTATTAGCAGTCATGGGTGTAATGTTTTTCAAAAACAATATGATCTTTCATTTATTTGTATTTATTAAAACCTTTCTGCCTTCATAATTATATTCTTTTGTTTCTACGTAATTGAGGCGAAGTAATGTTGGTGAAATATTGCAGATTAGTTCTTTTAAAGCGAAATTAGATTTATCGGATTAAATGTATAAATTTTCTTTTTGGGTTTAGAGAGATTGTTGGCCGCCCAGAACCCCTTGTCTCAGGCCGAGAGACCTCATCAGCTGTTTGCGGACCGGCCCTTCATGCTTCCACCCCCTCCCCCACCCCCTACCGTCAATTTCACCACCATGCAAATCAAACCACCTATGCCACCGATGCTTGGTTTTATTTTAATTTCGAAATTAAAAATCTTTACATTTTTACCAATTATTATTTAAAATAAAGTTAATTTCTTTTTAAATAAAAATTAATAAAATTATTTGCTACCACATATTTAGTTAATGAGCTGGCTTATTCTTATTTGCCTTGCTTGGTTAATCTACTTTGAAAATAGATTGATTTTGAAGTTTAAGGGATTCAAAAATGATAAATTTTCAAAGTTTTTATTAAAATAAGCAATTAAGTTGGGTTACTTTGATTAAAAACATGCAAAAATCGCCGTTTTTCAAAGTAATTCGCTCATGTGTGTATGTAGTGTTGTAAAAACGGCTGGGTTTTGTTAGGTCAACCTCTGGGGCTCTGCTCTTTTTTTTAAATTTCGACTAAGCCTAGTGGTCTACTATATATAGACAAAAAATCATTGGTCTGTTTATGTTAAACCAACTAAAACCAAAGGCAGACCAAACAAAACCCAACCCTTTTTTTCCAACATTAGTGCATGCAATTAGTTAGGAGCGCTATTTATGATTTTTTTGGTTCCACTTACATAATATTTGTACCTCTCTAAAACTTATTACATGATACTACGCTCTTGTATGTAAATGTAAAATTGATTATTAGGAAATAATTTTTTAATAGCTCTTATTTAAAGCAATGATATTTTTGCCAGGGTTAATGATGAATACCATGCCTCCCCCACCTCCGCCCATGGGAATTTTAGCCGGACCTCCGCCCATGCCGTTCGATATGCACGGAGCTTATATGATGCCCCCACCTCCACCCAGTAATTCATTCAAACGTCCTTTTTTGATCCGCTTGCCTTTTGGGGTCTAAATGATCCCATTTTTGTTTTAGAAGTCTATAAGCCTAGAAGGGAGTTTATTTAATTTTGGATCTCCTTTTTGTGCCTACCATATACAATCGAGGTTTTTAATGATTAACAACAATGTCAAATCGCTAGGTTTTCGGTCGATGCCCTCACATTATTATGAAATTTGGTGAAAATGCAGGAACTATTGATAGTATGAAATTCTGAAATTTTTTAGCTTTTGAATTGTGGCGGCTCAAAGGTAAGACCTGACTCAACAATAAAAAATAAAAAAATAGCAAACATTAGATTTGAAAACAGCCCTACATGATATGTGCAAAATATTGATTTATCGGCCGTCCATATTCAAACAACTTTTCAATTTCTCAAATGAGGTCTAGGAGTTTTGTTTTTATAGTTTATACAAAAGTTTTTTTCGTTTAGAACAACTTATTTAGACTTGTATTTGGGTAGCTTGATTATTTCAAACGCAAAAACGTCATTTATTTACATGAGCTTTGATTAAGCATTGTGATGTTTAGTTTCTAGTGGATAAGCCATTCCGATGAGGCAATACGTATTATTATTTTTATAAAAATCAACGCATAATCTTCTTTATCAAATATTTGGTCCCACAGTCGTGGGTTTTGTTTTAATGAGTTTCTTCCATCATGATCGGGTAAGTGCCATGGCTTGATTAATATTCTTCTTAGTTTTCATAAACTTGTCCACTTGCCCTTTCCACATGACACAAGGTCGTCCTCTCCCTCTCTTCCTCGGTACCTCCATGTCCAGTACTTTTCGTTTTCCATCATTCGTCTCCCTTCTTAGGGCTTGTCTTAATATCGGATTCAGATTTAAATCGCGCAAATTTATCTTTGTCTAAATATCCGATTCAAGGATCATTGGTTAAAGTCGGTTGTAATTATTAATATCTTGTTTTTTGATAGTTTACGTTTTTGTGTTTATTTCAACTCTTGAGATTAAATTTAAACTTTGTCGATACCTAAAAATTTAAAAACATACAACATTTAAGCTTAGGAAAAATTTTGCATCTTACAAAATCGCTGTTATGTTATGCGTCTGAAATGTAATTCTGTTGTGAGTTCATGTTAAGACACGGCTATGTTATAAGCCGTAAAAACATTTTGTCGCGCAGCAAAATCCGATATTAATACAAGCCCTTAGTATATGCCCATACCACCTTCAATTTTGGTTAATCAAGTCCACCATAAATTGAATACCCATTTTTGCCTTGAGAAAGTCATTCGAAGACTCCATAGTACAGCACATATATATTTCTGTATAAATTTTAGATATGACCAGACCTGCCCCACCCCTCAACCTGATGCCACCACCCCCTCCGCCTCCTTCTGTTGGGGTCCCGCCACCTCCGCCCTCTGCTTCAAACATAGCCCCTGCAGTACCTGGTATGTGTATTTCAAATATTATACATTCCATTTTTATGTTTGCAAAAACTTGTATAAAATAAGTTTTGGTAATTTTTAGTCGTGATTAGTTAAGTTTTGGGTTGTAAAGAAGCGTTTTACATAATATTATTTGATAGAGTGTTATAAGCTTGATACTACAATAATAATTTGCCTTTGTGTAGATATCAATTTAACGTGACTATACAAGTGTAGCTTAACATTTATCTACCTTTAATTTTATATAATTTAAGTCGATAGGTTGTCTTGAAAATGATATCACCTTTTATTTATTTGACCCATTCCTTGAAGAATGAATTGTTTCTTATTCATTTTTGCTAAAAAAGTATAAGACAGAAAGTTGGCATTTCTATTTATAACTATATAATTTAATAGCAATATCGAAATGTTTTTCAAATTTTTATAATATTTTACTTTTATTTATTCCATTTATCTTCTCAAAATATTTATTTTTACCTTAATAAATAAAATTGTCTATAAAATTTAATATACCAAAATTGTTTCAAATAAGGAATATTTTTATTTATTTATTTTAGAAGCATCAACATCTATGCCTTTTATAACGCCACCCCCTCCGCCTCCACCAGCAGTTATGATTTCATCTTAAAGATAAAGTCTCAATCGAGGAAGAAAAAAAAATTAAAAATCACTATTATTTTATTTGTAATATTGTGTTAGGTTCTGTCTTACACAGAAGATATTACTTATCAATATTATATGTATTCTACTTTTTATAACAATAACTATTTAAAAATGACTTATTGATAATTATAATCCTTTCTTTAAATCTAGACTATAAGGTTTTTTTTTCAAATTGTTTTATAATTTAATTCTTTTGTCAACCAAAATAAGTTTGAGAGGTGGCAAAATTATATAGGATTTAAGTACCATGCTTAATATGACTTTGTTTTAGTAATTTTAACTAAAATATAGGATGTTTAATCATTTGTTCAGTTAAGATGTTTATAGAATTGATTTGCTTTTTATTTCTAACAGCCATCAAAAAATAAAATAATGACTCAGCCATTCATCAAATCAAACAAAAATGATCAAAGTTACAAAATTTTCATTTTTTGAGCCAAGTGCAATAGTTTTAATCATTTGCCAACTTTTTTAACTTAGTTAAATGCATTATCAAAAATAAGAATTTCATCAACTTTTTACCCGAATTATGTTCATTTAAGCTCTCCATACGATTTTGGGTTGCACTTTATCAACAAAAGCTAAATAACACGCCAGAGTCTTGGTGGGAAACCTCATACCTCACAATAGTTCTAAACTCAAATATAAAACTCGATATCCACTAGCCTTATATTTTATTAATTTATCAAGATCTAGGTTAAGTCAATAGGTTTTGGCCAAATACATTTTAATATATAAATGTTTTTTGGCTCGTGGTGTTTAATGTGCCCTATGAATGCCCTTACATAAGTGTTTTTTGCATGAGCATTCAAATTAACAAAAAACTTTTTAATATATAATCTATGAGATGTAAAGAATTTTATTGGAAATTGAAGTATAAAATTGCATAGCAATTAATATATCTATGGAACAATTATTTAAAATAAAAAGATTTATAGAATTGCTCTAAATTCATTCAAGTCACCATAGCCTATTTTGTGAAAATTGCACCAAGAAAATATGACCACTTTTTAAAAATTTTATATTTGTATGAGCATATGTTTACAAAATTATGTTTTTTAGACATTTAAACATGCCTTTACTAAAAATAATATCATACTTGCTTTGATTAATTTTAAGGCATATGACGTTGGTGGGAAAAATAAGGCAAGGCATTTAAATTTCAACAAAGTTTAGGAGGGTTCAGAGATCTATTTAAAATTTTTTGTAAATATTTTAATGTTTATCATATTTTTGAAGGTGATTAAGAATATTTTATACGTTTTAAGTTAAAGGTGTTTGTAAATAATAGTTTAAAAATGATGGAAAGTTGAAAAATGAAGTAAAATATACTCCACAAATACTCTCTAGGGTTAATAATTTCTTATTATTATATTTTCAATGTTTAACAATTAATAAAAAAGGTTATTAACATTAATAGCATGACCAATTATACAAACATTGTGATCATTATTGTTGACCAACATAATTTTTATAGAAATTGTCAAATTTTAATCTTTAAGAATGAATTCAAAACTTTGCTATATAAATTTTTGTTTTAGTTCTAAACCCTTCAAAATACACTTCACCTTGTCAAACATTAAATCACAATGATTATAGCTAGTTTGCATTTTATCTATCAAATTTTAATAACCAAATTCTATTTTGACTTAAACAGAGAATGTTAAGCATTACACAAAGATATTTGACAAATATTTGGTAAAATGGGAGGGGGGGGGGCTTTAGTATTAAATATCATTGCAATTTTAACTGAAAACACCCAATTTACGTAAATTATAAAACCGTTGTTCATTAGTTATTTTAATTTGGTAAACTTTTATATAATTCATAATTGTTTGTAAAAATTTATTAAATACTCCCTTTTATTTTTTAACAAACTTAAATGCTTCATTTAATTGAACTAGTAATTAAGTTTTTATTACTATTTACAAACATTACCATAAAAATATTTGATAAAATGGTATGCTAATGTAGTTTTTTTGATCATCTTTGATAGTTATAAAACACAGTTTTAACATTTTATTATAGTAATTTAATTTAGATTGTATAAAATTTATAAATGCAATTGTATTTTAACTAAATTCCTGGTAGAATTAAATGATTAAGTTAACATATGGACTGATACTTGCGCTATATTTATACAAAAGTAAAATGCTATTAGATATTGATTGTTAAAACACAAGCATAAGACGGGATAATTTTACTGTAATGGACGTCTATTTTCATTAAATAATGTGAAATAGAGATATTGAAGTTTTCTATATTCTTGATTCTTAAATTCTAAGTTACTCTTCAAATGCTGCAGTTCAGTATCTTCATTAAATTCAAGCTGGCTTTCAATAAGTCGTGTATTTATTGTTTTAAGTTTTTCAGAATTCATCTCATCTTGGAGATAAGAAAGGTGCTGTACAATACCTTTTAATTTAATAATGAGATCTTTCAAATTTTTTATAAATTTAGAAGCTTCATTATGGAATTTTTCAAAATAATCTTCAGTGGTGGAATCCAATAATGTGACATTAAAATCTTTATCCAAATGTAACCCTAGATTTGGCAAATGAGTATCAAACTCCATTTAAACCTATCATATTAACAACAAACGAACCAGGCTGTGTATTCTCGATTTTGAGTGATAAATAGCATTTCTTAAACGTTCCATTCCCGAGCGCAATCATCGCGTTCGAATTTGTGTGTTATTGTTTAAAAATAATCCTTTCAAGTCAAAATTATCTTTAAGGGACAGGGTTAAGGTTCGGGGTTAGGGTTTTAGGTCAGCGTTTTAGGTTAGGGTCAGGGTTAGGATTAGATGCAATGGAACGTTTAAGAAATGCGTTTTACGTTTTGTTATTTATCACTCAAAATCGAGAATACATAGCCTAGGCCTTAACAAACATTGCATTGCAATTAAAAACGTCGATTAATGACGGACAAACTAATACCGCGAACTATGACAAATAAGTTTTCATGAAAAAGTTTGTTCTCGTAGGAATCGTTGAGAGGTTGCAATTATATGACTTTATAATATATAGAGTTTACCCACAACTTAGATAGTGGTCTTAAATAGGCCTTTTGATATATCAAAAACGTAGATATTTTGGAAAACGTAAGTATTATTTTCTCCTTTATATGCATAGACTTATGGTTATATGCAATATATATTTACATTGCAGTATGTCAAACTGTATTTCGGGAAATTTTATTCCATTTTGTAAAGCCTTGGTTATACAATATTGTATGTATTCTATATAATTGTTAAATGTATGTTGATAAAATGTGCTTATTAGAAAATTTATATTATTTTATCTTAAAAATTGATTTTAGATCTTTCTAAATAAAAGTATGTACTCTATTAAAGTAAGATAATCATACAAAAAACCTAAAGTTTTAAAAATTAGATACAAATGCGAAAAATAATTCCAAAAAATGTTATAAGTTAAAAGAGGCATGATCAAATTTAAAGTGAGGGAGGGACAAAATTATAAAAGTATCGGCAAAAAAGAGGTTATTAACCATAAGGATAACCAATCTACAAATGTTAAAAATTATTGAATCAAAGTTTATTACAGAATAAGCTTAACATCAACTAAAAGGTTAGAGGCCTGTATTGGCTCGCATATAAAACTTTAAAAGTACGACCGTTTAATAGTAATGGCAGAAAACAAAATATACGATATGTGATGCACCAATAAATACAATTGTTATAGCAGACAAGATACTTCATTCGGTTTATTCGATTGGAGCAACTAGCAACCCGTGTGGTAGATTCGTGGGTAACGGCATGGTCGCTAAAAGTCAGTTATCCAGTATGTTCACTTCGATAAATTTGTTTTAATATAACAAGCTCCTGCCCCAGCTATATTTTAGTACACGAATGCCCTGAGCCAAAATGAGTGTTGTTGGTATAATTGTCCATTTAATATTTGATTTGAATATTACCTACGATGGTCCCAAATCCACGTGCAAAATTTAGAAAGTTGACATCAAGTCGAAATCGGTTGCACAAACCCTCTCCAAAATATAGATAGTACAAAATAAATTTTACAACAAAAGGGCAACCTTCATTAGCGACGCGCTGCATAACTACCTGTGCAACCATAGACTACATAGACTGCTCATGTCATATATTCCATATGGCAAATTGTGTGTGAAATTTGCCTCCATTTTGATGAACACTACCGTCCTATATATCACATAATGGCGTTTTGCGCTGTGCCGGTTTTTTCGAACAGGGGAGGTAAAGAAAAAAGGTTTTAATTCCATAAATAAGTAAGATATTACTAAATATATGCTAATTTTATAAAATTTATTATTGACACATTTCATAAAAATTAAAAATGTAAAAACTGTAATGATATTAAAATTTTTTAAAAATATCATATATTTAGTAATATCTTACTTATTTATGGAATCAAAACCTTTTTTCTTTACCTCTCCTGTTCGAAAAAAACGGCAGAGCGCAAAACGCCATTATATGATATAGGACGGTAGTGTTCATCATAATGGCGGAAAAAAACACACACATTTTATACCGTGATGAGCAGTCTATTCTATGTGTGCAACAAGAAATACACTAGGGTTCCCGGTTAACACACAAAAATTGCCGTAAAGGATTTTGATGGGGATAAGATGCAAATAGGTGGAATGTGTTCACGTTGCCACGAAAAAGCAGCGAAATTATGTTACAAAGAAGGTAGATGCACATCGCATGCGTGGCAAGTGGACAATCAGAAGTTAAGAGAGGGAAACGCTACTTTTATAGTCACCTCTTTAAGGAAAGGTGGTGGAGTCAAATGATGTTTAGACAGGTAAATGTTAGTTAAAATTGTCTAAAAGAGGCCTCCTAACCATGTGCATACAATTTTTTTGGTTCATTACCTCGATTTGATGCTGCAGCAAGAGTAGTGTTAGACAAAGGAAGTCAGCGGAAAGATTTAAAAATGAGGGTTAAGAGTAAAACTTACAAATCTCTGTTGAACTAGTGCTACTTTATGAAGTGAAACATTAGCTTTAAAAGCGCTTGAAGAGTATATAATACAGCTACGGATATTATGATAATACCCTGGTCTCTAGTACACAGAGTTTAATATGACGAAAGACTGTACGAGTAAAGAGTAATTATAAAAACTTTTAATTAAGAAGATATATATAGACATGGTCTTTTAAATAAAGATGGGATTAATGATAAAAACCAAAAGGGAAGATACTTATGAGTTATTATATTATTATTATTTTTAAATACTCTCGACAAATTCAGCATTTTATTCTAGCTAGTACACAATCTAAAAACTTTCAATTTCATTTAGTAAAGCACTAATTAATTTCATGATAATATCATGAGTTATAACTTAAGCTATTTCCATATATAACATTTGTACAATAATTTTTTCATTAGAATAAATTGTTCTATTGCATTATCATTAATGAGGCCACTTACTCGCCTATATGCATATTTATGTTGTATGTACATTATTCAAACGTTTTGCACTAACAATGCGATGTCAATCAGGGTACGGCTTCCAGAAAATAAACGTTTCAAGATTAGTTATGGCTTGATGCCCAAGCGCCCTCAAATTCCACATATGTCAGGTTATTTGTTTTTCACCACTTTAAAAACATTAAAACGTTATTCATCATTAACTAATTTGGCAACAAAACAGCCAAAATTGGTAGGGTAGATTATTTTCAATAAAAATAATATTTATTAATAAAAGATTTAATTAAACGTCGCCTTGAATGTATATGGGCAGTTGCCAGAATTTGGATTAGAAGGGGGCAATTATTATTTAGAAGGGGGGGGGGGCAAAATGATAATTTTTTGAAAATTTAGTCATGCCTAAGTTTAAAGGTTTTGTTGAATTTAGATGGGGGGAGCCGCCCCTCCCTGCCTCTCCCTGGCTACGCCTTTGTATATGAGTCTAATTAAACGTCGCCTATAAAATTTATATAGGTATGTGGAGGCCTTTACTGAAAAGTCAATATTCATGCAATTTTTTTACAACGGATTTTGGCCCCAAAGTTTGGCCCGTAATTATGCAAGGATTATACCAACGTGCCAGTTTAACGAAATCTCTTGCGCAAAATATGTTAAGGCATTTGGTAAGCTAATTTTTTTTTATGTTATATATTTTTTTACTTGTATTATTTTAAATTAATTTCGATAATTATTTTGGAAAATTTAACCATGCACGGATGTTTACTATTTTAGAAAAAGGAGTATGGAGGAGTAAAAATTTCAGCGCCTGTTTTCAATAGACTAAAGGGTTATTTCGATTTGTCTAAAATGCCAAAACAATATGTAAAGAAACTATGTATATATATATCAAAAATATTTCAATTGTAAAATATCTCATCTTAGCTAATGCAGTTTACATTTTTGCCGGAATTTCATTAAACCCCGTATTTTTTTCTAATAAATATATTTATTTATTAAGCCCACATAGTACAATTAAAGGAATGTAATGTTTTTTATTTAAATTCCATAGATTTATGTATGTTGCCTTAATATTTTTACAATGTTATTTATATTCGAACTTGTCATATATAGATTTTTGTTTGTTATTACTAAATTTCAAATATAGGAAAAAGAAAATTTAAGGTTAATGCTTCTCAATCTCATGGTCATAAGCAGTATAATGGCGAGATCGAATCCCAATAATGAGGACTCTCTACAATTACAACTCTACATGGGTTACATGGTTTGCGGCCTACAAACCGCTCTAAAAATCGACAGTGTTCTCACGCCAATCATTTTATCTGATATACACGCGATTGCTGACATGACTAATGCCAGTGATAAAAGATCTCGTGATATTTTATTAATTGAACAATTATTATTGGTACTTGAGGAGATGCTAAAACGTTTAAAAAGATACAAAGCTTACTAAAAATTAAAAACTTCATGCATTATTACACCAAGTCATTCAAAGTTGATATTTATGTTAACATGTAAGAACAGATAAACATCCAAGCCATGTTTTATATATTTTATATTTAAATTTATGATGTATAATTTATTTTCAATAAAATTTGACGAAAGTTTCTATCAGAAGACATTTTAAAATGCGTATATAATTGTTTTTTGAAATAAACTCTATATAAGCTATTGGTTATACTTTAAATAAAACGTTTCGCATATATTTAGAATACATAGTTCTTGAACAATTTAAATGAAAACTTTCTTTCGTGTTTTGATATTTTTCATAATTATCTACAATACATCCAATGCATACAATGCCAAGTTTATAAAATTAACATCACTGACCAAATTGAGAGAACCTGAGAAAGAACGTGGCCCCTTATCCAAACGGTACATTCTTCCTCGTAAGTTAATTATAATGACCATATTCGTTAATTGAAAAGTTATAACAACTTTACATTTACAGATTCAAACAGACTTTTTAAATTATAATTCTTAACTTTATTTTAACTTTAAATCACATAAATATTTGTAAAATTCTTGTATCTCATCATTTTCAAAACCGATTTGTTCGATTAATAGTTGTTCCTTTCATTTTTTGAAAATTTATCCGCCTTGCTCGATCTATTATGCCTGAACTGCAGAATGATGTTTTTTTAAATTTTTAGTAGTAATATCGTCATATTTTGTAAATAATTTATTCTTATCAATTTATAAGAATATAAAATTCATTATAAAAAAGCCTTTTTCTATTATCATTATACCTTAAATACCAATCACATTACATTATGCAGCATTATAATTTTGTAATCATAAAGACTCTTAAATATGATCCCTATTATATCGTAAATATCCTTTTATTACGCACTACTGATTGAGGGCTAGGCCAAAGCAACGTCTGGTCGGGTACAGCTAGTTTTAATAAAGTTAGAAGCCAAACTTGTTAGATTCTACTTAGACTAATACCTAATAACTTAACTTCAGGATATTAAATAAACTTCTTAGGGCTTGTCTTAATAAGGGGCTCCAACGAGATTTATCGTTGTCTAAATATCAAATTCAATTTCATGGGTCAAACTCGGCTCGGTTGTTATTATTAATTTTTATGGATAGTTGAAAAGTTTATTTGTTTATTTCAACACTTTTGATTAAATCCAAACTTTGCTGATACCAAAAATTTAATAATCATACAACGTACGTATTGTTATGTTATGCGTCTAAAATGTAAATCTGATGTGAATCTGAAGTTAGGACACGGCTATGTTATAACTCTTACTACGATTTTTGCTGCGCAGCAAAATCCCATATTCAGATAAGCCCTTAGTTGTACATTTATGAAATTGCAATACTCTTTAAGGTAAAGGTTGGCAGTCGGTGGCAAATCAACAGTCATGCAATTATGTAAGGTCAGAACTGACTCCCAAACACTGGTCCGAGATTATGCAAGGATTATACCAGAGAGCTAGTTTGACGAAACCTTTAGCACACTTACTATTAACTAATGCCGTAATTTATGATAGTCGCATTTTGATTTATGGGCGTAGCCAGAAGAGAGAAATAATGCTTTAGGGAGAGGCAAAATCATAATTTTTTGAAATGTAACCCATTATTATACTAAATTTATGAAAAAAACTATGGATTTAGAGGGGGCAGCGGCCCCTCCTTGCCTCCCCCTGGCTACGCCCATGTTGATTGATTTAAATGAAACTATATTAAAACATTTATAACGTCATTATAGGGCAAGGTTTATATAGAATATGGAGCTCCACCGCCTCCCCTTGATAAACTGAGACAGGCTTTCGATTTATCTAAGATGTCACTTCAATCGGTAATTTGTTTTTTTTATACAAAGTAGCATTTTGCAACAAAAAATTAAGGCTGTATTCATGGGCGTAGCCGAAATCCAATAAATCTTTAAAGTTTAATATAATTTTGCCCGTCCCTAAATCATTATTGCCCCCTCTGAATCAAATCCTAGCTACGCCCATGACTGTATTGTTAAATATAATTAGCTAGAAGGTTATAGATTGTTTAATTAAGTTTTGTAAATAAGATTTTCTTCTATAGATTAAAATAATCCATATTTTTATCCAAAACTCATAGCAAATAGCCGTCCATGTTTTTTATAAGTTAAGTTAACTATTGGAAAAATACTCATTGTCACTTGTATTAATGCCTCTGATATGATTTATACACTATGCTTAAGGTTTAAATAAAATTTAGTAAAAATTAGGATGAGTGTCAAATAATAATTAATATAGTGGAAACCGGGGCTATCGCGACCATAGAAATCCAAAAGGCCTACACATAAATTTTTAACCGATTTTTATATACGTTTTTCACAAAAATATTATTGTCCAAAATATGTAATAGAGGAAAAAATATTATAGCAATGCAGTTGATATATTTTTTGAGGGTTTCAAAAAAGATAATTCGTTAAACTTCGAAGAATGACCAGGGTCAACGTGTCCTTCAAATTAGGCTAAGGTGTCGTCTCTTATTTTAAATTAAAAAGGTATCTTCTTCTTCTTCTTCTTCTTTATCAGTTATTTGGTCCCACATTCGTGGGGTTTGTTTTGATAAGCTTCTTCCATCTTGACCGGGTGAGTGCCATGTCTTGACTAATCTCTTTAGTTTTCATAACTTTATCGACTTGCCCTTTCCACGTGACACGGGGTCGTTCTCTTCCTCTCTTCCCCGGTACCTCCATGTCCAGTACTTTTCGATTTACGTCATCCGTGTCCCTTCTTAGTATATGCCCATACCACCTTAGCCGATTTTCGTTAATCATGTCCGCTATAGGTTAAAGTATAAATAACTTAAATGCTATGAAAAGCTTATAGTTTTATAAAAAAAAATTAAAATCATTTATAATAAAATAAAGGTGAACTTAAATTCGTATATCAAACGATTTCTTTTAGACTATATTATTTTTTAAGTTAAATGAACATGTATTTGTTTGTAGGATAAAAAGTTGGTTTTACGACATAATGCACCATGCTTTTATAAATGATTGAAAAGGAAATGATAGCCCGCTCTCGATAGCATCAAAGTGATCATTACTTTAAGCTGTGTTTAAAGATGATTAAATTTTTCTTGCACATAAATTTTATGAAAAAGTCAATTCTTTTTACATTAAAATTTGTTAAAAGTAAAAAAAACACGTCATTTTCAAGTAATCCACGAAATTCAAAAGTTTAAAAAAAGTTGCTTTAGCTCCGCAAAATCATATTTTTCTGCACATTTTTTTGGAATACAAATTAACTCAAATTTTTGGTCCCCAATATCTGCCTTAATTAAGTACATTTATAATTCAAATTTGAGAGCAAAACAAATGTAAATTACAAAATTCTTTGAGTATAAACCAATGAACCATGTAAACATATAGCCTAAATCAGAATAAAAAAATTAAAACTATATAAACAACAATTGCGCAAAAACATAGTAATAGCTTATAAGAATGTCGCTATCGACCTTTTTTATAGGAAGAAGACAATTTAAGACTGATATTACTCAACCTTATGATCATAAATGGTATATTGGGGATGTCTAAGCCTAAAAGTTCGGAATACATGCGATTACAGTTATTTTTGGCCTACATGATTTGTGGTTTGCAAGGTGCCCTGAGAGTCGACACTGTTCTCACGCCAATCATCCTTGCCGATATGCGCGCCATTGGTTCTATGGTTTATGCCTACGACATTAGCGCAAGAGATTACATTATGGTTAAGCAATTGGTGGCGGTGCTGGATAAAATGCAAACCCTCTTAGAAAGATACAACGTCTTTATATTTAATACGGCCCCCCATTTAATAAAATAGTTTTCGCATAAATTAACGTGAAATAACTATTTAACCTGTACTATTCAATAAAATTTGAAGATTTATTAATCGCATTAAATGATTGTATGTCTTTTACTCAATGATATATTAAGGGAGTATAATTAGAGCCCTGCACGAGCCGCACGAAGTCCCACCCCGGCCCGACCAGGTTTCGGACCGGCTGGGGCAGAATTTTTTAAAATAATCGGGTCTCGGGCTTTATAAGGGGGCCCAATTCCCTGTTCGAATTGATCTGAAGAAAACAAATTTTTTATAATATATGATCTAAACAAACTGCTCGATATTAAATAATTATCTTCGCACAACGTACATAATATAGCATCCAAACTTAAGCTTTTTCCCCTGTCTTTTATAATATAACTGACCTGAATTGCAAATCTTATTCTAGTACTTAAATATTTATAGTCGCTGTTAGAACTTTTAAACTAAGATCGGTAAATATTTCAAAAAGTTTTTTATTTAGAACTGTTAAAAATTTATTATAAAAAATTAGATCTTTAGTTTTAAATTATTAGTTGAATAAATTGTAACGAGTGAAAATGGATTTTTTATTTCAAACTTATCTTAGTTGTAAATTACGAATAATAACAATCTAACACATTGTATTTAGGTGGTGAAATAATTTTCAAAAATATAATTTTTCAAAATTTGAAAAATCGGGTCGGGCCAAAAATAAAAAAGTCTTTCGGTCTCGTGTATATAAAAATAGATAAGTCGGGCTCGGGCCAAAGAAATTTCATTTTGCAGGGCTCTATGTATAAATTATAAAATTATGTGTACTTAAATGGCAACTTTTTAATTACTTCTAAATAATGGAAAATTCATTGCTTTTACAATTGACTCAAGTTTTTCTAAAACCCGACAAAGAAATTTAATTTAAAAAAGTCAAATGAAAAATATCAAAATGGGTATTCTATTCTAGACCTCTTAATAAGTTTAAAATGAAATCGCCCCAAATATAATGTTTTTATAAAGGCACGAAGCACTAAAATCAATCTTTTTCGAATAAAATAACATTTTACGCGTTTCATAAAATAAACGTAATAAGCGATTTCAAACAAGAACAAACCGCGAGCTCATAGTAAACAAAACACAGAGGGGATTGATTTAGCGCACCCAAATTGCAAATGCATCGAAATGATTAGGCGATATCACGGCACGACATCCCCTAACTTTAATGAATTTGCAATTTGTATCGGCTAATATAAAAAATTTAAGCTCGCGGTAAGGATGGGAGGCATTATTTTTGGGTCGGAGCAACTAGACTGGCGGGGTCTATGTTGGTGTATATTTTGCTGAGAGCTTCAAAACTTTCGTGCAAGTAATCGAACAGCCTCAACACCAAATTCCTATCAATGTTTTGTTCCAAGGTGACCAAGCGATTGGGTAAGTATTCGAGTCCAGCCGATTTAACGGGCAATTCGAAAGTATTGGTCAAGCCTTTGGTAACGCGATGAAAATCTTCCATGCCACATATGTATTCCAACAAAAGTGTGACGTGGCGAGTTTCGTCAGAATTCTCGGGATCCCCACTATATTCGGAACGACTCATTTTAACTTGTTCAGCCCCGACCTCTATACCAATCTCTTCGGCTCGATCTAAGGTTATGAAGGGTGTTGGTTCGGTGACAGAAGATTCGGGAAAGGGTTCAGAGTTGACTACGCGTATAACGCCTTTATGATCAAATGCGTGTGCCATAACGTGAAGCTCGCCCGCACTCATGGCACATTTTTTGAGGATTTGATTCAAACGGATTTGGGCTTCTCGTGGCTTTTCTCCCACACACTCGACGAGTATGAAGGTGCCAGAAGGCCCTTGTACAGGCAATACGTAAGGTTCTGAAGCTTCTCGTTCACCAGCTTGCCACCTTTTGATAACTTTGTCTATGGTTGATCTGGGTAAGAAATTAACTTTGGCCATCTTCAATGCTTGGGCTAACTTGTCGTTACTTTCGGGATTTATATTGCCATTACCCTCACGTATGGCTATACGGATTTGGTTGACCAAGTAATTAAAACGCATACTTCTGTTGTGATCATTGGCTTGCTTGGTTACCTTTATATTTTGCCAATGGGAATGGCCAGCATACCTCTTGATTATTTTAAGTTGATCAAAGCTTTGACATGGGTAATTTTTATTATGTGATATGAATTTGATAAGTGCTTGAATATTAGTTCCTCTAAAAGCAGCAATAGGCCATGTAAAGGTATTCACTTTAATAAACATATAGCAGATATACATTAAAACAACATGTAAGTAAGTTTTTATTAAATCCAAACATTTAATATAACCAAATTGCATACACCCAATAATTAGCAAAATTTGTTAAAATAGGACATTAAAATAAATTGAATGTAACCCAATAACCGACATTAGTTTTAATCAAATAATGTATACAAATAATATAAATATAAAAAGTTAGTTAGATTTTTCTATAAATCATACTTCTAGAGCTAGTTTGAATTTTATAAGAAAACCGGCAACCAGATACTTCTTCAGAAACATTTTATTCAATTTGTACCCAACTCGTTACTTTTCTTTTGCACTTCCCTGCCTAGGACCTATTCCGTTAAAAAGTAATTTTATAACAGAGGGCTTAATCTCTAAGAAATATAACATATATTTAAAGCATTATTGCAAACTAAAAGTGGCAGATTTTAGCTAAAAAACAACTTATTTCTTATCCATATGACTAAAAGTAAAGATTTTTCTGACATGCAAACAATATGAATTATAAAGTGCTTATCCCCATTCATACTTATATATCCCATTATTAGAAAAAAATGTAATGTTAATTGGGTCGATATTTTTTATAGACTACTGCATATAAGCAGGCGTCACTTTAGAAGTAACAAAAAATGTTGGATAATTATCATCTAGATGCACTCTACTAAATATTAAGTTCAAGTAATCTGTCGGTCAAGACCATTTTAAAGTGGGTCCATAGTTAAGTCTAAGGTCTGCCTACGACCTTCAATGTTTTACCTGAGGCAGGGGCGTAGCCAGGATTTTCTCAAGGGGGTAGAAATTTTCCAATTTTTTAAAAACATTTTTATTTCAATAAATTATTTATAAGGCGGAGCCCCCGAGGAGATGGGGGTCTGGGGACAGAGCCCCCAGCTACGCCCGAAGGGCTTATTTTTCTATTTACTAATATAATATTATTAACTAGATGAACCCGGCAAACGTTGTTTTGCCATTTACCCGGGTGTATTAAATTATGTTGGAATTTTAGGGCATATATGATGATAAAGCGGTTATTGAAGTAAAAATAAAGTTTGATGTCTATATGTTCTACTTCTATTGTTCTATTTCCGTATACAGTGCAAGGCGTACGAATATTCGAAAACTACTGGATCGATTTGCATTTGGCTCGAACAATCTTAAAACATGCTCCGGAGTGTCAGGAATAAACTGTGAAATTTTGAGCCAAATCGGATTGGTAGTTTTCCAAAAAAGTTGAGAAACAGGCGCTAAACTGTTCTCGAAAACTACTGGACCGATTTGGCTCAAACAAATCTTAAAACATGCTCCGGAGTGTCAGGAATAAACTATGAAATTTTGAGCCAAATCGGTCTGGTATTTTTCAAAATTGGTGGCGGCATACACACATAGTTTCATTTTTATATATAAGACTAGATGAACCCGGCAAACGTTGTTTTGCCATTTATTTTTGCATTTTGCAGTATCACTTTTTAAGTGTTTCTAATGGCTGTAGACTTACACTTGATGAATAATTGACTAAAAACATAAAATATTCATAACGCAGTACAGATATAACCCAAATAATTTATGGTAAAGTTTAGCATAAGCCTTAAAGAAATGTCACTGAGTTTTAAATGTAATTTAAGTTTCTTCTACAAAATAAACGCATAACCATGACATAAAATACTTTGTAGAATCTAATGTTTATATTCCTCTGGTTCATTCATATGGTAACGGGTCTGACCTGATTTAATATGAAAGAAAATTTTTATGCAGCCATAAAACATTTAAGCTTCATATATTATACTGCATAGCATATAACGTCTTTATTAATTGCCAAAACGTATAAAACAAAAAAACGTGACCCTTCGAAAACTACTGGCCCGATTTGACTCGAACAAATCTTAAAACATGCTCCGGAGTATGGGGAATAAACTGTGAAACTTTGAGCCAAATCGGTCTGGTAGTTTTCCAAATTTGGTTTTATTAAGTGCCAAAACGTATAAAACAAATTAATTTTTGGCCAAGGGGGTAAACTATCCGTTTTTCTACCCCCTTGTCTACGCCCCTGACCTGAGGCGTTCTAAATCGCAAATAACACGAAATATCTGCGGTGGTAATATAAACTATTTTTGACAAATAATATTGATAAATAAAAAATTTAAGAGGGGTTTAGATAGAATAAAATCCAAAATATAAATTCAAGTCTATTTTATTAATAAACGAGGTATTAACGGCTAATATTAGACTATTAACAAGTAAAAGGTTTTAAGGCTAAATGCCAAGAGCCAAATTATTTTGGGCAGAGTTTAATTAATGACCATTCTCTCAATACAGAAAATGCAATAAAGGTTTAATCATTTTACAACCCAAAAATTTAAATGAAATTGTTAATAATTATCGGTTAAGCTAAAGGACTAAATTTATCGTGTGAGCTCTGACAGTTATAATCAGCAAATATATAACTCTTGAGTATTACATCATACAATTTGCTGCATCATTAAAAGATTAACTCCAACTATAACTGCCCTTTTGCATTAAACTGTGGTTAAGTTATTAAAAAACAGCAATATGTATTGCAGGGAAAATATTTTGCACATATTCTGCAGAATTATATCCTTAAGTTGGGGGTTTTTAAAGCTTAGAATTTTACAACTTACTTTTAGATTCCTAATTTACTGTAGGGTTTTTCATAGCTAACGCGTCGCCATTATGTGTATCTCATCGTGTTTCATTCTGTTGTTTTTATATTTAAAGTTAAATTTTGTTACAGTGCAAATTAATTAATAAAAAGCTAATAGGGAAACAAATCTCATTACTATCCCATAATAATCGCGAATCGTTTTTTATACGACAGAAAATCGGCATAACTATCTGTAAATATATTTCATTAGCCATAACCGAATGTTTTCCCAATATATACGATTCTAAATTTTTTAATTTATTTGCAAAATATGTAATTCTCTTTATAAAAATAATAAATGATGATTATTTATTAAAAAGAGATTTTAATAGATCACTCTGCCTTAAGATCTATTTAATATACTTTAATTTTAACTTGCAGATCACTGTTGATCTGGAATGACATGAGTTTTTTGAGATTATATTAGGGAAATGTAAAAATCTCTTCTATATTTTGTCTACGTATGCTCAGATATAAATGGTAGTTTCTTAAAAATTGACCGGAAACGAGGTACCGAACAACTTTAAATTATTAATACCTATAACTACTTGTAAACTATTTTTGCGAACATTTATGATTTTTGCCCTTACCCTAATCCGCTAGTCCCATGTGCACCAAACTAATGCAATTAATAGCGGGATCAAGAGCTTTTCTTTATATTTTTATTTGCAACCCCATCAAATTCTCAATTTGACCACTCATTGTCATATACACGACTGACTATTTGTATTAAGACTTTAGTTATAATTTTGCATAACAGTACCCGATGTTTTATATTAGTTAGTACATATAAGATTTAGTTCATGTAAATCAAGTCAAAGTGGATATTAAGGATGATAAAAGTTTTAAAATTGATACTCGCAATGAAGATTTTTTAACGAATTTCTCATGAAAGTGGCGGAAACAATATTTTGTTTTATTAAAAGACATCAGAATAATTAAAATGAATAAGATAAAACAAAAATTCGAATCGACGGTAGAACATTAATTTAGAATTCATTTTTATCGCCCTAACTCTTTTTGAATAAAATTTTCTACAAAAATAGAAGTCTCGTTACTTTGGTAAAATGTTGTTTATGGAACGTTCTATTCTAAAAAACATTCATTTAACTTAGTTACAAGGCTAATTACAATGGCGACCAGTTATAAGCTTTATTTTGACGCGATCGAGGCTACATTGAATGCTTGCTTATGCTTGACCAATTTCCCTTCGGAATTCGTAGAGAAACATGATAAACCAGAGATCGAAACTAGGTATAGTTTGGAAGTTTTAGCTAACCCCATCACCGTTTCTCGAAACGAAAGGGAGAAAATAAACATACAAGTTTCGATCAATAGTGTCCGTATCAACGTGCTAATGAAACAAGTGGACGAAATGGATCGGATTTTATGCAGGCGATTTGCCCGTCACATGATGTTATATGCTTCGACGGAATTTCCAATTTTGAGAAAAAAACCGATTGCCGGCTATAGCATAACATTCCTAATCACTATTAGTCATTTGATTGAAAGGAAAAAGAAGAAATTGATTGAATTTATTCTAAATTTTTTGCGAGACGTAGACAGAGAAATTAGCGATTTGAAAATTAGTCTGAACTCCAGAGCCAGGATATGTGCCGAAGAGTATTTAAAGATGTTCTAAAGATCATAGCAAGTTACTTTTTACCATAAAGTCCGAAATTATTTTGAATAACATATATCCTACGGCTATCTTACCAATATATATGATAATAATATTTGCTTTAAATTTTTTGATCAATATATGCCGGAAATTTGAAGATATTCACATATTACTGCGATGCTTTTATATTTGCTTTATATTATTTCGTAAAAATTTTACTTTAATTCAAAATTAAACATATAGTATAATGTGTTTTGTCAAAAAAGTTAATAGACTTCTCCCATTCAAATTATATTACAATATTTGAGTTTTTATTACCGATTTATGTGGTGTTACTAGTAAGATTTAACATATGTACATTTAGATATTAAAAGTATAGATGTTAATAATATTATTAATGCATGAAAATGCTTTTGTTCTTCATATAATTACAAAGACAAGATATTCAAGCTTATATGCATGTGAAATCATTAAGAATATTATCTAAATTATTAAAATGCAGGGATACCTTTAAATTAAATCCACCTTTAAAATTATCATTAAAAATGTTTAAAACAATTTTTGCTACATACATTCCGTTATAAAAACTATCATCTTTCTAAACCATATAATATTACAAAAATTACATAAAAAATATCAATGGTTAGTATAATAGCTACAAAGCGAGATAGAAATATAATGATGTGGCTTGATTATATATAAAAATTGTATGAGAAAATATGTATATACATTTCTGCGCAAATAATAAGTACGCGAAAAAATTTTAATTTATGAATTGCAACGTTTTAGCTAGGTAGCTCTGTCTTAAAAAGGGATGACACTTTTAGTGGCAACCAATTTTTGATATCGGTAAATTAAAAAAATTATATATTGATTGGCTATCGATAATATAAATCAATAAAAGCATAGTATAGGAGCCCAGTGATTGAGATTGGTCCATGTTTGGGTAAAAATAAAGCTTCCTCACAACCTATTTTTACGGAAGGTCGGATTTCTATAAGTCGATGTAGCTTGTCGAAATATCGGATTTTCACCCTAAAACGTTCATTAAAATTAGTAAATTATAATTTACTTTATACACACAACACATTATTAAGTTTTAACGTGCTCTAAAGACATCACTTAAAGTTAGAGGGATGCAAAGGACCATTGACAAACACGAGCACACAACCATGCAATCGATTATATGATACCTAAATTGTTAACACTGCAACTGTGTAACATTCAAAGTATAAAAAAATGACATTCTAATCAATTAAGAAAACCTATGACACAAAAAAATCATAATTCCACAACTGAAATGAAAAGGCCTACACGGGCTAGAACCATGCTACTTACCCTCTCTCACTACTACTCTCAAACATAATTTAACCCTAAAAGTTTTTAAAAAAGTAATGAAATGGTCACCATATCCCATTTAGCGCTCCTTAGGTGCTTTTGGAACTTAGCAAACTCTCTACGGTCGTGCAGGGTGGTCAGCAGTTTCCACATGAGTAGGAGTACGAAACCGGCGACTATGATACCGATCGATATGGGAAGCACGATGGCCAAAACTTTAGCTGGGGCCGGACATGCTACATACACGGGCAGGAGGGTACATGCAACCATGCGTGACAAACGCGCGTGTAAAATAAGGGAAATCAAAGGTTAGACGTGTGAAAAGAACTGTTGTGCAAGGGAGTAAAAAGCACAAAGAGGGGGTGGGGATAATCCATGTTTACAGTAGTGTCGTAAAACGGCTGGGTTTTGTTTGGTCGTTTGGTCAAAATCTAACGGTCGCTTCTAGTTTGTTTTTCAAATTTCGACTAAGCTTAGAGGTCGACTAAAGCGAAAAGTCGACCAAACAAAACCCAGTCGTTTTTACAACACTAGTTTACAAAATATTTCCAGCAAATGCAATGTGATATCAACTAGGGCAGCAATTTAGTCGCTTTTCTCTCATTCTGTAACTCCCATGTAGTGTTGTGTTGAAGCGCGTCATAATAGTCCAGCGCTTTAAAAGGAGTAAACAGACTTGTACTATCACATCACGATTATAAGGGTCCATCGTGAAATGCGCTTCCCTAGTGTAAGGTCCCTTCTTTTACTAACTCCCTCCCCCATGGTCCTAAATCGTAGATAAAATTACTATGGGACGAGCGCTGTGTTGCCATATGTGACATATTTTCTAGGTGTTAACATAACAGTTACAGTTACAAGAGAAAAGGAAATAAGCCATCTTTTTATATAGAGAATTTTGTCGTTATCGAAATCTGAAATTAACATTTTCCCATTTTTAAACGTTTCCCATCTTTTCACCATATTTCCCCAAAAGTGTATGTTCTAGCTTTGTCATTAGCAACGAATTGGGCATTAAGGTGCGTTGTCATGCCCGAATAAGCTGTACAAAGACTGTGCGTGCGATTTCAAAAACAACCGGTGCTGCGTGCAATTTCAAATGAAAAGGGTGCACGACCAAATGAAATCCATTTAAGGTATGTACCTCAAATTCATGCAAATACAGGATAAAATCTCGATGCATGCAATTAATTACTGTGTCCCATTTGGCGTTTTCTTTGTCTTTTTGAAACTTCGCAAATTCCCGGGTGTCGTGTAGCCAAGTGATTAGTTTCCAAACCAGCAAACATATGAGTCCGATAAATATGATGCCCACCACGATGGGCAATATTATGGTTAAAATGGCTGGTTGGGGTGGACAAGCTGACCCACAAAATTTTGGAAATTTTAATACGTAATATGTCTTTATTATCAAAAACAAACGAATGTCAGAGCTAAAAAAGCGGTTTGTATTTTTCGTTAACCCATAACTAGTGTTGTAAAAACGGCTGGGTTTTGTTTGGTCGGCCTTGGTCCACCGAAGACTAACGGTAGATTCTGGTCTCTTTTTCAAATTTCGACTTGGCCTAGAGGTCGACTGAGGAAAAGAGACCAAAAAATCGTTGGTCTGTTTATGTTTAGTCGACTAAAACCAAAGGGCGACCAAACAATATCCAGCCGTTTTTACAAAACTACCCATCATAACATTAATATACCATGCAAAGCGTTTTATAAATAATTGGTGAAAAATGTCAATAGGGCCGATATTTACACGGTTAAATAACCCTTTTGCGAATACACAATCAATGTCCTTCAGATTAAACAGAAAAGGCTGAGTTTTTAAAGAATTTAGCTCCAGAAAAAAATCATAAATAAACTCCAACTTGTTAATCTTTTCAAATTTTAAACTTTAGGCTACAAATGTCAAAAGGCAACATAATAATGTAGAAAAACTTGAGACTAACACGACAAACTTAGTTAAAATAAAAAAAAACTTTAATTTTTTTTAATGAGAGTTTAAAGGTCGAACCTTTGCTCTTTTGCACTTTGAGTACCAAATTGCGGTAGACGTCGTAGGAGTAAGTGAAGAAGAAAGTGCAATCGTCGTCGTCTTTGAATTGGCAAATCGAAAGTTGTTGTCCATTTTCTTCAAATTCTTCACACAAAATACACACAAAATAAGTAAACTAGGCCAAAGTGAATAAATAAATCTTAATCTAATAATTTCGCTAAACTTTTAATTTTTAGAGATCGTAGAAAAAGAGGAATTCTTAAATTTAAACTTAAGCAATAATAGATCATAACCAAAGTCTCATCTTATGAACAATGATATTAAAATGTATATCGTAAAACTCTTAAATTATAGTACTATAGTCATTATGAATTAAGCCAAATTTAATATAAATGTTATTGAAAGGTAGGGTATGAAGAAGCTTATTTTAAACAAAGAACTGATTTGTTATAAAAACCATAAATCATAATGGATTAAACAAGCCGATAGATGGGTTTGGCCCATAGACTAGGAACATTGTTCAACAAAAAGGACTCACATTTGAAACCTTTCCCCAATAAAACAATCAATTATAGCTAAACGATCATTTCTCTCTAGGATCAACAAGAATTATGCCTTTAGGTAAGTGCTGTAAAAACGGCTGTGTTCCGTTTGGTCGACCTTCGGTTTAACTAAAACCAAGGTCGACTGAGTAACATAGACCAAAAAATCTTTGGTTTGTTTATGTTAAGTCGACTAAAATCACAAAGGCCGACCAAACAAAACCCAGCCGTTTTTACGACCCCACTTTAGCTTTTCCTCCAAGTTACGTTGAACAAGAACACTTAACCAAATCACCTAAGCTCGCTTTTATGGGTGGGGGGGGGGGTAAATTTACCCATTAACTCTTCCACCACGATAGGTACGACCGGGCAAGCGGCCAGGCATTCGGCAGGGGTCCGGTGAGGGCCAGTTTGAAAGGCGTGACATTGCACACAAGCCCGATTTTGGGTGCATAGACCGGGGCAAGTGGGGCACTCTTCGCAGGTCGGGCCTCGATATCTACTAGCGGGTTCGCAAACGCACACCCCGCAATCGCATATGCCTACGCCGTTGCAAAGTTTCTACGGAAATTTTTTTACAAAAAAAATTGATATATTTTGCGCCAGATTCGAACGTAATGTTTGCTTTATATTTTTACATTATAATCCCAATTTTTTATGTATCTTGCTTTAAATATCTTGCGAAATCAATTTAGGATTCTTTTCCCCCAAAATATCATTTTTTTAAATAATTGTATTTCTTAAAAGAGAGTGGGAATATTAGTCCTAAAAATCTGAATTATATCCCTTGCCTTATCTATAAAAAAACCTGTTTGTTAGAACTGTAACAAGTTACTTATAAATATAACATTGGATTCGACATTACAAATTTCTCTCATATGAAGGTGTTTTTAGGAAAAAACTTTCTCTTGCCTTTTGTCTTAATTATTCAACCATAATCAAAAGTAATATTCAACCCACGTTATATAATAAAAAATTCTTTAAATATCAGATCAAATATCAATATCTCTAATGAAACTTACAATAATAACATTAAAGATATTTAAAGGGAGTGAAAAATCAATGTTACGTCATAAAAATAGGACTTTAATCATAAAAAATATCAACTAATACCGAAATACGGAAACGCTTACTGATTGACATAATTAAATAATTAACAAATAGAAGACAGACAAATAAATCTAAATAAAACTTTGATGAAAGTATGATAATCAATAGTATTTCAACGGAAAACGCTGCTTTTCGCATAAAATTAAACCGAAACGGGACGATATCTAAATGCCAAACGAAAAAGAAAAAAAAGAAAATAGAAAACCAAATGAAAAACTGTTAACGATTAACTCCATAAATATATGCTGTCAATCATATTCGATATCTACAAAATCAAATAAAGCTAAACTAAACAGAAAACGAGGATAGAATCCAAACAAAATGTCTTAAAGATAGCTCACGATCTTAAAAAAATTTCCACAAATGGAACAAATCAAGCGAATAAAAATGTTAAAAACCTAACGTTAAGATGAGATTAAGTGATACCAACATCTTTCTTTTCTCAAACTTCTTATCACATAGGCACTACAAAAATAACCTGGCAATCGTATTCAATGTGAACACAACAAATTAAAACAAACAAAAACCATGAATAAAAAAAACCAAACGATTAATAGAAAAACCAAACGATAAATTGGTGTTTGCCATCGCTTTTTACCCCGTTGCTGGCGGTGCAAGAAAGATTGGTGCTGGGGCATTGGCAGGCATCCCCGCGCCAGGCCTCTTTACAAGAACACTCCCCGCATTCGCAAGTTCCTCGGTCGGAGCCTCCACATATTTTGCCTTCGTACCGATCGCAACTGAAATTATCGCATTGGCACCACTCCCCGCTCACCACGTCGTTGGGGTTGTCTCTTTATTTATTTATTTATTTACATATTCTTATTTACGCTATTAATTTCACTATTATTATCATTAATTTCATTCCTGCTAAAGTACAATATTTACAGATTTGATTGTGGCTTACCATCCATAAAATCAAGATGGAAGCTAGTTATAGAATTTAAGATTGCTTTAATATTTAGAAAGCGCCATCAAGACTAGTTCAGGGCCATGTCCCAAGATCTTTTTAATGAGCCTTTTTTAAAGGTTCCTTTTCACCAACTTACCTATTTGGCCGGCTAAGGTTTATTAAAGTTCAAAAAGCCATAGCTATTAAACACAAGTGTAAGTTTTCTATAACAAAACAACAATTAGTAGGGCGTCTGTAAGTACTAACCTCAACATCAGAAAAATGAGAATGAAAAATTTAGATTAAAAAAGTGCAATCATTAGTGTTTTCAAAAAATAAAAATAATATATAATCAAAAATTACATGCAAAGAAATCTAACTAAATAGAAGAAAATCTGTAAACACACTAAAACAAAAATAAAAAAGGTTAAACAAAAACAACGTAAACAAACCTGGGCCAACATTCGCACACCCCACACACGCATTCGCCCCGCCCCGAACAAACAGGACCGAGGAGCATGTCACTTTTCAAGAGCGCAAGGTCTCCGCTCGATTGACTCAAGTTGCCGGTATAAAATCGACTTTCGGGTTGTCTGCAACGGGCGGTATTGTCCAACGTACCAAGTTGCCCGGTGGACACGCCATGGGAGCCGCCATCTTGTCGACTGCTACTGCTACGATCCAAGGAAGTAGCGTCGCATTCGCAATATCGCCCGAACCTATCTTCGTTACACCTACAAGTTCCGCACTCGAAAGTGCCTTGGCCTTGGGAGCATTTCGGGCTACGCGGCTCCTGCGTTTCCAAAAATGTTCGTACAAATTTTACCATAAATTCGAGAATTTTTATCAATTTTAACAATTTTTTTACAATTTTAAGTTTATTTTTGAGTAAAAATTAAAATTTAGACTGTGTTTGATAAAATACAACTAGTATTGGAGATGCTCGATTTATAATCTACCTACGCTATCAATCCAAACCCACCGATTTTATACAATGACATTCAAATATAAAAGAGCCCTATACATTTTTAAAATGTAGGACAGAAAACACGTGAATTAAAAAAATGCCGTAAAATAGGACCTAACAATTGATATACTAAAAAAGTCGAAAATGAATGGTTTAAGGCAGGGTTTTTAAAAGGGATCAAAATTATTCTCAGATTTTATACATATTTTAATAAAACCAGAAAAATATAACTTATACTTTCAATATCCACACTTATTGAAACTCTAGTTTTGCGGAACGTGCATAGTTTTCAATGCTTATAAAAAAATATAAGTGATAATAAAAATAAGTTTCCACAGCAATTACTAAAAGATCACAAGTTGGACAGGACGGACGACCAAAAACGAGCCCATAAATTGAATAGCAATTAAAATTATTATCAAAGTAATGACTTTAAAGCAAAAAACAGACAAACATCTTTATCAAAAAAATGGATTTAAAATTCGTAAAAAAACGCAAAAACTATTTGAAATCCTTCAAAATAGGTATATTAATCTAACGGAATAGCCAGGGAGGGCGCATTCGCAATCGCATAACGTTTCCAGCTGTATGTTTATCTGCTCGGCTATGCCCACAGGATTTATCTTAATGTTCACAAACTTCTCCGGCAAACAGGATTCGAGCGTCATAGTAACTTCGAAAGACACCTGGTTAAAATAAATTTAATTCCTTGCATATTTAATCAAACAGAAAAAAAGTAAAAAAATTTCCCGGTAAATTTCTCCTTTTTATATTATAACATTTTAGTTTATGTCGCCCAAACAACATTACGAATTTATAATTATTTAAAGAATTCTTTGGGCAAGTTGAGTGCCAACTAGAGTGTTAAGCCCTTAATAAATTATTAGAGAAAAAACGAAAAAATGAATAGAAAAAATACCTTTTTAATCATAAAAATTTTAAAATACGTACACATTTAAGTAGTATCATAAAGTGTCGAAAAAATAGTTAAAACCAGGAGATTTCGTGTTGTTAACTAACTTACGGTATCTCCAACTTTGAGGCCTTCGCAAATTTTGGTCTTTTTGCTCACGCCCCCTAAGCAGGCCGAGGCGTAGGTGATGGTTAAATTAGCTGGGGCCGTATCCTTCAGCTCCACTTTGGACGTTATTTTCTGAAATTATGAATCAATAAAACTATAATTTTAACACTTATGGTAAATTTTTTTGATAAGAAGAGCAAGAAAAGAAGTTTAATTTTTAAATGCTCTATTTCCCTTTAACACTCATATGCAACAAGCTCAAGTAAAATTGAAACATCTGAAAAAATTAATCAGATGTCCGATATTATGAAATAAGAAATTTTTGCTAAAAACTATGATAAAGACGTGGGAAACTTAATATTAAAAATTTATAAAAAATGAAATATTATAAATATGGGCTCTTTTCTTTCAACCTCATAGGGAATTCTAACCTAGTTCTAGCCCACTATGCAAAATATATAGGTCTAAAAATTAAATTTAGAATTCGGTGCTTCATAACTTGTGGGGCAATGTCTTGAAAATTAGTAAACCAAGTGTAAACACACATGTAATATGAATATGAAAACAACATAAACATATGCATAGAAATCAAAAATTGTTTAAATTCTAGTAAACTTTTCATTAGGATGCAGTCAGAGTAAATATAAAGGCCAACAACATTAACAATAATAGGTAAACAAAATAATGGTACGTTTTGTTTACGTTATAATTCTCCTTGACCAGCTCGACAATGTTAGAAGAATCGTTTGCCAATTTACCCACCGTAGAACCCTCCAGAATTTCGTTGAATCTTTGGTAAATGGGCAATTGTTCACCCGTGATGGCAAATATTATGTTTACCGACTTCTCTCGTACCTTCTGTATAATTTGACTCACCGACGGATAATCCTTAAGTAAACAAATAAATTAAATAAGAATAATTTATAAAAAAAACTATAAAATGAAACTTAAAATGTCACAACAACTTATAATACTCCAAACCACACAAACTATAATAGTAATAATTTAAAAATGAAATGTTTTAAAACTTAAAATCTCAAAGCAAGTAAATGATAGCAAAATTAAACTCGGGCCTCCGGCCCTCGTGGGAAGGGGGAGAAGGGAAGGGAAGAGGGGAAGGGAAGGGGGGACGACTCATCTGTACTTCGTATAAATGTATCATATTTGCTATGCAATTTATGGGCGAGAAAGGTGGGAAAGGGCGAGAATGCCTATAGGGGGGTATTAAATGCCTAATGATTAATTAATTATTTATACAAATTTTCCATTTATAGGCAAAATGTAATAAAGGCAAAATGTAATATAGGCAAGGGTTAGGGTTAGATTTAGTGTTTGCATCTAGTTGCGTATTACATTAGTTTTTATGGCCTTTAGTGATTATGGGTCTAACAAACATTATATTATAAAACAACACAATGTTAAGAATTTGCATAATTGTTGGGAGAAATTTTTTGTTGAATTTGAACAATTTTTAATTAAAAAAATCAAAAAATTGGCCAATGGTCACTTTTTCTCTATTGGTCAGTACCAACAGATACTCTATAAGTCAATGATAGCCAAAAAAACGGAAAAAAAAAATTTGATGCTCACTTTGGCCAATGGTCATTTTTTTCCATTGGTCAGCAGCCAGCACACGGTAAAAGTGGATATAAATTCATAAGAGTAAAAAAAACGAAAAAAAAATTTTCGAATCACATTTTGGCCAATGGTCATTTTTTTCCATTGGTCAGCAGCCAGGACACGGTAAAAGTGGATATAAATTCATAATAGTCAAAAAAAACGAAAAAAAAGTTTTCGAATCACATTTTGGCCAATGGTCATTTTATTCCATTGGTCAGCAGCCAGCGGACGGCCAAAAAGTCATAATAGCAATGGTAGGAACAGGAACAATCATAATAGTCAAAAAAAAAAGAAAAAATAAACTCGGGTTCACCTTTTGGCCAATGGTCATTTTTTTCATTGGTCAGCAGCCAACGGACGGTTAAAAAGTCTTATTATCAATGATAGTAACAAGAACAATCATAAGAGTCAAAAAAACTCCGGGATTCTAACCCAAAAACTAGTTAAATTGCATAGCAATTAAAAGTAAACAACTTTTATTTATGTTTATTATATAACATTGGTCAGCAGCCAGCGGACGGCCAAAAAGTCATAATAGCAATGGTAGAAACAGGAACAATCATAATAGTCAAAAAAAAACGAAAAAAATAATTTCGATTCACATTTTGGCCAGTGGTCATTTTTTTCATTGGTCAGCAGCCAGCGGACGGCCAAAAATTCTTATTATCAATGATAGTAACAAGAACAATCATAAGAGTCAAAAAAACTCCGGGATTCTAACCTCAAAACTAGTTAAATTGCATAGCAATTAAAAAGTAAACAACTTTTATTTATGTTTATTATATAACTAGTTAAATTGCATAGCATTAAAAGTAAACAACTTTTATCTATGTTTATTATATAACAAAAACTAGTTAAATTGCATAGCAATTAAAAGTAAACAACTTTTATTTATGTTTATTATATAACTAGTTAAATTGCATAGCAATTAAAAATAAACAACTTTTATTTATGTTTATTATATAATAGATAATTTAACAAATCTTATATATAACACAGCGAGGGAGATAGAGATGAGGGGTGGGGCACCTCTTTCTCATGCATTAATTTAAAAAAGCGATAACCTAATATACCCAATGCAAATAGATAGGGAGGGTAACGGACGACGGACGGACGGACGGACACCAAAAAACGAGCCCATAAATTGCATAGCAATTAAAACATTTAACACAAACAACACTGCTCCATTTCTATGAAAGCCTTACTACTTAACTAAGGTAAACGTTATAAAAACTAGCTCAGCCCATTGACTAATACAATATATTCAGTGTTGTAAAAACGGCTAAATTTTGTTTGGTCAACCTTTGGTTTTAGTCGAATAAACATAAACAGGCCAGCGGTTTTTTGGTCTCCTTTACTTGGTCGACCTCTAAGCTTAGTCGAAATTTGGAAAACAGACCCAGCGGTTTTTACAACACTACTACACCATTACTCAAGAAAATTATGAGCTGTTTGTGAGTCTGTATAGCATTCTTAGTCTAATATCCATTAAAACTGTGATTTCAAAGTTAAAATAACCAAATAAAATGAATAAAAACACGAAAATTTTGATGTTAACTTGAGTAGAACTCTCGGTGTAGAGACCTCGAGAATCTAAATGGCACTGCCCATCGTTGGGTTTTACTATACCCCCTAGTTTTCCATCTCCAGCAAAATGGACGCTGGCATCTGTGGAAAATATGATGAGATTTCTAGCTTCGGGTCTCCACCCTATTTCTTCCCTGCACACTATGGCCTAAACAATGAGCACACACCAAAACGACTTGCAATCAAAGTTTTGTCAAAATTATATTTAAAAAAAATATTTACAAATCTTAATATAATATTTAAGGATAAGTATGTAGTCGGTGTATTTTTTTTAAATTTTTTATAAGTTGTGACATATGTTGTTGATGAAGGCTTAAAAGAGTACTATAAGTTTAGGTTGCATCCTTATGGTATAATACACATATGTAAAGATAATTCATTTCATCAGAGGCAATAAGGTCAGAAGATACAAATAAACTGTAATAAAATCCTATTTACAATTTGCAGAAACAAAAGGTAACTTACAATAAAATAGGCATTAGTGTAAAGAAATATTGTTAATACCCTACAAGCATTTGTATTTTGAAACAAAAGTTTAAGCCTTTAAATTAAATCAAGCAACATTAAGTTTTCAATGAGCAAACTTATCTAACCTTTCAAAAGTTAGTAATAATTTACAAACTTTCATAATAATACACCCCTGTCTATGCTGTTAAAAGTTTTAAGATTTAAATATTTTCTTTTATTAATTCCTAATTTTGAGTTATATATAATGACCTGCATTAAAGCATCTAATCCCCCTTCTGGTGCATCTAAGTTTCCAGAAACGGGAGCATTTTTAATTTCTGCAGCAAATCTTGAAGTGTCAGATGTTAAACTCAAATGATTTTTAAAACCATAAGGGGCTGCACAAGGTTGACCATTCCTTTGGTCACATGGCCTCTTAATTTTTTCAGGGACTATGCTAACGTATGGCATAACCACTTTATCCACAAAAGATCCAAAACCTAACCTAAAATTTGATGTTATGTTCCTCATGCTAGAACCTGTAATTAAAATTAAAAAATCCATTATATTGGCAAACAAATTTAGATATATGGAGAGAGTTGTTATTAATATGTGATATTTAACAACAAATCATAAGCAATAAATGAGATTGGATTAATGAATTTATATAAAGTTATTTAAATTTTAAGTACAGAATAAAAATATTTTATTTTTAATTGTTGTTATAAGCAGTCTATATATATCATGTATGCTAATATATAATTAAAGAGGGGGGGGGGGAAATAAGGTTAGTAGAAATTTAGGAATGTGAATATCACATGTATTATAAAACTATAATTACCCAACAAATCCCCAAGTAATGCCAATTTTTCCTTATCATCTTCCATTGAATTTGATAAATCCATGAGGTAATAAAGGTCAACAGGATAATCTTCTGCTTGCCTGAATTGAACTTTAAAAGTCAGAGGGGTTTCTATTTATTATTCATAAAAATCAATTATGTATAGTAATTACTTGGTCTAATTTTTAGTTTTAAAGCTTGTGGAGCTATTTGAACAAAATTATCCACAGTTCCCATATTACTAAGTTGTTTATCCTGTAATATAGGTTTAAGCAATAAATATTTTATAGAAATTAAATACAGCCAATTTGAGGACAAAATTTTCTGGGTTTATAATAAATGGTTGTTCACAACCTCGTTCTAATAAATTATGAATAAGATCACATCTAGGCTTTCCATCTGATCCATAATCCTTAAAAATTATAGACAATCAATTTCTATATACTTCTTTTAGACACCAAGCACATTTTTGATGTGTTACAATGCATTCCCCACAAAACTTTTTTGCAGAGCATGGATTTTTCTTTAGTGCTTTTTCTAAAAAATAAAAAATAGGCGAATTTTATATAAATTACCATCACAGATTGACTTTTGCACATAAATAGATATTATAAATATTAGGGCTAAATAGTTGAGCTGAATCATTTTAGGAGTGGCTTATAGATTCAATAAACCGCACAAAGGGGACAACAGCTGTTTAAATTTAAGTAACTGACAGAAAATTGCTCGCGTGTGCAATGCTCACTATGTGCTTTCCTCGAGCACGCATACTGAGCCGTTTAATAAGCTCGTTAGTAAAATGAGTGCTCGCTGATCGGTGCACTAGGCAGAACAGTAGCAATTAAAAATGCTTGAGAGGCGCTTCGAAGCAGCAAAATCTGCTCAAGCATTGAGCAGATAGCCCTAGCAGTAAACTCGAGCAGATAGCAGATTTAATATGAGCAATTACTATAAGTTAGTAACTTTAAAAATTTGCTCAATATCATAAATAAATTAGGAACTTTGCCCCCTCCTTTTTTTAGTCCCATTGGTTTGCCCCCTCCCCCTTTTTACCCTCTCAATTTTTACCCTCTTCCCCCCCCCCCGGGTAAAAAAAGAAGAAGGGGGGCAAATCACTTCCCTACCCCGTGTCAGAAAGAGGGCAAAAGGGGGGGGGGCAAATCACTCCCCCCGAGTGAGAAAGAGGGTGGAAAATAGCACTCTGCTCCCCTCCCCCTTTTGGCGGGAAAAGAGAAGAAGAGGGGGGGGGCTAACTAACAGCATAAAAAAGGTAGGGGGCCAAAGCAGTGTGCGTGCTCGCTTTGGACTTGAGTTAGCAATTACATCACTAAGTTTGACTAAATATAAAATTGAAGAAGATCGAATGTGAAATACTTCTTCAACACTATCAAAAAAAAGTCCAAATGGCCCTTATAAAAATCGAATTTATGGACGCCCTCTCAACTAAGCAAGCTGAAATACACAGAGCTCTGTTTATACTATATTTGTAAAAAAGAAAAGGGTTTTAACTCCCGGTTGCTACGATGTAACCTCTTGCGACGAACTAAGTACAACTACTTTGCTAATAGCTCCACATAACCTCCTATCTTTTTGTCAAAGAAATATCGCAATTTTTTATTTTTTCTTAATTTTTTATTTTATTAATATTTTCAATGATACTAAGTACTAAATTATAGCTTTCTATATATCTATAATAACACACTGACCATTAACAAAAAAACACGTAACCTTTAGTTAACGTGACCCGAGATCAAGTGCGTAGTCGGGATTTTCTCAAGGGCGTAAAACCTGCCCACGTTTTAAAACATTTCTATTTGTAATCAAAAATGAAGATTAACAACCAAAAGGTCGGGCCCTCTCGGCCTAGGAGCTGGGCAGGCAATCGTCGTAAATGTACATTTTCAAGTTGACACAGGCCGGCACCATAATATGATTGGGGCAATATGGGCATAATGAGATTTTTAATAAAGATTAATTTTTTTTTACTTTTTTATTTAAAAATTTGGAGAATTAATTTGGTTGAAATTAAAATCATCTTGGACCTAGCAGTTCAGACAGCTCTACTGGCCGGGCGGACTCTTAAAAGGTTTGGGCTGGGCCTTGGCGGGCAATTTAGTTATTCGACTCTGATGGCTGGCAGAATATTTTAGACAAAGATGATCAATGTTAAAGTTATTAATTGTGTATAAAATGTTGACCGTTATATTAAATAGTCATTTGAATTTTTTTTAACTATCGATTCTTAAGATTTCATCTGAATTAAGAGCATTACCAAATTTGTTAATATAGCCAATCCATCGGTGTCTTGACATTATTTTTCGAATAAGCCAATCTTATGGGTATGGGAAAACTACGATCATTAATGCATGTGGTGTTGGGAATACAAAAAGTGTGGTTAAAGCTTTTTGCCAAAGACTTAATTTAAAAATTGTAACAACAACAACAAAGTTATTATTACTTAAAAAGACAATTTAAGGTAAATGCCACTATTTTATTACACGTATTATATCTGTACAAATCATTACTCTAAACTGAATTATAGCCGTGATAATAATATTTTTGAAAACAGTTCGGAGAAAAAATAATAATCGTATGGTTAATTAAGGAGAGGGAAACAATAATAATTATTTTGTGTATGGTATTGCGCAGGCAATTTGCTCAATCAAATTCGGAAATATTATAATTTTGTCGAAAATTCAATTTAAAAAATGAGATGTTTGTTGTATTATCTTTCAAAATTTCTTACGAATTTTACTATAAAAAAATGATTTGGTCCCAGAGTGGTGAGGTTTGTTTTGATAATTTGATCTTGACCGGGTGAGTGCCATATCTTGACTAATCTCTTTATTTCATAACTTTATAGGCTCTTTCCACGTGACACGGGGACGTCCTCTTCCTCTCTTCCACGGTACCTCCATGTCCAGTACTTTTCGCATTTGTGTCCCTTTTAGTATAGGCCCATACCTTAGCCGATTTAATCATGTCCGCCTAAGGATGAATACTCATTTTTTCATGAGAAAGTCATTCGTCATTCATATGGTCGAGCTTGGTATATCTCACTCTCCACTGTATCATTCTCATCTCTGTGACTTGTAATAGCCTTCCCTCCGTGGTGTTGAATCTGAATGCTCATGTTTCACTTCTGAGTAACATCGGTCCTACGATGGATTTGTAAGCTTTGCTCTTAAACCATATTGGCATTTTCTTGTCGCACATTACACCGGATATACATCACCATTTAAGCCATCTTTTTTGGATCCGGGCATTGATTATATTGCGCAACCTCCCTCTTGATGTAGCATCAAGCCGAGGTATGTAAACCTGTCTACTTTTGGGTACTTTAGATGGTCATCAAGCGATGGGCTGCCTGTAACGTTTATTTCCATGTATACCGTTGTGACATTTAAACCATGACAAGCGCTTTGACCACTTTTCGGCTTCTTCGAATACTTTCTCCTTTGTTTCCTTGCATAGCACTATATCATCGGCATATAGCATACACCATGGCGCTGGCTTTTGAATGTCTCTCGTTATCATGTCAATAATTATATTAAATAAAAAGGGACTTAAAGCAGATCCTTGGTCTAATCCACTTTTAAATCGAAAAGGTTTATAGTCTCAAACTGTCGTCCTAACGCAAGAGTTTGAGGCTTTTATTAATATTTTTATAAGCCGTTTATATGCGTCAGGAATATTTGGTTTTCTCAGGCACCACCATATTAAATCGCGAGGGACCGTGTCATAAGCTTTCTCCAAGTCGATAAAGACCATTAGGTCTCATTTCTTTCACCATATTTATCCATCATTTGTCTTAGTGCGAAAATCGGTTTGATTGTGGATTTGCCGGCCACAAATCCGAATTAGCCGATATTTTTACCTCGAATTTTAGCCTTGTTACTAAGATCCTTTCCATAAGCTTCAAGGAGGGACAAATTAGCTTGATACCTCTGTAATTGCCACAGTCTTGAGGGTCTCCTTTAAATAAGGGTGTAATCGTGTTTGCTCTCCGTTGTTAGGGAATTAGCTCTTCTCAAAATATCGTGTTAAGGATGTTTGTCATGGTGGTTACTCTTTCTTCACGACATTAGAGCAATCTTCCATAGGTATTCCGTCAGGGCCTTTATCATTTCCTTTCTTGTTCATTTGTGTCCTAATTTATCTTCCTGAAAGAGTTCGACCATACTTATGTTTGGTACAATATCGGGAAGGGATTCTTTGTCATTCGCAATATTCATAAGTTTCTCAAAATATACTTTCCACCTTTCCATCACTTCCTTCGGCTTAAATAAAGTTTGCCCCTTCTCGTTTTTGACTATTTTAAAAACTCCGACATCGCCACTTTTCTTTTCCCTTATCATGGCCAGTTTGTACATAAGCCTATCCCCCTTTATGATCCAGTTTGTTTGCCATCTAGGTGTACGCGGGATTATTCGCTATTGCAACGGCCTTCTTAATTATCCCCCAACTATTTTGATTTATGCCACCGTTTATATAGATTTTTATTTCTTTCGATGAAATCCCTAACCGATTCATCCCACCATTATAGTTCTCTACTCATAGCATTGCCGCCTTTCGTCTGTCCTAAAACACGAATCGCTATTAAATCAATTCTAAAGGATTTCTAACAAATAAGTTAGATTCTGTGATAAAACCTATTATTATTATTGGGAAATAAACCCTTGCTGATTATTCTCAATTTTTGATCTTTCACATAGAAGTTAGGTTAAAAAAATTGAAGCTACATTGTAAATAATTAAAACTGAATAACATCTACATTTGGCAAGATAATATGTTATCGTTAAAAGTAACATTAGCGCCATCTATAACATATGTTATATACGCTATAATGCATTAATATTTTATTTGACATTCTTACAGTTTGACACAAGAGCGAATGTGAAATACTTCTGCAACACTTGCGAAAAAAAATCCAAATGGCCCTCATAAATATCGAATTTATGGACGTCCTCTCAACTAAGCAAGCTGAAATGCACAATGATCTGTTTATACGATATTTGTACGAATGAAAAGGGTTTTTCGGACTCCCGAGTGTAACCTCTTGCAACGAAATAATCACAACTACTTTCCTACCTAACTCCACACAACCTTACCACTTTGTCAGGGAAATATCGCATTTATTTTTATTTTTTAATTAATACTTTCAGTGATACTAACGTAAAATCCATATCTTTATATATATCTATAATAACACATTAACCACAAACAAAAAAAGACGTCTGGTTAACGTGGCTTGAGATTAAGCGCGTAGCCAGGTTTTTCTCAAGGAGGGGGAGGGGGAAGCTGTCCAAATTTTAAACATTTTTATTTGCAATAACCTCTCGGCCTAGGGGCTGGGCAGGCAAACGTCGTAAATGTATATTTTCAAGTCATTTTTCAATGTTTTACCCTAAGTTGTCCGGGCGGACACCATAACGAGATTGGGACAATGAGGGCATAATGAAATTTTTTTATAAATAGTTTTTCACTATTTTATTTATTTGGAGAATTAACTAATTTCTGTTGACCAAATATGCGAAATTTAAAATCATCTTGGGCCTGGCAGTTTGGACAGCTCTAGTGACCGGGCGGACATTAAAAATTAGAAAAGTGTAGTATAAAAAAATCAATATCTTGAAAATGTGGTAAACGAGAAAGGAATTCATACAACTATCAAAAACACTAAGGTTGATAAAGGCTAGGAAATTATCAAAGAAGCAGTAGTAGCTAGCAAAATAAGCATTGCTCACAAGCAGAACATTAAATAAACCAAAGATCTGAACTTTAGGGGCACGATTCACTTCTAACTTCCGACGACTCCAAAATACAGCCAAAATTAAGGTAAAATCACTTTCAAAATATTCTCCCTACCCACCGCATTTTTTTACGCAAATATCTATCTACAATTTATTGTCGGCTCCCAGATGAGGCCTAAATAGGAGATAAACCCCCTAGCAGCTATAAAATCATGCGTATAATGAAACTCAGGAACAATAAAGTCGCAGTCAAAAATCGAATTATAGGCGAGCTAAGCTAATCCTATAGTCTTGGCCCATAACCTGCATCCTTTTCACAGACACATCTGGAATAAATATCAGCTGCCTGAGGCATGGTCAAATGAATCCAGACTAGAATATGAAAAAATGGTAATCATCTTGACCCTAATAATTATAGAGGCATAGCTTTGATAAATGTCACCCTTAAAATTACTTAATAATTGATTAAAATCCTATAATAACGGCACAATAAACCATGTTCAAGCAGGCTTTAGAAAATCGTGCACAACAACTATATATCTACCCTTGGGGGGAAAAAAGTGGGAAAGGATACGATTCACACTTTAGCCAATCGTCATTTTTTTCATTGGTCAGCTTCCAGCAGACGGCCAAATAGCCTATAATTATATAAAGGCAAAAATAGAAAAATATTTTCGATTCACACCGGCCAGTGATCATTTTTTTATATTGATCAACAGTCAGCAGACGGTCAAAAAACGTATAAACACATAGGGCCAAATGTTAAAAATTAAATAAAATTCGATTTACACTTTAGTCATTGGTCATTTTTCCATTGGTCAGCAGCCAGTAGACGGCCAAGTAGCCTATAGGGTATTGTACTCTGGATGGTTTAATCGAAATCCCAAGCGGTCGCAGTGGTAAACACGACGAAATATGACGTGAATTTAATGTAAGCATATCGAGTTACAAACCAAAACGCGGAATAAAACAAAGTGAAGCAACAAATAAGGCAGGAGGCCGAAATTTGCAATGGTCAACACGTGTTTTGCCCCTCATAAGCGATGAGGGGCAAAAGCAAAAAAACGGGATAAAAAACATGGACGTGACGTGACATTACACAAATGATAGTGAATCCATAAATTACATGGCAATTAATATCTAATTGCGCAGATTTTACATTTTATATGCTTTTATTGGATATTTTTATTAGAATCGATTTGGCATTTACTGATAAATCAAAAAATTATAAAACTTATATTTATGGTCTTAGGAACATCAAACTTCTTGTTAGGACCCGATCACTCAGAACATTGGTGTCAGATAAGGTATTTATGTTTATATATCTGAACCTAATATAATAAAGATACCTATTTCCTAGCGACGGCATATCTCTAAATGATTTTAAAAAATTTATTCTTTTTGTTCGTCGATGATATATGCCTCATCTCGGACTCTTTATCGAACTCACAAAACATGCATGAGATATGGACAAGAAGCGCTCGAGGAGGCTTATACATAAATGCTAAAAAGTCAACTTTATTAGCCCCTTAACCCACAACCTAATTTAGAGTATCATAAGTTACGATGAAACTGCGCTTTCAGCTATAGTTAAATACCTCAAGGTATCTCTGAACACTGACATGTAATTATCTTAGATGTCATAAAAATAATAAAAGCCAAAGATAGGTTCACACGGTGCCACGAATTTGAAATCACAAACTTATTTTGAGGAACACAAAACTTCAAATATATAAATCCTTAATCTTTCTAATCTAATATGGCTATAAGACTTGTAACCTCAAGGTTAGCTCCATAAAAAGTAGTGTTGTAAATATGCTCGAGTGATCGTTGCTCACTATGTGCTTTGCTAGCATCTTGTCCCAAAAGGGGAGGGAGGTAGGGTGGGGCGAGGCTCTTAATTTGTTTATGATAGAGCAGATTCAAGTTGCTAACTGGTGACAATTGCGTCTAATTCTGTCCGAATTTCTGCTCGGGCAATCTGCTCATTTCTTAAACTTACTGCTGCGACTCACCCTCTCGAGCATTTTTATAGGCTATTATAGTGTCTCGTGCACCGCGTACTCATATTCTGCTATACGCGCTAATCAAACAACTCCTTGTACATGCTCGCGTCTCGAGTTGAAGCAAGTGAGCAATTTAACAAAACTAATGTAGACGGCCGTATGTTTATCAAGAATAATAAGCAACAAAACTCATAGTTCCTCTCTCAATTTGTTTATTATTGTTTATAATTTAGTAGGCTATAATGGTTGAACAATGTAACTTCATAGCTCAACCGTTCCGTAGGCGCTCCCCTAAACTCTGGATGTCCATTAGTGTTGTAAAAACGCCTGGGTTTGATTGGTCGATCTTTGGTTTTAGTCTACTAAATATAAACAGGCCAAAAGTTTGACCAAAAAATCTATGATCAATATTTGGGACCAAGAAAAACAGACCAAGAAATTTTTAATTTGTTTATGTTTAATCGACTAAAACCAAAGGGCGACCAAACAAAACCCAACCGTTTTTGCAACACTGATGTCCATTATAGTATCCACCTAAACTCAAACATCTAAAATACTGTGATTTATGTAAAACACGGATAAGGAACTTAACAGCTAACTGTAACCAGACCAAGTAAAACCAATCTTTCAACCGACGGTAGTTTAATAAGGGCTATTTTTGCACCTTTAATCTAATTTATCTAAAAAATATGGAGGTTTTGGAAAAGACATATTATGGTTTGGTGTAAGATTCTATATTTGGAATTAGTTAGATAACGGGATAAAATTGAAAAGTTATTATTTATAGACCTGTGTAAATAGATTTATGCAGTAATCTGTAATCATCATATACTGTTTCACTCATCAAATATCTCCACATTTATTAAAGAACTTTTTAATATATATAGCTAGGAAAAAAAGGGGCAACAGACCCTCCCCCCCCCCCTCTAATAGTAGGATTTTGAAAAATTATCATTATGCCACTACCTTAAACATTATTATCTGCGCATAGATATAATGATGACTATGACTATAAAATATAAGTTTAATTAAACTTGAGAGACTATTTTCTAGAACATGATTGATTTTTCATATTAAATGTTTTACCGATTTGTTATAGTTCATCGCTTAAATTGAGGAGTTATGGCATTTAACGAAGAAGTTGGCGTAGATAATTTAATTCTTTTGGAGGAGTTATCTGCCAAGGCTATAGTCAACAATCTCAAAATGCGATTCGAAAAGGATATCATATACGTAAGATCAAAGCTATTTCAAAATTATTAAAAGGGAGATAGGGGCCCTCCCCTCCCCCGATTCCTTTCACCCATTTGGGATTGAAATTTTGTTTTTGAAATTTCTTACAGTCCCCCCTTTTCAAAGAAAATATTAATCTATAAATGCCTTATTGAGGCTAGTCATAAAATATTTAAAATTTAGTTTACATATGGGCCTTATTAATTTAGATAATGCGTGTAGCATGTTTAAAAAACGTCGAGGGAGCTTTAAAGCCAAAACGTGAGGGGGTAAGCATGAGCTAATTTTTAAAGATCTTAAAATTGGATTTATTTAGAGACAAGAGCAAATGATAAAGTTGAAGTTTTTAAAATTAAAAAAAATAAACAACGATGAGTCGCGTGCACTTTTTCAAATATTCAGGCCCGCGTGTGTTTTAAAAGCAGATAGTAAGAGGCCGAAAGGAGGCTTGAAATACTTGACAAATACACACTAGCTGTATAGGATTGGTATTTTCTCAAAATACAATGGGACAAAATACAAATAGCTTGAAACGGTTTCAAGATCTTGAAACCGTTTCAAGATCTTATAATGCGCATGCGTATGCATTTAACAGACCAATCAGATAGCTGCGCATTTTAAGAATGCGCGTGCATATGCATTTAACAAATATTGCTGCACTATAAAACTTTAAGGGACAGGGTTAAGGTTCAGGGTAGTGTTTTAGGCCAGCGTTTTAGGTTAGTGTTTGGATTAGATGCACATCAAATTCCCTCCCCATTTGAGATTTAATTTTCCGTGATATTGAGTGTGGCATTTTGGACTGTAACCATTATACTTTGTCTCATTGAATTTTGGGCATGAATCATAGGATTTATATTCAAATCGTCTATTGCACAATTCATATACTGCACAACTTAATAATTAAAATTTTAATATTTTCTATTATATATAATAATATTAAATGTTGTATATGCATATTAACTTATTATAAAGCATTCAATCTAAACTTCGAAGGAAAATATAAATGCAGCAATAAAAAATTTAAGCTTTATATATTATATGGCTAATATAAGTTTTTGCCCCCTTATAAAGTGCTTATAACATGAATAAATATACAACTAGTTAGTTATATATAAGCGTGCTTTGCAAATTTGAACTACATTTTGATAGTCGTAGATCCTTTGAGGGATAGACCAGTTTAGCAAATGCGGCTGTAGAGCATTTCTCAAACTCTAATTATACTATGAACTTGCCATATTACACTTTGACTTAAAAACAGCCATTGTTTTAAAGTCAAATATACATATCATCAATAGACAATGAAATAAAATACGTTTAGACATACATAGGCGCCGTTTTAGTATCCATGAATCCCTACAAAGGCATCGCTATCTACGATGAGAAAACGGTTGATAACTACAGGACAATGAATTTGGCAGAACTACCACCACACATGTAAATATAACCATAGATTAAAAATAAAATACATTCGCAAAAGCCACTTTTATACTAAATTTTTTAAGTAACTTAGGGCGCCATCTTGGATGAGACATACACTTGTGAGGGAAATAGTGCAAAAGTTATGGAAGTTGTGATTAAAGAGAGTCTTAAAGGATTATCTTTCCAAACGTTAGTTCAGCATTAAATTATTGAACAAAATCAATAGCCTATAGTTTGTTCATATATGCCCTAAACATGGCCGCCTACACTCCTTACTTAATGAGCATCAGCTGTTTGCCTGTCTGTTGTATTATTAGTCGATGACCATGGGCGTAGCCAAGGAGGGAGCAGGGAGAGGCGGCTACCCCCTCTAAATCCAAAAATTTGTTGAAACGTACTAAAATATGGCTAAAATTTCAAAAAATATACATTTCGCCCCTGACTAAATCATTATTGTCCCCCCCCCCCTCTAATTCCAATCCTGGTTAAGCCCGTGACTATAACTCTTTTCGTGCGTTCATTAGTTTCGCATTGTCGGACAATGCCTACAAAGCCCTCATCACGAATAACGTCAATCAAAGCGTGCTTATTTCTGGTGAATCTGGTGCTGGCAAAACGGAAGCGCTTAAACGTATTATCCTTTACATATCCAAAGCGAGTTCGCAGTCAGCAGAAGTCGAGAGAGTGTGTTATCAATTAAAGGAGAGCGTCCCCTTCTTGGAGGTGCAATATTATTTTTTTAACTATTAAAACAACCTTTCAAAATTTGCTATCATAATAATCGTACTAAAAACTTACAATTTAAATTTAATCTAATTTTTATTTAAATATAGGCATGGGCGTAGCCAAGGGGGGGGGGGCAGGGAGGGGCGGTAGCCCGCTCTAAATCCAAAAATTTGTTGAAATTTATTATAATTATGGCTAAAATTTAAAAAGATGATCTTTCGCCCCTCCCTAAATCATTATTGCACTCCCTTCTAATTCCAACGCTGGCTACGCCCATGGGTAGACCAAGCACAAAACTCCAAACTTTAAGATTTATTATTATAGACATTGGAATTATGAAATTTCTTTTTTACAATGCACAAAAATTTTTTGGGTTTGGGCACAGAACAAATAACATATGACATTTATAAAATATTTAAACAAAAATTAATAAAAAAAGCTAAATTTACACCATTCAAGTCTCTAAGAAATAAACACCCGAGATCAGAAAATCCCAACCCTGTCCGCTGCCCAATACTGCCAGCCCGGCCCATGGGCCGAGGTCGAGCCTGTAACTGTCTAAAATGAATTTTTTGGGTGGGCCAGGGCGGGCATCATATTAAGATTTGGGCAATTCCGGTTCATTAATATTTTTATATAAATATATTATTTTGTTTTCGTGAATTATTTTGTCACTTTTTGATTAGTTGTTTACATCTTTTAATTCTAATTTTTATCCAAAAAGTATCGGAAATAAATAAAAATTTTCGTAAAATATAGCAATATTAGTGCTAAAAATTTTCCCCGGGCAGTTGGGGCAGCTCTAATAATTCGGGCATGGCCGGGCGGATACTTAGATGGGTTCGAGCGGGCTCGGGCGGGCAGTTTAGTTATAAAATCACCAGACGGGCCCTGCCAGAAAATTTTAACAAATCTGGCTCCTAATAAACACCTCTTTCTTTATAGCTCCTTAAGTTTATGATTACAAAGATTTGATCCGTGATGTTTTTATAACATGCAAATTATACAGGCATTTGGGAATGCTAAAACCATCAGGAACGACAACTCAAGTCGATTCGGCAAATACATGGATATCGAGATCAATTTCAAGGTTAGCACTCCCCTCTCCCCTCTAAGTTAAAAGTTTCCAATTATTTTATTAATCATTTTAATAATTTAAATTTTAAATTATATCGCAAGCTCAAAGGGGTGAGGGAGAGTAAAAATTATAATTTTTTTTTTGAATTTTTTTTATCACTATTTTAAAGTTGTGGTTTAAAGGGATTTAGTACATGATTAAAAATGATAAAGTTGTGTCTATTCAAATAAAATTGTGTTTTTCATTAAAACAACTTGAAGCCATCAAAAACGGTGGTCAGGGGGTCATAGGGGGGAACAACACCCCCTCCCAATAAATTTAAGAGAATTTACTTATTGAAATGAGTTATGTTTACAAATTGGAAAAACCAATCCATCATTCACTCGCTCGTCGCCTTATATCATAATTAAATTATCATAGTTCTTTTCACGGACGAAGATATCCTAAAATAAGACACTACGACTAGAGATCTGCACGGGCAGGCCCGGCCCGCGGACTTATGGACGGGCTTTGTATCATAAAAATTTTAACGGGCCGGGCCCGGACGGGCTTAAAATCGATGGAACGGGCTCGGGCGGGCCTGAGATTTTTTCAAGGGGCTTGAACGGGCCTGACGATTTATAAACGGGCTTGAACGGACAAGAGATTATATAAACTGGAATTACAAAGGTCCTTAAAAATCAGACAATTATTTAAATATTTATTTTTTATTAATAATATAGATTATTAATTGCTTAATTTTGTAACCTCTAATTTGTATATCCTGTAGCATTTATTCCTTTTTCAAGCGCTAAATTTGACTTCAAAACATTTTTATTCTATTTGTTATAGATTTTTGTTTACATAATTTAAGATTATAGCTTCGTATGTATTCTTTTATAAGTAAGTTCAATTACTTATTTACAAAGCACCAAAATTTTTGTGTTTAATTTTATCACAAATTTTGCTGGTATAATTTATTATTAAGGCCATATAATTTAATAAATTTTTGTTCTAATCTAAAACTTAGGTGTATTAACTGATACAAATTAATCAAAAAAATGTAAACTACTTATTGAAAGTTGAATATTCTCATGCAATTTTATTATAGTATTTTAATTTAATGGTAATAATGAGAACTTCTTAGGTGTATTAACTTAAATTATCAAATAAAAGTAAAGTGTTGAAAGTGGAATATTCTCATGTAATTTTTTATAGTAATTTAATGTTAGTACTATATTAGAATTTTTTAGGTGTACTGCGGAAACAATTGATGATTTATTATTTTTACATGATGATTATTGATGTTTTTTTTATAAATATGTCAAAAAATAAAATTAAATAATACGAAATTTTTGACGAATTCGGCCGGGCCGGAGTTTTAAACAAATTTGAACGGACTTGAGCGGGTCTGACGTTTTTCTAAACGGGTACGAACGGGCCTGAAAAAATTACGGGCGGGCTCGGACGGGCCTTGAAGTTTTGAAAACGGGTACGGGCGGGCCGACCTTCTAAAAACGGCCCGTTTTAGATCTCTAAACACGACACTAAACCAGCCTAGATTCAGTCTTAAAAATTATTTCCAGATTAAAAATTCAATAGTATATGAATAAATTGATAAATTCGAACCTAAGAAGTGCTTATCTCAAAACTACTAAAGATAAAAACATGTTTTTAATACAAGTTGGACAAGACAGTACAAGACAGGACGGACGACGGATGGACGGACAACCAAAAACGAGCCCATAAATTCCGTAGCAATTAATCTAATTTGAAAGATAGGATTGGGATAAATCAACTGACAGGACAGGACATGACAGAACGGTACGGGAGAGGATAGGATAATTTTATAGAAATTATAAGATTTAAATATATTAGGGAGCCATAGTGGGAGCTAGGGTGATCAATTATTTGCTGGAAAAGGCGAGAGTGATCAAACAAACCAAGGGCGAACGCAATTTTCACATTTTTTATCAGCTGTTATCGGGTGACCGCGAATTGTTACAAAAACTTTTTCTCACAAAACCCGGCGATCAATACAATTTGATCAATCAAGTGATTTTTAAATTTATGTATGAAATCAATTTTATAATTTTTATTTTTAAAACTAATAAAATTAATATATTGAACTAAAGAATTTATGTTGATTATTTTAATGTTCTGTAAGGTTAATTCATATTAGATTTGGGTAAATTTTGGCTTTTATTGTAATTTGATAAAACATTAAAAATTCTAACCTTATTCATTTCAATACAAATTATCAAACATTTTTTTTTATAATTTAGCTATTTTTATTATAAATTATATTAACAAACAAAGGGTTCTTGCATGACAGTTGACAAGATCAATGATAAGGAGGATTTTGATCAAAATGTGCGGGCCATGGAGGTCTGCGCCTTCAGTACCAAAGAGACTTATGTAAACATTTGCAAAAATAAATAAAATAAATAAATTTTGATAAAAAAAAATCTATAATTAAAATTAAGGATGTGTACGCTTTGGTGGCTTGTTGCTTGCATCTCTATGAAATTAACTATGAGGGAGAAGGTGATTCCTGTAAAATTATTCCATGCAAGGAATTAGATTACATTGTTCAAGTAAAACGCTTAAATTTTCACAAATTAACTTTATTTTAATAAATCAAGTTGTGAAAAATAATTTATTCACTCGATAAACAAAATTAAAATTGTCTTTAACCTACACCTAGTACCCTAAAAATCTTATCAGCCCGAGGCCCAATTTATTAATCATTTTTTTGTCCGAGCGCCTGGCCCAAAATTCTCTTGTGCCAGCGGGCCTCGGGCGGCTCGTGCTGGGCTCTACCTAGAGCCCTGCAAAGTCACCTTTTTTTTAACCCGACCCGACCCGAAAGCATTTTTTTTAACCCGAACCCGACCCGACCCGAAAGTTTTTTAAAATTTTCAACGAACCCGACCCGACCCAACCCGATACGACCCGACCCGAAAGTAAAAAAAGTTAATATTGTAAAATTGATTTTAATGGATTTAAATGGCAACAAAATATTATCTCGCAAAAATGGACAAAACGTTATATGTCTATCATTTCCGGGTCACATGCTAAAAAAGATAGGTTATACATATAAAATCAATTGTCTCCAATTAAAATTGCCTATAAATGGGCCATAGAGTATACTTTTAAGGTAATTGCGGCACTCCTAAATGTGGTTATTATTATTTTCTTCAAAATATTAACGAACCCGCAATTTTTTCACATATAAAATGCTTATATTCTAATTAAAATGAGTTTATCTGTATTATCAGGCAATTTTGATTTTAAGGCCAATAACGGTTGTTGCAATATTGTAGGAAAATGAAAGAAGAAAATTTGATTATTATTTCAAAAACACTTATTTTTTAAATCATGTTTGTATAAATTAATTTTATTCTAGTGTATATGTTAGGCGATAAAACAAGTTGAGACATTAATATTTAAAAAAGAAAAATGGGAATTAAGAAAATCATAAGTTTTGTGATATCCATTACATGTTCATTATAATTTAGCATCCATCAAGATATTTTACTTTTCTGAGTTTAAAAATGCGCAATTCAAAAATTCAGATATAACTTAAAAGAAATTAATTTAAGTGAATGTATGAGATAAATTAATCATACATTTCGAAATTAATTATAAAATATTATAAAAAATAGCATTAATTTAAAAGATATGTCTATTATTCAATATAAAATTTAACGTTCAACCCGACCCGGACCCGAGTTTAAAAATTTTCAACCCCCCGACCCGACCCGAAAGTGTTTTAAAATTTTCAACCCGAACCCGACCCGACCCGAAAGCATTTTAAAATTTTCAACCCGAACCCATCGGGTCGGGTTCGGGTCGAGTCGGGTTTCGGGTCACCCGTGCAGGGCTCTAGCTCTACTTACATCTATGTTGTAAAACGGCTGGGTTTTGTTTGGTCAACCTTTGGCTCAAAGAAAAGTTTATAAGAATTGAAAAAATCGTAGATTTAGGTTGAACTCTGGGCTGTTTTTCAAATTTCGACTAAGCCTAGAGGTTGATTAAAAAAACAGTCATAAAACCATTGGTCAGTCGACTAAAACATAAGGTCGACAAACAAAACCCATCCGTTTTTACAACACTAGACGTGGCCGAGAAGAGTTAGAAGAAAGTGGGCTTATGGATAATATTTTTTAAAATTTCTGATCAATATTTTAATGCTTACCCTCATTTTTCTGGATTTTATTGTTTCACTTATATGGTATTAATTTTTTCTTAGCTTTTAAACGCCGACCCAAAATTATTAGAGGGTGCCCTCACGGGAAGAACAATAACAGTTGGAGGAGAAACAGTATTTATTTGATACGAACTTATACTTTAATTTAAAATTTATATTACATAAATTTGTGATAAAATCTTAATTGCTTATAATTTTTAATATAATCCTTATAAATATATTTTAGTATTTTTTGATTTTTATAATATTAATAAAGGTGAAGAAATTATATAACAAGTCGCAAGCTCAAAATTCACGCGATTCTCTGATTAAAGCCATGTATGATCGTTGTTTCAATTGGTTGGTCTTAAGGATAAATGTAACCCTATCAGGCTGTGTAATAACAAAAATTCTTGTTGTAAAATAGATTAATAATTATAAATTTATATCAAAAAAATTAAATTTTTTATTAATACAGGAAATTAAAGCACCGACCAAAATAGGATTACTAGATATATATGGTTTTGAAATTTTCGAGAAAAACGGGTAATTTCCACGTTATAATATTTTTGTAAATTTGAAATTTTTTATGTTTCCAAAAATTAAATTTTAGTTTTGAACAATTTTGCATTAACTTCTGCAACGAACATCTGCACCAACTTTTTGTCCAGAGAACGTTAAAAATGGAGCAAGAAGAATATGGCAAGGAAGGCATACCAGTATTGAAAAATTTATATTCAATATTATAAAAAAGGTCTCCTTTTAGAACGTGGCATGGGCGTAACCAGCATTAAAAATAGAGGGGGGGGGAATAATGATTTAGGGAGGGGCAAAATAATCCTTTTTTGAAATTTTAGCCATAATTTTAATAAATTTTAACAAATTTTGGATTTAGAGGGGGGCAGACGCCCCTCCTTGCCCCCCTTGGCTACGCTCATGAAACATGGCATTTTTGATTAAATATAATACTTGCTTTAGAAATTATGAGTTCAAAATTAGTTTCTTTTAATTTAAGACATTAATTTTTTTTACAATTTTAACTATATAACTATGCTTAAATATTTCTATGAAACAGCGCTCTAAAAACAAAGATCTCATGCAATATGCATATAGTGATAATACAATATAGACTGGTAAACCGCTGATTTTTGCATTAAAATTGATTTATTAGAATTTAAGAGATTACTTTTAGGTAATAAGTTCTATTTAAAGGCCTACACAGGCGACCCCAAACCCTACCAGAGGGTCGGGTTTGGGGTTGGGTTGAAAAAAGTGACTTTGCAGGGGGCTCTAGTTCTATTACAATTTAGATAAGGAAATGTATTATAGATGGCACTAAGATAACTTTTTAGCGATAACATTATTCTACCTTTCTAATAAAGTAAATGTTTTGCTTATTTTTATCATTTCATAGTTCGATTTTTTTTCTTCGCCTAACATTATTAAATGCTGTGTGATATTAGCTTAGGCATTTGAGAATAAATATTAAAATTTAACAAAATGAGTAGCTTTACCTTGTTCATATATATATTCTCAAAGATGGCGACCTACATATTTACTTAAAATTTTATCAGCTGTTTACCAGGGTTCTGCATTTATAATATATGGTTTTGTGTCTTTTACGGGTTTTACAATTATTTTATTGCACTTAAAACGAGCAAGAGACAATAAAGAGATAAATCACATTTGGACCTAATTTTATTTGTATCATATTAGCTTGTTTCGATTGTAATTTTTAGTGGGAAAAAGTGGATTTTTTCGACAATAGACCCATATTGGATTTAATTGAAGAAAACAAGAAGGGAATTATCTACGTTCTAGTAAGAAAAAAATATTTACTAATGAAAATATTATCAAAAAATTGTTTTTTTTTAATTATCAAATTCTGATAATTTAACTTATTTTAGATACTTACCGTTATTTCATAACAAAATCCTTATATATTCCTAAAATTTTTAAATATTTAGATATTATATAATACCCTGGCTTAATCATATAAAAATTAATGTAGTAATAATTTTATAAATGTTTGTAATTTATACTTAAAATATTAAATTAAATAGACAAATTGATCTACACTTGAATCCACACCTATAAATTTTAGTGTTGTAAAAATGGCTGGGTTTTGTTTGGTCGCTCTTTAGTTTTAGTCGACTAAAATTAAACAGAAAAAAAGAAATTGGCACAGTAGATGAGAGTATGAAAAATATCCCTACGAGTGGTACTCCTGTGCAGATTACTCATACCTCATACTTTTTTTTTTTGGTCTGTTTTTCTTAGTCGACCGCAAGGCTTAGTCTAAATTTTAAAAATAGACCAGAATCGACCGTTTATCTTAGTTGAACCAAAAGGTCGACCAAACAAAACCCAGCCCTTTTTACAACACTACTCTAGTCTTAACAGTATTTATAACAAAAAGAGGAAGTGTACGGACAAATTAATAATATTTAAACACTTTTATTCAAAATTTAATAAAAATAAATCATCACAAATCCCTTTTTATTATTATGTTGCGTTACTTTATTATTAAAAATATTTAAAAAAATTGTAAAAAAATATTAAATATATTTGCTTATTAGGATGAAGAATGTGTGATGCCCGGCGATAGATCTGATATGACATTTTTGCAGAGCATGGAACAAAGACAAAAAGCCCACCCATTTTTCGCGTCTTACAATGTTGCCACTGATCCAGCCATCAAAAAAATACTTAATAAAGATGTAATTTTTTTTTTAAAATTATATAAATAGCTAAGTTAAAATTTAAAAAAAAAGTCTTAATAATTTAAAGTTGTACTGTTAATCTGGCCTTAAAACTAAAAATATTATATTAAAAAGTAACTTTTAAAAAAATGTATCAATTATAAATAATAAATTGATTAGTATACAATAGTGTGTTAAAGCGGCTGAGTTATGTTTGGTCCGCCTTTGGTTTTAGTCGACTAAACATAAATAGACCAAGATTTTTTGGTCTGTTTATCTTCGTCGACCTCGAGGCTTAGTCGAAATTTGAAAAACTGATTAGAGTCGATCGTCAGTCTTATTTGAACCATAGTCGACCAAACAAAACCAAGCCGTTTTTAAAACACTATGGTATTTCATGTATTTTTCGTCATACATTATAGATTTAATATTTGCTTTACAGGTTTTTCTGATTACTCACTATGCTGGTAAAGTAAAATATAACGTAGATGGTAAGTTGTTTTTATCCAAATTACAAAAAATGTTTATAAAATAATTTTACAAAAAAAGGGAATTATAAATTAAACGAAATATTAAATATATTTGAGTTAATAGTACCTAACCAAATAATCTTGAGTAATTTTTAATAGGCTTTCTGGAGAAGAATAGAGATTCTAAAGTTAAGGATTTGAAAATTTTTATGAATAACAATGATTGCTTGATATTGAAAAACTTTTATACTCAAGAAGAAATTGACGAAGCCAAGAGACCGCCTTCTGTATTATAAAACATTTTATTGAATGAACACTATGGCATTTTGAAAAAAATTTTCGTCTAATTTTTAAATCATGATAAATTATAAAGTTATGCGATGAAATTTTGGTTTAATTCAATAAAATAAAAAATCTTAAATTCTGTTATGTAGGCGGGTATGCAGTTCAAAAATAGTTTGTCGTCTTTGGTTTCTGTATTGATGAAGGAAGAATTGTATTATATAAGATGCCTCAAACCGAACGAAGACAAAAAAGCAGGTTTTTAGATCAAAAGCTAATAATATCATATTTTTTCAAATTTATTCTCACAAAAATAATTATTAATTGCTATGCAATTTATGGGCTCGTTTTTGGTTGTCCGTTGATGTCCGTTGATGTCCGTCCGTTTACCCTCCAATGCATATATTTAATTAAATTAATATTTTGTTCTTGTTAATACCATTGATAATATGACTTTTTGACCGTCCGCAGGCTACTGACCATTGAAAAAAATGACCATTGGCCAAATAAATCGAAATTTTTTTTCGTTTTTGAATAGGTTAACATTGATAATTACCCTATGCCCTCCACTACAAGGGCCTATGCATCTACTGATATGGGTCCCTGTGCCCCTATTTAATTAAATGCTATGCAATTTATGGGCTCGCTTTCCATTTTGTTTGTAACGCTGTTCGGTGTCTTGTCTTGTCTTGCACCGAATGTCTTGTCTTGCACAGAATGTCTTGTCTCGTTCTTTACTCTTAATTTTTGTTAATTTAACTAGTTTTTGGGTTCGAATCCCGGAGTTTTTTTTGACTCTTATGATTGTTCTTGTTACTACCATTGATAATAAGACTTTTTGGCCGTCCGTTGGGTGCTGACCAATGAAAAAAATGACCATTGACCAAAATATGAATTCAAGTTTTTTTTTCGTTTTTTTTGACTATTATGATTGTGCCTGTTACTACCATTGCTAATGACTTTTTGGCCGTCCGTAGCCTGCTGACCAATGGAATGAAATGACCACTGGCCAAAGTATGATTCGAAAATTATTTTTTTCGTTTTTTTTGACTAACGACAATTACCCTATGCCCTCCCCTAGTAGAGCCTGTGCCTCTACTGATATGGGTCCCTATGCCCCCCCCCCACAAAAGCCTATGCCTCTCTTGATGTGGGTTCGAATCCCGGAGAGGCCAAATTTTATTTTTATTTTTTTGTTTAAATTTATATATTGTTCTTGTTAATACTGTTGATAATAAGACTTTTTGGCCGTCCGTTGGCTCTGACCAATGGAAAAAAATGACCATTGGCCAAAATAAGAATCGCAATTATTTTTTTCGTTTTTTTTACTGTTATGATTGTTCTTGTTAATACCATTGATAATATGGCTTTTTGGCCGTCCGTTGGCTGCTGACCAATGGGAAAAAATGACCATTGGCCAAAATGGGAAGCGCAATTATTTTTTTCGTTTTTTTTTGACTATTATGATTGTTCTTGTTAATACCATTGATAATATGGCTTTTTGGCCGTCCGTTGGCTGCTGACCAATGGAAAAAAATTACCATTGGCCAAAATGTGATTAAAAATTTTTTTTTCGTTTTTTTGACTCCTATGAATTTATATCCACTTTTACCGTGTCCTGACTGCTGACCAATGGAAAAAATGACCATTGGCCAAAATGTGATTTGAAATTTTTTTTTTGTTTTTTTTTGACTCTTATGAATTTATATCCACTTTTACCGTGTCCTGGCTGCTGACCAATGGAAAAAAATGACCATTGGCCAAAATGTGATTCAAAATTTTTTGTTTTTGTTTTTTTTTGACTCTTATGTATTTATAGACTGTCCGCTGGCTGCTGACCAATGGAAAAAAATGATCATTAGCCAAAATGTGGTTAAAAAAGTTTTAATTTAGCACCTGTAAATTATTTGAGATATCATAATGATACCTGTGACATTTTTAAATGCGCGGTCGTAACAGGCAATAGCCGAGCTATTGCCTGTCGCTACTTGTTACGCCGCAAGTCCATTATAATTCAATTTTCTTTTCATTATTCTCTATTTATAATTTTTTATGCCTAATATTTTAAATATTTTATTGTATTAGAAAAAGCCTTACTAGGCACGTGACTAGACACAATCCGTACATACATACATCCATATGTTATTTTAAAAATAAGGAAGAGAGGATCCCGGAACAAGTGGTGAATCGGGTTGAAAATTTAAAAACGCTTTCGGGTTCGGGTTGAACTAAAGTGACTTTGCAGGCCTTTATGCCTTTTCCTATATTTTTTTACATCATAAACGATTGACCCAAATTTTTCATAAATGTTTTATTAATTCATAGTAATTATTTAGCTAATTAAGGACTACGCCAAAGCAACGCTTGGCCGGGCACAACTAGTCATTATTAAATATCAAAGCCAAAATTAATATTACGCGTATTATTTTTAATTATTAATATAGAAGTGGGAGGGGGTTGTAGATGTATTGAACAGAAGTTATTAATTGAGGGAGGAGGGTTGGAAGTATAATTTAAAAGGAATATAAAATAAAATGCGCGAACTAACTAAAAATGTTAAGTTTAATAGCAATTAACAAAGCATTGTTAAAATTAATTTAAAACACTTAAATCTCAAGTTTGCCTCTAATTTAATAAGCTCGTTATAGTTATAAATTAAAAAAATATTCACTTATCAAGAATATCGTTTTATATTTAATTTTTATAATTTCCTCTTCTTTAGGGTATTTTCGCTTTTCTCATATTAACAACCTTTGACACCCATTAGTTAAAAAAAACCAAAGTATGACCTTTTCCCCTAAAAAAGAATTAGTAATGAATAATTCAATTGGTTAATAACGATAATTACTCTATGCCCTCCCCTACTAAGGCCTATACTTCTACTTATATGGTTCCCTGTGCCCCTACAAAGGCTACCTCTACTGATGTGGGTTCGAATTCGAATCACGGAGAGGGCAATTTTTTTTAATTAAATGAAAAATTTGTATAAATTATTAATTAATCATTAGGCATTTAATACCCCCTAGGGCATTCTCGCCCCTTCCCACCTTTCTCGCCCATAAATTGCATAGCAAATATGATATATTTATACGGAGTATAGATGAGTCGTCCCCCCTTCCCTTCCCCTCCTTCTCCTTCCCTTCCCCTCCTTCCCCTTCCCTTCTCCCCCTTCCCACGAGGGCCGAAGGCCCGAGTTTTAGTTTATATGTTTTAAATAAAAATTTATTTTAACATTAAGATATTAACCTGACTATCAATCTTTGCCAAATTGCTAAAATAAAACTTAAAATAGCAATAAATCGTACTTTGGCCGTAAAAAGGTTATAATTTTTATGTTTAAATACGAATTAACAATAATTTTGTCAAACTCAACGAGTAAACATGAAATTTATAGAAGTTAAAATATAATTATAACATTAATTTTTTGTTTTTAAAAAGGGGCCATTAATTTGTTAATAATTCATAGAGGAAAAATTTATTTTTATATTAATTTTTATCATAATTTCACTTGAATTGTGTAAAAAAAGTTGGATTTTGCATCTTTAATTTGCCCGATAAAAGTTAATTTCAATATTTTCCAATTACTAGGTTATTTTAACGATACTAACGTGGAGCATCAAGTGATGTATCTTGGATTAATGGAAAACATCCGAGTTTGTCGCTCGGGCTACGCTTATAGGAAACCATACGAATTATTTTTAAAAAGGTTACAATATTTAATTTAAAACTACTATGCTACTAATAAATAGTCTATTTAATAAAAATTATATTACTATTGGAAATCCAATTTTTTTATAATAAATATATTTTTGCAAATATTTTGGATGAGTCTTAAAAACTTAAAATTGCTATTTTTTATTCCTCACATTAATGTTTAGATGTGGGTAAAACTTTATTCTTGAATTTTGAATAATAATTAAGTTGTAAAACCTCAAAAAAAGTTAGATTGCTATTTAAAGATTACCTATATAGACAGTATCATTTAATTTTTAAGTCAGCAAACATTATGAACGCGAATAAAAAAAATATTCTAAATAATATTATAATAAATATCATATATATTTGTTTAAAATTTAAAATTTTTATTCCGTCACAAAGATATTATCCACTGAGCAAAAGTACGTGGCCAACTTATGGGGGCGATCCAAAACCAAATGTTCTTAATATTATAAAAGCTGTAGGTGATTATGAAGAAACAAAGCATTATGGAGTCGGAAAAACTAAAGTAACATTATATATAAATATAAAAACCTAAAAATATATAAATAAAAGTTTAAAAACAATTTAATTTAAAAAAACAAACAATCTCTCTTCAGCCGAGGCACTAAAAATTTTAAAATACTTGGAACTTAACAATACTATAGATAGATTGTCCCATTGCGATAACCACTGCCACAATCCTTAAAAATTGTTTTAAAAAAATAGAGAAACAAATTTCTTTGCTATCCCATCATGATCGCTAATCTTTTTGATAAGACAGAAAATCGGCATTAGTACTATTTGAAAATATAAATTAATAGCAATATCGGAATGTTTTCCAAATATTTAATATACTTAACTTTTTTATTTATTTATTACATCTTCACAACATTTTAATATTTGCCGTAATGAATAAAATTAAAACCTTTTCACGATATATTAGATATTTATACGAAGCGCTAAAGTTGTGATGGCTATAGAGCAAACTTTTCAAAAAAAGCGTAGCCAGCTGGCTGCAGGTATACAGGCCGTATTTAAGGCTGATAGACAGAAAAAGATATTCCATAAAATCAGGGGTGCAAGTAATAAAAACTAAAATTCAATTTTCTAGATTTAATAATATTTTCAATGTAATCATAAATAAAAATATTTATTTTTAAATACAGTTATTGTGATTCAAAAAAATATCAGAAGATATTTGGCTAGAAAAAAAAGAAAACGTCTTAAATGGGCCAATCTAGTAATTAAAGGGTACAATAATTTAAATACTTTTCCCAAATTTTAGCATATTAATTGAATAATAAAAGTTAATTTTTTTCAAACTATATTAAAGTTTTTAATAAAAGTAGAGCCTTGATTTTATAAATATAAAAAATTTATCACTTGAATAAAATTAATTTTTGATTTTGTAATATATTAAAAAAATCAATCGATTTTCGCAATTAAATTGTTTTTTTTTTGTATTTAAGTTTTGTCGTTGGGTATCGGCATTACAAAAAGAACATAACGTCCCCCGAATCTTGTAAAGTAAGTTTATTTAAACTCAACGACAATGTATTGCTTAAATAAAGTCAACTGCTCCAATTATTTCTGTTAATTTTTATCTAAATACTTAACTAAATATATTTATTTTTCTAATAGAAACGGATTTATTCTACTATAATTAAAAATTTTTCAAGTAATATTATATTGATTTATTTATTAAGTTTTTCAAGTTTCAAAGATTCGCATTTTTGGCGAAAATAGCCAAAGGCTGTCCCTTGAGCGTCATGGAAAAAAAGTGGCCAACCGTGCCATCTATATTTCAAAAAGTACACTTAGTTAATAAATATTACCATGATGAGCGTAGCCAGGGGAGACAGGGAGGGGCGACTGCCTCCCCCCCCCCCCTTTAAATCCTTAAATGCCAAAAAATTCAAAAAATGTCATTTTGCCCCTCAATTATAATTGCCCACCCCCTCAAGTTCTAATCCTGGCTCGCCCATGAGCATTACAATGGCAGATTTGTTTTGTAATATACTTAAATAATAAGAATTTGGGATAATCTTTTAAACAATCATAGTTTCTAAATAATAAGCTCAAAAGTAATCAAAACTATAATTTAAACGAATCATGGTCAAAGTAGCAGAATGATGAAAAAGAAGCAGAAAAATGTTTTTTTAGATAATCAAGATATAAGAATTAAATCTCAAATGGAGAGGGAATTTCTGATGTATTCCTAACCTTAACCAGAACCCTAACCTTAACAATTTTGATGAATCCTGACGATATATGACCAATTTGGCTGCTATTTTTCTGCTACTTTGATCGGGTGCCAATTTAAACTTTAGAATTTTAAAAGTTACAAATTTGTAAATATGTAGGTTATCTCAATCAATTTTAACTTATATACGAATTTGAAACGTTTCACAAAAAATTTAAATAGCTTTTTATTACAAATCATCTATTTATTATAGCAAAGTTTATTGTGTTAATTTAAAAAACAAATTTAAAGAATTGTAATTAATTCTAAAGGTTGGAATATTTTATAGCCTTTAGCTATCATCAAGCACGCTTGCTACAGAAATCTAGTGAGGATATACTTAAACAGCATCAAACCAGGAGACCCAAAGGATTTAGTAACACAGACTTAGAAATTCTTAATAATAATTAAATACACATTGACAGCACGTTAAAAACACTTAATTAAACGAGTATGAACAATGCCTCAAATTTTATCTTTCTACTAACAAATTAATAACATGACTTTATACGTAATATAAAAAACATGCCGATTAAATTGACCTGTAATACTTAAATAGTCTATTGTTTAAAAAATATAAATAGCTTTAATTAAAATAATGTCTGTTACCGGGCTCGAACCCAGTACCTGCAGAAGGTTACGGCCGAAAAACTGGCGCGAGAAAAGGAGCGGGCCGATCGGGAAGAAGCCGAGCGTCAGAGACGAGCCCAGCTCGGTCTGCCCGTAAGGAAGGAGTCGAGTCGAAGACGAACTCGATCCGGTTTATTCGGCGACGTAGAACAAACCGTGGTGGATGAAGGTGTTGCTGTTATTTTTGTTTATCTTGTTTACACTTCTCATTTACCATCATTATTTTATTTTTTGTTGTTTCTTCCAGATGAAGAAGCCGAATGGGCAGAATGCGAGGAGGGCGAAGAAGGAGAAGACTATTTCGTGGATGAGTTGGGCAGAGCCTTGGACGAAGGTTTGCATGAGCCTAGCCAAGGGGGGGGGCAGGGAGGGTCGGCTGCCCCTTTCCATTAAATCCAGAAATTTATTTAATAAATGGCTAAAATTTTAAAAAATGTTCATTTTGCACCTCCCTAGATCATTATTGTCCCCCCCCTCTCTAATTCCATTTCTGGCTACGCCCATAGTTTTATAGTTGTTTATATATTTAGCGACATCAAACATTTGTTTGCATATAAGTTGTTAAGTTATTAATTGCTATGCAATTTATGGGCTCGTTTTTTGGTGTCCGTTGTCCGTCCGTTGTCCACCAAGTTATTGGCGCCAGGTATGTGACCTGGAGGCTCGTGTTCAATCCCAGGAGAAGACGAATTTTTTTTATTTTTTTTTAAATTAAATTAATATTTTGTTCTTGTTAACACCATTGATAATATAAATTTTTGACCGTCCGCTGGCTACTGACCATTGAAAAAAATGACCATTGGCCAAATAAATCGAAATTTTATTTTTTTGTTTTTGAATTGGGTATATTAGGATAACATTGATAATTACCCTATGCCCTTTTCTACAAGGGCCTACGCCTCTAATGATATGGGTCCCTGTGCCCCTACAAAAGCCTATGCCTTTACTAATGTGGGTTCGAATCCCGGCGAGGGCAAATTTTTTTTTTTTAAATTAAATTAATATATTGTTTTTGTTAATACCATTGATAATATGACTTTTTGGCCGTCCGCTGGCTGCTGCCCCTACAAAAGCCTATGCCTTTACTGATGTGGGTTCGAATCCCGGAGAGGGCAAAATTTTTTTTTTTTTTTTAAATTAAATTAATATACTGTTCTTGTTAATACCCTTGATAATACGACTTTTTAGCCGTGTCCTGGCTACTGACCAGGTTTTTTGGCCGTCCGTTAGCTGTGACCAATGGAAAAAAATCACTATTAGCCAAAGTGTGAATCAAAAAAATTTTTTCCGTTTTTTTTGACTAGTATGTATTAATAAACAGTCTCTTGGTACTGACCAATGGAAAAAATGACCATTGGCCAAAATGTGATTTAAAATTTTTTTTTCGTTTTTTTTGACTCGTATGTATTTATAGACCGTCTCTTGGTACTGACCAAAAAAAATGACCATTGGCCAAATTGTTTTTAAGTAAAGGCTAAAATTTCAAAATGCTCCTCCCAAAATCATTATAAAATACTGAACCAAATTCTTGAATATTTGGTGATCAAAAACGCCTATTGCTGAAGTGTTTTAAATCAGTGGTTCTTAACCTTTTTATACACGCGGCCACCCCCGCCCCCAAATATTTTATAATTTTTTTGCGGCCCCCCATTTTTTTTATAATAATTTATATTTGTTAAATCATCTATAATATATTGATTTTCTATTATTGTTTCTTTTTATTATATAATAAACATAAAACACACCTTTATTATTTCATTATCTATATAAATAACATAAAAACTTCTACCATTTAATACCAGCATGGTGTGAGTGGTTATAGCGAACGGCTTGTAAACTGGAGGCAACGAATTCGAATCCCAAAGAGGGCAAACTTTTTATTTTTTTTTAAATTAAATTAATATTTTGTTCTTGTTAATACCATTGATAATATGAATTTTTGACCGTCCGCTGGCTACTGACCAATGAAAATGACCATTGGCCAAAGTATAAATCGATTTTATTTTTTCGTTTTTGAATTGGTTAACATTGATAATTATCCTATGCCCTCCCCTACAAGGGCCTACGCCTCTACTGATATGGGTCCGTGTGCCCCTACAAAAGCCTACGCCTTTACTAATGTGGGTTTGAATCCCGGAGAGGGCAATTTTTTTTAAATTAAATGGAATATTATACCTCCCTATAGGCATTTTCGCCCATAAATTGTCTAACAAATATGCTACGTTTATAGGGAGTATAGATGAGTTTCGTTCCCCCTTCCCTTCCCCCCTCCCCCTTCCACGAGGGCCGAAGGCCCGAGTTTTTTAATAACGTCTTGGTAAAATATAAATGTTTTGATTGTGTTATAATAAACTTTTGTAATAGTTGTTTATTGATTATCACTATTATTTTTACAAGTAACTTGTAAGATGCATGTTATAGCGTACTTTAAGGCAGATACATATTTTAAAATGATTTTACATTGCTTATGGCAATAATGATAAGGTATTATTGTATTGTTTTTTATTCTGAATATTTTGTTAACCAGCTAGCTGTTTATAATAATATCGTATCGACACGGTATAGAATTCTGGATACGATTGAGTTTAATTTTATTTAATTTTAATGTAAAAACAATAAAAGTTTTTATGTCCTTTATCAAGTTTTAAATAACAAATTTCCTTGTCATTGCATAGAGCTTTCACTAATATCAAAGGAATGGTGATGCATTAAACATTGGTTGAAGTATTGAGCCATGATTAGGATTAAAAGGGGGCATGTAATTATTAATAGGACGGGTCAATCTTAATACTCAATCAATTTTTTAATTGATTATAGGGAAGGGCGCATCTGTCCCTTTAATTCACCCCCTCTCTGGCAGGCCCTCTACTTTGGTACATAATTTATTTCGTTAAATTATTATATGTTTAATATAATTAAGTCTCAAACCGTGTATTAGGGGCTGTCGCACTGATTCAAATGACCGACCAGAAGGTAACTAAGAAAAAGAGGAAGCGCAAGAAAAAGATATTAGATCCTGGGAAATTGGCTTGGGAGTATATCGTGCAATCATTCATTTCCACATATGAAGTAATCAAATTAGTATATAGTGTCATAAGAAGTAATTAAATAGGTCATGTGAGTAGCCAGGGGTGGCCTTATTAGATCTAATTTTTTTTATATACATAATTATGGATCTTCATAAAACCATAACCCTCCCCATTAGGTTAAAATAATGGTCACGCCCATGGAAAAGAACATTAAAAGAATTTTTTTTAATCCACAAATTTAGACATACGCTGAGCCCGTCTATATCTCAGCCTTAAAAATGAGATAATGTCTACTCTATAAGCCTAGACTTTTGCTTACATACCATTTCTCGCCAAATTTGTATAGCAAAAGGAAGAATTTTGAGAATACAACGAGATTTCTATGAAATACCACATAGGATCTAATTTGATCAGCGTATTTTAATTTAGTGCTGGAAAAAATAGGCAAATAAAAAAAATTGATTTAATTTAGTCTAAACCATATGCTGAATTTGATTTAAAATAGGTGAAGGGATGAAAGGAGGCCTTTTAGTTTCACCCCAACCCTTGAACACCCCATTAAATTTATAATTTAGCCTTTTAAAATTTAAGATATATTATTGAAGTGTATTTTCGTATATTTATTTTCACTTGTTAAAACCGGCATGAGTCCCTAGTTATCCAATTCATAATTGTTCCGAAGAGCAATAAACTTAGTGCCGATCTTTAATGCGCACCAACATTTGGGCTCAATCCCTTTGATGTACCAATAAATGTCCCTATTTTAATTTTTTGCGTTCCTATTATATAAGCGTAGGGTACCCTATTGGATTTGGAACCCCGACCAGAGCAACTGCCTTTATCTAAAGCTTTCTCAAGATCGAGGAGCACATACGAAAAACCTTATGTTTTTCTTTATATAATGCCATAAGTCGCTTGAGACTATGTATTGCATATGAGACGTTGAGATTATTTTTCGAGATCTAGCTTCTATAACCTGTTCCCACACCTTTATTGCGTGATTGTTAACTTGATCCCCTGATAGTTATTTCCCTTCATTTTATAGATTGATATAACATAGCTTTCCCTACACTGCCAGTTTTTTGTTAAACAGCTTTGTAAGTAAATGCACACCTAAGGGTTTAGAATTTTTAAACCTTCCATATGTATATTTTCACACCGCTCTACACATGGTCATCTTTCTATGACCTGGTCAACCTATTTTTTGTCACTTCTAATTCTAGGTCATATTCATAGTACTTGCTTTTGCAATGGCCCGAAAACCTATTTTACGTTTATTAATTCATTAGAGTATTCTTCCGAACGGTCTATCATTTGATGACCAAGAGTTAGCGTGTTGCCTTCCTTGCTCTTTATGGTTTTCACGTTTACCAGATCCTTTGAGTTCCTTGCAATTTTCTAGATTATTCTTTTCCCTTTTTTGGTATTTGAAGTGGCCTGAAATTTTCGTAGACATTTGTTATAGCCTTGGCCACACAAAGTTTTGCTTTATTTTTAGCTTTGACATTGTTAATCTTATTTATTAATTATTAATTTCTGATCGCGTCATAATTTATTAGACCTTTTTTCAAATTGACTAGGTGTTTCACGTATTCGTTATTTTTATTTTTTTATATACCTGGATTGCCTTCTCCTGGAACACATTTCACTACTCATCGTACCGTGTTAGCTGTGTTATTCCACATATCGTTAGCTTTTTAATATAATTCATCTGTAATAAGCCCAAGCCCTGTCCGCACTTTTTATACTACTCCTTTTAAGGAGGTCTTTTTTTCACATGGTACGGGCGCCTATCATGCGCGTCGTCTAAGGGCCCGTCTTAATATGCGATTCAACTTCATGGCGCCATATTTTTGTTTATCCAAATATGCGATATATATGTCGTGGAACCAACAACTTTAATTTAGTTACCATATGAATATGCACTAATAAGCGTAATAAAAGGATAAATATTTATTTTACGAGAAAATACACAAAAACATAACAAAAATGAAGTGACGCTCGTATTAAGACGCGGCTATGTTTTAACATGCATTCGCTTTTTAAATCTAGATTCAAAATCGCGTATTAAGGCGCACCCTAAAGCGCCCTAGATCTTTCATTGCTTTTATTAGTGAACTTTCATATAGAGGATTGGGTGAGTGGTGACGCTCGGCTCCAGATCTAACAGACATGTTGACGATGTGAGATATTTTTTAATCTTAAAAAAAGCCAAAAGCGGGATTGAGCCCTTCAAGTTCAAAACCTATACCCATTAAGCCAACAGGTCCCTGATCTTCTAAATTTGAATATTTTGCTTTTAAATGATTGAGCTGTGGTTTATATAGGGACGGTTATTTCGGAATATAACTAACCCGCCCCGTACAGGACGTTCCATAAGTAAGAGCACCATTTTAAGATAATTAGTAAATACTAAATAGTGAAGTGTTTCCTAAAAAACAAACATATTTTAAAAGGCCATGAAATTATTTTTTATATGCATTGGTAATTATAAAACAATTTAAGACGCTAAACTGGAAGGAATTCGAGATATTGCAAAAATATTATAAAGGATGATGGGGATTCTATATTTTATATAAATTTGCATTATATGTGTCGACCATTTGTACTTAGCCCTCTGTTATAAAAAACGTTTAAAAAAATATGTGAAAAGAGTAAGTGGTGCAAAATTGTCTTGGATGCATGTAGCCAAGGGGGGGGGCAGGGAGGGGTGGCTGCCCCTCTCTAAATCCAAAAATTTGTTAAAATTAGAGCTAAAATTTCAAAAAATGTTCATTTTGCCCCTCCCCCGCCCTAGTTGCCCCCCTCTAATTCCAATGCTGGCAACGCCCATACTTGGAGGTAATAATTTAAAACGGTTAGGGTTGCAATTTTGATGAAGACAAGTTGGATGACATTAACGATGAGGAATTGAGAGAATGGGTAGCTAAGAGGTGTCGAGATGTTAAACAAGATGGCGCCCGTTACATAAATCGCATTAGAGCGTTGCTGGATCAAGCTATGCTCACCGAAGAAGAACGAAACCCACCGCTCACCCGCCGAACCATGAGACATGTATTTACCGTGGAACAAAAAGTTAGCCAAGTCCAATTTCAACCTAAATCTATAAAATTCACTAAATTAATGAGATAATTAAAAGGCTATTGAAGCGCTCAATTAATGATTAAAAGTTTTTTTTTCAAATTTATTATAAAAGCAGGCTAATTAATTTATTTTTTACAGGCCGAAGCTTCATCCCCGGATACCAACTCGGTAAAACAGAATTAATACATACAATAAATCCAGTTTTAGAGTCAAAAATAAATTTTTAAACCACTGAAAGAAACATATGAATTTATTGTGCTAAAACCTTTTCATATTTTTGTGATGGGTAAGGAGTCAGAGGACGACAGTTTTAATCGTTTAGACCTTCCACTGGGTAAAATAGAAAGGACGCGCATGAAAAATACCGGAGCCCAAGCGTATACAATACCAGGCCAACAACAAATGACCCTTACTCCTTCATTCTCGATTCAGGCCTACCCAGTGCACTTATTCGACTTTAATTATTCCCACCTATCGCGGGGTTTAAATGCTAAAAATTTTCAAAAGGGAGATTTTGACGATATTAATGCGGTGAGAAAATTGTCAAACAACCCTGATTGGTCCCTTTTTGCGGATCTACTTTGTCGCGCGAAGTCGATGGAGTTATACGATGAAACAGAACTGAATTACGTTTCTCGCGGATTTATATTATTACTGTCGCAATATCGGGAAGCTAAAAAGAAATATAAACACTGGAGACAGTCAAAGATGGCCGTAATTCGTCCGAAAAAGGATGAGTCGCAAATTTTTGAAGGAGTAGAAAGAAAGAGTTCGCTTTATTACCTAAAGAAATCACAAAAGGATTTGAGAGGTTTAATATTTATAAAATCAGAATTTAAAAATACTCGTTGAAAAGTATAATCGTGACGACAACTTTTATTTATGCTAGATATATTGTCGGGTGGGGGTAGCAGTTTAAATAGCGGAGGGAATATGGCTGGTAAATCAATAACCTCTTCGATAACTGATCAAAGTTCTGTGACCAGTTCAATTATGGTATACGCTTATTGCATATAGTTTAAATTTTATAATATATAACAAAATAATGTTGCTTTTAATACAAGAGAATAAAATATTTATATAAATTATAATTTGTTTTGATTTTAAAGGATGAAAGTGGAGGCGATCGATTGATAAATGCTAAAATTAATATAATATCGCAAAAAGATTCAAGTAGAGGAGACACCGATTGTTTGTACCTTAAATTTGGAGACACAGGCCCTGAAATTCCTCTCAAGAGCGTCAAAGAGTCAGCAAGCGGGTTGCTTATAGCCATCGATAACGAATCCCCTAAATCATCTATATGTAACTAATAATTCACTACTCATTTTATTCAATTATTTAGGCTTTCCCTCTACCTCTTCGCTTAACAGTCATGACTCACAAACGGGATATCCCCTTACCCAGACTACCGGCTCAAGTCAACCGACCTTAGGCAAAACCGTGTCGAGTTGTGGTAATTATAGTGGCAAGAGCAGCGAAACTTATATAATCGAGCCAGAAGTAAAACCCTCACTACTTCCACCCAACTATAAGCACCTAGAAATCGAAAGTGACCATCAGCTGTTTCTTGGCAAGCCGACAAATAGTTTGAATATCGAAAATGAATGGGATCATTTCGCGGAGAGAATAAAGTCGCGAAGAAAATACATCAGAAATTCGACTAGCGAAAGCGCCGGATAAACTTATAGCCTCATTATACCTTTAATCAATACTGAAACTATAGAATGTTATAAAATTAGATTAATGAATTTAATACATACTATGATTATGATTAATTTCAATATGGTTTTATATATAATTATTTATGCTAAATAACTTTTGCGATTAAAATAAAATAAATGCTTATAATAAAATTTGAATAGGAAATTTAAAAGCGGTAAATCGTCTATTGCTCTAGATAGAATAAACTTTATTTAAAATTCACTTTTTTGCTTTATCTTAGATTTTCAATAAATTAAGCATGTAATTATAGGTCGTAAGGCACCTTTTTATGTGGACATCATATTAGGCATTACATATAATGTTTGTAAAAAGGAATACTCAAAACTATTGATAATATAATGTTAAGATTTATTAATAATTGATGTGTATCATATAAAATTTTAAGGCGCCTAAACCAAAATATTTCATTTTATTCAATTGGTTATATTTTTACAACACATGTCTACAATAAAAACAACCAACAATCGGGTACGTATTTCTAATAGCGAATTTTAAGCTGAACGATAAAATAGTTTTAGTTGTTTTTCTAGTCGTTTGGGTGCTTGGCTAGATATGGGGGCCGGAGTGGAAGAGGAGCGAGATGAGATTAATGGAAGGGAGAGGATGATTTGTTAGTAAACATCGCTTAAGGGCTATGTAATAATATATTCCTTTTTCCTAGACATAATAGGATGAATTTTAATGTGGGGAGGAGTTCAGAAAAACAGGATATAACTAAAAGTAAAGGTGTAACAAGAAAAGAATTATTATTATGTAGATAAATAAATGGTCTGTAGAATTACATAAATTTTATTAAAAATAATTTAAAATAACGTTGGAATATAGCCTCAAAAAACGTTAAAAGGCTATTTTTGCACCTTTAACCTCATTAATCATAAAATGTGGTTTGGACGACGAGGAAAAAAACCAAAATATATTATTGTTCAGCATAAAGTTCTCTATCAGAATTATTTCTTAGATCATGGGATGTAAATCACATATTTAATTTTTCTAGACTTGTGTAATTCGACCTTAAGCTAACGATTGTTCAAATTATGCTTCTTTTATATAAGTCAAATAAAAATAATCATAAGATTGTTATATAAATAAAGAGTATATGTTGATTCCCATTATAATATTAGATTAGTCTCTTTTCCTCAACACTTTTAAGATGATCGTTGAAACAGGAAACACTTTATAAAGGGAATGAGTAGACTGATAGTGTAGATTCCTAAATTGACAAAAAAATTAAATAAACATTGGCAGATAAAATAAAATTTGCTCCAATACAAGGATTGATTATAAAAATACTAAAGGCGAAAAAACCATATTGTTTGCTCTGGTAGGTTCCTAAGCAAACCTGAATATAATATATACAACATTTTACATGAAAAGCTATAATAAAGAAATATTTAAAAATGATGTGTTATAAAATCAAATTCATTCACGTTCTAAAAAGTTGAAAATGTCAATTTTAATATAATTGAACAATTACAGTTGTTAATTTTTGTTTGCAACTTTTGGCTTTAGCAATTTAATTATAACGCAGTTTGCTTTTGAAATATATTCTATAATCTAATATTGGTCTAAAATTACATGCACAACCTTAAGCTACTCTATAAGACCCCCACTCTAGGGTTAAAACAGGATTTAATTCAAAGATAGTAAAAAAGTACCTTTGTTATTTTGGGAGAGCAAATATCAAAAATTACAAAAATTTTAAGGCTATATAAATAAATTAATTAATATGGGCATATGCTATCTTTTACCTCCTATTTTCTTGGAAATATAAAACATACTGTCTTCAGAAATCTGTAGTCGAGGAACTACTCCGACTATAATTTGTTTTTTTTCTTAATATAAATGATTGTTCCTTCATGAATTATTATAAGAAATTTTGCAAAACAGACATTAAGTTCACTATTCATTTTAAGCATACTTTAAACCATTGATTAATTTACGTATCAGCATATAAGTTTCCATAATATTTATATGTCATTTGTTTGAATATTTTTTAACACTTCGCAAATATATATAGATTTTAAGTCGCTATACTTCTATAAGATCACAAAGATTGTATAAACTTAGGTAAAATTTTAATAAAGAAAATTTCTTTAATTAATCTTCTTATACAATATGTTGCTATTACATATTTTATTCTTTTTTTTAGCAAATAATTCTTCCTAGTCATCTTATATGCGGGTGTTTAGTGCACAACTTTCAAAATATTATATGAATTATACATAGCATGAAGAATTGTATAAATGTTAATGCGATATTTAAATTAGAAATTTTTTAATAAAAAAATAATTTAAAATTAATGTACAGAACTGTCGGCCAGCTCACTATGCGAAAAAAATTTCCAGCTAATAATTTAAATTAGTCAAAAATATTAATTTATAAATTCAAGTAGGGAGACCCTAATTAAGTCAGGATCTTAAGAGTCTTTGACGCTCTGCCCAAGTAAAATTGCTGGCTTTTTAATGTAAATATTTAATGTAGATTTGATTGCAAGCCTTGTCTCTACCTAGAGCATCCCAATTTTTAAATTTTCTGACCTTCAAGCCCCCCCCCTCTTTACCGCTAAAATTATTTTTTACACATGTTTTTACACTTGTTACATTGAATGGCGAAATGAACTAATTTGATTTTAATCTTTATGGAAAATTAAGTTTTCTTAGAGCATTAAATGAACCATAGATAATTAAAAACATTAAATAAAAAGCGATCAGTGCAAAATGTTTGCGACAAACTATTTAAATTATGCATTTTATTATCATATACTTTTATACTATACTAGCCTAGTTTTATGATCATATCTTGTGCCTTTTTGCGCATTAACCATAATATTGCTTGCCATATGCGTCGACTCGTGCAATTTTTTTAATATTAAGTAAATTTTCCATTTTTCAATGTAGTATATATATTTTATAATTATTAAAAAGGGTTCAATTCATAATTAATTGTAGCCCCACTAATATAATTAATTATATATTTAAAGTTTTTTAATGTTGGGTAATTTTTAGGCTCTAAATTTATAACATTTTTTTATCTGTTTGCATATAGTTTTTAACTTTTTGTTATTGTTGCAATTAATTTTAGTCATGAGATGAATGAGAACACTTTGAATAATTTACCAAATACTTCTACACCAACAATGGCCACTAACATAGAACCTTTTTATGAAACTCAAAATCATGAATCTGAAAATATTTCATTTAAGTCATTAGGCAAATCATCATCAACAAAATGGTTTGGGGCCACTTCAGATTCACCTTATCCACCTTTTTGCCGCAAATTAAATGGTGACCAAAGTCCGTTGGTTGAAAATATTGTTATTGATCCTAATGCAACTCAAACTTCTGTAAATGCAAAGGTTATTTCCCTTACCTCTTTAAAAACGTCAGAAAAAGGATTGTCACCTGAAGCATCCTTGAGTGGAAATTCAGATACATCAGGGATGGTGACAAAACGTAAACTTCTATCAACAATTTCTGGGGTATTTGCCCCAGTTGCTCTCTCAATGTTCAGTGTATTACTATTTCTACGTCTTGGGTTTGTTGTGGGTCATGCTGGACTTGCATTTACATTTGTCATCTACTTACTCACTTACTTCATCCTTTTAACCACTGTAAGATATTTGAACATTTTATTCTACTTAAATTTAATATTTTGATGTCTTAAGCTTGGCCATAAGACATAAACTCATTGTAGCTAATTTCATTTAATTATTCTATAAACTAATTTATTGATTATTTTTAAATAATAAGTTTAATTTGAGTAAAGTATTTTATTAATTATAATGCTAAGTTAATATGCTTGTTAGCTTTTTATTTGGAAAGATGGTAAAGTAAATTTATAATGTAATTTTATTTTTTACAGAATTATATTATAATTCATGTCATAATATAATATTATCATAAAATCATATTTTAAATGGATAACAGTATTATATAGATAACCAAGTCATAATTTCTAATAGCTAACTGTAAAATTCTTTTTACCTTTTTCTCAAATGGTAACCTATGACCTACATTGTTAAAATCGAATTCCTCATAGCTGCGAAATTAAATACAAACGATAAAAATAAAAAGGCAATAATTTAATTGATCCTCTAGGTATTATCCGTAGCGGCGGTAGCCACGAACGGGGCGGTCGAAGGTGGGGGTGCCTACTTTATGATAAGCCGCACCCTAGGGCCCGAATTTGGGGGCGGAATCGGGGCGGTTTTTTTCGCGGCAAACGTCTTCAGCAGCGCCCTATACACCGTGGGGTGCGCCGAAGCTTTGCTCGAAAGTTTTGGCCCGGGGGGTACTTACACCTCCGACTCTTCACCCTCAGGATCCAGCCCCGCCCACTTACCAGAAGGTCCGGGTTACGCCCTCTTGTACGCCACCGCGGTCAACGCCCTCAATTTGATCATATGCCTGAGCGGTAGTTCCGTCTTCGCCCGAGCCTCGCTCGCCGTTCTCACCGTCGTGGTGGGGTGCGCCGCCTCCGTACCCCTCAGTCTAATCCTACGCCCTACCCCCTGGTGCGTGCCCCTTCCCTCGAATAACGTGCTCGCCCATCCCCCACCTTCCCCTTTCTTACCCCCCAACGCTTCAACCCCGATCCCCATGATCTACGTTCCACCACCGTGCGGCAATTACACGGGTTTTAACTGGGCCACCCTGACCCTCAACTTGGGGGCGGAGTACGGGCGGGATTATATGACGGGCTCGCCCGTCACCTTTATGACCGTGTTCGGGGTCGTATTTTCGGGCGCGACTGGTATCATGGCGGGTGCCAATATGTCGGGCGATTTAAAAAATCCGCAATCTTCCATTCCACGAGGAACGCTGCTCGCGGTCGCTTTCACCTTCGCCATTTACCTCGTCCTCTCCTTCCTAGTAGCTGGCTCCTCGAGTCGTTACCTCCTGCAAAACGATTACATTTTCCTAGCCCAAATTAACGTTTGGGCCCCCTTCGTTACGGTCGGTATACTCCTAGCTACCATAACCGCTGGACTCAGCAATCTCATGGGTATATTGTTCTTGCAGCTTTTTCGTTTGTTTGCACTAGAATGCCTTCGGGGTAGTGTTGCGAAAAAGGCTGGATTTTGTTGGGGTAACCTTGGGCTAAAACTTAGATTAAAGGTCGACTCAGGTCTGTTTTTCAAGTTTGGACAAAGCCAAGAGGTCAACTAAGAAATACAGACCAAGAAGCCTTTGACCACAAGGCAGCCAAACAAAACCCAGCCATTTTTACAACAGTACTTAAAAGAGACGGTTTAGTAGAAATGATCTGTTAATCTATTTTTTCTAAGGGTTGGTAGCGAAGGGTTTAATCGCCATTCAACTTGTTGGGGGGGCCCTAATTAATATAATCTTACTTTAAGACTGTGTTTAAAAGTGAGCTTTTTTACGTATGGGGCTGGAACTACGTTGGAGTACCATATGAGTGAGTGTATTTGCCGAATCAGACCGTAGGGGCAGCTTTGTGATTAACTTCAAGCGAAAAATAAGATCGTGTGGCTTTATTTACATCAACGAACGCGTTATTCAGATCAGATCCATGAGACTTGGCTCTTTCTTATATTCACATAGACTTTTAATATAGAGATGGGCGAACAGCTGATGAATATGAGTAAGGGTGTAGTCCACCATGTTAAAAAAGTAAGGCATGCTGAATTTAAACATTTACCTTCAAGATAATATCAACTAACAAATGCCCTTTACAAAAAACGTATGTTTGATGATTGTTTCTTTTGAAAGTGGAAATATAGGTAAAATTGTGTACACCATCTTAATGGCATATTATTGAAACTTACTTAAAATGGCCGACAGAGTTGCTTAATAAACTTCAAAGCAAAAAACAGCTTTTCGCTAGTCAATAGTCTTAGTCTATGATTTAAGGCAATAAATATTAAATAACGATATGGGCGTAGCCGGGGGGGGGGCAGCGAGGGTCGGCTGCCCCCCTCTAAATCCAAAAATTTGTTGAAATTTATTAAAATTATGGCTAAAATTTCAAAAAAAGATCATTTAGCCCCTCCCTAAATCATTATTGTCCCCCCTTCTAATTCCAATGCTGGCTACGCCCATGACCGACATTAATGAATCAAATCACCAGGAGCTTCTCGTGTATTGGAGGCCGTGGCTCGCGACCGAATTTTTGGGTCGGTCTTGAACCGTTTGACCTGGACTACTAAATCGGGTAACCCCATCCCGGCCGTTTTGGTATCTTGGCTCCTCGTTCAAGCCGTGATCACCATGGGTTCCCTCAACCGTATTGCGGGTGTGACCACCGTATTTTTCCTACTATCCTACCTCGCCATCAACGTTTCTTGCTGTGCCCTGGAACTGGCTTCGGCCCCAAATTTTAGGCCCTCCTTCAAGTATGTTTTCTCCACCCACGCTCATGGACATGCGGCCCACATTTATGCTTTTGAACAGCGTTTTAAAAACGGTTGGGTTTTGTTCGGTCACCCTTTGGTTTAACCAACACCAACGGTCGACTCTGGTCAGTTTTTAAAATTTCGACTAAGCCTAGGGTTCGACTAAGAAAAACAAACCAAAATACCTTTCGTCTGTTTATGTTTAGTCGACTAACACCGAATGTCGACCAAAAAACCCGGAGCCGTTATTACAACACTACTTTTGAAATAGCTTCTATTCCGTTATTTAAGGGTTGTTTCTTAGGAATCAGGGCTAGGTATAGGCAGATATGGTAAAAGGTTAGAGAACATCTCAAGATTGAGGAAATGAGAATGTAGCCCTTAAAATTATGATTTAAAACTGACAAGCTACTGAGCGACAATGCAAATAAAAGTTTCTATAATTTGTTGTAAAATGGAATCTAACAAATTTCTTGAGGCACTTAATAAATTAATATTATAATTATGGATATTTAGATTAAAAAATTTGCTATAAATATATATGATTTTGCCATAAGTCACTTATGAACCGAAGCAATAAATTAACTACATAATAATGCAGACGATAATTCTAACCTACGATATATTTTACTCCCCTCAGATATTTTACCTGGTACACCGCCCTCTCGGGTTCCCTAGCCTGTTTGTTCATGATGTTCGTGGTAACGCCCACTTTCTCCACCCTCGGACTGGTTATATGCGCCGCCCTCGTCCTGACCCTACACTGGAAAACGCCCGCCGCCTCCTGGGGCTCCCTCAGTCAAGCCCTTCTCTTCCACCAGGTACGGAAGTATTTGTTGCTCTTGGACCCGAGGAAAGAACACGTCAAATATTGGCGGCCTCAAATACTACAATTGGTCGCCGATCCTCGAACTTGTTGCGAACTCATCGATTTCGCCAACGATCTCAAGAAGAGCGGCCTTTTCGTGGTCGGGCACGTTAGCCTCAGGCGCCCCACCCTTTCCGTGGGTAAGCTCCAATCGCATGTGTCTTGGTTTGTACCAACCAATCGCTTGCGTCTTTTGGATTTTTTTTCACCAATCGCGACTGTCTTCTGGTTTGTTTCCACCAATCGCGTGCGTCTTATGGGTTTTTTTTCCACCAAACGCATTCGCTCGGGTTTAGGATGACGTTTTTTTGTTTTACCCTTTTGTCGGTTCTCAAAACTCAATTGATAAATTTTTGCTTTTAAAATTGAAAGTTTGATTAATAAAATACCTTATAATTTAAGAAAAAATTGTTTTAACCGTTTGTTATAAACTTGTAAGTGTATTTTTTATGTTGTATTAGAGATTTCTTGTATTCAGGTGTGCGTTTGGATAATGATGCCATAACCACCTGTTTCTAAATAATTTAAATACATTAGTTCATTTTCGAGATTTTAAGTCTAATTAATTTTGCCTTATAACTTAACATATAGCTAAAATCTTAATTGTCTTATCCTTATTTTATTTTGGACAATGAATACCCTGCATTTTTTGATGCAATTATTGAAAGTAGTATATAACATTGCTTGCATTTGTAATTTCAGCGTCCGATCAAAAATCTCCGGGGAATATTATGTCGGAAAACACCGATACGATAGCCGCCGAGCTGCCTTATTGGCTGGCTCTGATGGATAGTTTGAAGGTTAAAGCATTCGTTGAATTGACTAGCAGCGAGAGCATCCGTGAAGGGTGTAGTCAATTGATGAGACTTTCGGGTCTGGGAGCCATGAAACCAAATACCATTATATTAGGTTTTTAACATGATTGCTTTTTTCGATTCTATTCATGTTTTCATCTTTCTGAGTAAAGCTTTAATATCTCTGCAATTTTAACTTGGAATTTCAACTGTGGTCTAATTTTAGCTCAGTCGCTTATTCAAGTCATGAAAATAATTTAACTTTTGCTTTACTTATGAAAATATTGGAGTGAATCCTAAACGCCGTGTTTTTTTATTTACTCCACTGGTCATGCTGAATTATTATAGACTCGGATGACAACAATGTTGTCAAAACTTTTAACTGTTTTGTATTATTAATATTCAAGCTTTAACACTTAAATCTCTGCATTAATTTTAATTCAAACGTCCCAAAATTTTCTTAACGGCAATTATCCTCATAATCGCGCAGGTTTTTTGGACGATCGGGCTCCCAAAGATAGCTTCTTATCCAAGCCTCAACTCTTCAGAAATCGCCGACCGAGGGGCATAGAGGTGCCCGGTGCAAATCCCGACCCCACGCCTCAATCGACCCCAAAAAACTGGCCACCCTTAGATCCCTGGTGGTGGTCGTCACGCCCTTCCCGGACCCTAGCGAGACCGCTTACGCCCTCACCTTCGACCCCTAACCTCATTCCTGACACCATTGGGGGTGAGGATTCTGTTTTCATCCCCTCAGAGGACCTTTCCCACATCGGACCATCCCTGAGGCTGGGCCCGCTCGAGTACATTGGTATACTGCGAGACGCATTAGCCATGAACAAAAATCTTGTTTTGGCCCGCAATTTTTCGGACTTGGATAAGCGAACCCTTCTATTCCCCCCTCCTCCACCCTCAACCCCTTCTTCTGTGGGGGGTAGGAAGAGGCCGACCGGAGGGCCCCGTTGTTACATAGACGTTTGGTTGCAAGATTTTTTTCAACCCGCCCAGCCGCCGACCTACGATAGCCCAGCCACCCTGTTCCTCCTGCAATTGGCTTGCGTCCTTAACATGGTACGCGCTTGGAATGGGCGCTCTGCCCTTCGCGTTTTTATCTGCCTCGACCCTCAACTCCAAGACCCCGCCCTCCACGAGGCTCACCTTAAATCTCTCCTCGCCCAGCTCCGTATACCCGCCCAAGTCCACGTCGTAGAATGGAACGTGCGACGCCATTTTTTCCCTCACCCCCCTCAGTCTCAGGACGGGGCAGCCTCCCTCCACGATCTGACCCCCTCAGCTTTTCTGGATTATCTGGGGTACGCGAATCGTCTCGTAGCCAAGTACTCGCCCCCCAAAGGGGCGGGCTCTACCAATTTGGGCGGTGCCGCCTCATCTCACAACTTCATCCCTACGGCCGTATTGTTTGCCTACCTTCCGCCCCCACCCCCAGCAGACGCGATTGAGGGTGAGGCGGGGGCATTTTTAGCCCAACTCGAAATTTTGACTCGCAACTTACCGCCCACTTGTATGGTACACGGGATTAGCACCGTCACTACCACCATGCTTTAATGACACGAAACAAATTAAATTAAATTATTTAATTTTACTTCAAATTTTATACTATCAATAAGTTTATTTATTGTTCATTAAAACATACATTTTTTGTAAAGATGAAAATGGATCAAGATTGTCGATATCTTGAATACATTAAATTAACGTGTAATTTAATTGATTTTATTTAAAATGCATCCGGCTTTACGTCGCGCCACAAGTGTCACAACATATCACATCAATCCTCACATTGTTTTGATTTTTAAATCTTATTTATTTTTCACGACAATTTGTCTATTATTCGCGTAATCATATTTTCTTTAGTTATTTCCTTGATTTGTGTATTATTTTTTAGTTTTTTTTAATTGATATATGTTCTCGTACGCCTAGCCCTTGCCAAACATCAAATCACGCTTAGTTTTAATCGTGGCACTTGCTATATAATATTGCCAACGGTTAGACGAGTTGTCAATTTGTGAACTCTGTGTATGATTTATTTTAAATAAATATTTAAAACTTTTTTGATTTTTATCGCGTATTATAAAATTATGTTTACTATCCTTTTTATCAAATCCTTTATAACATAGTTTGTAAATGTTATTGGACTATATTATATAAACCTTATTTACATAAAAGTTTAAAAAGAATGCTAGTTTAGATAGAACTCCAATGAAAAATCGTTTACTAGTATTTGTATTAATATTAATATTCAATGCATTACCTCTATCTTATGCTGGTAAATTTTACAATATTATATTTGTTAAGGCCATTAGATTTTTCACCTGTTTTGTTTGTTCTTAAGAGCATGCCTAATTTTATGTATAATGCAGCAGGGATTTTTGAATATGAAAGTAGTGTTCTCGTTGCCCATATAACAAATGTTTATACTACCCTCTCTGAACAAACCTTTTTTAAAGATAAGCCAATGTCTTAAGTAGGCTTTTAAACTTTAAAAATAGGCTGTTTACGCCATTTATGGTATTTATTAATAGGATGGATGAACAATAAGGATATAGAATATATTTATATATATACACTAGGAATACAATATCATCAATAATAACATATTACATCTTACAAGGTCCATTTATTATCTAGTTAATATTAATTTATATTTGATTACAAAAGTAAAGCTTTAAAATTAGTATTGATTCCAAAATTGATGCCAATAGATCAAGTGTAAATATCTCAATCTCAAAATTTAATAGTTTGTGAAAGGAAATGAAATTTTTTATACAAATTAAGTTAAGTGTTATCAAATATTATGTATTGTATGTAAACATGGGCGTAGCCAAGGGTGGGGCAGGAAGGGGCGGCTGCCCCCCTCTAAATCCAAAGATTTGTCGAAATTTATTAAAATTATGGCTAAAATTTCAAAAAATAATTATTTTGCCCCTCTTTAAATCATTATTTCCCCTTTCTCAATCCAATGCTGGCTACGTTGATGTATGTAAATTATCGAAAGTTCGTGGACGTGGTAGGTATAGTAATAATAATTGACTTATCAAAAATAAATACATGAGTTTGAACATGGGCGTAGCCGGGGGGGGGGCCCCCCTAAATGGCGAAAAAAAAAATTTTCAATGCAAAAAGCCTTAAAAATTAAAAAAAATTATGTTTTGCCCCCCCCCCCTAATTGAACTTTGAACGTTTCGCCCCCCCCCCCCCTAATCCAAAACCTGGCTACGCCCATGAGTTTGAATAAGATAGGTATGAGTAAGCCATTTTAATTTAGAAATAATTTTGGTTTTAAGAAGCAATTTAATATCACAAAGTGTATGATTTGTTTAAAAAAGAAGCACAAGTTGACTGGTATGGCTTAAAAACTATATTTATGAATTAAAATCAAATTACGCGATATTTAGTATATTTTGTGTAATTCTTAGGCATTAAAAAGTTGTTAAACTACTTATATAAATTTTTATTTTTATACAAAATTTTGTTTTTATAAAATTAATCTAAAATTGGCGATAAATGACTTAAATTCTAATAAAACCAATAAGGATATTATTTAATCAATTTTTGAAATATTAATACTTTATTCAATTTAAGAAGAAGACGAAACATTGTGCAGATTAAAAAAAGATAAAGGCGATTGCTCAAACGCTGTGGAACGTTGGTACTTTAATTATTGGAAGAGCAAATGTCAAGTCTTTTTCTATAGTAATTTTTTGTTTGTATACATAATTAATAATCTATAAGTACCTTCCTTCATAAGTATTTAGACTTTTTTTAAAAATATATTTTTGTTTAATTATATGTTTATGTTTTGCGTATTAATAAATACAGTTGATTTAAAATTCTACTAAATTGATTGCTAGAAATTCAATATTACCGTAGCCATGGGCGTACGCAGGTTTTGGATTAAGGGGGGGGGGGAACGTTTAAAAGTTCAATTAGAGTAGGGCAAAACATAAATTTTTTTTAATTTTTCAAAGTTAGGGGGGGCCTGCCCCCCCTGGCTACGCCAATGATTGTAGCTCTTTAAACCAGATACCAGAAAGACCCAGTATCTGTCCGACCTGTCGGAAATTTAAATTTTCGGACGGACCCTAACATGATTTCAACGAGATTTTTCTTTATAGTGTATTAATTTATCTTCATCTATTACTTTGTCACCTTTTTAACGAAATGTTTGATATTAACTTATGTAATTCTTATCGATCGAAAATTATATTAGAAATTCTTGGAAAGTACGACAAAATTACTTTTAAAAATTTCAAAAATCTTTATTTCGGACGGGCAGTTCGGGCAGCTCTAATGATTCGGGCATGGTCGGGCAGACATAAAGGTAAGGGCTAGCAATTTAGTTATAAAATTGGACCGGATCGGGTTCGCGCAAAAATATCCAAACATATCTGACCTCTGCTTCCAACGAATCTAAAATGCGTTGTAAAACCTCTAATGTCACTTTTATTTCGGTTTATTAATAAAGTAACGGATCTAAGATTATACATTTAAACCTTAAAAGGCATTATTATTTAAACTTTATATATAAAATTTTTAAAATATTTTAATTAACTGGCCTTTAATTATTATGCGGTGAATATAGCTGGTTGTGGAGGTAATGAAAACAATTTTGTGACTTGGAAAGAATGTCAAGCAGCTTGTGGATTTATGGTGGAAGTTGTTGGGAATAATCCCAGACCATTATAGTATCTCTTTTACGATGGCAGATTTGAACTCAATGCCATAATATTACGAAATATGAATATTTAGATTTAATTTCGTTCTTAGTCATAAGTTGTTCATATTTAAACAACATTATATTGTTTTAGATATGTTACAAATATGATAGAAAAAATACATAGACTTATATATTTACCAAATTTTTAGCCTACTCCGTCATTGAGCTTTTCGATTTATAAGTTGCTAGGTTATTCATAGGCAAGAACATGTAAAAATACAAACAAATTTAAAGTTAAAGAATTAGAACTTAGGATTAATATGTTAATTAATCATATAAGGTAAATTTCTCAATAAACTTAGATGTTTTAAATCTTTTAATTTGTTTAATATTTGATGTTATTTAAATTAGGCTTTAAAATTGCAAACATCTGCAAAGCTATATTTGATTAAACTTAAAAATGATTAAAAGAAACCTGAAATCTGAACTGAGGATCAAATTCAGCTTTTCGCTTGCCATAGAGAATTTTTTTAGAGATAATAGAAAAATATTTTGATGCAGATAACATGTTAATAAAAGAGCTGCCTACAAAAGGTTTATAAAACAATATTTATGATTAACATGCAATGCATTGCACTAATATTTATCTTTCCCCTTCATTAAAATAAAGAGTAAAAAATTCTGCATAGCCCTATTATCTTCAAACACTTTTATTCCATTGGTCGCTTCGTGTTCGTTCAGGCACCTTTGGCAAACACTTAGCTTTTTTAAAGAGGTAGGATTCTATTTTTTTTGGTATTCTTATAGCCATTTACAATTTTAAATCGTTCGCCGATTCTTGGCCAATTTTGGAGGAATCCTTTCGATGATGCTATATCAGAATAGTTAATAATTTTATTTGACGCATTTTGTTTTTCATGTATTTATATTATATTACTGTCAACGGATTTCAAATAAACTTAAAAAGACCAGTAAGAATTAATACACAGGTTCTGACTATATTAAATACACCATGTTTTAAGCTCGAGTTACCACAAAGCACCTCCCTGTAATTATGGATGTAAGCCCATTGTGCTTCAAAAAGCGTTTTGTAGAATTTATTAACAACTCGCTTTTAAATTATAATAGTTTTAAATTTACCTACATGTTTCAACATTATTTTAGATATATTCAATATTTTATCTTAGTTAATAGATTAAGATAATGATAAAAAAATATATATATATATATTTAATTTTTTATTTCTCTCAAAATATATTATGATATTCCTCTAAGTCTACTACTATCAAAGAATATGGTTCTAGTGTATTATTTTAATTGTGTTCCTCATCCTATATTATGAATTTTAAATACAAAAATCTTAACAAATAAAATTTAATTAAACAAACGCTAAGATCAACTTAAACTACACAAAGTATGATAATAATCTAAATTGCTCAAACACAAAAAGTTTTTATTTATGCGAAAATAAACGCCGTAGCATGCATTATAAAAGCGCGAAATCCCATCGAGGACGTATCGCGAAGAAAATAAGTAAAATTCAAACAGAATTATTTTTGGAAATACAGGGTTATAAAAGTTAATGTGTTCTATACACTTAAAAAAATGAGAATCCTAGCTTGCTAGCACATCTGCGCTAGCAAGCGGCATTTCACTGCTTCCAATATATTAAGCGAGAGGGGGAGGGAGTAATTGTGGTGCAGTGCATTGAACCCACATCACCATGCTCTTCAAGATCACTTCCTCTAACCCGAGTGTTGATCTCTCTCAGCACGCTCTTCGCCCTGAGTTTTTGACAGACAACAAACGTTTTCTATCTGTAGTTTGTCGGGCCTAAGTATCTAAGAAATTTCTTCGGAAGCCGTAATTGAATTCGCACTTATCTTGGGTTAACGGGATAAGTCTTCTACGATAGATGTTTGTGTTCGTATTTTCTAATTCACAGTCCTTCCCCTTAAAGCTTCCCACGGGGGCGCGGTTGTTGTAACTCAACGTGACATCGACGGCTGACAGCACCACGTACATCTGGGCGTCGTTGGGTTCAGGTTACTCTCAATGTTTTCATCTCACGCAACCCAACAGTACTACATTGCTTTCACCTGCTCTAAGTGAGCGATATCTTAGCTAGGAGCAGACAGAAACATCTTGGTCTAGATCGCGCAGATCGCTCCCTAATGAAATCTGCTACCGACACTGGGACCCGCGACATTAACTGCGTGTAAAGATTTCGTCACCAGGCGTATCTTGCCTAAAAATTAACTCCGCCTACCATTAACACCTGGGGAAATAAACTCCAAGGCAGGTAACCTTGGCCTGACTCATGTAAATCGAACAATGCGCAACCAGCAAACCTAATTGCCCACCTAGGAAATCCGACCCCATCAAACCTACTAAGAGGTCATAAGGCGTATAGCCAAAAACAGGTCATTAAAGGCACTAAGCCTCCATAGATAAATTTAAAACTGGGTTCAACTGCGCAGATGCAATACTTAATTTTACACCCGGATCATTGGCCATACACTCATTGGTTTGTACGGCAGAATTCCTTCTGGCTTGTCTTTAACATCCCTATGCACCGTCATTGCATATTGACCACACTGCCTGTACATTTCATGCATAGCGTTACGTACCATCGCGTACTGTCCCCCCCCCCCGCCATCTTTCATCAAACAAATACCGACATAATTTTTTAGAAACTGTTATAGTGTTCGATAGCATCGTAATTTTATATTCTCGGCGCCCTTGATGAATAATAACGAACGATGATTTACGGACACATGTGCGTCATTAATATCAATATATATATAACAGCAATTTCATGCGAAAAAAGTAAAACAACATGCATTTTAGAATTAAACGTGATTTAAAAAATGGAAATAAAAAATAGGGTCATCCTATTGATCGTATCTATAAATGTAGCATAAATTTTAAATTTATCGATGGGCCCGTAGAGGGCCGATCTTGGCAAGGGCCCTGGTTTCAAGTCTATGGAAAAATTATAACGGTCGGAAATTTTCAAAATGGGTAAGAACTCCTAAAGTGGACAATAAAAGTTACGGTCGAGATATTTCTTCACCTTTTTTTTGATCATGTGATATAATTGCTCGAACTATCGCATGCATTTCCCTCTACCTATCCACCGATTTTATACAACAAGTTATATTACTATGGATTGAAAGTACGTAATATGCTTAATGACATTGGCATTTTTTTCAAAGCATTAATCAACTCACAATAATTTTGCTTCTTTATAGTTTAATAACATCATAATTTAAGTACAGTGCTAACTGAGAATAAGCAGGTAGGATACAGAGTGAAACAAATTAGTGGCCAATTCTCTTAAGTTGGAACAAATAGTTGTTAGTTTACTCTCCTTGTACGAAAAAACTATTATATCTGTGGTGTTCAACCTAAACCCCCCCCCACACATACTTACACTTATACCCTACTATTTTTATAGTTATCCAATTTAATTATGGCAAATTTATTTTATGACTGATGAGTCATCGTTGTTACCACGAGTTGGTACCACTTCGCTTTTTATTACCTATCTCGAGCGAGCGAATTTAATTACTTCGCGTTAGTTAGTGTTATTGCACAATCATCATTATTCATTAATTTTAATTCCTCATTCTCGTTTTTCATATATATATTTGTGTTTCGCCTAGTTGAATAAAAAATATACTTTTGGAAGACTAATTAATTTTAAAAAGATAATTGTCCTCCCTTTTTGGGGGAGGACCGAAATTCTAATAATTCATTAACTTATGGGATTCCTTAATTGGAGCTATCCTTTAGAAAATATTATTCTCCGTTTAAATAAATAAATTAGTTGTCTGAGCCAAGATAAGGCTCAGACTTATACAAAATATTGGCGCCGGAAAGGTGGAATCGAACCACTTCGCCGTTAAGCGACTACAGGTTACAAGCCTGCACCCCAAATATTTTGTATAAGTCTGAGCCTTATCTTGGCTCAGACAACTAATTTATTTATTTAAACGGAGAATAATATTTTCTAAAGGATAACTCCAATTAAGGAATCCCATAAGTTAATGAATTATTAGAATTTCGGTCCTCCCCCAAAAAGGGAGGACAATTATCTTTCTAAAATTAATTAGTCTTCCAAAAGTATATTTTTTATTCAACTAGGCGAAACACAAATATATATATGAAAAACGAGAATGAGGAATTAAAATTAATGAATAATGATGATTGTGCAATAACACTAACTAACGCGAAGTAATTAAATTCGCTCGCTCGAGATAGGTAATAAAAAGCGAAGTGGTACCATCTCGTGGTAACAACGATAACTCATCAGTCATAAAATAAATTTGCCATAATTAAATTGGATAACTATAAAAATCGTAGGGTATAAGTGTAAGTATGTGTGGGGGGGGGGTTTAGGTTGAACACCACAATATCATTTCAAAGTCACTACATATCTCTTTCGCCAATTTTAAGCTGAATCTAAACAGTATAATTTATGACTACTTTACGAGATAAGGGCTATAAAGTCATATTTATTAAACTGATATAAAAGGAACTCTTTAAAATTAGGCATATAAACATTATTTTAGTCATTTTTAAAGAGTTTGCATAAAAAGAATTCGTTACAATTATTAAATGTAATGTCTGTAGCTTCATTGATTATGTAGGCTTTCAATCATACGAATATAAACATCTCTATCACTTAAGGTAATCGTGACTTTTAATATTCCCGAGGTCAGGAGTAGGCCCTAGTTTTAAATAGCCATACCTTAATCTATATTCAAACTATAATACTTGACTTTGTGTACATATAGTTGTTATAACATTGAAAAACTCAAGATTCTCCCTTACTCTAAAACGCTCGAGGTTCAATCTGACCAACGAGCGTTTTTAAGTATCAATCTCTTTCATAATTTTGTTTGTCTCTCAGCATCAGAGATCAGACCCTAGCATAATTTAAAACATCTGTAGAATATTCTTGCTAAAATTATATTTAAAATTTGGAGTGAATAGACTTCAACACTTGCGAGTCGATTATTATTAGTGCTTGGCAATTTTAAAAATTTTTAAAAGAGTATTTGGCTATAAATATATTTTCGTTTGAACCTATCGAGTCCAAATTTTAAGGAAGCAGTCGCAAAATCAATTAAAATCTAAGAACAAATATAAGAAATGAATTTTTTAGTATAAAATCACTAACTTTAAATGTTATTAAAATTTATAGTTTTTAATATAATGCTTTTGTAATAAAGCGCTTATATTATATTTTCTCTTTAAATTTTATTTGAGAGATATAACAATTTTGGACAAACGTGAATAAGAATATCATGTAAGAGGGAGACAGGTGGATTTATTTTCAATCTTTTAAAATTATTTCAAAATAATTTATGCATGCTAGCCCTTAGTCGTTTTACTGATGTATAACTGTGTTTTTAAGGCAAATTAGTAAACGGTATTTTCGAAAAAGTATAATAAAACTTAAAAATAACCTTGACAAAGTGTGGTTAACTATACAAATTCTTAATGACTTATATTATTTGCAATTAAGATGTTTATAAATGTAAAAGAAATTATTAAACTTTGCGCAATGTATAATTTACTACTATCATAGAAAATTTTGAACAAGATATTATGTATGGGCATGAATAATCAAATCCCATATTAAACATTTTGTCCTTGAATTTATGATGATTGTTATAATGTGAGTCAATTTATTATAATTAGAATTGTTTATATTATAAAGTCATGCGGATTGATATGCAATCTCATCTTAAATTGTCGAAATAAAATAGAATCATCTATATATTTATGCAATCATCTTTTATAAATGAATATTGCCTATTAATATATAAATCATAGTTATAATACTTATTCGAGTACCTCTAGTTGAATTTACCTCGTAGTGATGTAAGTTCCAAGTAAATAACATATTATATAAATCTATAAATCAAAGTCATCAAATAAAATGTATATCATAACCATGAATATGCGCGTAGCTTGAGCATTTCAAAAAAGTAGTAAATAGTTTTGAAAAATGTAATAAATATTACTCAAACTGACCACATTATTGAAAGGTTGATGAAAAAAAAATGTAATAATTTATGGGCGTAGCCAGGATTGAGATTAGAGGGGGGCATAAATGATATAATAAGGGGCAAAATGAATTTTTGAAATTTTTGCCATAATTTTTAATAAATTTCAACAAATTTTAAAATTTATAGGGGGCCCCCACCCCCCCCTGGCTACGCCCGTGTAAATATTGATTTCTTTATAATTGTCCAAACCTAGACTAAGACAGGGTTATATTAAATAGCGACCTCTATTTTTAGAGGTCAATATAAGATATGGGAGTTGCCATAAAGATGCAGGGGCAAATTTCAATTTTGTGAATTCAACTTAAATAGGGGTTAATTATTAAAAATATACCTTTTTGCCCCTCAATACATTATTATCAAACTTCATGCCCCCCCACCCTTATACAAATTTTGGATACGCCCATGCCCTAAAAATAAGGATCCATTTTAAGGTGAAATATTTTATTTGAAGAAGAATGGCCTAATGGGGATATTTGATGTTTGCTAAATTTTGAGCAAATAACCTTCATTCCTAATTCCCTGTAAGGTGTATATATTTAGCCAAGGTTGAATAATTGATTTTAAGATGGTGGCCTAAAAACAAATTTGGGCCACTATTTTTGGGGACAAACATATATCAAGGTTGAGCAAATTTTGTCATATTCATACGACCCATTTAGAAGGGTGGTTATTGGGGGGATATTTAATTGAGGGTGAGGAAGGTAGGAGACCCCCTCAGGAATGGATGAATCATTCTAACTAGTATATAAAGGAAAATTTGATAAAAGTCATCACAAATCCTTCTTGGTCTCAACACATTTTCTTCCATATTAAAATCCTCAAAACCCAATCATGCAATTCTCATTGATTAACGCCATCTTCTTAGCTTTGGTTGTCGTGATATGCACTATCTCCTCAGGTGATTAATACTAATTTGACAAAATTAAATTAAATTTGAAAAATATTGATAATTTGGTGGAATAATAAATCTAAACGATTATCTTCTTTTAATAACTTAGCTGCTGCCCAAGGTAAAATTTCACCTTTTCTTAAACTTTTTCTCACATATATATAACATGATTCTTAAATAATTTATTGCAATATCATTTATAGGATCTTTCAGAGGTAGTGTTAAGAGTTTTTAAAGCTTTCTTTAGGTTTCATCACATCCAATTAATTGGCTTAATTGTTTTTTATTTACCAATTTGTAGTTCCCATTAAACCAGGTAACAAATTTATATTATGTAAATATTTTATAACTAAAAATATTTTTATTTAAAATTATTTTAGCTGAAGAAAACGGTAAAGATTTTGCCTCTTTGATAATTTGAACATTATTTATCTAACTTCAATTAATTATTCTTTTTCTCTTAGAAGGTTTCACAGTCCCTTCCCCAAATGCTGACGAATTAGGTTATTACATAAAAATAATTAATTTTCATTTTTGAAAAAGTAGACATATTATTTAAAATTTGAAAAAAATAACTAATGTAATTTAATATATCTTGTTTAGCTCCATTCCGTAAGAATTTAATTTTATACATTACAGTTTTATATAAAATTCAATTAATTTATTAATTTATTATTAAATTCAAAATGATTAAACAAATCTTTCGTTTACATTGTAGGCAGGAAAGCCCGTAAGTTCTATAATCTTTGAAAAAAACATATAATGCAAATACGATTTATTTAATAAAAATATGTTTGTCATTTATTCCAATAGGTGATCTCATGATTGCCAGTAAGTTTTTGAATAAACATTTATTTAAAAATTGAAGCTCTATTTTATATTATTTCAATTATATTTTAAAATTTTTTACAAAATTATAGTGGGATACAGAGGTAAAATAGATTATTTATCAAACATAACTATTATTTTATTATTAATAATGACAACTTTACTTTTTATTAAAAAATATAGTCCCAAAGGGAGGTTTCAAAGGCGCCCGATTGTAAGCGAATACATTTTATTTTGTTTATTTTCTAATATTTAAAAATTTAAAATATAACTATTTAAAAATATTTTTCATTTTTTATATAGCTAAACCAATCTGGGAGAAGAAATTTAATTTCGTTTTTTTCGTTGGAATAACACCAAAATTATCGTTTCATATTTAGTAACATCATATATTTATAATTTATAATTACCCTTATTTGTACGGTTGATAAACGTTGATTATTTATTACAAATAAAGCATACAGGACGAGTTATTGATTTAGTGTTGTTAATTGGCACGCATTTAGATGCATATAAAAATAGAAAAATAGAAAAATAAATATGTTACAAATTAAATATTAGCTCGAGGGTGGCAATCAAATAAAAAGATGACAAATTAATGCACAAAAACAAAATATTTAATTATTTGAAAATTTCAAAAAATTTGAAGAGAAATAAACTTTGCTGCTAAGTGCTAATTGTCTTTAGCGTTGTTTTTATCATTTTCATTTTTGAATTAAAGTTTTTAGCTTTTTTTGTTTTATGCAACTAGGTTCTTATACATAATATACTTTTCAGTATAATCTTAAAAGTTATAATAGTCGTTAAACGGAAGTTTCATTCAATAAGACAAAAGCTGGAGAGTAATTTTATAATATAAATTGCTTTTTTATTGCTAATAATTATTCATATTCGGTTTTAGTAAAAGCGAGTTTTAATTTAATATAAATTGGTAAAAATGGGGAAAGAATGGTACAAGATTAAAACAATTGATGAATTTTTAATTTACGCTGAACTCCAGAATGATAATACCAACCTGACACTAACTAATATAATATTTAGAGCAGACTCTGGAATAAAAGTTCTTTTTTATGAGTTATATATAAATTTTAATTAAAGATAATTTTCTTCGAAAAAAAAGTTTCATTATTTATTGAAATTAGTCATTTTACTCAGTATTTCTCGATAACTAAAATTTAAGATTAATTATAGCTGGTAATCCCAAAAGTAAAATATTTAACTTTTGCTTAATTTTTCAATTTTATAAAATAATATAAAATCTATTAAAATCGAGCTATCTTGCCAATAAAAAGGTTAGGTTTATAGTTAGATTTTTATTTGTAACTAAGTAAAACAGCTACATTGTTTCAGCTATTTTACCATTCTCAACCTTGTCAAATATTAGTTTAAAATGAAGGACATTCTAAAGCAGTTATTATTAGCTTGTATCATGGGGGCAGCCAGCATTGGAATTAGAGTGGGGCAATAGTGTTTTAGCATGTGGAAAATGATCCTTATTTCAAATTTTAGCCATAATTTTAATAGATTTTAACAAATTTTTGGATTTAGAGGGGGGCATCCGCCCCTCCCTGGTCTCCTTTTGGCTACGCCTATGGTTTAAATTACAATATTTATATTTTAATTTTTCAATCAAATAAATTACTAACAAATTTTATAAACCCGATAAGGAATAAATTTAAAGATGCCATTGAGAAAAATAAATTTAAGAGTTTAAAGGAATTACTGGCCTCCCCAAGGCTGGGCCCGTTAATATATCGTCATCAACATTAAAAATATATTTTTGAAAAAAAAAAAAAAAAAATTTTATGCAATTGGTATTTTTTACGTTCAAAATTTTTAATTAACTGATTGTTAATAAGGATGTGTGTTTAATCAAGGGGATGGGGTGATAAAATCTTATTTTAACTTGAAATTTTTTAGGGCCCTTAACTTATATGTGCGAGGGCAAAGATGTCTAAATATCATCTAAAATCATTGATCTTAGATAAAATGTATATTTTTCTTTTAAAATAGCAATTTTAAGATATTTATGGCTTTGGACAGGTATCAAAGGTTTGTGTTGACATATGAAATACACTTTATATTCAAACCATATGTCCGTTTTATTTTATAGCCAAATCTATGAAATTACATACCCATTCCATTAAAACAAATTTTATAATAAAATAAAAATGAGAATTTTAACAGAGAAGTAGACTTAAAACGATACCATAGTCTAAAATTAAAAAAATTAAATTTTCTCACAGATACTCAATAATTATAATTCTATTTTTTTTACATTTCCATTTCGGTGTTTTTGCGATAAAGTTATTGGAATCCTTCTGAAAAAGCCGGCGCGTAGCCAAGATATATTAAAGGGGAGAAATTTCACTTTTTTAAAATAATTTTTTGATAAAATAGCGAAATGATGCACAGGGGGCTGGACGGGCCCTTGCCGTAAAATAGATTTTCATTAAGCCCGCCTATTAAGATTTTCTATAGGGTGTATTATAATGTTTTTATGTATTCTTTATTTGCTGTATAATGTTTATTAATCGTATTTCTTTTCTTAAGAACATTAATTATAAATTTCTCATTTTTAAAAACATAACGAAACTATTGTTAAAAGTTTTAAAATCCTAATTTCAAAGGGGCAATTCAGGTAAGCGTTAATAAGTGGGACATGGCGGGGCGGACTCTATGAAAAGGGGGCCCGGGCGGGATTTTAGCAAAAATTTCGAATCTGACTTCTAAAAAATATATGAACTCAGTGTTTAAATATAAAAATTCTTATAGACATTTCAAGATACGGTAAATGTTTCTTTTGCTCAGCCATTTTCTATCATAAATTTATATGAGGTGGGAAAATTCCCGACGAGTCGTTTATAATTCCAATCCATTTTAACGATGAATATACTATTTAATATTTCAGTGGTCAGTGGTGCATGTGGTCATGAGCGTCGCCAGCATTGGAATCAGAGGAGGACAATGATAATTTGGGAGGGGCAAATTTTTTTTTGAAATTCAAGCCATTATTTAAATAATTTTCAAATAATTTTTGGATTAAGGGATAGGAAGCCGCCCCCTCCCCTTGGCTACGCCCATGGAGACATATACCACAAACCATCTTATTGTTGATGTTTGTGTAATTTATATCACTTGTTATAAATTTAGACATATTTTCAAGAGTCTAACACAGTAATCATGGGCGTTAGCCAGCATGGAATTAGAGAAAGGAGCAAATTATTTTTTCGAAATTTTAGCCTTAATTTTAATAAATTTTTAAAGAATTTATAAATTTAGAAGAGCCGCCTCTTCCTGTGACAGTAAGTGAAGGATTTTGAGGAAGCAAAATTTCAAGTTTGTTGGATCTTGTTTTTTACCGGAAACGTTCATTGAAGGATTAGATCAAGGAGATGAATATTGTTGATTCAAATTAGCCTGAATGGCATTAGTTGAAATGTTAATACGAAAATTTTGCCTGTTGGCAAATCTAGGTTATCTGCTAGACGAATCGGCTGTTAAATGTCCAAATTCTTGTTCTGCAATTGTTAGCATAGTAAGGATGTATTGCTAAAAAATTTATTAAGATATGAACAAAAAATTTAGATTGCCGAATATAATACCCCTATAATTTATAAAATTACTACTCTAAATTTTACATCGAGCGTATCGCAATTGAAATAAAGCAGCAAAGATAAAAAAGGAAGTGGAGTGGGTATTAAGATAGAACTATGTTTTAACATATATATTCGTTTTTTTTGCATCTCTGCAAAATCGCATCTAAGGCGCACCCTTACTTTATTATTTGCATCGAGTGTATCGCAATTGAAATGAAGCAGCAAAGTTAAAAAAATGAAGTACGAGTATTATGAAGTCAGGTTAGTTGCATCTCTGCAAGATGGCATTTTAAGACGCACCTTTAGGTGTGAGAAGGCCAGTTAATCTTGTGGGGAAGTGGCGCTTAACCAAGTTTTTTTTGACAAGTGAACAAGTGAATTAGGAAAAGGAAAAGAATTATTAAAAGCTTTTTTGTCGAATATTCAATTCAAAAAAAAAGTATATATAAACTTTTAGAGTATGCTACATAAATACTCTTAATTCATTAGTTAATTTATTTATTAATCAATAAATTTTTTAATATATACTAAAGGGGGGGGGGGGTGAACTTTCTTATTAAATCAATGAGTAAATTCAATATTAAGTGAGGTTTTGTACATATTATAAATTCTTAACAAAAATCGTCAATTTTAAAATTCTCTTTATTGCATGTTAATAATCATAGCAAACAAAAAATCATAAAAATATTAATGGTTAATGGTAATTAATAATTACGAGTTAGTAATAAATAATTGAATTATAATGACGTTGTTTACATTAAAAATGTGGCGGTAAACAAACATTAGAAATGCATAACGTAATAGTGAGCGGGTAAACAATTTAGGCAACATAAGATAGAGGAAGGAGGATCATTCATTGGCGAATCCATCCAATTTAGCTATAAATTATTTATTAAAAAATAGTTAAAATAAATTGATTTAAATATATTATCTGAAAAGTTGAAAGATTTTATAAAAAAAAATGTTATTAAAATGTAAACTTACAATCGGGAATTTTTGTAACCTTGGATTTTTAAAAATAAATATTTATTAATATCACAAAGCATGGTTATTATTAATTATATATGAAAAAAATTTTCACCTCCGGCTGGGACTATATATTGGATTTAAAAATAATTAGATTAAAAACTTAAACGTAATAAATAAACAACAATTTAAATATATTTAAAATTGTACCATTGAATCCCACTTTATTATAAAAAAGAATGGTAATTTTAATAATAAAAATGAACGACGTGAACATTATATAATTTGTTAATTATTGAAGAAGGCACTTACTAGATTTCATCATGTCACCTATAATCCAATAGATTAAGAATAGTATGTATATTATGACACGTATATAGTAGTGTATGAAACCAGCTAAGTTTTGTTTGGTCGACCCTTGATTCTGGTCAGCCAGGCGCGTAGCCAGGATTTTCTCCCGGGGGGGGGGAAATTTCCAAAAATTTTTCGTAAGATTATAATTTCAACATCAAAAAAAAAACATAAAATATTTTTTTCAGGGGGGGGGGAATTTCCCGTCCCCCCCCCCGCTGTCTACGCCACTGTGGTCAGCTAAACATAAAGGGACTAATGATTTTTGACAGACTAAATACCTTTTACTTAAGTCGACTAAAACCAAATGTCGATCAAACAAAACGCAGCCGTAGTGTACAGTTTATATATTAAATGAATAAATAATGTAATTTTATCATAAAATAAATTTATTATTAAAAATTTATAACAAAACTTACGAGCTTGTCTACCTGTATATAAATATTAAATTTGAAAATTAAAATGGTGTAAAAAATTTATAGGAATGTTAAATAAGAATTTATAACAATAAGCTTACGGTATGGGGCTAAACATTAAAAATTAAATTTTTTTAGAGTTATTACAATATTCTTATAATTATTTTTATAAAATCTAGTAGGATTTATTACCTAATACATCCTCTACAAGTTTATAGAATACAAAAAATAACAAAGATTTAATTATTTTTATTTAATATTTTATTTTAAATTTTAAGCATTTTGCAATTTTACCAGCTGGTACAGGGACTGTTTGTAAATAATTGTAGGTTTAATGAACTTTTTTTTTAAATATTCTAAATATCTACAAAAAATAAAAAATAATGAGATGTTAACCTGGAATTCTATCTTCTAAATTGATAAAAAAAATCGTTCATAATTTAGAACATAAATTTTTTATTCAATATTAATAAATATACTCAATTTTTAAACCATAAGATACAGTTTTTAATCAATCTTATATCTTTTTATTGTTGTTAGAATAAATAATTTGATCCAATATGTAAATGTTAATAAATAATTCTTTACCACTGGCCATAGCTAAAATAATCATAATATACATTTTAACACAAAAATAAATCATTTTTAAATAACTAAGCTATTTTATTTTATCATTTTTTTACGGAAAAAACTATAGGAAAGGTGATATTACCCGCATAGCAACAAGAGATAATCATGACCAAAGCAAGGATGATGGCGTTGAAGTTCATTTTGCAGGGTAGAGATTTGGTTTATTAGAATTTGAGATTTTTAAAGGGTAAAAAAGATGGTAAAATGCTCCAAAAATTGGTTCCTTTTATAGGGTGGGACCAAAGGGTGCTAAAATAATATATTTAACATAGCCTTGACCATTGGTTAGTGGAATCACTCACTAGGTAGGTGTCATGTGCCAATATTTGCTAACGTCAAATAAATCGACCGGTCTTTGCTTGTTAGGCCCATGCCCATTTTTTTGTATTTATAGCATCCGTTTCTCAATCAATATTTATTTAAACGCGTTGAAGCGTGGATCATCCATGGGTTTGTTCAATATTCAACGGTTCATTTTATAAAATTTTAAATAAAAGACTAGCATATGTGTACACTCATGGGCGTAGCCAGGAAGGGGGCAGGGGTGGGGCACCCCCCCCCCCCCCCCCCCTTAAATTTACGAGAAAAAAAATATAACTTCTAATGGTAGGTAACAATAACATTAAACTTTCGCCTTCTTAAACTTTGGCCGGCTTTTTTAAGTTTCTAGCACATAAACCCGCGAATTCGTTACTCATTGTTAAATTTGGCCAAAAATTGATATTTAAGGCATAGGTCTGCTGGCTCAGCTTTTGAATTTTTACCAGATTAGCCGGCTCTAACCAACTCGATAACTTAAAATAATTAAAAAAATTAAACTAGAAAGCATTGAAATTGGTATTTTAATGTAATAAAAAGTCTTATAAGAATGGTATTTAAGTCAAAACAATGTATCATCCGTGAAAAAATAGAGGGGGCATAATGTTTATTAATAATCGCTTGTGGGAAAAATTATAATTATCGTAAATTCTTCATTATTTTTTTAAATATATAAGATATTTTGTAAAGGGGGGGGGGAAGAATGTGGGAGCTGCCCCTCTGCTATGAACAGGTCTAATTGTTGACATTTGAAATAATAGCTTATGTCTTCCATTGTCTCAGTTCAAATTAAGCTTAAATGCTACGGAACGTGCTATCAGTAAATCCCATTCCATTTGGGTGTTCGGTTGGATCCGTTGCGGAATCTAGTTTGAGGTCCTCCCACGCCTGAAGGCGCTGTCGAGGTGCGGGTCTTGGGTGTGAGTAATTTGTTTGATTAACATATCCGTTGATAAAGGGATGAGATGAACCCTTCTAGTGAAAGTAAATGGGGGGGGGGTCGGATGCCTATACCACCACTCTTGGAGGGAAGGGTGGCTTGCCGGAACAACCCAAAGAATGGGATTTACCACTGATAGCACGTTCCGTAGCTTACCTCTCTTCGAAGAACCTATCTTTGGGAAATCTCCACTTCAATTGGGCATCCTCCGGGGGTTAAAAATGGCTCGAGGCCCTGACAAGCCAAAACCTAAGGTTACACTTGTCGAGCGAGGAACTTCGAATAGCTGTCGGCCTACGCCTCGGCAGCAACATTGTGTCCCCATTTAATGCGATTTCTGTCGCCAACCGGTTCTAGCAAAAGGGCCATCATCCTTTACCTGCTAATACAGCAAGGGGCGGCATCCCCGTCATGCCACAATATCGGACAATTTTTGAAGAAAGCCGGCTTGCCTAATTCAATAGAACCTACTAGCCTAAGCTCCACAGACGGCAAAAGACCCGACGGTGTAACAATCATCCCGTAGGCTCGTGGCCTAAACGCTTGTTGGGACTTCACTGCAGTGGATATATTTGCCAATTCTAACACCTCCCCCGACCTCATCTCTTCCACTGAGAGAAAAAGAGAAAAAAGTGGAAAAATACAAATATTTTAGCAATATTATTTTTGTACCAGTAGTGGCCACGACCCTCGGTAATTTAGGTCCTGAGGGCAGCCAATTCCTCAAACAAATATTAAAATATATAACCTCCATTACACACGATGCCAAAGAATTCTTTTAGACCAAGCAGAAAATCACCATGGAAATTCTAAAATCTAATACAATCTCTATCCATGGCTCGGTGCCAGCTCATTAATTTAATACATTTAACATACATAATTATTTGGAATTAAACTTCTAAGGGAAAAAAATTAAGCTTAATAACTCCCAAATCAATTGAGCAATTTGATTTCACTATTTATTAATGCTATTTTCGGTGAAAAGAATTAAGGCGAGGTTGTATTTTAAGTTTAAAATTGATAAAAAAACATATTTGCCTTCATCAATATATGAAATTGAAACCTGTTATCAAAAAAAAACAGTCGGTCTCCAAGCCTTTAAAATGATTTCAAATATATTAAAAAATACTAGAGATGCACCGATACCACCATTTTGTGCCAATACCGATACCAGCCGATACCTAAGATTTTTTTGCCGATACCGATACCATGCCGATACTTATAATAAAAAAAAATTTTATACTAAAAAATATATGCAAATTAAAAACTCCATAGTGTATCTAAAGAATCCATCTAAGGCTTAATATATAATAATTTTTAAAATAAAACAATATATACTTAAAAGCGCAGTTATTCGGGAAAGATGGTCAATGAGTTTATTATACTCCGCATAGAAATATTTATAGCCAATCAAATGAAACAATTTCAAAAAATTTAAAAAGTCCTCTATTTTTTAATGGTAGGAGATACTATAAATATAATTTTTTAAGTTTAATATTGAAAAAGGTATCGGCTTGGTAATTGCCGATACTAGCAAAGTATCGGCCGATACTTTTGGCAAGGTATCGGCGCCGATACCATGCCGATACTTGGTATCGGTGCATCTCTAAAAAATACCGATAGAAATTTAATTGCTATTCCATGACAATCGCGATTTTTTTAAGACAGAAAATAGGCATTACTATTTGTAAAAACAATTCAATAGCAATATCGCAATGTTTTGCAAATATTTATAATCTTAACCTTCTTAAATTAGTGCATTCATGTTCATAATATATATATTTTTACGTTTTATAAGATTGTTTAAACATTTACAACATTTCTAAAAGTCATGAAGTTCTGTTAGTAAGGAATTATATAAAAAATGACATATTCACAAAAATTTTAAAAATATCTTTAAAATCGACACATCTTAAACCAAATGTGAATCTTGTTCTTATAAAGTCTGACCTGTATTTAAACTAGATTTTGTTTATTAAGTAATAATATAATCTTTATTAAATGGTATGCAAAAAATTTATATTTGATATAAACGTTCTTTTGTCATGAAATCTGTTTACATAGACTGCTTACGTCATATGTTTCATATTGTAAAATTCGCACCATTAAATCCATCATTTTAAATTCAAATATCTCCCAAGTCTTTCTGCAATGTACCCCATTGTTAAAATATAAAAAGTAAATTTACCTCATTAGTTAAAATAAGAAAGAATGATAAATGATTATCTGATAAAATGCAGATGGCACTAATTGCTTTAACATTACATTTTTTGCCCTGTAGCTGTTTGTCACACTTAGTGGTCAGCTTTTTTAAGTGGTTTTTCGATGTATCCCTGCACTTACACCAGCTTCCCTTTAGCTCCTACCTTCTCCAGTCCATATCTATTTTATGTTTCCATGTTAACTTAGGCCTACCTCTCTTTTGCTTATCTTCGACTTGCACCTTTTTGATACGTTTTGACACGTGACTTTCCTCCCGTCTCTCCAAATGGATCTTCTTACAACCAGCTTTCTCTGAATCGGAACTACATTTGGTTTATTCCTTATGTCTTGATTCCTTATATGGTCCTTCTTACTAATTCCCATGATCCACCTTAAAATTCGCACCTCCTTGCCACGCTTTGCTTTTTGTTTGCCATAATTACCCGTGTTTCCGCCTAATACAACACCGTGGGTACAATAACGGTTTGAGTGGTATGTGTTTGTCACCTAGTACACCAATCAACTTTTGAATTTTAGCCAGCCTGCGTTTATCCTTGACTTTATTCGCTCCCCACACCCTCATCCCAATGTACCCTAGAACCAAGATATTTGAAATTCTACCTACTGCATAAACACCATTTATCGATTCGTTGGTGGGTTTCTTTGTATTCAGTTCCCAACTCCAAGCATACATATTCAGTTTATCTCTGTTGACCCTAAGCCCATTTCTTTCAATTCGATCAATCCATACGTTTTACCTACACTACTAATTCCACATTTAAGCCTGCGCACAGCACCATATCATCCACAAAGAGCATCGCCCAAAGTATCGGCGTTTTAGGTCCTTAGTTATCGAATCTAACTATGTTATGAAGAGCATGGATTTAGTGCGGATCCTTGATGCACACCGGCGACATTTAGAAATCCCTTTGATATTCCAAAGCTTTCTCGAGATCCATAAAACACATATGAAGATCCTTTTGTTTTTCCACATATAGTGTTTCGATCTCGTCTCGCTCTTGAAAGCAAAATCTCGTGTCGTCTCGGGTGGGATAATTAAAATCTTGTCTCGTCTCGGGTTAGGAAAATCTAGGTTTCGTTTCGTCGACGAGAATTCTCGACATGTCTCGACTTTAATTCTCGAGAGTATTGCTGAAAATCCCGAACGCGAGAGCATTCGTGGGGTATAACTTTACCCAACTTTTTAACTTCTTATAACTTTCAAAGTATTCTTTTAAAACCTTTCAAATTTTAAACATGTGTTTATAAAGGTCTTAAGATTGATGGTATAAATTTGATATGAATCTAATTAACATTACCAAACTTATTAACAATTTTCTGGACCCCCATTTTGATTTTGGTTATTTTAGAGCTTCCCCTCATTTTACCTCTTGACATCATATACCTTAAAATAAATCAAAATAACGTGTTTTTTTATTAAAAGAATGTTCAAAATGTATTAAAAACACATATTGTAAAAGATATCATCATACAAAAAAATACATACATTTTTTCAAACAAAAAAAAACTTAAGTAAGAATTCGTGGGGTAAGCAGAACCCCACGAGCAAAAAAAGCTTCTATATTTTAAAAGTATTAAGCCAAAACCTAAAATTTTTTACCTAAACTAGTTGATAAAATATTAAGCTACTGAAAAGACCAAATTTATATAAATTGCGTTTTATATTTTAATTTATAATTTGCCTGGGGTTTCGAAATACCCCACGATTACTCTCGCGGGTCAAAATTTTTTTATACTATGATATAAATTTTTCTTCTGATTTTTTTTTGTAAATTATGATATATATTAAGAAAATTTAAAAAATTAAGGTTGGCTAACGAAAAATCATGAACATGTTTAATATCGATTGTGCTAATTTACTATATATATATATATTAACTGTGCTCGGCCAAACGTTGCTTTGGCTCAGTCCCTTATTAGCTAAATAACTGTAAGAGAGTTTAACATCGCACTTTTTGACCTAAAAATAAATACCAAATAAATATTTAAAACGGTTGTAATCTATTCAATCGTTAAATGTACCTTTTCCTATTATAAAACTATATAATATATATTTACATAATATGGCATTTTATAACTTAAATTATACAAAAATACCATCATTAAATTTTTTTAGTTAGCTGATTTATTTGAAATACAATTTTCTTTAATATAATATAATAATTAATTGTAGGATGGATAATATGATGGCAAATATTGCATAATTTAAACTTTATTTATTTAATTTAAATAGTTTGTTAAACCCCAATAATTTTGACCGTATACTATCACATTTTTATTATGCTTTTAAATATCTAATTCGAGAAAAGCCTTGTATGTATGACGTCATTATTGTATATGATGCTAATGCCATAAATGAAACCGGGAAATGTCCGTTATTTTTAAATCGAAAAGGTATTTTAGGAATCTGAAAAAGCTATTTTACCCCTGGCCGCCCTGGTCATCTACGGCCTAATTTTCACGTGAATCGGGCCGGTAGTTTCAGAATTTAGCCCTTTTTTAAAACTAAAAGGAATTTTAGGATTCTGCAAAAGCTATTTTACCCCTGGGCGCCCTGGGAACCTACGGGTAAAGTTTCGCGCGAATCGGGCCGGTAGATTCAGAATTTAGCCCTTATCCACATGCATACATACATACATACATACATACATACATACATACATACATACATACATACATACATACATACATACATACATACATACATACATACATACATACATACATACATACATACATACATACATACATACATACATACATACATACATACATACATACATACATACATACATACATACATACATACATACATACATACATACATACATACATACATACATACATACATACATACATACATACATACATACATACATACATACATACATACATACATACATACATACATACATACATACATACATACATACATACATACATACATACATACATACATACATACATACATACATACATACATACATACATACATACATACATACATACATACATACATACATACATACATACATACATACATACATACATACATACATACATACATACATACATACATACATACATACATACATACATACATACATACATACATACATACATACATACATACATACATACATACATACATACATACATACATACATACATACATACATACATACATACATACATACATACATACATACATACATACATACATACATACATACATACATACATACATACATACATACATACATACATACATACATACATACATACATACATACATACATACATACATACATACATACATACATACATACATACATACATACATACATACATACATACATACATACATACATACATACATACATACATACATACATACATACATACATACATACATACATACATACATACATACATACATACATACATTCATACATACATATATACATACATACATACATACATACATACATACATACATACATACATACATACATACATACATACATACATACATACATACATACATACATACATACATACATACATACATACATACATACATACATACATACATACATACATACACTTTACTTTATATATATAGATTAACCGTTTTTATATTATATATCTATTTTGTTTCAAACTTCAAATAAAATTTAACAATATAAAAACATGTTCTAATTACATGTTACTAAATTGTATAGGGTTACTAACCAATTAATACAAATATCAGTTTCTATAGTAGGGCATATTAAAAAAAAAATCATTAAATATTTAAAGCTATCCTGTCTGCCACAACATGCAGAAATAGTTCAAATAATAAAAGATTTTAAACTTTAGAATAACTTAATTAGGAGTTTATTTATATTTAACTTAAATGCTTATTTGTGGCTGGGACTATTAGTAGCATGGACAAAAATTAGTAGCCCCCTTATATCTTTGACATAATTCTTATCGATTTTTTTTAAAGAATTTATAGCATTTTTTTTATTATGTTATAGAAACCACAAAGGTGCGTATGGATACTTCTCGTCATTATTCATAGCATAAGTAATCAGTTGCCCACATTACAAAGTTTTAATTAAATTATTAAAAGTAGCATTGTTACTAGATTAATAACATAAAAATTTTGGGTGTAATAAATTGCACTAATATAACTACTCACAAATATCTTTACATTCAAAAATAAACCATTCTATTATAGTGTAAAACCATATTATATAATGTCCCAAAATATATAATTTTACAAATTAACTAGCCACAAGATATATATTAACTAATAAAGCTTAGGCTTTTTTTTGCAAGATCGTAACATTTACAGAAATTTTAAGAGATTAGAATGCACCTACCAACCCCACAATCATTTTGTAAAGGAAATGTAATTGGCAAAATAAATGCATAATGTGATTTTTAGCTTGAGAATTTCAGATGTGTGCCATGATGATTTCAATCATAAATCTTGGCAGACTCACGATTGAACTCAAATCAAAAGTTTGGCAGGCACAGAAATCGCAGGGAGTTCAAAAAATCCTTGGCCAAATCTATTTAATGTTTTAATAATTAAAAATATCATCACATAAAACAGAATGATGTAACTGTTGCGAAATTTATAGATGTTTTAGTAATAATACTACTTCAACAGAACTCACGTTTGTATGTCATAATGAGAAAGATAAGGATAATTAATCTTTATTAAATAGTAGGGCCAGGGAGGGGGCATATTAACGAATAAAACAAATTTAAGATAAAAGAATTAATATAAGTAAAACATATGGTTTTTACCAACTCGGCTTTGGCTTATAAAATTAAAATATTTAATTATAGCAATAATATAATCTGTAGAAAATAATATACTAATAAAAGTTATAATAAATTAAACTATTTTTCTTTCACTTATTCACATATAATAATGTTCATATTATATAAATGCTCTGGATATAAATATGTAATATATAATTAAAGAAATATTTTTAACAACCTTAAGGGATAAATGCAAATTTTACGCAGATATATATTTAATATTGATTAAACTTGTTGTGTAAAATTTTCAATATTAAAGGAATCCCAATTATATTAATTTACATTGAACATCCGAAATGTAAATTATACAAAATAGAAATTTAAATTAATTTAGCATATATGATTATGATGGCCAACAAAGAGAATATTAAGTCGAGATCTCGTCTAGAAAATCTCGTCTCATCTCAAATTCAATATTCTAGTCTCAATCTCGACTCAATTTTTCAAATTCTCGTCTCGTCTCCTTTCGGTTTTCGAGATGAGACCAAGATCAAGGACCATATAAAGATACGAACTAATTCATAAACTATGGAAAATGCAATTTAAAAAAATCCATAAATAAGTTCGAAGTGTAGAAAATTAAATTTTAGAGTTCTAGCAAATTATAATATGTGTATGAAATTCACTGTGTCTGTCAAATTTAAATAGACTCAGAAATTTATAACTCCTATATTTGACTTAGTTATATAATTGAACAAATTAGAACCCTTTATTAACCCTGGCTAAAGCCTCAAAGTAGACCTCAACATACTGACAAACCGTTTAGTCCATTGATATTAACATCATGAATTATAGCCCCAGAGAGGTTATTGCAAATTTATTAGAGCGTTTTATTATTTACAGAATTGATAACTAGTTGCTCATATTAGAACGTTGTAAAAACAATAATAAGTGCAGCAATACGATTTAAGTAAGTTTAAACTTTATATAGAAGTGCACGCATTTTATTTTATGACAAAAATCATTATTACCAAATTTGTATTTAAATGATTGCATTCCAATTCTATCTAACATTGCCATTAAATCGTTGTTTATCTAATACAGTATAAGTTTGTGTATTTATAATATACTACACATTAGCCACAATTATAGAAATTATAGTAAATCTGATTGCACCTGCCAAGCCCAGTTTACAATGTGAAAGGTAATACAAATAAAAAAATATTCATCAAATAATGTCTTATAAAGGTTCAAAAATTCAGGTGATATACTATTAGTTGAAGCATGAAAGCATATTATTATTTACAGAATTGATAACTAGTTGCTCATATTAGAACGTTGTAAAAACAATAATAAATGCAGCATTATTATAGGATTAAGTAAGGTTTTAAATTTTATATTGAAGTGCACGTATTTTATTTGATGACATAAATCACTATAATTAAAGTTGTACTCAAATAACCTTCCAATTCTAATTAACTTTGCCATTAAATAGTTATTTATCGAATACAGTATAAGTTTGTGTATTTATACTATATTGCACATAGCCACAATAAATTTGAATGTACCTGCCAACCCCAGTTTATAATGTGAAAAGTAAACATAAGAAAATAATGTATTAACATACTGCATGAGTGTAGCCAGGGGAGGGGGTGCGGCCCCCCCTGTTCCCTCTCCTGAATGACGAGAAAAAAAATTCAATGCAAAAACCTTTAAAAATCAAAAAAAAATTATGTTTTGCCCTTCCAAACTTTAAGACGTCTTGCCCACCCCTAATCCAAAACCTGGCTACCCCCATGGCATAATGTCTTATTAAGGTTCAAAGATTTAAATGGTATACTATTAGTTGAAGCATAAAAACTTAGAGAAAGAAAACTCATGATTTAATCTAATTGTACTTTTGAATTTGTTAGGCACAAATGACGCTAGGGTGCTTAAAAAATTTCGAGCCTAGCATAACTTGTATAATTATTCAATCTAATTCACCTAACCACCAATTTATAATTACCGCATCATGCAGGATTAGGCGAAATTCAAATCTGCTTTAGTAATTGTAGTGATTAACAATTTAAACGTATCTTGGACATAAAATCGATAATTGTGGTATCCATCCAACGGAGGATAAAATAGAAGCAATCCGGAAATTTAAAACACCTACAAATAAATCTGAATTAAGATCCTTTTTAGGATTTATAAATTATCATAGTAAATTTCTACCGAACTTACATGATAAATGCGCTCCACTATCCAGAACTAACTAGTTTGAAAAATACTTGGAGGTGGGCCGAAAAAGATAATACAATTTTTGAGGTACTTAAAATTTTACTATCGACAGATGACACACTTATTCCATATGATGATAAACTACCATTAATTATGACAATCGATGCCTCGCAAAATGGCGTTGGAGCTGCCTTGTGTCATTTACTTGATGGAAAAGAAATACCCGTGGCATACGCTTCGAGGAAATTAAATAAACAGAATAACAATACTCATCAATCGATCGTGAAGCGTTAGCCATAGTGTATGGAGTAAAAAGATTCCATCAAAACATATATGGAAGGTCTTTTAAACTAATAACTAGAGATGCACCGATACCACTATTTTGTGCCGATACCGATACCAGCCGATACTTAAGATTTTTTTGCCGATACCGATACCATGCCGATACTTATAATAAAAAAAATTTTATACTAAATGTCTAGTTTTTAAATGTTTCCTTAAATTTGAAGTGTTAAAGGAATTTTTGTCTTTGCCCCCACGACTTATTTTAGCTTTGCATAATTCACAGATTACAATTTTTTCATCTGCTAACACAACAAAATAACTCCATAGTGTATCTAAAGAATCCATCTAAGGCTTAATATATAATAATTTTTAAAATAAAATAATATTTACTTAAAAGCGCAGTCGGAACAGATGGTCAATGAGTTTATTATACTCCACATAGAAATATTTATAGCCAATCAAATGAAACAATTTTCAAAAAATTTGAAAAGTCCTCTATTTTTTAATCGTAGGAGACACTATAAGTATTATTTTTTGAGTTTCATATTAAAAAAGGTATCGGCTTGGTAATTGCCGATACTAGCAGGTATCGGCGCCGATACCATGCCGATACTTGGTATCGGTGCATCTCTACTAATAACGGACCACAAGCCACTGGAACGGATTTTTGGAAATCATAGAGACCTAAATAAAATGACCAATAATCGATTGATCCGGTGGTATATCTAAACGGTTATCAATATAATATACAATACCAAAGGGGTAAAGATAACATGGCCGATGCATTATCAAGGTTACCCACAGAATCAAAAGAGACCGGAGAAATTGATAAAATAAATTTAATTCGAATATCTATTATAAATGAATTGTTGTTGTCCGTCGAAATGCTAAAATCAGAAATAGCATCAGACTTATATAAAAAAAGATTGGAGGGTAGATCCCGATAAAATTAGAAGAGAATTCAAACCATTTTGGATAAGAAGAAATGAAATTTCTTATGAAGATGGTATTCTATTATATGATGATAGATTAATAATACCGGAAAACTTACGCAAAATTGTCCTAAATGTGATTCATAGGGGACATCCAGGCATCTCGGGTATGAAAACACTATTAAGATATTATGCCTGGTGGCCGTCGGTTGATAATGATGCGGAATTATGGGTAAACAAATGTGATGGCTGTCAAGAACAGAGACCGAATGTACAAAAAGTTCCTTTATATCCATGGAACATTCCAAATTACGTGTGGGAAAGAATTCGTGTTGACATTGCAGGACCGGTTAAAGGAAAATGGTGGTTGATCGCAATTGTCGCTCTTTTAAAATGGGTCGAAGTTACAGTCATTGATTTAATCAATTCATTCACGATTATACGTCAATTAAGATGTTGGTTTGCCAGATTTGGACTACCGAAAAAGCTAATAACGGATAATGGAAGACAATTTGTCTCAGACGAATTTGAACGCTTTTGTAAAGCAAATGCGGTTGTTCACGTTAAAACGTCACCGTATCACCCAAAATCGAATGGAATGGTGGAGAGAGTGATTCGTACTCTAAAGAGTAGATATTATTCAGGAAGAAAGACGGAAAATAATAAAGAATTGTGTTTACTACAAGTTTTAATGATATACCGAAACGTCTCACATTCGACAACGGGTAAGTCTCCAGCAGAAATAATGTTTGGAAGGAGACTTAAACCAATGTTTGATCTATTAAGACCGGATCCTAGAGACAAAATGGAGGATGTAGTATGGAAACAGAAACTACATCGTGATCGAAATAGTAAAGAAAGGGAATTCGAGGAGAATGATTCAGATTGGGTTAAAAATGAAATTCGTCCTGGTTGGCATGAAGGTGTAGTAAAAGCACGACAAGGACGGTATTCTTATAATGTTCTAGTTGGGGATGTGATAAAACGAAAACATAGCGACCAACTAAGGGAAAGAGTTTTCACGGATCGTAGAGTTCAACTACCAAAGGTCAACGGTGGGAGAGAAAGCATAGATCCAAGCGTTAACGAACGGTTTGGGAGACCTCGACGAATTACAAGACCACCTCAGCGTTTCCATGACGTCAAATATTGACGGAGGGGAGGATGTAGTGATTAACAATTTATTATTATTAATGTTATATATATCCCGTGGAGTTATAATATATTACATATACATATGTGATTCTAAGGCCTAGGCTATGTATTCTTGATTCAGAGTGATAAATAACAAAACGTAAAACGCATTTCTTAAACGTTCCATTCCCGAACGCAATCATCGCGTTCGTTAATTTGTGTGTTATTGTTTACAAATTTTTTTAAATTCGCTATTTTTGCTTGTTCTAATCCATATAGTAACAATAACATTTTGTGGCAATATAAAGGTATGATAAATAGATATATTAAATATTTTCCTTGATAAATAATTTTGAATTTTTAATCTCTTCAAACAAGATTTGTTCATTAATTCAACATTTTGTGGCAATAAAAAGGTATGATAAATAGATATATTAACTATTTACCTAGATAAATAATTTTGAATTATTTTCTTAGATCAGTTGCAAAAGAGGTGGGTAAAATACATCAACTATTCAAAGGTTCAACATATTTGTCTCATTTACTAAAACATCAATCAATAGTTGATTCAAATACATCAACCATTCAAATGTTCAACATATTTGTCTCATTTACTAAAACATCAATAAATAGTTGATTAACCATTGTATTTAAGAATTTACAACATACATCTAAAAGTTTTTTTTAATGAGGTTGGAAACCTTATTTGTTATCCGTGTAATACAAAAAACCTTGTGTTGTTGCTCATATTATTGTTGTTAGCAGTGTTATATTCAACATATTAATACTATTTGTGAGTCAGGGAGAGTTACAATTATTAATTGCTATGCAATTTATATTAATAAGAATGACCATTTAAGTATTTTATCAAATTTATAATATGATTTTCATTAGAAATCATTAGTATAATAGTTAAATTTACAATTTGATACATATTCTGACAAATCCTTAAATATTAGTTTGTAAAAATCTGAATACATTTATACATATATCATTAAGAGTCACATAATATAAGTGCTATTTTAAGAGTTAATTGGTAGTATCAGAATCTTGTATGTTCTAAAAGAGCAAAAGCTTTGTGCATATAGTTACCAACAATTTATTAATTCTATTTTCAAAACTTATTTTTTAAATGATGTTATAATCTAAAAGTTACTCAAGATAGTTACCAAATTTCATTTTTTATGAAAGGCACATATAAAAATGTCAAAAGCATTTTCAATATTTTTTACCTGATGTTATAATCTAAAGTTACTCAAGATAGTTACCAACAATCTTCTATTTCATTTTTTATAAAATGCACGTATAAAAATGTTAAAAGCATTTTCAAATCTAATTTTTTATAACATGCTGCTATCTTAAAAATAAAGTTTATTTAAATTTGAGCCAAATTCAGCAAACCTTTTAGGAAATTTATTAAATCTCTAAAAAACAACACTCAGATATGTCAGCTGCAGTTTATTATTTTTAAACAATAAGAAACAATGGTGAATCAACTATTGATTGATGTTTTAGTAAATGAGACAAATATGATGAACATTTGAATGGTTGATGTATTTTTCCCACCTCTTTTGCAACTGATCTAGGAAAATAATTCAAAATTATTTATCTAGGAAAATAGTTAATATATCAATTTATCATACCTTTTTATTGCCACAAAATGTTGAATGAACAAATCTTGTTTGAAGAGATTAAAAATTCAAAATTATTTATCTAGGATAATAGTTAATATATCTATTTATCATACCTTTATATTGCCACAAAATGTTGTTGTTATTATACGGATTAGAACAAGCAAAAATGGCGAATTTAAAAAAATTTAACAATAACACACAAATTAACGAACGCGATGATTGCGCTCGGGAATGGAACGTTTAAAAAATGCGTTTTACGTTTTGTTATTTATCACTCTGAATCGAGAATACATAGCCTAGGCCTGATTCTAACTAATTTAAAAAAAAATGAATGAATTAACCAACCTACTAGTATTATCTTATAAAAAAGAAGATGATATAGATGCATATTTATATACATTAAATGCTAAATTTGATGCCAGAAATATTGGATCATCAGAAAAAACATTTGGAGTTTAAGAAGAAACTGTTTATAGCATACTTGGGACAAACAAATATAGAAAAAATAAGAAATTTTTTATACCCCAAAGACCCCAAGGAATTTACCTTTCAAGAACTCATAGAGGTGGCTAGAAAATTATTCAAACCAAAAACAACCATATTCCAAGCAAGAATTGATTTCCGTAAAGTCCTAAAGAAACAGGGGGAATCAATTCAAGAATTGTTACGAGATTAAAACAAATCTCAAAATTTTGTAATTTTCAAGATCACCTTGATGAAAATTTACGGGATCAATTAATCTGCGGGTTGCATAATTTGTCACTGGAAACAGAAATACGTACCCGATGGCCTGATGCCATAGATGAAAAGAATAGACAAATATCATTTAAAAAAAATTTTTAAATTCGCTGAATCCATTGAGCTTGCAAATAGAGAAATGAATACATCTTCAGATATCAACCAATTGAAACCAAAGAAGTATAAGAATAAATTTGAACCAAAAACATTTTTATGCAAAAGATGTGGTCATAGACATTCAAGTGGTAATTCCCCGGCATTTGGTAAAACATGTTATAAATGTAATAAAGAATCATATTTAACAATGCTGCTTAAATAAATTTATAAACTCTTTATCAAATAGGAATAACAAACAACCTAAAATTAAAGTACAAATTGAAAATTTTGACATGCTTATGATATTTGACTCAGGTGCTTCAGCATCTTTAGCTGATGACTTCTATAATAAGATAGGTAGACCATCATTATTACCTACACAGGCATTATATATATTTGGGAACCACCCAATTAAAATATTAGGCAAGACCTTGTAAATGTTAAATTAGAGGATAAAATTTTAAAACTACCTTTAATAATCACAAGAAATCAAAGTATTAATTTTTGGCATGGATTGGATATTATCTTTCAATTTAAAATTACCTATACCTGAGGGTATAAATTTAATTAATTCAACATTTGAACCACATGCTAATATATTGAATTCATTAATTAACAAATACCCAAAAGTTTTTCAAGAAGGTACTGGTAAAATTAATAGTCAGAAAGTTAAATTGCATTTAAAAGATGACTGTTGTATTCCCATATCATTACCTTTTAGAAGGGTTCCTTTTCCTATGAGAAAGGTTGTGGAAGATGAAGTGGAAAGACTTGTAAATATTTTCATCTTTTCTAACTTCGCCTTTACGCCATTTTCTTCCAACCTATGTAAAACTTCATTAAGCGTCTTTAAATGTTCCTCATTATTCTTTCCCGTTATTATTACATCGTCCAAAAATACACCAGTATTATTTAAACTTTTTAATATCCCATCCATAAATCTTTGAAAATTGTAGGTGCATTTGAAATGCCGAATGGCATCCTTTTATATCGATAATATCCTTTGTGTGTAGAAATATTAAGGTATTGTCTGAAACCTTCTTCAATTTCCATCTGTAAATACGCGTCTTTTAAGTCAATGATAGTGAACTTTTCTCCACCCGCTACCTTCGAAACTAATTCATTAAATGTGGGTTACATGTAATTATCTTGCATCAGCCACGGCTTAATTGTTAATCTAAAATCTCCACAAATCCTAACTTTACCATTACTTTTCTTAACATTGACTGTCGGGGTTGCCCACTCAATTTTAGAGGTTGATGGATTTATAGGTTCAATTATAACCTCCTTTACAAGTCTTTCAAATTCATCTTCCACAACCTTTCTCATAGGAAAAGGAACCCTTCTAAAAGGTAATGATATGGGAATACAACAGTCATCTTTTAAATGCAATTTAACTTTCTGACTATTAATTTTACCAGTACTTTCTTGAAAAACTTTTGGGTATTTGTTAATTAATGAATTCAAAATATTGGCATGTGGTTCAAATGTTGGATTAATTAAATTTATACCCTCAGGTATAGGTAATTTTAAATTGAAAGATGATATCCAATCCATGCTAAATATTCCTATACTTTGATTTCTTGTGATTATTAAAGGTAGTTTTAAAATTTTATCCTCTAATTTAACATTTACAAAGGTCTTGCCTAATATTTTAATTGGGTGGTTCCCAAATGTATATAATGCCTGTGTAGGTAATAATGATGGTCTACCTATCTTATTATAGAAGTCATACCCAGCTAATAATGCTGAAGCACCTGAATCAAATATCATAAGCATGTCAAAATTTTCAGTTTGTACTTTAATTTTAGGTTGTTTTTTATTCTGATTTGATAAAGAGTTTATAAATTTATTTAAGCAGCATTGTTGAAAATTCTTTTTATTACATTTATAACATGTTTTACCAAATGCTGGGCAATTACCACTTGAATGTCTATGACCACATCTTTTGCATAAAAATGTTTTTGGTTCAAATTTATTCTTATACTTCTTTGGTTTCAATTGGTTGATATCTGAAGATGTATTCATTTCTCTATTTGCAAGCTCAATGGATTCAGCTAATTAAAAAATTTCATCAAATGATATTTGTCTATTCTTTTCATCAATGGCATCAGGCCATCGGGTACCTATTTCTGTTTCCAGTGACAAATTATGCAGCCCGCAGATTAATTGATCCCGTAAATTTTCATCAAGGTGGTCTTGAAAATAACAAAATTTTGAGATTTGTTTTAGTCTCGTAACAAATTCTTGAATTGATTCCCCCTGTTTCTTTAGGCCTTTACGGAAATCAATTCTTGCTTGGAATATGGTTGTTTTTGGTTTATAATTTTCTAGCCACCTCCGTGAGTTCTTGAAAGGTAAATTCCTTGGGGTCTTTGGGGTATAAAAAATTTCTTATTTTTTCTATATTTGTTTGTCCCAAGTATGCTATAAACAGTTTCTTCTTAAACTCCAAATGTTTTTTCTGATGATCCAATATTTCTGGCTTCAAATTTAGCATTTAATGTATATAAATATGCATCTATATCATCTTCTTCTTTATAAGAAGGTACCCGTAGGTTCGTTAATTCATTCATCCGCGCCATATAAATTAATCTACAAATATCATCACAATCAGGGTTTATTATATTATTCAAATTAGTTAGAATCACATATGTATATATTATATAGTAATATTTATTACTTCCTCAGAATTTATGGTAAGCCTGAAATTGTGTAATATTTAATTATGCTATGGATACAAATATGTAATAAGTAAATTATTCACATACCCCAAGGGCGATCCATACTTCGGTTAATGGAGTGAAATTACTAAATTTTAAATTTGTTGCAAAAACATATATTATTTATTACACTTAGATATTTTTTTATCATATATATTCCAATCATATTTATTTAATAGCTTACATGTTAATCGTGTAATTACACAACTCTACAAATATTGATTTTGTGATTGTATCCCAAAATAATATGTTTTTAGTTTTTTTCTACGATTACCAGTTTTTTAGATATACGAGGTTGAAAGTGCCAAAAATGCCCTTTTTAAGGCTATATTGCCACGGCGTTTTTAATATTTAGCGAAAAATAGATTCATGTATTAGATTAAAGTTTCATCTATAGGTCCATTTTTTTATTTTTTTTTATATCTCCCTTATACTCAAATTTATACGCGTTTGCGTAAACCCCTTCTCCTTATCAAATTTCGTCCCACTATGTCTGGAAAAGCGGGATCTTTTTTTTGTAGACCTGTGTTTTAATAAGACACTATGATTTACTAAAATCTAATCATTTATGAAAAGCCGAGATCTCGCAAAAAATTCTCGTTTCGTTTCGACATCAAAATTCTCGGTCTCGGTTCAGTTATTCAAATTCTCGTCTCGGTTTTTATAGACGAGACCAAGAATTTTCTCGTTCCGTATCACTATCCTTATATAATTCTATAAGTCGCCTGAGTATTGCATGTGAAGTTGACTATCCAGCCATGAACCCTTGTCGTTTTTCAATTGAGGTTTTTTTCGAAATTTAGCTTCTATAACCTACTCCCATCCTTCATTACGTGACTCGTTAACCTTATCCCCCTATAGCTATTTCAATCTTGTACATCTCCCTTCATTTTATGGATTGTTATAACATAGCTTTCCCTCCACTCATCAGGGATCATACTACTTGCAATTATTTTGTTAAACAGCTTTGCAAGCAAATGCACTCCAAAAATCCCTATCATTTTAAAACCTCCCATAGGTAGAGTGTTAAAAAACTCGAGTGAGCAATGCTCACTATGTGCTTTGCTCGCACGCACACTGAGTTGCTCTGTGCTTGCTATTCGGTGCACTAGGCTGAACAGTAGCATATAAAAATGCTTAAGAGACGGAGTCCAAACAGCAAAATCGGTTCAAGCAATGACCAGATTTCCCGAGAAGAAACTCGAGCAGATAGCAGATTTATTAGAAGCAATTGCTACGTGTTAGTAACTTTAAAAATCTGTTAACATTATATATCACAAATAAATTAAATATAAACCCCCCCCCCCCACATAACCCGCCCTCCCTCCCCCCTCCCCCCTAATTGCCATTCCTTCACCCTCTTCCTCCCACGAAAGGAAAGGGAGGTCTGACCCCTTCCTTGTTTTTTTGCCCCCCCCTCCTTGCCCCACCTAACCTTTCTTTTAGCTCCCCTTCCTTAACCCTCTCCCTCCCACGGGGGTTGGGATTATTTGCCCCCAACCCCATGTTTCCCCCCCCCCTCCTTCCTCCATCCTCTTTCCTCCCGAGGGAGGGGGTGAAGGAAGGAAAGCTAAAAAAACTCTGGGCGAGGGAGTGACTAAAAGGGGGGGGGGGGTAGCAAATTTCTCCCCCCGAGAGGGGGGGCAAGTTTTTATATTTATAATATATGATATGATTAACATAGTTTTAAAGTTACTAACTCGTATCAATTGCTTCTAAGAAATGTGTTATTTGCTCCAATTTCTGCTCGAGCAATCTGCTCATTGTGACAAATTTCGCTGCCTCAAGTCCGTCTCTCGAGCATTTTTTTTTTTTTTTTTTTTTTTAAAGTTTATTTGTTAAAATTCCGCTGACAGTAATATAATATAAATACATGAAATATAAAAGGCAAAATGCGCCGAATAAAATAATACACTATTCGGATATATCATCATCGAGGGGATCTTCCAAAATTGGCCAAGAATCCGCGAACGATTTAAAGTTGTACTTGGCTATAAGAATACCAAGTCTTTGTTTTAGTAAAAAGGGTACCGAATGTTTAGACGGGGGAGAACGTCTTCCAACCTCTTTAAAAAAAGCTAAGGCCTGTTTGCCAAAGGTGCCTGAACACGAAGCAACAATGGAATAAAAATATTTGAGGATAATAGGGCTTTGTATTTATTGGTTTTCCGCCCCTCTGCAACAGCTAAAGAATCATTGTTGCAGTTAGAGGGGGCAAATAGGTCAATACATGTGAAGTCCCATTTAAGGTGAAGACCATTGCTCCATGGGACTAAAGAAGATCCATCAGGACGCATACGTCCCTCCAAGGCGGGGTCTGTTTTGCCTAATGCACCGAAGAGCAAGCACATGCTATAACTTTAAGTTATATTCATAGTTCTTGGTTTCGCAGTGGTCCGAAAACCCATTTTTACTGTTTTAGAAATATTTATCACATCATCACATAATTTTTATTTTGTGTTATCTAGAATTTTGTAAATGATATATATTTTAAAATGCTGTTTTCAAAGTTTAATTAGTTCAATATTTTTTATTGCGCTCTAAAAACACTAATAACCAAAATCACTATAATCTATATGTCCTTCCCTTATTTGTGCACATTTCAAAATGGCGGAAAACCGGTACACCAAATTAAAGTTTATATTACAACACAAGCATATATATGACAATTTGAATTTAAGATTTGAGAATTTAACCGTGTGTAAGAATCACGTAGAATGTATAGAAAAATTTCACAAACCCAATTTATTTTCACTTTTTATAAAGATAAAATTTTTTAAATTTGAATCAGATGGTAAATCAGCATTTTCATAACAATTTTATAAATACTAATTATGTTGAAAGTCCAGATTAATTAACATATGTTTATAAACCCCATGCTAATGATAAAGCTAGGCTTTCAGATATACATACATTATTTTCGATTGCTTTCGATCAATTGCTTGAATTGAAAACAATTTGGGCAAATAAATTAACGTAACTAAAATAACAAAATGAAAAAGCATAAAATGTTGATTTTTACAATAAAAAAGATCCATTTTATCAAATAAAATTCAAATTGTTTCAAGTCTTTATAGCAAAACAAACTTTTCTAAAAGGTTTATTAAAATTTAGTTAGATTTTGGTTATGTTTTAATTTATTTTATTAAGGTAAAATACATATTTCAAGAAATGAACGAAATAAATGAAAAAAGCTAAGTATTATAAATATTCGGAAAACGTTCCGATATTGTTATCGAATTATATTGACTAATAGTAATACTTCTGTGTTATATAACAAAATTAATTCGCGATTATCATGGAATAGCAAAAATATTTGTATCCCTATTTTTTAAATAATTTTTAGGGCGAAAGCAAAAGGTTGTGAGATTGTTTGTCGCAATGAGACTATAGTATTGTTAAGTTCCGAGTATTTTAAGATTATTGATTCTTCGGCTGAGAGAGAATTTTTGTTTTAATTAAATCGGGCAAATACGAAATAGAGTCTATTTTCCCAATAGCAAAAATTAGGATTTCTATATAAATAATACACGACCTTAAGCCCAATCTATTTAAACTTGACCTGCTTAGTTTACCCTCAAATTTATGATTTATAAATTGATATTGACCTACCTATATTTGGATGGCCCCTTCCCAGTGAAAAGCAAATATTTTTTGCCAATTGTATATACCGTTTTAGGAATGAATTTTCACAAAATAGGGTCATCTTTTCAATTATAACCCTTATGGCAAAATATTTTAAGTTTTTTTACAATCGAAGATATTAGTGTTGTAAAAAGATCCGGGCTTTGTTTGGCCGACCTTGGTTCAACTACGAGTAACTGTCGACTCTAGTCTGTTTTTCAAATTTCGACTAAGCCTAGAGGTCGACTAAGTAAAACAGACCAAAATTAAGTCCACTAAACTAAAGTCCGACTAAACAAAACCAACGTCTTTTTACAACACTAGGGTATAGGACAGTTTTTTCAATACACACTTGTAACGTAACTTAAAAAGAGATGTTAAATTGATTAAAATTTGTACCAAAACAGTTTCGTTTCTACCACCTGCCTCAGCCAATCAAAATCTTCTTAAAATTTGTTTTAAATAATAAAAAAAGATTTTTGAAGGGGGGGGGGGGAGGCGACGTAAAATGACCTTTTATTTGTAACAAAAATATCTCTAATTATTTTCGAGGCATAAAAAGTTTATTTGAAAAAATTTAAGCTTTGTTGAAATAGCATCGGTCTGCTACTAGCGTATAAACGGCTGGGTTCACAAATAACTGTGGTCTGTTTTTTAAATTTCGACATGTTTAGTCGACTAAAACCAAAGGTGAACCAAGCAAAGCCAGCCATTTTTGCAGCACTATCTGCTACACACATCCATGCTAAAAATCAAAGTTTTATTAAAGAAGTTTTGATCTGCTACATACATGCGCAATAATGTCTTAATAAATAGAGTTATTATTATTATAGGAGTATTTTTTGCTGAAAATTCCAAAATAAACTTGAAAAAAACTTAATTTTGGCATGTTTCTTATTAAGGATTTTACTTTGACCTTATAATGTAGGGAGGATTCCAGTGGCCTTTTCAAGGTTAACAATTTTTTATTTGTTAGAGACCTTTATTTGAAGGGGCATTTATTATTAAATTTGACTAAAACAAAAATTTATTATTTTATTAATCAAAAAATTACCGAAATTTCATATATCAAGAATTGCGTGAATATGTTAATTATCTATTTCAAATTAACTTGTATTGAACAAAACAAATGCGTTATAAGAAACCCTTAAAATTAAAAAAAAATATGTTCACCCCCCCCCCCCTAATTAAACTTTTTAAACTTTTCGCCCCACCCCTACTTCAAAACCTGGCTACGCCCATGATTAGTGGGTTAAAAACGGTTTTGTTTGGTCTACCTCTGGAAGGGTTTTTGGCCTCTTTTTCTTACTCGACTTCTAGGCTTAGCCGAAATTTTAAAAACAGATCTGAGTTGACAGATAGTCTTAGTTAAACCACAACACTCCGTTATATTTCGATATGAATGGAAATCAAGTTATTATTAAATCCTTGTAGGATTAGTTGATTTATTTGTAATATGATTTTCATCCATAAGTCTGTCTTTTAATATTTTCTCGTTAAATTTATAGATGTTCACTAAATACAGCAATATTTTTTTAAAATTTTAGTTTTTAATAAATTTTAATAATTTTTATAATTTTTAGCTTTACAATTTTTCTATAATGTATATTTATTTCGATTCTTAACAGGTTGACCTATAATATTATTTATAACGATAAGTGTTTATTTAAATGATTAATTTAGGTTTTTCAATTATAAATGGGTTACCCTAATCTCTAGTAACCCATTTTTAGATGGAGATATGGACATTTAGATAGATTTGTCAAATATAAGCTAAAAATATCCTGCAGAATTTAGAATTTTATCGTTAAAAACAAATATTTTTAAATTTCGTAACGAGAAATAAACAAAATTTGACCTCAATTATCGAACCAATATAAGGGCCAAATCTTTCCACATTTTCATCTCCAATTTTTTGATTCGAAATTTTGACTAAATAACTTCTTTAAAAAAATTAAAAATGCAATTCTCAGTAATCAAAGCCCTCCTTATGATGTTGGTTTTAGTGGCCGCCAGTCTGACCTCAAGTAAATAATAATTAATTAATATTTTTAAAAATTTTATTTAACTAATATATAAAATTTAAGACATTTTAATTAGTTAATGCTCTGAAATTATTTAAAATAATAGCTACATTTTAAACATTAAATAAATTTATTTAATACTTTCATAGTCTATGCACAAGGTAATTCTCATATTATAATTTTATTATGCGAACATTAAAAAATTTTAAAACCTAACAGTTTTAAATTTAATTTACTAAAATTTTGTGTAATTTTAAAAATTCAGAAGAGGCCGGTCAGTATTTCATGAAACATTATATTTTCCTCGATTAAATTTAAATACAACTAAAAAATAAAGATTTTTTTCCTTTCATTGAATACCTATATTATCATTAATTTTTAAAGTACAATAAATAATATTAATTTAATATTTATTTTGTTATCACCAAACACAAAACTATTTAGAGGGATTCAACGGTAAATGATCAAAATATATTATTCTAAATCTTTAACTTTGGCAACACTATCAATAATTTAAAATTTTTAATTCAATATTTTAGTTCCAAAGCCGAGTGGTAATTAATTTTTATCAATTTTAATCTATCTTTATACAATCTAAATATATGATCTTGTTTGAATTTATAGAAGATGAGCTAGGTAAAATATTTTATATGTAATTTTTTAATAACCCACCATTTAGAGTAACAAAATATTAAAAATATGATGTCTAAAAATTTTATAGCTCCATACCGTAAGCCTTTGAAACTTTTTAAAATTTATTTTAAACTGATGAGCATATTGTATAATATCCATAGAATTTTTTTCTTTCAATTTTATTTATTTAAAACAAATTATCTTTTATTTAGGCGCTAAAGCTCGTAAGTTATGCAAATGTCTAATGTTACCATAAACTACATAGACTGCTTATGTTATATGTATCATATGGGATGATCCACCATTTTTAATTCGACTATTTTCCATGCCTTTCTGGCAGTCCCCATTGTTAAAACACAAAAAGTGAATTCGCCTTCCTCATTAGTTAATAAATAAAAAAGAAATCTAGTAAATAATTGTTTGCAGATGACCCTAAGCTGCTTTAACATCACATCATCACAGTTTTTTATGAATCGGTTAATGAACTACATATTTTAAAATGATGTTTTTATGGTTAACTAGTTCAATATTCTTTTTAATATATTTTAAAAACACTTTAATTAACCAAAATTACTATAATCTATATGTCCTTCCCTTATTTGGGCACATTTCAAAATGGCGGAATATTGGTGCACTTATTTAAAGTTGATGAGCAGTCTATCAAGTCTACTAAATATTACATAATAATAATAAATAAACACTACAATTTATTATAAAATATGTTTCAGGTGACCTCATGCTTGCAAGTAATACAAAAAATTTCTCAAATAATAAAATAATAATATTATTTAAAAGCATATTTATCCAAAATTAATACTATTAATTAATATAAAATAGTGGGATACAGAGGTGAATTATATTATAGTTGATTAATTTTAATAAAAATACCAAATAAATATATCTTTATTTTATTTATATTTCTTTTATTATAGTTCCAAAAGGAGGTACGCTATAACATTTGTTTGAAAGTTCCTATTTAATATTATAAATTTTTGTAGGTTACAAGAACCCTAGATTGTAAGTTTCTATAATATGATGTTCATTTATAATTAAAAATTTTCAATCAAAATTTTACAATTATATTCTTTTCTCATTTATTTAGCTAATTATTTAGCCGATCGGGAATTAGAAACATTATTTATTTATTTACCCATTTTTTATTAATGGATTGGTCGTTATTGTAACTTATTTTTATTGCTTCATTTATATCATTTTTTTGTTATCATTATTGCTTACAATCATTATTTGCTTCAATTAATAAAATTTGTCAGCAATTAAATAATTGTCACAAATTATATCATTTTTGCTTTGACACTAATATTTAAAAATATATACGTGTGCAAAATTTATTATTATTTTAAAATAAAATTTTGTTTTATTTATATTAAGAAATTTGGCAAAGATGTTTAAATTTATGTTAAATATAAATATAGGTTTAACAAGTATATAGGCTAAATAACATAATCAATAAAATTTGACAAAATAATTATGTCACTTCAGTGAGATATAAGCATTTATTTTTTAACCGACTTATTAAAACATTATCAAAAAAAGTCGTAATTTTTTGCAGAAATCATATAAAATTATACAATTCTAACATTTGAATTAATAAAAATAAAATGCTATTGCAAAATTTTCCAAAACCAATTTAATTTTTTGCAAAGGGAGACAATTTATCTATAAATTTGGGATTAAAATGCAAGAAAGTCGCTTTTATTCATTAAAATCTGATTTGATTCAAAAATGATTTAATTGCTTGCATTTGAACCCGACTTTATAAATAATATGAAATTTATGTTCTAACTTATATCTACAATCTACCCTCTTGAAATAACCATCTATATTTAATTATGAAATAGGGACGTGGGGGGGGGGGGTAGTTGGTATAGGCTTTGCTATTGAATAAGAGTTAGCGCTTTCAAATCCCTTTTTCAGCATTTTCATTTAAAAGATGAAAAATATATTAAATCGTCAACACGGCCCAGGGTCATTCCTCATTTAAATAAGCTGACCACCTTAATGTGACAAACAGCTATTGAAATATTTAATTTAAATTAAAATATGTTAAACGAAGAAGCTATAATAAAACATTTCCGTAAGTTATTAATAATTAAACGATTTAAATTACGATGTGAAAATAGCATGGGAAAATTAAGCGAATTCGATTTCTTTAAATTCAGTCCCATCCCGACAGTTTAACCTTCTCAAAAATAGACGTCAGAATCTTTATCCCTTTATAATAAATCAATGAAATATCTATAATAGAAGAAAATAATGTTTATTATTATAATACTAGCTGACCCGGCAAACGTTGTTTTGCTAAAAATACAATTTTCTTTAATATAATAAAATTCGAGAAAACTTCAGCATTGTATGTATGACGTCATTATTGTATATGATGCTACAAATGAAACTGGCCGGGAAATGTCTGATATTTTTAAAACTAAAAGGAATTTTAGGATTCTGAAAAAACTATTTTACCCCTGGCCGTCCTGGGCACATATGGCTAAATTTTCGCGCGAATCGGGCCTGTAGTTTCAGAGTTTAGCCCTTTTATAAAACGTAATGTCTGATATTTTTAAAACTAAAAGGAATTTTAGGATTATGAAAAAGCTATTTGTGTACTGGCCGCCCTGGGCATCTATGGCTAAAATTTCGCGCGAATCGGGCCGGTAGTTTCAGAATTTAGCCCTTACATACATAACATTTTTATTATACTTTTAAATATCTAATTAAGCCTTGTATGTATGACGTCATTATTGTATATGATGCTATAAATGAAACTGGCCGGGAAATGTCCAATATTTTTAAAACTAAAAGGAATTTTAGGATTCTGAATTAGCTATTTTACCCGTCCCATTTTTTAACTTCTTATAACTATCAAACTATTGATTGAAAATATCTCAGATTTTTAATACATGTTTGTAAAGAAATCTTAATTCATGGTATAAATTTTGATAAATAATTAAAAACTCGGGCCTTCGGCCCTCCTGGGAAGGGGAAGGGGGGAATGCGAGTAGGGGAAGGGAAGGGGGGAAGGGAAGGGGGAACTCTTTTATACTCCGTATAAACGTAGCATATTTGCTATGCAATTATGGGCGAGAAAGGTAGGAAGGGGCAAGAATGCCTATAGGGGGGTATTAAATGCAAAATAATTAGTTATAGGCCCTTGTAGGGGAGGGCATAGGGCAATTATCAATGTAACCAATTCAAAAACGAAAAAAAATTTCGATTTATTTGGCCAATGGTCATTTTTTCCATTGGTCAGTAGCCTGCGGACGATCAAAAAGTCATATTATCAATGTTATTAACAAGAACAAAATATTAATTTAAGAGGGCATAGGGCAATTATCAATGTTAACCAATTCAAAAACGAAAAAAAAATTCGATTTATTTGGCCAATGGTCATTTTTTCCATTGGTCAGTAGCCTGCGGACGATCAACCTCCATCTTGAGGAGAGCAATTGGTGTATTTTAACCATGTAATTTTGCCCTATAACCGTCAATTTACCTTCATCACTAGTTTATAAATTAAAACGAACGTAAATAAATTAATATTATACAAAATAGCAATTAAAATTGATGGAGCTATATTATTAAACAAACTTTAATCGCATTTTTTACATTTTTAATTTTTATGTATTTTTTAAATGATATTTATTTTTAAATGCTGTTTTTAATATCTACCCAATTCAATATTTTTTTTATTTACCATTTTAAGATTATTTAATTTGCGAAAATTACGAATTTCTATATGATTACCTTACCATTATACAAAGTGCAAGTCAAGATGGCGGAAAAAAGGGTACACATTTTGTGCGTTGATAAGCAGTCTATGGTTATATCTAAGATTATATCACAGCTTATAAACATTATGTCGTGCTGAAATCTTAGCTTGATTCTATTCATTGCGAGATTAATCGGTGCTTTTAGAAAAATTATTCTAATTAAATCAAAGTCATGATATAGTTTTAAGCATATTTTAAAAAATTTAAGTCCCATTTTGCACCAAAAATATTTTAACTTAAAGAGTAATAAACATAGTTAATACATTTTATTGCTAACTTATAATAAATTAAGTTTTTGATAAATTAGCAAAAATACACAAATTTCTAGCTTCCTCGTGGACGTAATATTTATATTTACACTACAACCTAAAGGCGCGCAATTTACATCAATAAATAGTGAAGCTTTAAGTAAAAAAATCAATAAACGCCCACATCACATACCCTCCCCCCCACTCACTTGAGCGCAAATTTCAAAACAAACGCCTTAACACAAATAGTCATCCTTCCTACATATTCCTTCTTGCCTGGATTTTATTATAATAAGCAAGCCTTATTAATTATTATTTTTTACCTACCCTGATTTATTATAACCCACGCAATTTTGTTTTATATACCCCCTCTTTCCTTCTCTCTCTCCCGCCCTTTTTACGATAGGGGACGGGGTTGTTGTATTTAATTTATCAATAAACATCGCACAACAAATTCAAGCGTAGAGTGTGTGCGTGTGTTTGTATAATAATATAATAACCCTTAGTAAGCACAATTTCTCATTCGCACGTTTTTTTTCTCCCTTATCAATATCATCCTCTATTTTCCCTCAATTTCAGAACGTATTTAAAATAAAAATACGATATAATTATTATTTAGAAAGCAATATAAATATTACGTTTTTGTGTGTTTGTGGGGGGAAAGGAAACATGTGTGGGAGTAAGTTTAAGTTTTTGTAATGGATGGGGGAAAATATAAGCCACACAGGTTAAAAAGTTGTTTGATCAATAAAAAACTTATAAGTCACATAAACTTAATACTATATAACAAACTAATAAAAGGGTCATGGGCGTGGTGGCAGGGACAAAGATTTAAAATGTTTTAATTAGTTATTATTAACCACAACGAATAAGAAAGATAAAAGAATTACGTTTATCTGGCTTTTAGGCCCATACTCGGGCAAGGAAGGGCCGTGCAGGTCTCTAAACTAAATTATTAAATAAATGAGTATGACCTAAAACCTATATTTTTTTAACTTTTACTTTTTAGGTTTTCTATGAAATCACAATCTAATTAAATGAAATATGTTAAACCAATAAAAAAATATATATGCATTTATAAGGTTAAAAATATATTACATAGTTGGCTGTCTGTTAGACCATCTATAATAAATTTTAGGTTATATATAAAATTTGGCCAAAAAATTTTTGATGCTCATTTTGGCCAAAGGCATTTTTTGCATTGGTCAGCAGCCAAGACACGGTAAAAGTGGATATAAATTCATAAGAGTCAAAAAAAAAACGAAAGAAAATTTTCGAATCACATTTTGGCCAATGGTCATTTTTTTACTTTGGTCAGCAGCCAGGACACGGTAAAAGTGGATATAAATTCATAATAGTCAAAAAAAAAACGAAAAAAAAATTTTCGAAGCACATTTTGGCCAATGGTCATTTTATTCCATTAGTCAGCAACCAACGGACGGCCAAAAAGTCATAATAGCAATGGTAGTAACAGGAACAATCATAATAGTCAAAAAAAAAACGAAAAAAAACGAGAAAAAAAACTTGGATTTACATTTTGGCCAATGGTCATTTTTTCATTGGTCAGCACCCAACGGATGGCCAAAAAGTCTTATTATCAATGGTAGTAACAAGAACAATCATAAGAGTCAAAAAAAAACTCCGGGATTCGAACCCAAAAACTAGTTAAATTAACAAAAATTAAGAGTAAACAACGAGACAAGACATTCTGTGCAAGACAAGACATTCGGTGCAAAACCAAGACATTCGGTGCAAGACAAGACATTCGGTGCAAGACAAGACAAGACACCGAACAGAGTTACAAACAAAATGGAAAGCGAGCCCATAAATTGCAGAGCATTTAATTAAACAGGGGCACAGGGACCCATATCAGTAGATGCATAGGCCCTTGTAGTGGAGGGCATAGGGTAATTATCAATGTTAACCTATTCAAAAACGAAAAAAAATTTCGATTTATTTCGCCAATGGTCATTTTTTTCAATGATCAGTAGCCTGCGGACGGTCAAAAAGTCATATTATCAATGGTATTAACAAGAACAAGATATTAATTTAATTAAATATATACATTGGAGGGTAAACGGACCGACATCAACGGACAACGGACATCAACGGACAACCAAAAACGAGCCCATAAATTGCATAGCAATTAACAATATTACAAAAATTATTAACATTTATCTGAAGTCATATTATTTTTTTTTAATTTCAATGCCTCGCCTCATTTTACCTCTTAACATCATAAACCATGAAATGAATCAAAATTAAAATGATTTTTTTTTAAAAGAAAGTCGGAAATGCATGAAAAATATAATTGCACAAACATATGATGGTATAAAAAATACAAACATTTATTCGTGGGGTATACAAGAGCCCTATGGCCAAAAAGATGCTATATTAAAAAAGTAGTGGGCCAAAAGTTATAAAATTATCCCCAAATTTAGTTCTTGGTAAAATATTAGACTACTGAAAAGGCCAGATCAATTCGCCTTTAAACGCGTTTTATATTTAATATAACTATCGTGGGGTCCGTGGTGTCCAACGAATGCTCTCGAGGGTTAAATCTAATTCTAAGGGGAAACTAGCAGAATATTGAGAAGACAACACAAAGTTATGCATTTTAGACGATAATGCACCAGCACACACAATCAAACTGGTCCAATTTCGGAACGATTGAGGCTAATTGGGATTTTCGCAAGTTGCTCTATGACACGTTTACCTTAGGATAGCAATTTTTATCATATATTCACAAATGATCATGTGTAGCTAGGAATGAGCAATATTTCTAATAAAATCTTTTTATCATTTTTCATTGATTAAAAGTGTACTTTTTATATTACATCATGATTCCTATTAGTATATAATTTTATAAAATGGTTTTAATGATTGCGCAAGGCATCTGTCTAAGCCAGGGGTCGGCAACCTGTTTGTCCTTAAGGGCGCAATACTAAATTTGAAAATCATCGAGGGCGCATATTTTACAGATAATAGGTATAAATAGGCATTAAAAAACAGATTTTTTATAACTTTATTTTGTTGGTCTCATACATAATGACACATATAATTCAGTGTGAAACTTGGGGTCCATATTTTCAGCTAATTTCTTATAATCCATCTGTAAATGGTTTTTTATTCTTAGCTAGCAAATGCGATATTTTATATGACGTGATCGTTGCTGCTTAATGTTGTTGCAGTGGTTTAGTAAAAAAACTTTGCTGGTTAGTTCTTGAAGATTTTAAAGAAAGAATTTTTTTCTTCTACTTTCAGAGTTCATTGGATAATCACTATCAAAATTTGTATGAACGGTCTTAAAATGTCGTTCAATTTTACTTTTTTTGAGAATCGCAACACTATTATTACACAACAAACAAATACACTTCCCTTTTTAATCACCGAAACAATATAAATGTTCCCATTTATCGTTAAAATAATATGTTCTTTTTCTTTTACATTTATCCATGAAGGGTTTTGAAAGAAAAGAATTATTTCGGATTACTTGGTAGTATTAAATGCACGGTCTACGCGTGGTCTATTTGAAATACGATCACACACTACCAAAAAATACGTGCGTGTTATTAGATACGCTCATATCATACATTTACATTAGTCCAGCGAGGGCGCATTAAAAATCGATCGGGGGCGCCATGGCGCCCGCTGGCGCCGCGTTGCCTACCCCTGGTCTAAGCTTTCTTCCTACTTTTATATTTAATAAATTTACTTGAAAAATAAGGCTCTTAAAAATTTATCGATGGTTTATGGTAAATAATAATTGACCATTACAGTCAAAACCGTTTAATTGCAAAGCCTTGGGCCTGAAAAAAAAATCGCGATTAAACGATGGAAATAAAAGTATATGTACATTATATTAAATCTTCATTTCTTACGCTTCACAAAAAAACGATATTTTCTTTAATTATCTGGTTGATTTAAGGACTCGAAAATGTATGTGAATATCCGATATTGTACTATTAAGCGATTTGTCAATAAACGATGTTTTTGTTAATATTATCGTTTAAAAAAACAAAATTGCGGTTAACTTCGCGATTAAAAGATTTTTGCGATAATCCGATTTGCGATTAAGAAGTTGACTGTATAGGCTTTTATATTCAAGAAAAGATGAGTAAATTACTTAGAGAAATCGCCAAATTGAAAACCCATATTTAGACATGCATAAGAATTTTTGATTTATTTGGTAACATTTAAAAAGAAGGCACCAGAGACCAGATTGCCCGGCCCCGGGCAACTGTCCTAAATTTTTATTTTCGGACAGGCCCGGGCGGGCACGATGATCGGATTCGGGCAATTCGGGCTTAATAAAATTTATTAGATAATGTATTATTTTCAGTCTTGTTAAGGAGCAACGCTAGAGGGGCGCTCCGGAGCGCCGCTACATTTTTTTAAAAAAAACTGGATCGCCCCTCCTTTTTAAAAATGAGGAGCGGGCGCGGGAGTAGCTCCTTTTAGGGCTGGAGCGGAGGAGCGTTAAATTTAATATATAAATTATATTATTTTTAAATATTAATAATATTTGTTAATTAAAATTTAATGAAAATATAATTTTATTTTATTTATATTTATTCATTATTAAGTGTTGAGCCGAGTTTTATATTGATTTTTCATCTAATCCTTTAAAACATTAAACATCAGTTTTTCCTTTTTATATTGAAAATTTTTGAAAAATCTTGTAAGTCATATTAATATTCATTTTATAGATATATAATAAAAAATAGTTTTATTATGGATTTAGTAGAGATTATAATATTTATAATGATAATAATATAATTGCAGCGATTGTCCATCCTGCATTTAAATTGAATTGGGAATGGATAAAAGATTCAAAAAATATGGAACTAAAAGCCAGATTAATTAATTTTTTAAGGAAACAAATACCCGACGGAAATATAGCTACAACTAGTTCACAGGAACCTTGTAATGATTTGGAAGATTTCTTTGGATTCCATGAATCGATTACCATGAAAATAATAGATTGGATAGATATTTTTTTAATAATGATAGCAAAATTACTATTTTTGAACAATTCCATGAATTAAAAAATATTTAAATTAAATGCAATACCCCGCTTCCCTCTAGTGCTCCTGTGAAGGGCCTATTTAGTATCGCAAAACAGGTCTTAGGGGAGAAGCGTGGGTGTTTGTTAGATTCTAATTTAGAAAATTTATTACTTTTAAAAGCTAATAAAAGATTGTAAATATTTTGATATACCATATAATATAAATAAAACGTTTTGATAAAAAAATATGATTTTGTTTCGTGTACCTTCTAAAAAAATAAAAATCAAAGGAGCGGTTATGGAGCGGCACTCCTTTAGTTAGAGCGGGAGCGCTTCTTTTAAAATGTAGTAGCGGGAGCGGGTGTTCGCTCCTTTTGAGAAGGTCGGAGTGGGAGCGGGAGTCGCTACTTTTAAAAAGGAGCGTTAACAAGACTGATTATAGGTTTTTTATTCCTTGATAATATAAAATTAACAGACCTATGGTTTTAAAAATCTGTATGCGCAGCTTCGAATTTGAAATGTATTGCTCTGCGCACATCCGATTTGATTGGTCGAAAGACCCGGCATTACGATCGTAAGATTGCTATGTAAGTAACCCTTAAATTGACTCGATACGGCGCATTAAATCCGATATTAAGACAAGCCCTTAGTCGAACTTTTAAGGTCGACTAAACAAAACCCATGTCTTTTTACCACATAGATACACATAGGACATCTATGAATTGACATTGCTGGTTCAAATCTCGCTTAAAATATTAATTTTACTTTAAAATTAAATTTCAGTTACTGAGCAAAAATCTAGCAACATAGAAATAATAATTGAACAAATGAATTAATTACTGAGCAAATAATTAAATTACTGAACAATAAATTATTTACTGAGCAATTGATTATTCTACTGAGCAAAAATTTAATCAAATACTGAGCACAATAATTTGTTCTCTTTAACATTATATTAATTGCTATGCAATTTATGGGCTCACTTTCCATTTTCCGATGTCTTGTCACGCTTTTCGTCCTGTTTATGTTTACCACTGAGACCGCTTGGAATTCGAATAAGCCATCCTGAGTACGATACCCTGTGCTACCGCCTACAAAAACCTATGCATCTACTGATGTCGGTTCGAATCCCTGGGAGGCTAATTTTTTTTATTTTTTTTAAATTAATATATTTTTATTTTTTTGTTAATACCATTGATAATATGACTTTTTGGCCGTCCGCTGGCTGCTGACCAATGGAATAAAATGACCATTGGCCAAATTGTGAATCAAAATTATTTTTTCGCTTTCTTTGCCTATTATGATTGTTCCTGTCCATTGCTATTATGGCTTTTTGGCCGTCCGCTAGCTGCTGACTGTCATATATGTATAACATATATGTGAAGAGTAGCTAGCATGGCGGGGGATATGTGACCAAAGTTATACGATAGTAGAAGATAGACAAAGGAAATCTAAGAAGAGCAACGTAAGGGACGCAAGGGAGAAGAGCAACTGGCGTGGAGCCTAACACGTATATGTCAAGAATAGCAGTCATAGATACGAGGGGTGTTTACCAGATGCTAGACGATAAGTAGCGGGGAACAAAGGAAATATAACAACTGGCGCAGTAACGTAAAAGACACGAGGGATAATAACAACTGGCGCAAGACATAGAGGGGAAGAGATTCGTATCAGAGACAAAGGAGTTAATATCATCGAATGTATTCATTAATTAATTCCCCTCGTAAAAACATGTTGTAAATCGGTAGGCATATTATTTTTGTTATTATCCTGCTTACGAACATCGTCTGTATAAGAATTTGAGTTGATTTATAATAAAGATCGTATCCGAAAGTGAATAATCAACGTGTAGTAAATTGGATACTTAATATTTGGCGCCCAACGTAAGTTGAACCCCCCCTAACCACTGTTGATATTTGGAATATTCTAAGACACAAGTTTGGTCAAAAGTGGGAAAGAAGTATAATAACTCGCCAATTTGGGACAAGTGTGATCATTCTGTGACCTTGGAATTGGAAACGTTGTTACTCAGTCGAGGAAACGAGTTACAATTAGGTAAGTGTATGATAAAAATTGTGAGTGTTGTAATAATAATTATTGTATATATAAATTGGGGTGAAATTAAAAGAAGGTTGTGTAGGATATTATTAAGCATTATCATTAGATTTCTCATCAACAATGTATATTAAACGGGGATATGTGTTAGATTATTATGTATATTTAATTGTTTTTTGTGTAGGGTTTTTGTTTAATATATGCATATCTTGTATTATGGCTGGTTTTAAAAAATGTGCAACGTGTGAAGGGCGAAAGATGGGTAATAGCAACAATTTAAAATGTTACAAATGTGGGGAGTTAGGGCATGGAATGAGGTCATGTCCGAGAGTTAACCAAGAACTTATATGTTTTATTTGTCGAGGAGAAGGGCATAGGTCGAGAGAATGCCCTAGGCGCGTTGGGGCATGACTAAAGGAAGGGGTAACTATATTTTTGCATGCTTTTAATTGGATTTTTATTTTATGTATAAAGATATATAAATTTGTTCTAGTTAATATTATAAAAATAGTATTTCTTAATATTTCATATACATTTTGCATATTAGGTTGGATAGGGCAAACTTATTGGTATTTAATTAGATTAGAACTTAATTTTTATCGGGGTATAGCGCGTATTAGCTGTATATATTGTAAAAAAGTAATAGGGGCAATGTATTTGTTTAAAATTAGGTATGGTTTAATACAAGGCGGGTGGAAAAAAGGAGTAATGAGAGCCTGTATAAGAGTCGGGGCTTTTGCGAATAATCAACCCTGTATTAAGGTCAAGTTGAATGGGGAAATGCGTCTAATGTTGGTTGACACGGGGTCGGCAGTTACGATTATAAATAAAGAAACATGGGTAGCTTTAGGTAGGCCGAGATTAGATATGAAGAATAAAATTATTGTCCGCTTATTAACAGGGGAAGAATTGAAAGTCCTCGGCAAATGTGAGGTAACGGTGAGTCATGATAAAAATTTAAAAATTGCAGAGTTGTATGTTATGGATTGGAAGGCCATTAATATAGTGGGATGGGAATGGGTTGATACCTGGGCAAAGGAATTTAATTGGTGGGATTTAGTGGGAAAGGAAGAGATAGCATTAGAGGTTACGTTTCAGGATGAAGAGAAAGAAGGGAAGGAAGGTAACGAGATAACCGCGTTGTTGAGGGAATTTGAAACGGTTTTTGAAGACAAATTAGGACATTGCAAAGGGGTAGAAGTAGAAATCGAATTAAAGGAAGGCGCTATACCCAGGTTTTGTAGGGCGAGAAGGATGCCTTTCGAATGGAAGAAGGAAGTGGAGAAAGAATTGGACAAGTGGCTGAAGGAGGGGGTAATCAAGGAAGTCCTGTCGAGTTATTGGGCGACGCCTTTAGTGCCTGTAAGAAAGGCAAATGGGAAATTAAGATTGTGTGTAGATTTTCGGGTAACGCTTAACCAATGTGTAAGAGATGTTAAGTACCCACTGCCCCGGTTTGAGGAAATTGTAGCACAGTTGAGTGGCTGTCGATGGTATTCGAAGATCGATTTTGCCAGTGCTTATTTACAATTACCTGTTTCCGGGAGGACCAGTGGGTATTTGACCATCAATACGCACAAGGGGTTATTTGCGTTTCTTAGGTTGCCATTTGGGCTCAGTGTGTCTGCCCCTATATTCCAGATGACAATGGCTGCCATTTTTCGAGATCTGGAAGGGGTATTTTATTACATGGATGATGTTTTAGTGAGTGGTAGATCCAAGGCTGAGCATAATGCTCGGTTATATGAGGTGTTAGGAAGGATTAAAGATAGTGGTATGATTGTAAGCAAGGTGAAAAGTGTATTCGCAGTGGAGGAAGTGACATATTTAGGTCATGTATTGAAGGAGATACGATAAAGCCGGTAGCTGACAAGGTGGATGTTATTAGAAATTTGAGGGTTCCGAATACTAAGAAGGAATTACAGAGTTTCTTGGGGATATTCAATTATTACAGTAAGTTTATAAAGGATTTTGCACAGTTGGCAGCACCGTTGTATGGTTTGATCCGGAAGAGGATAGCATTTAGATGGGACGAAAATTGTCAATATAGTTATGAGCAGTTAAAGCAATCGCTGGCCTCGTTGCCTGTATTAGTATGCTTTGATAATGAAAAGGAAACAAAGTTGGCGGTTGATGCGTCGATGTTGGGTGTCGGAGGTGTATTATTACAGCTGGAAGAAGGAGTAGAAAGACCCATTTTATATTTTTCACGGAAGTTAAGGGATTGCGAATTAAGGTATTCGGTAATTGAGAAAGAGGCTTTAGCCATGATATATGGTGTGATAAGATGTAGGGAGTACGTAATAGGACGGCCGTTTACACTTTATACAGACCATAAACCGTTAAGGGATTTATTTAAAAAGGATAATAATCAGTTATTGTTATCACCGAGACTACAAAGGTGGTTAGTATTAATGGGGGGTTTTAATATTAGCATCGAATATAGACCGGGAAAGATAAATTATTTGCCAGATATTTTGTCTAGGTGGGTACCTAATGAAAGTGGTGTGAATGAAAGCGGGAATAGTCAGAATTATGAAGAAGGCGGGAAGGAGTATGCGAACGTGGCTGCGCTTAAGATAGAGGTAAGGGGACCTCTCTCGTGGGATCAAATAAAGGATAGCATGGTTAAGGACTTGAGGTTACAGAGGGTGGGTGAATGTGTGCAGGGGAATGAGGAATGGAATACGGAAGAAAGAGCGTATCGGAGAGTAAGTAAGGAGTTGCACTTAGTAGAGGGATGTATAATGAGGGGCGCACGGATAATAATACCGGAGAGTTTAAAGGGGGAGGCGTTAAAGGTATTGCATGTGGGACATCAGGGGATAATTAAGATGAAACAATGGGCACGGGAGTATATGTGGTGGCCGGGAATGACCGAGGATATCGAAGATTTGGCCAAAGCGTGTGAAGCTTGTAATGTTGTGGGGGACATACCGCGGGGAGGAAAGAAGGGTAGATGGAAAACAGCGACTAGGGCTTGGGAGAGGGTGCATGTAGATTTTTTTGAATGGAGAGGGAAGGCGTTTTTATTGGTAGTAGACGCTTATTCTAAGTGGGTGGAATTTTTTAAAGTAAGTAAAATGTCAGGACGGGTTGTGATTGGCATTATGAAGGGGTTATTTGGAAAATATGGATTGCCCCTAAGGGTTGTGTCAGACGGAGGACCGGCCTTCATTAGTAAGGAGTTGAGCCAATTTTTTATGGAGCAAGGGGTAAGACATGACGTGATTGCACCGTATTATCCTCAATCAAATGGCCAGGCGGAGAGAATGGTAGGAATAGTAAAGAGCTGGTTCAAAAAAGAGGAAGCGGGTGGAGGAGAGTTATGGAAGATGCAAATGGTATATAATAGTACCAGAAAACTAGGAGAAGGATCACCTAGTGAAAAGTTTTTAAGTAAAAGGGGGAGATGTTGGATAGACTTCTTCAAAAAGGGAAATGTGGAGGAAGTAATACAAAAGACCAAATTCCAAATAGGGGATCAAGTGTGGATGAGGTTATTTAACGCTAAAGTTAAGTGGACCAAGGGGATAGTTAGGAAAGCTGACAATAATTTCAAATATTGGGTAGAAGAGAGCGACGGGAATGAAGTGGCGCGGCATATGAACCAGTTAAAGAAAAGGAAAGTGTTCGGGGAAGTAGGGATGCAGTTAATGGACAGATGTGAATAGGACATGTTTGGACTGGCCTAAAGATGTTACTTAATATACCTTAGTCGTTGTAAATATAACATGTCGACACTATCTATTACATCTATGTTACGCGATATTCCAAATATATTATAATGATATTCCAGATATATTGTAATAATAATAATTATTGTATATATAAAAAAAAAAAAAAAAAAAGATTAAAAAAAAAAAAAAAAAAAGATTAAAAAAAAAAAAAAAAAAAAGATTAAAAAAAAGATTAAAAAAAAAAAAAAAAAAAAAAAAAGATTATAAAAAAAAAAAATAAAAAAAAATAAAAAAAAGATAATAACGCAGAAACTATATGTCTCAGTGAAAACATTGTAATGTCGCAATAACTTTATGTATGGAATGTAACGTAGAAATTATGGTCTGATGTACTTAAGGGGTTATTTGCTTATCTTCGGCTGCCAATTGGGCTCAGTGGGTCGGAGGCAATAAACAAGTGCAAAAAAGGGGAGCATGTGGAGATGAGGATATTTATTGCTAAAGTCAAATGACCCCAAGGATAGTGCGGAAAGCTGATAATTGCAAGACGTGGATAAGACATGTTTGGACTGGCCTAAAGATGTTACTTAATACACCTTAGTCGTTTTATACCATGTCGACACTATTGTATTATATATATGTTACATGTTATTCTAAATTTTTTATACTATAATCAAAAAAAAAAAAAAAAAAAATTAATTAAAAAAAAAAAAAAAAAAAAAAAAGTAAATAAAAAAAAAAAAAAAAAAAAAAAAAAGAAAAAAAAAAAAAAAAAAATAAATAAATAAAAAAAAAAAAAAAAAAAAACGGGGAGAGAAAGTGGAGAAATTGTATTTCTCATGTTTGTTTTGGAAATTGATTGTATATGTGGATAAAGTTGTATTGCGTTTGCGAAATTAAGTGTGTATGTGCTTTGGAATATAAAATGGTATTGTATATATCTGATTTTGGTGTATTTATCTATAGAATGTTTTTAACCGTTATATGTTGTAATTATATATATTTTATATTTTTATTATGTTTTAAATAATTGTATGCCACTTATGTTTAAACCCCCTTCCTCAAAAAAAAGAAAAAAAAAAAAAAAAGATTATAAAAAAAGATTATAAAAAAAAAAAAAAAAAAAAAAAATATAAAAGGGGAGGTGAGGTATTGTTGCGATGTTTATGTACGCTTATATTTGGGACGTGTTGTAAGTCCCCAGTTTTGTATGTACGTGTGGAGGTACCATTTCGATTTAAATTGGCATTCTCGTAATTAGTTACAAAAAGGGGTTAATATCAGTGTATCACCAATTTTATATATAGATGGATGCTAGCATTCCCGTTTTATGTAAATTGTCTCAAAGTTTTATTCACATAATTTTTATTGTATATTTTTGTATTAATTTGATTGTGTATGTATGTTCTCATATTTTTATTGTATAATTATAGTCGTATATGTTTATTTTATTTTTAATATTGTATACATATCAAAATGGGATATGATATGTCAGGAGAAATTGTAGCTCATGTGTGGTTTGGGAGATTGATCTGAAATTGTATGGTGTGTCGAGATTAATTGTGTATAGTTTGAAATGTAAAATGGTATTGCATATATCTGATTTTGGTGTATTTATCTATAGAATGTTTTTAACCGTTATATGTTGTAATTATATATATTTTATATTTTTATTATGTTTTAAGTGATTGTGTTTCACTTATATCTACGGATTTATAGTATATGTAGTAGACGTTTTGTATGTACATTATCATTGATTGTATTGTATGACCAAGTTTGTTACCATGGGTATATCGAGATTATGTGTAATGTTTGATTTTGTGTTATATGTGTTACTGCTTTAACGGTTATATGTAATGTCATAGCGACATGGTGTAGACGAGTTGTGTATTGTTGGTAGTACGTCAAGTGATAGACATGGGTTAGAAGTGATGTATTAATGGGGTGTATTAATTTGATTGTATATGGTGCGCATATGTTTCGTGTATATTTAGTTATATACGCCTATTTGTATGGTATATTTATAGTCGTAAATTGTATATGTATATGATCACGCGGTTCTTATAAATGTATCACATAATGCGTGTAACGTTAGGGAATATTGGGGGAATTTATATAAAGATGCGTAACGTCGGATGTGAAATAGCGCCGTTGTATAACTGTTAATTGCGATGCAATTTTTGTTGTAACGGAAAGTATGAGTAGGAAATTATAAATATGGGATAATAATGTATCTTTATATATCGGGCACGATAACGATACGGAAGATGTCAACAAACGAAGGGGTGCGATCAGGGTCAGCCAAAGAAAAAGAAAGAAAAAGAAGGAGGTGTCATATATGTATAACATATATGTGAAGAGTAGCTAGCATGGCGGGGGATATGTGACCAAAGTTATACGATAGTAGGAGATAGACAAAGGAAATCTAAGAAGAGCAACGTAAGGGACGCAAGGGAGAAGAGCAACTGGCGTGGAGCCTAACACGTATATGTCAAGAATGGCAGTCATAGATACGAGGGGTGTTTACCAGATGCTAGACGATAAGTAGCGGGGAACAAAGGAAATATAACAACTGGCGCAGTAACGTAAAAGACACGAGGGATAATAACAACTGGCGCAAGACATAGAGGGGAAGAGATTCGTATCAGAGACAAAGGAGTTAATATCATCGAATGTATTCATTAATTAATTCCCCTCGTAAAAACATGTTGTAAATCGGTAGGCATATTATTTTTGTTATTATCCTGCTTACGAACATCGTCTGTATAAGAATTTGAGTTGATTTATAATAAAGATCGTATCCGAAAGTGAATAATCAACGTGTAGTAAATTGGATACTTAATATTTCAATGGAACAAAATGACCATTGGCCAAAATGTGAATCGAATTTTTTTTTTGATTTTTTTTGGCTTACATTGATAATTAACCTGTGCCCCCCCCTTTCAAGAGCCTATGCCTCTACTGATATGGGTCCCTGTGCCCCGCCCCACCCCCCCCCCCCCCCCCCTACAAAAGCCCATGCCTCTCCTGATGTGGATTCGAATCCCAGAGACCAAATTTTTTATATTTTTTGTTTAAATTAATATATTATTCTTGTAATATGAATTTTTGGCCGTCCGCTGGCTGCTGACAAATGGAGTAAAATGACCATTGGCCAAATTGTGAATCGAAATTATTTTTTTCATTTTTTTGCCTATTATGATTGTTCTTGTTACTACCATTGCTAATATGTCTTTTTGGCCGTCCGCTGGCTGCTGACCAGTGGAAAAAATGATCATTGGCCAAAATGTGAAGCGAAATTTTTTTTCTCGTTTTTTTTGATTCTTATGTATTTATATCCACTTTTACCGTGTCCTGGCTGCTGACCAATGGAAAAAATGACCATTGGCCAAAATGTGAAGCAAAATTTTTTTTTTCGTTTTTTTTGACTCTTATGTATTTCTATCCACTTTTACCGTGTCCTTGCTGCTGACCAATAAAAAAATGACCATTGGCCAAAATGTGAAGCGAAATTTTTTTTCGTTTTTTTGACTCTTATGTATTTCTATCCACTTTTACCGTGTCCTGGCTGCTGACCAATGGAAAAAATGACCATTGGCCAAAATGTGGATCAAAATTATTTTTTCGTTTTTTTGACTCTTATGTATTTATAGACCGTCCGCTGGCTGCTGACCAATGGAACAATTTAGCACCTGCAAATTTTTGGGATATACTTACGATACCTGTGACATTTTTAGATGCGCGCGTAACAGGCAATAGCGGAGCTATTGCATGTCGCTGCTCATTGTGCCATTTTGTGATGCGCGAGCTATTGCCGCTGCTAGTTTCGTCGTAAGCCTTTTTTAAATTTTATTAATTGTTACTTTTCATTACTGTATTATTAATTGCTATGAAAATTTTAATTGATTTAAGCCATCCTAGCAATTATCCCAATTTATATAATATGCCTATTCATTTTGCTTAGTAATTTCTGGGTTTTATGCTACTTTCTTTGACGCCAATAAATTAGTACAGGGTTAACCTAAGTAAAAGATAAAACTTTATAGCTATAGATTGAGTCAAGGCAAGTTTATTTAGCTTTTGCCAATTAATTTTTATTTGCTATGCAATCCCAACATAAATTGCATAGCAAATATGCTTTGTTTATACGTAGTATAAAAGAGTAATAGATGTGTATGAGGATGTTAAGCAAAGATAAGTAAAAAAATAGTAATTAAAAAAATAATAAAAAATTAATAAAAATAAAAACAGGGACTGTCATTGGCCAAACGGGGGTCTGGGGGCGGAGCCCCCACCAGGGGGTTTGGGGGCAAAGCCCCCAAGGGGGTCTGGGGGCGAAGCCCCAGTTTAAGTTTATCTCTAATCTATATATGAAATTTGACTACTTGCATATAAAGTTGCAATGATAACATTTTACGAGCGGTTAATAGTAATTAATTGTCTAAAAATTATTAATCCTTAAAAATTTACATTTGAGTATTCAATAATTTTTCAACACAACTATTTATCCTCCCTGCTAGAGCTGTTAAGAACTGGTTCATTTTGAACTAGTTCATAGAACTAGTTCACTTTTTTCTGAACTTAGAACTGAACTAGTTACCTTCATAAAAATTTGAACTGTGAACTTGAACTAGTTCATTTTTTTTAAGATTGAACTTGAACTTGAACTAGTTATTTATTTCAAATTCTGAACTTGAACTATGCAATGTAATTGAACTAGTTCATCACAAATATATTATTTAAAATGAATTTATAAGCCGAGTGTATGCATCAACAATTTGACGTGCATTGTCTTGTCGGTAATCATGCAGCCACACAGTAACCGCGCATTTTTGATTTTAAAAACACAAAAAAATTTAGAAAAGATGAATACCAATAAGGATTCGGGTATTTGCTCTGAAGTAGATAATATAAACTTCGCGACACCTTTACTTTTATCTTTTCGCTCATATTCAATTTCGCTGTTTTTAAATTCTAATCCCTATTGTTTGTTTGTTTAAGAATAAAGAAAACATAACTTGATATCATTTATATTATATATTAAAAACATTTAAAATTGTGTAGAACTTCTACATTTATTAGGAAATATTATATTATCGCTAAAAGTAACATTAGCGCCATCTATATTATATTTTCTACACGCTATAAATCATTAGTTTATGTTGCTATGCAATCTTTTTATTTGATTTTATATGAAAATGCTAAAAGAGTTAAGAAACTTGATTTCGCCATCCGTCCCCAAGTTATTTCTATAATTTTTGCCCGAACCACTATTTCCATCAAGTCCCTATTTCCAGCTACGTTCATGAAAATGATTGAAATATTTATATTTATGTAGCCCTTTTATTGTTCGTAATCAAATTGACACAATGCATACAAGTGTTAAATTTCAGAATTAGCCCAAAAGGGGAATATAATTTTGTTTATTTTAAGATTATTATGAAATCTGTTTACTTTAAACTTAATTAAAAATTGCTACATAAATACTTTCATAGACATATTTAATTAATATTCTGCTGTTATATGATTGGAAAACGTTCTAACATGTTTGTATATAAATGCATTAGCAATTAATATATTAAAATATTGTGACCTAGAGCGGTTTTGCCAGTGATAACAATATTTTAAAGAAACCCTGGCCAAATATTTAGAAAGATCAAATACTACGTTATCTCGACCTATTAGAATTAAAATTAAAGATCAAAAGTTTCATTTGGAAAAATCATTCGACTTTTAAATAATATAGGAAATTAGATTTTGTCCGGGATAATTAATTTTGCTATATATATATATGTTTTATTCAATATGCCATTAATTTAATTCTTGTTTTTTAATAGTGGTTGAAAGAATTGCAAAATTTCGGGCCGGGCACATTTTGGGGAGCTCTAATGTTTCGGGCGGGCCCGGGCGCACACCTAGAAGGGTTCGGGCGGGCTCGGGGAGGCAATGAGGTTAAAAAATGTAACCGGGCCGGGTTCGGGCATAAAATTCCAAACAAACCTGACCTCTGAAAGGCATTAGTAAAAAGATATTTTTTATATTTTGGCTATAATTTTCAAATATAAAAACGGGCAGCCCCTGCCGCCTCGGCGCGTCCATGGTCATACAAATAACTTTTGATTAAAATTAAAGCCATAAATTTGGATATTTAGTATAAAATTTAGCTAAATTATAATTAGTGTCAGTGTACACAATTTAAACTTTCTTAATTAATGTCATGCATCAAGTTTTAACCTTATCTGTCACAAGAGTGTATTGTTCCATTATCCAGATCCTGCTTTCTATTCAGATAATAGTGTAATTAATGCTAAAAAATTGTTGTATGAAAATTTTAATTAATTTTTGCTTGAATGTCCTTGAGTGTAACAATAGTTAGAATTTGATATAAAAGTCAAAATTGTCCTATTAGGTCCATTTGATTCTTAACAAAAGTAATTTTTTTTATATGTTTCATAGAGAATATCAACCCTTTTTTAAATTTTTTTTTGACTTATTTAAGGTAAACTGGACAACGCATTTATTTTAATGTTTCTTAGTTTATATAACCATCCCTTTTTAATTTTTTTAAATTTTTACAGGCATCTTAAATAAAAGTTTGATTTAGAAAAGAATTTTGTGATACTATTCTTCATGGGCGTAGCTAGAATTGGATTTAAAGGGGGACAATAATGATTTAGAGAGGCTAAATGATAATATTTCGAAATTTTGGCCCTATGTATATTAAATAATAAGGGTGTTTTGGATTAAAAAGGGGGCAGCCGCACTTCCTGGCTATGCTTATAATATTACTATATTTAATCAAGCCACAAAATTACATTTTTCCTCAATATCGTCATTTTGCGAAAAGTTTGAACTATTAAAAGAGACGACTTTTCTCGTGGTCTTTAAGTTCAACTCACCTCTCGTCAAATGGCTAAAGTTTCTCCCAAATTCCTTAAAACCAATAATCTAAATCGTTTATAAAAAGTAAAAACTAAAATAGTATTTTATCGTCTCTATTTTGGGTAAGATTTATCATGAAGAATTGCAATATTGTTGGATTTTGGAGCATCTGTTTGATGGCATTACTATTGTCAACCCTAATTGTCCAAAGAGCGGTTAGAGGGGATGACAATGAAGATCCACAGGGTAGTGTAACCATAGCACCGCACGATGCCACCCCACCCAGTGATCCCGAAGCCCGTAGCATTTGGAGACCTTATCGTAAAAGATACCTATTTTTTTATTCTTTAAAACTATTTATTCATTATTAAGTTTTTATATTAGAAATTAAGGAAAAACTCGGGCCTTCGGCCCTCGTGGGAAGGGGGAGAAGGGAAGGGAAGAGGGGAAGGGAAGGGGGGACGACTCATCTGTACTTCGTATAAATGTATCATATTTGCTATGCAATTTATGGGCGAGAAAGGTGGGAAGGGGCGAGAATGCCTATAGGGGGGTATTAAATGCCTAATGATTAATTAATTATTTATACAAATTTTCCATTATAGGCAAAATGTAATATAGGCAAGGGTTAGGGTTAGATTTAGTGTTTGCATCTAGTTGCGTATTACATTAGTTTTTATGGCCTTTAGTGATTATGGGTCTAACAAACATTATATTATAAAACAACACAATGTTAAGAATTATCAGAATTGTAGGGAGAAATTTTTTGTTGAATTTGAACAATTTTTAATTAAAAAAAATCAAAAATTTGGCCAATGGTCACTTTTTCTCTATTGGTCAGTACCAACAGATACTCTATAAGTCAATGATAGCCAAAAAAACGGGAAAAAAATTTTGATGCTCACTTTGGCCAATGGTCATTATTTTCCATTGGTCAGCAGCCAGCACACGGTAAAAGTGGATATAAATTCATAAGAGTAAAAAAACGAAAAAAAAATTTTCGAATCACAATTTGGCCAATGGTCATTTTTTTCCATTGGTCAGCAGCCAGGACACGGTAAAAGTGGATATAAATTTATAATAGTCAAAAAAAAGCGAAAAAAAAGTTTTCGAATCACATTTTGGCCAATGGTCATTTTATTCCATTGGTCAGCAGCCAGCGGACGGCCAAAAAGTCATAATAGCAATGGTAGGAACAGGAACAATCATAATAGTCAAAAAAAAACGAAAAAAAAATTTTCGAATCACATTTTGGCCAATGGTCATTTTTTCCATCGGTCAGGAGCCAGCGGACGGCCAAAAAGTCATAATAGCAATGGTAGTAACAGGAACAATCATAATAGTCAAAAAAAACGAAAAAATAAACTCGGATTCACATTTTGGCCAATGGTCATTTTTTTCATTGGTCAGCAGCCAACGGACGGCCAAAAAGTCTTATTATCAATGATAGTAACAAGAACAATCATAAAAGTCAAAAAAACTCCGGGATTCTAACCCAAAAACTAGTTAAATTGCATAGCAATTAAAAGTAAACAACTTTTATTTATGTTTATTATATAACATTGGTCAGCAGCCAGCGGACGGCCAAAAAGTCATAATAGCAATGGTAGAAACAGGAACAATCATAATAGTCAAAAAAAACGAAAAAAATAATTTCGATTCACATTTTGGCCAATGGTCATTTTTTTCATTGGTCAGCAGCCAGCGGACGACCAAAATTTCTTATTATCAATGATAGTAACAAGAACAATCATAAGAGTCAAAAAAACTCCGAGATTCTAACCCCAAAACTAGTTAAATTGCATAGCAATTAAAAGTAAACAACTTTTATTTATGTTTATTATATAACTAGTTTGGCATAGCATTAAAAGTAAACAACTTTTATTTATGTTTATTATATAATAGATAATTTAACAAATCTTATATATAACACACCGAGGGAGATAGAGATGAGGGGTGGGGCACCTCTTTCTCATGCATTAATTTAAAAAATCGATAACTTAATATACCCAATGCAAATAGAAGGGTAACGGACGGACAACGGACGGACGGACGGACGGACAACCAAAAACGAGCCCATAAATTGCATAGCAATTAATAAAGTTGTAATATTTATACTTTGCACACTTAAAACCCCTAGGGTTTTCTTACATAATCCATTTTCATAGTCAAAAATGAGGGTATCTTCATAATATAAATCTTATATATATAGTTTTATTTAGCTAATAGAGGTTAATTTCTAAATGATTGTATTTGATACATGCTAGTGTTTTAAAAACGGCTGCATGGGCGTAGCCAAGGGGGGGGGGGGGCAGGGGGGCGGCTGCCCCCCTTTAAATCCAATAAATTGTTGAAATTCATTAAAGTTATGGCTAAAATTTCAAAAAATGTTCATTTTGCCCCTCCCTAAACATTCTTAAATCATTATTGCCCCCCCCCCTCTAATCCCAAAGCTGGCTACGCCCATGAACGGCTGGGTTTTGTTTGGTCGATCTTTGGTTCAACTAAGACTAACGGTCGACTCTGGCCTGGGTTTCAAATTTCGGGTAAGCTTAGAGGTCTCTACTAAAAATAACAGACCAAAAACCTTTCTCCAGTTGGTCTGTTTATGTTAAGTCGAATAAACCTAAGAACAAAACCCAGCTGTTTTTACAACACTAATACATGCTAAAATTATTAGATTAATGAGCAGGCATGGGCGTACGCAGGGGGGGGGGGGGGGGGGGTAGGGGGGGGGGGCGGCTGCCCCCCCTAATTTTAAAATAAGATTTTTTTCAATACAAAAACCCTCAAGAATTAAAAAAAAATTTGTTTTGCCCCCCCCCCCTAATTTTGCTCTGCCCCACCCTCATTAGGCTCTGCCCCACCCTAATTTTTTTTTTTTTTTTTTTTTTCAGGAAAATTTTAGAAAAAAATTTTTTTTTAATCTGCCCCCCTTTAATTCAAAACCTGCGTACGCCCATGTGAGCAGGCATAGAGCCATTGTTCGAAATTGTTTTAGATTTTACATCTTAAATTGTGATTTTCTGCTTAATAAAAAAACCTTTTTGGGTCGGGTGTTGTTGAGATAATGAACCTTATATTTATTTAAGGAAGTAAAATAATTTTTTTAATAGGTTTTTATGTAAAAAGTCAATTATGTTGCTGTATATTAAAAAAGATATGTTAAATTTTATTTTTGAATATTAATTTATAATTATTATAGATTGCCCGGTTAGAAGGTGTCGAAGATATTGTAATTACGTTTACGATAGGAGAGGGTGCAGAATTTGCTCATGTCGCCATTAATTTCAACAATTACTTAACAGATTTTATATTAAAAACTTTGCATATCACAAAATTTTTAAAATAATATTGTAAATTATTTAATAAATTACAATTAGATATTATAATTTTTATTGTGCAAATTTTTTCTTTTACTACTATGAAAATATTATATTAAAATGATGAGCAAAATGCCGAATATCAAATAAATCAAGCAAGATATAGGTTTTCTTGTAAGGTCACTGTGCTGACGATATTTTTAAAAATTGCAATATCATTATGCTGCTATCAATTATGAAGTAATATAATTTTAAAATTAAAGCTCAATTGCAATTTGCAATAACATATGCTGCTGTAATTATGAAGTATTATAGTTTTAAAATTAAAGCTTTTACAAACAAACTCTTGTTTCATATTTATTTATTATTTGTCATATTGCTAGGATAATCTGCGATAATCTGAAAAAATTATTTTTTTTCAAATTATAATTATGCTGATAAAAAGATTAGTTGGATCTTAGTCCACGTAAATAATCCGGACATTCTCCGCAACGACTATATTTTGTGTCAGGTCCACAAAATCTCGTACAAAAACCATCGAGCCCTATAAACAAAAATCGTTAATTTAAAAATATTTAAATTGCAAAAAATAATTATTTACCATATTGTTGAACGAGTTCAGTTTGTTGTCTCAGTTCTGCGAAAAGCCCACTTTGCAGTTTGTGCAATTCTTCAAGAAGCAATAATTAAAAAAAATAAAAAGTTTGCGAAATTAGTATAGAGAGGATTTATATATTATATTTTTAAACCATTTTTAATTTATTAATACTCAAAGACTCGGTATTTTTATTTAATTTTAACAAATTTATAACATGATCTCTTGCACTCATAAATCCCCCCTAAATATAATAATCAAATTTAATTGATTATACAAATGCTTTCATGGGTTTAGCTAAGATCTGCTATGTATATTACAGTTAGGGGAAAGGGAAATTTTTTGATATTTTAATTATTTGGTTTAAATATATAAGAATTTTCTGTATTTAAGGGGGGGGGGGGACAGAGGTCAGATTTGTTAGAAATTTTCTGCCCGAACCCGGCCCGGTACAATTCTCTAACCTCATTGCCCGCCCGAGCCCGCCTGAACCCTTCTGGTGTCCGCTCGAGCCCGCCCGAAACATTAATGCTGCCCGAAATGCCCGGCCCGAAATATTAAATTTGCCTGTTAGGCCCGAAATTTGCGACCTAAAATTCTTTCAATATCTAAAAGTCGAATGATTTTTTCAAATGAAACTTTTGTACTTTAATTTTAATCCTAATTGGTCAAAAAACGTAGTATTTGGTCTTTCTAAAATATTTGAGCTTAGCGATAGCGATGAGTGATAAGGGAATAATAAAGGCGAATAGGAGAAGCCTTGTTAAATCATTTGTTAAAAAATTAAATGATATTAGAGTGAAATTTAACACTTTCGGCGTTGTATCAATTTGGGCGTGACAATTTTGTACTATGTATAGACGACGGCACATGCGAATTACGAACAATGAAAGGGCTGCATAAATATAAATATTTTAATCCTTTCCAAACCTAGCTAGGGACTTGATGGAAATAAAGGGGTTCTGGCAAAAATTGTAAAAATAACTTGGGGACGGATGGCGATTTTTTAGCATTTTCATATGCAATTTAAAGAAAAGTATCAAAAAATACACTATCTAAAAAATCTCATTAAGCCCGAATTGCCCGAATCCTATCTTCTTGGTGCCCGCCCGAGCCCGCCCGAAAAAAAAATTTAGGACAGTTGCCCGGCCCGACCCGGCCCACGGGCCGGGCCGGGCCTGTTCGGGCAGCGGGCCGGGCCGGGCAATCTGATCTCTGGGAGCAAGCTGGTGCTCTTGCCCCTCCTATATATTCCCGTGAATCTTTCAATCATAACAATTTAAATATTAAATTATTTATATTTAGAAATATTTTGAGCATTTTAATATTAATAATTCACATGGGCGTAGCCAGGATTGGATTGAGAGGGGGGCAATAATGATTTAGGGAGGGGCAAAAATCTAATTTTTTTAAATTATAAGCCATAGTTGCATTAAATTTAAAAAAAAATTGGAATTAGAGGGGGAGGGGGCAGTCGCCCCTCTCTGCCACCCCTTCGCTACGCCCATAATAATATTTTTTTACCTTTAGTATCAGTTAGCGGTTCGCTTGTGATTGAGGCTATTAAGATGGATGCAATAATAGAAGTGATAATAAAGTTGGACATTTTAAACTCGAACGGACAATATTTTAAAGATTTGTAAAAAACTTTTAATTTTTTTGAATTTATATACCTTTGAAGTTGCCTGGTATGAAACAAGGCTATTATGGTCATCAATCTTTCGAAAACATTCTGTCCTCTATTGACCAATCTAGTTCTAAGAAAAACACGGTGTTATGTTAGACTAATTTAAATGATTCATGCATTCTTAAACCAGATGACCTCACCCTGACACATATAAAAGCTGTGCGACAATGTTTCAAAATAAACCTCTATGGAATTTTACAATATTCTTACGAAAAGAAGATTTTAAACATATTTTAGTAAAGCGTATTCGTCAGTCATAGACAATATGTCTAAATTTCATTGCATCATTCAGTGGTTGATGCATTTAACCACTTAAATATGTAATAAGTTTATCAACCCTGTGATAGATGATATTTGAAAAAATTTGAAATATTTTGTCTATTTCTCGCCAAATGAAGCTTTTTAAATTTTATTCGAAAAATTGTTTTCCACAATAAAATTAAATTTCTCTTCCGAGAATTGGACTTACATTTATATATGTTAAATAGAAATTAAGTCAGAGAAAAAACTAGAAAAATTTTTAGTTTACGCAAGACTTTCTATTTAAAAATGACAAATATAGGACTTAAAGAAACTATAACTAAAAGAAAGGTATCCTATGCTAACATGTTTATGATTGGTAGGAAATTATAGTTATTTCGCATTTCTTAAATTATTTTGCATCTAAATATAAGATAAATTAAATTTTAGATTTTGTACAACAATTTATAATCTAGAAATAAGTTTTAATTGATTAATTCGAATAATATTACAAATTCGATACAATTTTTTTAAAATTATTTTTAATTTAAGTAATGGTTAATGGATTTTCAACAGACCAAAGCGGTCTCTGTAAGATAAAAATATACCAAATATAAATCTCTTATTAAAAAAACAAATATTATTAATTTCCTAACATTAAAAAACACATTTTGTATAATATATCTAGTATATTTTTTTGTGTGTGTTCAAGATAAAAAGACACATTAATTTAAATATTAACTTACCATCCAATATAAGGTACAGACTTGGAGGCATTGACATAATATAGCCCTATAAAAAGCATTATAATAGTTGAAGTTTAATTCATAAAAATATTAAAACTCGGGCCTTCGGTTCTTGTGGGAAAGGGGAGGGGGGAAGAGAGGTGCAGGAGGGAAGGGGGAACGAAACTCATCTATACTCCGTATAAACGTAGCATATTTGCTATGCAATTTATGGGCGAGAAAGGTGGGAAGGGGCGAGATTGCCTATAGGGGGGTTAAATGCAAAATGATTTGTTAATTATTAATACAATTTTCCATTTAATTATAAAAAATAGGCCTCGCCGGGTATCGAACCCACTTCCAAGCGGTCTTAGTGGTAAACAGGTAAACACGACGAAAAGCGTGACAAGACATTCGGTGCAAGACATTGTGCGTGACAAGACATCGGAAAATGGAAAGTGAGCCTATAAATTGCATAGCAAAATAATAACAGAATTAAACATAAGATTTTCAGAAATTAAGTGTAATTTATATAGGTCCTTAAAGGTTTCATGGGCGTAGCCAGCATTTGAATTAGAATGGGGCAATAATGATTTAGGGAGGGGCAAAAAAATTATTTTTTCAAATTTCAGACATAATTTTAATAAATATCAACAAATTTTTGGATTTAGAGGGGGGCGGCCGCCCCCCCCCCCTTCCCCCCTGGTTACGCCCATGTATTTAAATAATACTTCTTCTAATCAAAGCAAAAATCCTCTCTCTTCAGCCGAGTCTTTTCAATTACTCTGAAGAATACTATAATTTTTTGTCCCATTGCAACAACCGCTCAAATATCAAACTTAATATACCTTGACTGCGATAGGTTGCATGTTTAAAACGCTTAATGTAACTGTTCAAGCAGATAGAAACGCTCAAACTTACATGGAATATGATGACCAAAACAATAAATATAGCCGCTACAGCTCTTCCGATTAGATTTGACATTAGTTTGAGTATAATTAAATTAAATTGTTGACTGTTTTAAATAGAAACTAATATTCTATTATTTTTAGAATTTTAATTATGAAAGTAAAGTTTAAAATATATAACCGTAAAAATAAATTCTATAACGGAAGAATATTTGATTTTACTTCGAAAATTGTATATAAAAAGATAATAAAAATTTATGATTTATTGTTTAAACGCCTCACAGTAGAGTTTGTTTAAAAAAAATAAATTAAATGACAAAATTGTAACTGCATAGGGCAGGGGTCGGCAACCTGTTTGTCCTTAAGGGCGCAATACTAAATTTAAAAATCACCGAGGGCGCATATTTTATAGATAATCAACAGGTATTAATAGGCATTAAAAAAACACATTTTTATAACTTTATATTGCATAGTGATATACTTGTAACGTCTGTCGATTCATCCATCTGTAGCGAAAAGAAAATACAATTTTCCATATCATCTGCTAATTCTGCCTCCAAATTCTCCGCAATTACTTCAATTCTTCTAGTAACAGTTCGTGCTGATAATTGCAACGTGTTTATAGCTGAAACTATTTCCTTTTTATTTTTAAATTCTTCAAAAAGTGAATCAGCAGCTTCTAACATGCTTCTTTCACTAACTCTCCATCTGTAAATGGTTTTTTATTCTTAGCTAGCAAATGCGATATTTTATATGACGCGATCGTTGCTGCTTTATGTTATTAGTGGTTTAGTAAAAAACTATGCTGGTTAGTTCTTAAAGATTTTAAAGAAATAATTTTATTTCTTCTAATTTCAGAGTTCATTGGATAGTCACTATCAAAATTTGTATGAACGGTGTTAAAATGTCGTTCAATATTACTTTTCTTGGGAATCGCAACACTATTATTACACAACAAATACACCTCCCTAGGTAATCAACGAAACAATATAGATGTTCCCATTCATCGTTAAAATAATATGTTCTTCTTTTACATTTATCCATGAAGGGTTTTGAAAGAAAAGAATTATTACGGATTACTTGGTAGTTTTAAATGCACAGTCTACGCGTGGTCTATTCGAAATACGATCACACACTAACAAAATAGACGTGCGTGTTATTAGATCATACATTTACATTAGTCCAGCGAGAGCGCATTAAAAATCGATCGGGGGCGCCATGGCGCCCGCGGGCGCCGCGTTGCCCACCCCTGGCATAGGGTCTAGTTTTTATTTTTTGGTTAATAACTTTAATTATTATTATTAAGTAAAAATGATGCTTTTATAGTTTTTGTTTAACAAAAATATAATAGAAATACCTATACCTAAATTTTAATATTTTCAAGGCGTCTTCATATTTACACAGTGATTAGCTTAAGAGTGAAATTATATAAACTTATTTAACAGAGAATAAGATGAAGCGAGTATTTTTCAATGGCTTAGGTAAAGTCTTGGTTTTTTTAGAAAAACTAGCTGAGCCCGCCCAACCGTTGCTTTGCCTTAGTCCCTAATTAGTTAAATAATTAGTACAAAATAATTTGTAAGAGAGTTTATGATGTGAAAAAATATAATGCTCTATTATGTATATATATATTTTATGGTTTAATAATAGGAAAAGACATATTTATTAATGTTTCAATAGATTTACACACGGTTTAAATATTTATTAGGTATTTAATAATTTTATAGGTTAAAAAGTGAGATTTTTGGTTATAATTTGTGATGCGGAAAAACCGAGAAAAATCTCGGTCTCGTCTCGTCTCGTCGATCTCGACTCCATTTTTCAAATTCTCGACGAGAATTTGAAAAATGGAGTCGAGATCGAGACGAGAATTTTGAGGTCGAGACGAGACGATACGAGATTTTCTCGGCGAGATCTCGACTTTTTATTGATCGTTAGATTTTAGTAAATTATTGTGTATTTTAATTTACATTTAGGGTAATAAGTGTAAATCAATATGTATGGAATATATTTGATATTAAAAAAAATCCCAAGTGTAGTTAATATTATATATTTCAAAAAAATTAAAATTTGGCAATCATTTACCTAAGTATGGTTGATTTTTGTCATACATTTAAATACGTACTCATTAATTTAAAGTTTAAACCTTATGTTCTTAATTCTATAATAATGCTGCTTTTATTGTTGTTTTTACAACGTTTTAATTTGTGCAACTAGTTATCAATTCTGTAAATAATAACAACACATTAAATGTCACTCGCACTTTGTGGTTATAGCGCTATAGTAAACATGCAATAAACACTATGGGCTATAATTAATGATGGTTATATTAATGGACTTAAACATTTGCCTTAAATATGTTAAGGTCTACTTTGAAGCATTAGCAAAGGTTAATAAAGGGTCTCATTTTGCTCAATTATGCAACAAAATCAACTATAAGCGAACTTATAATTTTCAAAGTCCATTTATAGTTGACAGACACAGTGAATTTAATACAAATATTATAATTTGCTAGAACAATAAAATTTAATTTTTTATATTTCAAATTTATTTATTGTTTTTTTAGTCTGCACTTTTTATAGAAAATGTTATCTTTATGAGTTAATTCATATCTTTATATTGTCAATGAGATGTCGTGTCCCGCTAAATCTTTAAAAAGTTTGTGTATTAAAGTTTTTCGAAAAATATAAAATTTGCCATTTGGATTTTTGAACACTTATTTATATTTTTAATAAAACAGGAGAAATTTTTATTCCGAATATATTCTTTTTTAAAAGTCGAGACGAGACGAGAATTCTCGTCGAGTCGAGACCGAGATTTTTCTAGACCGAGACGAGACAAGATCGAGATTTTCTTAATCGCTCCCGAGACGAGACGAGATTTTGTTTTCGAGACCGAGACGAGACGAGATCGAAACACTAGTTATAATATGCTTAATTGGGTGACAAAAATTTAAAACCACTGGTAAAAAAGTCACTGATAATGTCCGACAATTTAGAAAAAAATATGAGACAGTTTATATAATAATGTAATATACCCTAAAATCTAGAGTATCTAAATGAAAATATTAAAAAACCATAAGGCGCCTTGTTATTATTGGCACTATGACCGTTGTATGTCCTTATTACAATGCTATAAAATTTGCTAGCAGTACTATCTGGTTGAACGGTAAAAACTGCCATATCATTGCCTTTGTTAACATACTTACAAATGTATTTAATAGATTTAACAGAGTACAATATTCAACGTTAATGTGTGCTCTGTATAATTTTAGTAGTAGAGGAGAATGTGGAACAACCCAGCGATTATCAACTTCGACGATTGCGTTCCGCAGTTGAATGGTTGACACGTGTCCACCATTCTCTGTTGATCTTCCTTTGTACAAAGGATATCCATCACTTCCTGTAATTGTGTTGTATACCAAGACTCGAGGATATCGCTGGAGCATTTACCGTCTACCATGCATGGCGATTTTGGATTGAACGTTCCCCAAGGGCCGTGTATCATATTTTTACTGACTTTCGTATAAGTCCTTATCAAGTTCGGGATCAGGTATTTCAGCACATATTATTGAGTCGATTTCGTTGGGTGTGATCTTAGTATATAGCCATATGAGTGCATGGGCATGCGGTAAACCTCTCTTTTGCCATTCCACAGAGTACATCCAGCAACGCACAGGGCCGAATACCGTGCTTAGTAATGAGATCTATCATTGATCTAAGTTTATGTCAGAAAACACGTGCTGTGATGTCATGCCTATCGATTGGTGATTGGCCATGGATAAGAGTTCCTGTACATCGGGACATGCAGGATTGCATGTAAATGTAATGAATAAGTCCGGACGACCGTAGTTGCGAACATACGCGATTGAATCTAGGGCGTATTCATGCATATGAAGCGGACTTCCGGTGTATGTTGAGGGCAAAATTTGGTCTGATTTAAACGGATGTATAGCAGACGTTCCTTTTCAATTTTGGCATACATAACTAGGATGTATTGATGAAACAATTGGCGGCATTTTAAAATATGATTATCTTCTAGCTCTCGAACCATTAATCTGTATGAATAATAGTTCATAGCGCTGCATTTTATGTTTGTCGGTTCACCATTGACTGCATTAAACATCTTAACGTTGAAGTGATATCCGTCAGAACCATCCCAAAATATAATTGAATATTGAAGGGGGTCATAGCATCGATGAGTGTCCGCAACGTGTGTCAAAGTAGCGTTTCTCCTATGCAGTACAATATCTCTTGATTGAGATTGATCCTTAACAATAACAATTGCGACTTCGTTTATAGTAGGAGCATTAAATCTTCTCACATGTATTCCCGCGGGAGTTTTGTCAGCATGAATAACAATCCTGTGTGTATCTGATGGCATCATGTCGAGGGAGGTTTTGAACAAACGCACTAAATTGTTTTTACCGTGAAGAAGCGCCTGAAGTTGTAAATGATAGACCTTTTTACACCAGTAGAAATTCCAAGGCGTGCATTTAATTCAATCTCATTATCCCCCATAAAGTACATTTTTAAGAACTCATGTTGCCTATCTGGTATTGGAAGGACGTAGTGATGCGGAAAAACCGAGAAAAATCTCGGTCTCGTCTCGGTCTCGTCTCGAAAAACCGAGACGAGACGAGACGAGAATTTGAAAAATGAAGTCGAGATCGAGACGAGAATTTTGATGTCGAGACGAGACGATACGAGATATTCCCGGGGAGATCTCGACTTTTTATTGATCGTTAGATTTTAGTAAATTATTGTGTATTTTAATTTGCATGATTTACATTTAAGGTATTAAGTGTAGATCAATATGTATGGAATATATTTGATATTTAAAAAATTTCTAAGTGTATCAAATATTATATATTTTTGCAAAAAATTTAAAATTTGGCAATCATTTACCTAAGTATAGTAGACCTTTAGAGTATGTGAATAATTTTATAATATATTTATCACATTTTTATTCATAGCATTATTAAATATTACAAAATGTTAGGCTTAGAATGAGTTCTGATGGAATAGTGAATACTACTAAAGCATATTTGAATTTCGCAGTTACTCATCCCTGCATGATGCGGTAATTATAAATAGGTCGTCATCAGTTTGAATAATTAAACAAGTTAAGCTAAGGTGGCTCGAAATTTTTGAGCACCCGCCTAACGATTTGAAAAGTACAATAAAGTATTTAATGACACCGTAGTAAATTAAATCTTAAATTATGAGTTTTCTAGAAGTTTTTATTCTTCAACTAATAGTATACCTGCCAAATTTTTGAACCTTAATAAGACATGTGAATACATAGTTTTGCTTTTGTCATATGCATTACTTTTCACATAAATGCTGGGTGGGCAGGTGCACATAAACTTACTATAATTATTGTGCAATATAAAATAAATACACGAACCTATACTGTCCAAGATAAATTACTATTTAATGGCAAAGTTAGTTAGATTGGAAAGTAATTAATTAGAATACAAATTTGACTATAATGATTTTTGTCGTAAAATTAAATATGTGCACTTTGATTTAAAGAAGGATCTCTATTTGCTCAATTATGCAATTAAGTCAACTATAAGCGAACTTATAATTTTCTATGTCTATTTTAGTTAACAAACCCAGTTAATTTGATAAAAATGATGTAATTTGCTAGAACAATAAAATTTAATTTTCTATACTTTAAATTTATTTAAAATTTTTTTAGTCTGCACTTTCCATGGAAAATGTTATATATATGAATTAATTCATATAGATTATATTGTTAATGAGATGTCGTGTCCCGCTAAATCTTTAAAAAGTTTGCGTATTATAGCTTTTCAAAAAATATAAAATGCCATTAGGATTTTTAACATATATTTAATATTTTTAATAAAATAGGAGAAATTTTTATTTCGTATATATTTTATTTTAAAAAGTCGAGACGAGACGAGAATTCTCGTCGAGACGAAACGAGATCGAGATTTTTCTAGACCGAGACGAGACGAGATCGAGATTTTCATAATCGCTCCCGAGACGAGACGAGATTTTGTTCTCGAGACCGAGACGAGACGAGATCGAAACACTAGGAAGGAGGGACCCCGCTTTCTGGTAAATTTGGCCTTTTACTTTTAAAGGTGGACATGAATTGAGTTGTAATAATATCTGCGCCAAACGACGTCATTTGGAAGCAGGAGTTGTATTTCCTCATGTTAGATAAGAAATGTTTAGAATCCGCAGTATAACCAGCAAGCAAATTCTTTCATGACTCTGAATGTTGTGTTATTTGAGGCACTAACTTTTCCAAAGGCGCTACACATACCGTTCTTTTCTCCAGCAAATTTTAGAGCATTGCAGTAAGGACATACAACGTTCATAGCGCCAATTACAACATGGCAATGCAAACTTTCAATATGAGAAGAGATGCATGAAAATGCAACGCGGCTGAATGAGCGTAACTGTTGATTAGGTGTATGTGGCTCAAGCAAACTGGCTGAATTTTGTAGATTGGCTTGTTCATTTGGTTGAGAAGCCTCTATTATTGAAGAAGAATGCGAGTACAAAAGCAGTAGGCACTCATCAAGTCTCAGAGTACGCACTGGATGCTTTCTATTTGAGTTCGTGTACGACGCCCTATAGTTAATCTTTTGCGACGCATGTAGGTCTAAAAGTAGATATAGCAATAGCAAGTCTATAGGAAAAAAATAATTTAATTTACTGTATGTCAACTTATGTTATGGAGATATCATGTAATAATAATAACCGTACTGCTCAAAAAGACAAATCATATAAACATGTATTTAAACATTTGACTAAATTTAATTCTGATTTAATTTTTTGTACTTACAATATTAATAACTGATCTTCCTAAAAAGTCAAATTATAAAGACATCTATTTTAAATTTAAGCTTTATCATTATTGCCCCTCTCTCATTCCAATCCACGAAGATAATATATTGGTATTAAATATGAAAAAACATATGCAAATATTACTTTCTTCCAAAAAAAGGGTGTACTAAATAAGATAGTAAATATAAGGATTTCATTTTTTCATTAGCTTAACAAAATTTTCTCTAAAATATCTCTGCAAAATTTGGCTAGCTTTTATCCAATATAGTGGTATTAAAATATGCAAATATTACTTTCTTCCAAAAAAAAGGTGTACTAAATAAGACAGTAAATATAATGATTTCATTTATACATTAGCTTTTTCTTCCAAAAAAAATGTGTACTAAATAAGATGGTAAATATAATGATTTCATTTTTTCATTAGCTTAACAAAATTTACTCTAGAATCTGCAAAATTTGGCTAGCTTTTATCCAATATATTGGTATTAAATATGAAAAAATATATGCAAATATTACTTTCTTCCAACGAATAGCAGAAATATGTGAATGATTTGGTAGTTGTAATATTAATACTCTAGAATATCACTGCAAAATTTGGCTAGCTTTTATCCAATATATTGGTATTAAATATGAAAAATCATATGCAAATATTACTTTCTTCCAAAGAATAGCAGAAATATGTAAATGATTTGTTAGTTATAATATAAAAAAAACTTCGTAAAAATAGCAAAAAAGCACGAAACGTGGGAATGTGTAACGACTTTAATGAAGTTACTTTGTTTTATTCAAACGCCGAAATTATAAAAGTGTGGAACAAAAATTACAGGACTGATTATACATAATTTAGTTTATAAAGTTGTTATAAAATTAATCATTTTTATTGGAAAATCGATAATCTTCTGGGAAGATCTAAATTAATCAATGCGCTTCCATAAAGGATGATTATTATTCTGGGAAGATCTAAGTTAATCGATGCGCTTCCTTCAAGGATGATTATTATTTTGGGAAGATCTAAATTAATCGATGCGTTTCCGTGAATGACGTCACTACAGATACTCTCTTCTCAGATACATTGGTTAATGTATCGATTAAGAGGAAATATAAGGTGAATTATGTGAAATATTCGCGAAGTTTTTTTTGCGGCCAATAAATCTATCTGCTCTTACGTGTCACTTTCTGTGGATTTCTAACCTCTATAGTTATTTCTGCTGATTGATTTTGTGTTTTGTCGGCGAGAAAAAAAAATTTTTGTGCAGTCGGAAGGTGAAGAAAGTGGGTTTTTGTGCAGGGTCGTTTTATGTGAAAAAAAGTGTTTCCGATAGGTTGTGTTTAATTTGTTATTTCGTTGTAATAATACTTTTTGTGGCCGTGTTTTGTCTTAGTTTTTCCACAAAATGATGTATTTGCATTTTTGATCGTTGCAGTAACTCCGGTTGTTGTAAAAATATTCACCTAGAATTTGTAGATTGGCCACACTTCGTTAAAATATGATGGCGTATGTCGTGTTTGCGTAATTGGCAAATGAAATCAGCCGGTGCCATTAGTCGTGATTTTTTTTTATTTGGATGCATCCTAGCTCCGGAATCGATTAGAAGTTCACGATTTGTGTTAATGGAGTGTTAATATGTTCGCCAACAAGGTTAGATAAAATTGTAAGTTGGTTAGGTTAAGGATGTGGACGTTTTTTTTAGTACGACAGCAAAGTGCAATCGAGTAAAAAGGTCCATGTGCGCTGCTTTCAGTTGCGATAAAAAATGATTTTGTTAGGCATGGTAAAGTTGTTGAGGTTGCCATTGTTTGCAGGTTAAATGAATTTAGTGGTGATTAATTTGTAAAATGTTGCCAAATAAAATATCGCTTATGTTTACGAAGCCAACTAGTAAAAGTGTGTCAATGTTGTATGTAGGGAAGCTCGTCTGTCAAAAAGTTACATTGTATACTGTCATGAAAGTAGATGTAACGGTTGTTTTTCGGTGGCGAAATGCCTATGACGATAACCCATATTGTTTGACATCAATAATTGGTTCGGTGGTAGTAGTAGCGATGTATTGCAAATAACCCAGTTTTTCTGTATCATCTTCGGCTACATCCGCGGAGAGGGATTCCAATAAATACGCATACTTTGCTTTTTTGGGAAATTATCCTTCTTGTTGTAAGAATGACGTCTATTAGGGCTATCCATATTTAAATATTCCTCGAGTGGAATTCAGGAAGTTTATGTATACTGATGATTCTTGTTTTACAGTTTCCACAGGTGGGATATTGTTGTCCGAAATGGATGGGTCCGGGGTGAGAGATAGCAAGTCTTTTGTTTCCATTTGATTGACTTAACGAATTTCAAAGGAGGAGGTTAAGAAGGAAAAAAAAATATTATTTGCGAGTTATACCTAACTAGAAGTAGCGGGGGTTGGTGAATATGTATAGAATATATATAGTTTCCCCTGATAAATCTGTTACTTGTCCTGAATATGTTCCTTGATGGCGTGATAATTCCACTTGCGGCATAGTTGTGTGGGTAGGGATTTTAACTAATAATTTGTGACAGTTTTATATGCGATCCCTTGAATGTAGAAAATAATACCAAAAGGTAGTGCTTGAGGGGGTTAGTTGGTGGAAGTTTCACCACTTTAATAACTTTGGAAGTTACTTTATTTTATTCAAACGCCGAAATTATAAAACTGTGGAACAAAAATTACAGGACTCACATTATACATGTGCGTATATTGGGTTTACTGGGAAGATCTAAATTAATCGATGCGCTTCCGTGAATGACGTCACTACAAATGTTTCTAAAAGCGCGCGTTATATTTATTTAAGTAAATGGTGATGTTTTACTGTATCGAGAATATTTATTTGTTACAGCTTTATACATTGTAAAAAAAACGGGCGTAGTTGAGTAAAAAATTGAGACACAAATGACAAAGCAATATTGGGAAAAAGTTTAAGGTAATTAGTAGTACCAAAACGATAAATAAGTATAAAAAATATAGTATAAATAATCCGCTAGATGGCGGTATAGACGACCAAAAAACAAGGTTACGGCTGTTGCAGGTCGATAAAAAGTATATATAAACCATCTAGGATGCTAGGGCAATTATCTGACCAAATTTGGTGGCAATCGGTCGAGAACTTAAGGAGTTATTAGAGGACCGGAGTTACATTTTTATATATATAGATAAACGATGATTGAAGTAAATGAGGGAAATTTCAATTTGCCTCGTAAAAGATAAAATTTATCAAACTAATATTTTTAAATTATATTTAAAAAGTAAGTGGTAGTTCATTATGAATTAAAATTACATAAATATATATTCATAAATATTTACACTTGAATTAAAATTTATATCATAAAAAATTAAGTGGCATATTCCTATGTGAATAACCGTGACGAATAGTTGAAATATTATAGATTTGAAATCAATTTTCAACTTTTTCAGATTAACTTTAAAAATTAAATGGCCAGAAAGGATTTGAAAATTGTTTAATTTTTAAATTTTATATTAGAAAGGTTTGCCAATTTTAAATGAACTGTAAAATAAATTAAAAATCTATTTTTTAATTTAAAAAAAACACGCTGCTATTAAATTATGTAAGATTTGTAAAAATAATGGAATTTAGAAAACTTTTGCACTATAATTTTTTAAATAAATATATTTCCTCCGTCTACACTCAATGCAAATTTATATTTAAAGCCGAGCCAGGGTTTAAATTAATCTAGAATCGGGCAAAATTATGACATTTTGATCAAAATTATATTTTAAATTTCATTTGTTTTTGTTGAGGTTATGGGTGTAGTATGATTTAAGTTTAGAGAGGCTAGTTATTTTGAAACAATTTAGTATATCTGAAAAAATTTTTATACAGCTTTGTTAAAATAAAACGGCTACAGAATAATAAATTATAGCGCTTTTGGTAAAAAAATCTAAGAAGTTGATCATCGTGTAATTACTAAATCAATTTTATTTTACATTTATACAATAGTTTTAAATCTAATATCAAATTAAATACATTGGAAATTTATAAAAATATTTTAAACAAAATAATAATATTCAATCGCCTCTGATACTTCCTTTCTGTCCTCGTCTGCCAGTGTTAAATCTATTAACAAATTAAAAAATCAATGTAAATGAAACATTATAAAGTAATATTTTAAATTAAAAGCTCACCATAGCGAGCAAATTTTTATTATAAATATAATTTTTTGCCATTATCCTCCCAATCTGGGTAGGACCTTCGTGATATTGATATCGAGACATGGGAAAAATTGATCTGTTTGTAAAAAGGGAAAAACTTTAAATTAAAGTAATTTATATAGAAAATTAAATTATCAATATAAATTTAAAAAAAAAAAAATATCAAACTTAATATACCTTGACTGCGATAGGTTGCATGTTTAAAACGTTTAATATAACTGTTCAAGCACATAGAAACGCTCAAACTTACATGGAATATGATGACCAAAACAATAAATATAGCCGCTACAGCTCTTCCGATTAGATTTGACATTAGTTTGAGTATAATTAAATTAAATTGTTGAACTGTTTTAAATAGAAACTAATATTCTATTATTTTTAGAATTTTAATTATGAAAGTAAAGTTTAAAATATATAACCGTAAAAATAAATTCTATAACGGAAGAATATTTGATTTTACTTCGAAAATTGTATATAAAAAGATAATAAAAATTTATGATTTATTGTTTAAACGCCTCACAGTAGAGTTTGTTTAAAAAAAATAAATTAAATGACAAAATTGTAACTGCATAGGGCAGGGGTCGGCAACCTGTTTGTCCTTAAGGGCGCAATACTAAATTTAAAAATCACCGAGGGCGCATATTTTATAGATAATCAACAGGTATTAATAGGCATTAAAAAAACACATTTTTATAACTTTATATTGCATAGTGATATACTTGTAACGTCTGTCGATTCATCCATCTGTAGCGAAAAGAAAATACAATTTTCCATATCATCTGCTAATTCTGCCTCCAAATTCTCCGCAATTACTTCAATTCTTCTAGTAACAGTTCGTGCTGATAATTGCAACGTGTTTATAGCTGAAACTATTTCCTTTTTATTTTAATTCTTCAAAAAGTGAATCAGCAGCTTCTAACATGCTTCTTTCACTAACTCTCCATCTGTAAATGGTTTTTTATTCTTAGCTAGCAAATGCGATATTTTATATGACGCGATCGTTGCTGCTTTATGTTGTTAGTGGTTTAGTAAAAAACTATGCTGGTTAGTTCTTAAAGATTTTAAAGAAATAATTTTATTTCTTCTAATTTCAGAGTTCATTGGATAGTCACTATCAAAATTTGTATGAACGGTGTTAAAATGTCGTTCAATATTACTTTTCTTGGGAATCGCAACACTATTATTACACAACAAATACACCTCCCTAGGTAATCAACGAAACAATATAGATGTTCCCATTCATCGTTAAAATAATATGTTCTTCTTTTACATTTATCCATGAAGGGTTTTGAAAGAAAAGAATTATTACGGATTACTTGGTAGTTTTAAATGCACAGTCTACGCGTGGTCTATTCGAAATACGATCACACACTAACAAAATAGACGTGCGTGTTATTAGATCATACATTTACATTAGTCCAGCGAGAGCGCATTAAAAATCGATCGGGGGCGCCATGGCGCCCGCGGGCGCCGCGTTGCCCACCCCTGGCATAGGGTCTAGTTTTTATTTTTTGGTTAATAACTTTAATTATTATTATTAAGTAAAAATGATGCTTTTATAGTTTTTGTTTAACAAAAATATAATAGAAATACCTATACCTAAATTTTAATATTTTCAAGGCGTCTTCATATTTACACAGTGATTAGCTTAAGAGTGAAATTATATAAACTTATTTAACAGAGAATAAGATGAAGCGAGTATTTTTCAATGGCTTAGGTAAAGTCTTGGTTTTTTTAGAAAAACTAGCTGAGCCCGCCCAACCGTTGCTTTGCCTTAGTCCCTAATTAGTTAAATAATTAGTACAAATTAATTTGTAAGAGAGTTTATGATGTGAAAAAATATAATGCTCTATTATGTATATATATATTTTATGGTTTAATAATAGGAAAAGACATATTTATTAATGTTTCAATAGATTTACACACGGTTTAAATATTTATTAGGTATTTAATAATTTTATAGGTTAAAAAGTGAGATTTTTGGTTATAATTAGTGATGCGGAAAAATTGAGAAAAATCTCGGTCTCGTCTCGTCTCGTCGATCTCGACTCCATTTTTCAAATTCTCGTCTCGTCTCGTCTCGAAAAACCGAGACGAGACGAGACGATACGAGATTTTCTCGGCGAGATCTCGACTTTTTATTGATCGTTAGATTTTAGTAAATTATTGTGTATTTTAATTTACATTTAGGGTAATAAGTGTAAATCAATATGTATGGAATATATTTGATATTAAAAAAAATCCCAAGTGTAGTTAATATTATATATTTCAAAAAAATTAAAATTTGGCAATCATTTACCTAAGTATGGTTGATTTTTGTCATACATTTAAATACGTACTCATTAATTTAAAGTTTAAACCTTATGTTCTTAATTCTATAATAATGCTGCTTTTATTGTTGTTTTTACAACGTTTTAATTTGTGCAACTAGTTATCAATTCTGTAAATAATAACAACACATTAAATGTCACTCGCACTTTGTGGTTATAGCGCTATAGTAAACATGCAATAAACACTATGGGCTATAATTAATGATGGTTATATTAATGGACTTAAACATTTGCCTTAAATATGTTAAGGTCTACTTTGAAGCATTAGCAAAGGTTAATAAAGGGTCTCATTTTGCTCAATTATGCAACAAAATCAACTATAAGCGAACTTATAATTCTCAAAGTCCATTTATAGTTGACAGACACAGTGAATTTAATACAAATATTATAATTTGCTAGAACAATAAAATTTAATTTTTTATATTTCAAATTTATTTATTGTTTTTTTAGTCTGCACTTTTTATAGAAAATGTTATCTTTATGAGTTAATTCATATCTTTATATTGTCAATGAGATGTCGTGTCCCGCTAAATCTTTAAAAAGTTTGTGTATTAAAGTTTTTCGAAAAATATAAAATTTGCCATTTGGATTTTTGAACACTTATTTATATTTTTAATAAAACAGGAGAAATTTTTATTCCGAATATATTCTTTTTTAAAAGTCGAGACGAGACGAGAATTCTCGTCGAGACGAGACCGAGATTTTTCTAGACCGAGACGAGATCGAGATTTTCTTAATCGCTCCCGAGACGAGACGAGATTTTGTTTTCGAGACCGAGACGAGACGAGATCGAAACACTAGTTATAATATGCTTAATTGGGTGACAAAAATTTACAACCACTGGTAAAAAAGTCACTGATAATGTCCGACAATGTAGAAAAAAATTTGAGACAGTTTATATAATAATGTAATATACCCTAAAATCTAGAGTATCTAAATGAAGATATTAAAAAACCATTAGGCGCCTTGTTATTATTGGCACTATGACCGTTGTATGTCCTTATTACAATGCTATAAAATTTGCTAGCAGTACTATCTGGTTGAACGGTAAAAACTGCCATATCATTGCCTTTGTTAATACTTACAAATGTATTTAATAGATTTAACAGAGTACAATATTCAACGTTAATGTGTGCTCTGTATAATTTTAGTAGTAGAGGAGAATGTGGAACAACCCAGCGATTATCAACTTCGACGATTGCGTTCCGCAGTTGAATGGTTGACACGTGTCCACCATTCTCTGTTGATCTTCCTTTGTACAAAGGATATCCATCACTTCCTGTAATTGTGTTGTATACCAAGACTCGAGGATATCGCTGGAGCATTTACCGTCTACCATGCATGGCGATTTTGGATTGAACGTTCCCCAAGGGCCGTGTATCATATTTTTACTGACTTTCGTATAAGTCCTTATCAAGTTCGGGATCAGGTATTTCAGCACATATTATTGAGTCGATTTCGTTGGGTGTGATCTTAGTATATAGCCATATGAGTGCATGGGCATGCGGTAAACCTCTCTTTTGCCATTCCACAGAGTACATCCAGCAACGCACAGGGCCGAATACCGTGCTTAGTAATGAGATTTATCATTGATCTAAGTTTGTGTCAGAAAACACGTGCTGTGATGTCATGCCTATCGATTGGTGATTGGCCATGGATAAGAGTTCCTGTACATCGGGACATGCAGGATTGCATGTAAATGTAATGAATAAGTCCGGACGACCGTAGTTGCGAACATACGCGATTGAATCTAGGGCGTATTCATGCATATGAAGCGGACTTCCGGTGTATGTTGAGGGCAAAATTTAGTCTGATTTAAACGGATGTATAGCAGACGTTCCTTTTCAATTTTGGCATACATAACTAGGATGTATTGATGAAACAATTGGCGGCATTTTAAAATATGATTATCTTCTAGCTCTCGAACCATTAATCTGTATGAATAATAGTTCATAGCGCTGCATTTTATGTTTGTCGGTTCACCATTGACTGCATTAAACATCTTAACGTTGAAGTGATATCCGTCAGAACCATCCCAAAATATAATTGGATATTGAAGGGGGTCATAGCATCGATGAGTGTCCGCAACGTGTGTCAAAGTAGCGTTTCTCCTATGCAGTACAATATCTCTTGATTGAGATTGATCCTTAACAATAACAATTGCGACTTCGTTTATAGTAGGAGCATTAAATCTTCTCACATGTATTCCCGCGGGAGTTTTGTCAGCATGAATAACAATCCTGTGTGTATCTGATGGCATCATGTCGAGGGAGGTTTTGAACAAACGCACTAAATTGTTTTTACCGTGAAGAAGCGCCTGAAGTTGTAAATGATAGACCTTTTTACACCAGTAGAAATTCCAAGGCGTGCATTTAATTCAATCTCATTATCCCCCATAAAGTACATTTTTAAGAACTCATGTTGCCTATCTGGTATTGGAAGGAGTAGTGATGCGGAAAAACCGAGAAAAATCTCGGTCTCGTCTCGGTCTCGTCTCGAAAAACCGAGACGAGACGAGAATTTGGAAAATGAAGTCGAGATTGAGACGAGAATTTTGATGTCGAGACGAGACGATACGAGATTTTCCCGGGGAGATCTCGACTTTTTATTGATCGTTAGATTTTAGTAAATTATTGTGTATTTTAATTTGCATGATTTACATTTAAGGTATTAAGTGTAGATCAATATGTATGGAATATATTTGATATTTAAAAAATTTCAAAGTGTATCAAATATTATATATTTTTGCAAAAAATTTAAAATTTGGCAATCATTTACCTAAGTATAGTAGACCTTTAGAGTATGTGAATAATTTTATAATATATTTATCACATTTTTATTCATAGCATTATTAAATATTACAAAATGTTAGGCTTAGAATGAGTTCTGATGGAATAGTGAATACTACTAAAGCGTATTTGAATTTCGCAGTTACTCATCCATCCTGCATGATGCGGTAATTATAAATAGGTCGTCATCAGTTTGAATAATTAAACAAGTTAAGCTAAGGTGGCTCGAAATTTTTGAGCACCCGCCTAACGATTTGAAAAGTACAATAAAGTATTTAATGACACCGTAGTAAATTAAATCTTAAATTATGAGTTTTCTAGAAGTTTTTATTCTTCAACTAATAGTATACCTGCCAAATTTTTGAACCTTAATAAGACATGTGAATACATAGTTTTGTCATATGCATTACTTTTCACATAAATGCTGGGTGGGCAGGTGCACATAAACTTACTATAATATTGTGCAATATAAAATAAATACACGAACCTATACTGTCCAAGATAAATTACTATTTAATGGCAAAGTTAGTTAGATTGGAAAGTAATTAATTAGAATACAAATTTGACTATAATGATTTTTGTCGTAAAATTAAATATGTGCACTTTGATTTAAAGAAGGATCTCTATTTGCTCAATTATGCAATTAAGTCAACTATAAGCGAACTTATAATTTTCCATGTCTATTTTAGTTAACAAACCCAGTTAATTTGATAAAAATGATATAATTTGCTAGAACAATAAAATTTAATTTTCTATACTTTAAATTTATTTAAAATTTTTTTAGTCTGCACTTTCCATGGAAAATGTTATATATATGAATTAATTCATATAGATTATATTGTTAATGAGATGTCGTGTCCCGCTAAATCTTTAAAAAGTTTGCGTATTATAGCTTTTCAAAAAATATAAAATGCCATTAGGATTTTTTAACATATATTTAATATTTTTAATAAAATAGGAGAAATTTTTATTTCGTATATATTTTATTTTAAAAAGTCGAGACGAGACGAGAATTCTCGTCGAGACGAAACGAGATCGAGATTTTTCTAGACCGAGACGAGACGAGATCGAGATTTTCATAATCGCTCCCGAGACGAGACGAGATTTTGTTCTCGAGACCGAGACGAGACGAGATCGAAACACTAGGAAGGAGGGACCCCGCTTTCTGGTAAATTTGGCCTTTTACTTTTAAAGGTGGACATGAATTGAGTTGTAATAATATCTGCGCCAAACGACGTCATTTGGAAGCAGGAGTTGTATTTCCTCATGTTAGATAAGAAATGTTTAGAATCCGCAGTATAACCAGCAAGCAAATTCTTTCATGACTCTGAATGTTGTGTTATTTGAGGCACTAACTTTTCCAAAGGCGCTACACATACCGTTCTTTTCTCCAGCAAATTTTAGAGCATTGCAGTAAGGACATACAACGTTCATAGCGCCAATTACATCATGGCAATGCAAACTTTCAATATGAGAAGAGTTGCATGAAAATGCAACGCGGCTGAATGAGCGTAACTGTTGATTAGGTGTATGTGGCTCAAGCAAACTGGCTGAATTTTGTAGATTGGCTTGTTCATTTGGTTGAGAAGCCTCTATTATTGAAGAAGAATGCGAGTACAAAAGCAGTGGGCACTCATCAAGTCTCAGAGTACGCACTGGATGCTTTCTATTTGAGTTCGTGTACGACGCCCTATCGTTAATCTTTTGCGACGCATGTAGGTCTAAAAGTAGATATAGCAATAGCAAGTCTATAGGAAAAAAATAATTTAATTTACTGTATGTCAACTTATGTTATGGAGATATCATGTAATAATAATAACCGTACTGCTCAAAAAGACAAATCATATAAACATGTATTTAAACATTTGACTAAATTTAATTCTGATTTAATTTTTTGTACTTACAATATTAATAACTGATCTTCCTAAAAAGTCAAATTATAAAGACATCTATTTAAATTTAAGCTTTATCATTATTGCCCCTCTCTCATTCCAATCCACGAAGATAATATATTGGTATTAAATATGAAAAAACATATGCAAATATTACTTTCTTCCAAAAAAAGGGTGTACTAAATAAGATAGTAAATATAATGATTTCATTTTTTCATTAGCTTAACAAAATTTTCTCTAAAATATCTCTGCAAAATTTGGCTAGCTTTTATCCAATATAGTGGTATTAAAATATGCAAATATTACTTTCTTCCAAAAAAAGGTGTACTAAATAAGACAGTAAATATAATGATTTCATTTATACATTAGCTTTTTCTTCCAAAAAAAATGTGTACTAAATAAGATGGTAAATATAATGATTTCATTTTTTCATTAGCTTAACAAAATTTACTCTAGAATCTGCAAAATTTTGCTAGCTTTTATCCAATATATTGGTATTAAATATGAAAAAATATATGCAAATATTACTTTCTTCCAACGAATAGCAGAAATATGTGAATGATTTGGTAGTTGTAATATTAATACTCTAGAATATCACTGCAAAATTTGGCTAGCTTTTATCCAATATATTGGTATTAAATATGAAAAATCATATGCAAATATTACTTTGTTCCAAAGAATAGCAGAAATATGTAAATGATTTGTTAGTTATAATATAAAAAAAAACTTCGTAAAAATAGCAAAAAAGCACGAAACGTGGGAATGTGTAACGACTTTAATGAAGTTACTTTGTTTTATTCAAACGCCGAAATTATAAAAGTGTGGAACAAAAATTACAGGACTGATTATACATGTGCGTATATTGGGTTTATAAAGTTGTTATAAAATTAATCATTTTTATTGGAAAATCGATAATCTTCTGGGAAGATCTAAATTAATCAATGCGCTTCCATAAAGGATGATTATTATTCTGGGAAGATCTAAGTTAATCGATGCGCTTCCTTCAAGGATGATTATTATTTTGGGAAGATCTAAATTAATCGATGCGTTTCCGTGAATGACGTCACTACAGATACTCTCTTCTCAGATACATTGGTTAATGTATCGATTAAGAGGAAATAAAAGGTGAATTATGTGAAATATTCGCGAAGTTTTTTTTTGCGGCCAATAAATCTATCTGCTCTTACGTGTCACTTTCTGTGGATTTCTAACCTCTATAGTTATTTCTGCTGATTGATTTTGTGTTTTGTCGGCGAGAAAAAAAAAAATTTGTGCAGTCGGAAGGTGAAGAAAGTGGGTTTTTGTGCAGGGTCGTTTTATGTGAAAAAAAGTGTTTCCGATAGGTTGTGTTTAATTTGTTATTTCGTTGAAATAATACTTTTTGTGGCCGTGTTTTGTCTTAGTTTTTCCACAAAATGATGTATTTGCATTTTTGATCGTTGCAGTAACTCCGGTTGTTTTAAAAATATTCACCTAGAATTTGTAGATTGGCCACACTTCGTTAAAATATGATGGCGTATGTCGTGTTTGCGTAATTGGCAAATGAAATCAGCCGGTGCCATTAGTCGTGATTTTTTTTTTATTTGGATGCATCCTAGCTCCGGAATCGATTAGAAGTTCACGATTTGTGTTAATGGAGTGTTAATATGTTCGCCAACAAGGTTAGATAAAATTGTAAGTTGGTTAGGTTAAGGATGTGGACGTTTTTTTTAGTACGACAGCAAAGTGCAATCGAGTAAAAAGGTACATGTGCGCTGCTTTCAGTTGCGATAAAAAATGATTTTGTTAGGCATGGTAAAGTTGTTGAGGTTGCCATTGTTTGCAGGTTAACTGAATTTAGTGGTGATTAATTTGTAAAATGTTGCCAAATAAAATATCGCTTATGTTTACGAAGCCAACTAGTAAAAGTGTGTCAATGTTGTATGTGGGGAAGCTCGTCTGTCAAAAAGTTACATTGTATACTGTCATGAAAGTAGATGTAACGGTTGTTTTTCGGTGGCGAAATACCTATGACGATAACCCATATTGTTTGACATCAATAATTGGTTCGGTGGTAGTAGTAGCGATGTATTGCAAATAACCCAGTTTTTCTGTATCATCTTCGGCTACATCCGCGGAGAGGGATTCCAATAAATACGCATACTTTGCTTTTTTGGGAAATTATCCTTCTTGTTGTAAGAATGACGTCTATTAGGGCTATCCATATTTAAATATTCCTCGAGTGGAATTCAGGAAGTTTATGTATACTGATGATTCCTGTTTTACAGTTTCCACAGGTGGGATATTGTTGTCCGAAATGGATGGGTCCGGGGTGAGAGATAGCAAGTCTTTTGTTTCCATTTGATTGACTAAACGAATTTCAAAGGAGGAAAGAAGGAATAAAAAATATTAATTGCGAGTTATACCTAACTAGAAGTAGCGGGGGTTGGTGAATATGTATAGAATATATATAGTTTCCCCTGATAAATCTGTTACTTGTCCTGAATATGTTCCTTGATGGCGTGATAATTCCACTTGCGGCATAGTTGTGTGGGTAGGGATTTTAATTTTTGACAGTTTTATATGCGATCCCTTGAATGTAGAAAATAATACCAAAAGGTAGTGCTTGAGGGGGTTAGTTGGTGGAAGTTTCACCACTTTAATAACTTTGGAAGTTACTTTATTTTATTCAAACGCCGAAATTATAAAACTGTGGAACAAAAATTACAGGACTCATTATACATGTGCGTATATTGGGTTTACTGGGAAGATCTAAATTAATCGATGCGCTTCCGTGAATGACGTCACTACAAATGTTTCTAAAAGCGCGCGTTATATTTATTTAAGTAAATGGTGATGTTTTACTGTATCGAGAATATTTATTTGTTACAGCTTTATACATTGTAAAAAAAACGGGCGTAGTTGAGTAAAAAATTGAGACACAAATGACAAAGCAATATTGGGAAAAAGTTTAAGGTAATTAGTAGTACCAAAACGATAAATAAGTATAAAAAATATAGTATAAATAATCCGCTAGATGGCGGTATAGACTACCAAAAAAACAAGGTTACGGCTGTTGCAGGTCGATAAAAAGTATATATAAACCATCTAGGATGCTAGGGCAATTATCTGACCAAATTTGGTGGCAATCGGTCGAGAACTTAAGGAGTTATTAGAGGACCGGAGTTACATTATTATATATATAGATAAACGATGATTGAAGTAAATGAGGGAAATTTCAATTTGCCTCGTAAAAGATAAAATTTATCAAACTAATATTTTTAAATTATATTTAAAAAGTAAGTGGTAGTTCATTATCAATTAAAATTACATAAATATATATTCATAAATATTTACACTTGAATTAAAATTTATATCATAAAAAATTAAGTGGCATATTCCTATGTGAATAACCGTGACGAATAGTTGAAATATTATTGATTTGAAATCAATTTTCAACTTTTTCAGATTAACTTTAAAAATTAAATGGCCAGAAAGGATTTGAAAATTGTTTAATTTTTAAATTTTATATTAGAAAGGTTTGCCAATTTTATATGAGCTGTAAAATAAATTAAAAATCTATTTTTTAATTTAAAAAAAACACGCTGCTATTAAATTATGTAAGATTTGTAAAAATAATGGAATTTAGAAAACTTTTGCACTATAATTTTTTAAATAAATATATTTCCTCCGTCTATACTCAATGCAAATTTATATTTAAAGCCGAGCCAGGGTTTAAATTAATCTAGGATCGGGCAAAATTATGACATTTTGATAAAAATTATATTTTAAATTTCATTTGTTTTTGTTGAGGTTATGGGTGTAGTATGATTTAAGTTTAAAGAGGGCTAGTTATTTTGAAATAATTTAGTATTTGAAAAAACTTTTTATACCGCTTTGTTAAAATAAAACGGCGACAGAATAATAATTATAGCGCCCTTGGTAAAAAAATCTAAAATGTTGATCATCGTGTAATTACCAAATCAATTTTATTTCACATTTATACGATAGTTTTAAATCTAATATCAAGTTAAATACATTGTAAATTTATAAAAATATTGTAAACAAAATAATAATATTCAATCGCCTCTGATACATCCTTTCTGTCCTCGTCTGCCAGTGTTAAATCTATTAACAAATTAAAGAATCAATGTAATTGTTAATTAAACATTATAAAGTAATATTTTAAATTAAGAGCTCACCATAGCGAGCAAATTTTTATTATAAATATATTTTTTTACCATTATCCTCCTAATCTGGGTAGGACCTTTGTGATATTGATATCGAGACATGGGAAAAATTGATCTGTTTGTAAAAAGGGAAAAACTTAAAAATAAAGTAATTTATATAGAAAATTAAATTATCAATATAAATTTAAAAAAAAAGAAAAAAATATTAAACTTAATATACCTTGACTGCGATAGGTTGCATGTTTAAAACGCTTAATGTAACTGTTCAAGCAGATAGAAACGCTCAAACTTACATGGAATATGATGACCAAAACAATAAATATAGCCGCTACAGCTCTTCCGATTAGATTTGACATTAGTTTGAGTATAATTAAATTAAATTGTTGAACTGTTTTAAATAGAAACTAATATTCTATTATTTTTAGAATTTTAATTATGAAAGTAAAGTTTAAAATATATAACCGTAAAAATAAATTCTATAACGGAAGAATATTTGATTTTACTTCGAAAATTGTATATAAAAAGATAATAAAAATTTATGATTTATTGTTTAAACGCCTCACAGTAGAGTTTGTTTAAAAAAAATAAATTAAATGACAAAATTGTAACTGCATAGGGCAGGGGTCGGCAACCTGTTTGTCCTTAAGGCCGCAATACTAAATTTAAAAATCACCGAGGGCGCATATTTTATAGATAATCAACAGGTATTAATAGGCATTAAAAAAACACATTTTTATAACTTTATATTGCATAGTGATATACTTGTAACGTCTGTCGATTCATCCATCTGTAGCGAAAAGAAAATACAATTTTCCATATCATCTGCTAATTCTGCCTCCAAATTCTCCGCAATTACTTCAATTCTTCTAGTAACAGTTCGTGCTGATAATTGCAACGTGTTTATAGCTGAAACTATTTCCTTTTTATTTTTAAATTCTTCAAAAAGTGAATCAGCAGCTTCTAACATGCTTCTTTCACTAACTCTCCATCTGTAAATGGTTTTTTATTCTTAGCTAGCAAATGCGATATTTTATATGACGCGATCGTTGCTGCTTTATGTTGTTAGTGGTTTAGTAAAAAACTATGCTGGTTAGTTCTTAAAGATTTTAAAGAAATAATTTTATTTCTTCTAATTTCAGAGTTCATTGGATAGTCACTATCAAAATTTGTATGAACGGTGTTAAAATGTCGTTCAATATTACTTTTCTTGGGAATCGCAACACTATTATTACACAACAAATACACCTCCCTAGGTAATCAACGAAACAATATAGATGTTCCCATTCATCGTTAAAATAATATGTTCTTCTTTTACATTTATCCATGAAGGGTTTTGAAAGAAAAGAATTATTACGGATTACTTGGTAGTTTTAAATGCACAGTCTACGCGTGGTCTATTCGAAATACGATCACACACTAACAAAATAGACGTGCGTGTTATTAGATCATACATTTACATTAGTCCAGCGAGAGCGCATTAAAAATCGATCGGGGGCGCCATGGCGCCCGCGGGCGCCGCGTTGCCCACCCCTGGCATAGGGTCTAGTTTTTATTTTTTGGTTAATAACTTTAATTATTATTATTAAGTAAAAATGATGCTTTTATAGTTTTTGTTTAACAAAAATATAATAGAAATACCTACCCCTAAATTTTAATATTTTCAAGGCGTCTTCATATTTACACAGTGATTAGCTTAAGAGTGAAATTATATAAACTTATTTAACAGAGAATAAGATGAAGCGAGTATTTTTCAATGGCTTAGGTAAAGTCTTGGTTTTTTTAGAAAAACTAGCTGAGTCCGCCCAACCGTTGCTTTGCCTTAGTCCCTAATTAGTTAAATAATTAGTACAAATTAATTTGTAAGAGAGTTTATGATGTGAAAAAATATAATGCTCTATTATGTATATATATATTTTATGGTTTAATAATAGGAAAAGACATATTTATTAATGTTTCAATAGATTTACACACGGTTTAAATATTTATTAGGTATTTAATAATTTTATAGGTTAAAAAGTGAGATTTTTGGTTATAATTAGTGATGCGGAAAAACCGAGAAAAATCTCGGTCTCGTCTCGTCTCGTCGATCTCGACTCCATTTTTCAAATTCTCGTCTCGTCTCGTCTCGAAAAACCGAGACGAGACGAGACGAGAATTTGAAAAATGGAGTCGAGATCGAGACGAGAATTTTGAGGTCGAGATCGAGACGAGAATTTTGAGGTCGAGACGAGACGATACGAGATTTTCTCGGCGAGATCTCGACTTTTTATTGATCGTTAGATTTTAGTAAATTATTGTGTATTTTATTTACATTTAGGGTAATAAGTGTAAATCAATATGTATGGAATATATTTGATATTAAAAAAAATCCCAAGTGTAGTTAATATTATATATTTCAAAAAAATTAAAATTTGGCAATCATTTACCTAAGTATGGTTGATTTTTGTCATACATTTAAATACGTACTCATTAATTTAAAGTTTAAACCTTATGTTCTTAATTCTATAATAATGCTGCTTTTATTGTTGTTTTTACAACGTTTTAATTTGTGCAACTAGTTATCAATTCTGTAAATAATAACAACACATTAAATGTCACTCGCACTTTGTGGTTATAGCGCTATAGTAAACATGCAATAAACACTATGGGCTATAATTAATGATGGTTATATTAATGGACTTAAACATTTGCCTTAAATATGTTAAGGTCTACTTTGAAGCATTAGCAAAGGTTAATAAAGGGTCTCATTTTGCTTAATTATGCAACAAAATCAACTATAAGCGAACTTATAATTTTCAAAGTCCATTTATAGTTGACAGACACAGTGAATTTAATACAAATATTATAATTTGCTAGAACAATAAAATTTAATTTTTTATATTTCAAATTTATTTATTGTTTTTTTAGTCTGCACTTTTTATAGAAAATGTTATCTTTATGAGTTAATTCATATCTTTATATTGTCAATGCCCGCTAAATCTTTAAAAAGTTTGTGTATTAAAGTTTTTCGAAAAATATAAAATTTGCCATTTGGATTTTTGAACACTTATTTATATTTTTAATAAAACAGGAGAAATTTTTATTCCGAATATATTCTTTTTTAAAAGTCGAGACGAGACGAGAATTCTCGTCGAGACGAGACCGAGATTTTTCTAGACCGAGACGAGACGAGATCGAGATTTTCTTAATCGCTCCCGAGACGAGACGAGATTTTGTTTTCGAGACCGAGACGAGACAAGATCGAAACACTAGTTATAATATGCTTAATTGGGTGACAAAAATTTAAAACCACTGGTAAAAAAGTCACTGATAATGTCCGACAATGTAGAAAAAAATTTGAGACATTTTATATAATAATGTAATATACCCTAAAATCTAGAGTATCTAAATGAAGATATTAAAAAACCATTAGGCGCCTTGTTATTATTGGCACTATGACCGTTGTATGTCCTTATTACAATGCTATAAAATTTGCTAGCAGTACTATCTGGTTGAACGGTAAAAACTGCCATATCATTGCCTTTGTTAACATACTTACAAATGTATTTAATAGATTTAACAGAGTACAATATTCAACGTTAATGTGTGCTCTGTATAATTTTAGTAGTAGAGGAGAATGTGGAACAACCCAGCGATTATCAACTTCGACGATTGCGTTCCGCAGTTGAATGGTTGACACGTGTCCACCATTCTCTGTTGATCTTCCTTTGTACAAAGGATATCCATCACTTCCTGTAATTGTGTTGTATACCAAGACTCGAGGATATCGCTGGAGCATTTACCGTCTACCATGCATGGCGATTTTGGATTGAACGTTCCCCAAGGGCCGTGTATCATATTTTTACTGACTTTCGTATAAGTCCTTATCAAGTTCGGGATCAGGTATTTCAGCACATATTATTGAGTCGATTTTGTTGGGTGTGATTTTAGTATATAGCCATATGAGTGCATGGGCATGCGGTAAACCTCTCTTTTGCCATTCCACAGAGTACATCCAGCAACGCACAGGGCCGAATACCGTGCTTAGTAATGAGATTTATCATTGATCTAAGTTTATGTCAGAAAACACGTGCTGTGATGTCATGCCTATCGATTGGTGATTGGCCATGGATAAGAGTTCCTGTACATCGGGACATGCAGGATTGCATGTAAATGTAATGAATAAGTCCGGACGACCGTAGTTGCGAACATACGCGATTGAATCTAGGGCGTATTCATGCATATGAAGCGGACTTCCGGTGTATGTTGAGGGCAAAATTTGGTCTGATTTAAACGGATGTAGCAGACGTTCCTTTTCAATTTTGGCATACATAACTAGGATGTATTGATGAAACAATTGGCGGCATTTTAAAATATGATTATCTTCTAGCTCTCGAACCATTAATCTGTATGAATAATAGTTCATAGCGCTGCATTTTATGTTTGTCGGTTCACCATTGAATGCATTAAACATCTTAACGTTGAAGTGATATCCGTCAGAACCATCCCAAAATATAATTGGATATTGAAGGGGGTCATAGCATCGATGAGTGTCCGCAACGTGTGTCAAAGTAGCGTTTCTCCTATGCAGTACAATATCTCTTGATTGAGATTGATCCTTAACAATAACAATTGCGACTTCGTTTATAGTAGGAGCATTAAATCTTCTCACATGTATTCCCGCGGGAGTTATGTCAGCATGAATAACAATCCTGTGTGTATCTGATGGCATCATGTCGAGGGAGGTTTTGAACAAACGCACTAAATTGTTTTTACCGTGAAGAAGCGCCTGAAGTTGTAAATGATAGACCTTTTTACACCAGTAGAAATTCCAAGGCGTGCATTTAATTCAATCTCATTATCCCCCTTAAAGTACATTTTTAAGAACTCATGTTGCCTATCTGGTATTGGAAGGAGTAGTGATGCGGAAAAACCGAGAAAAATCTCGGTCTCGTCTCGGTCTCGTCTCGAAAAACCGAGACGAGACGAGACGAGAATTTGAAAAATGAAGTCGAGATCGAGACGAGAATTTTGATGTCGAGACGAGACGATACGAGATTTTCCCGGGGAGATCTCGACTTTTTATTGATCGTTAGATTTTAGTAAATTATTGTGTATTTTAATTTGCATGATTTACATTTAAGGTATTAAGTGTAGATCAATATGTATGGAATATATTTGATATTTAAAAAATTTCTAAGTGTATCAAATATTATATATTTTTGCAAAAAATTTAAAATTTGGCAATCATTTACCTAAGTATAGTAGACCTTTAGAGTATGTGAATAATTTTATAATATATTTATCACATTTTTATTCATAGCATTATTAAATATTACAAAATGTTAGGCTTAGAATGAGTTCTGATGGAATAGTGAATACTACTAAAGCATATTTGAATTTCGCAGTTACTCATCCTGCATGATGCGGTAATTATAAATAGGTCGTCATCAGTTTGAATAATTAAACAAGTTAAGCTAAGGTGGCTCGAAATTTTTGAGCACCCGCCTAACGATTTGAAAAGTACAATAAAGTATTTAATGACACCGTAGTAAATTAAATCTTAAATTATGAGTTTTCTAGAAGTTTTTATTCTTCAACTAATAGTATACCTGCCAAATTTTTGAACCTTAATAAGACATGTGAATACATAGTTTTGTCATATGCATTACTTTTCACATAAATGCTGGGTGGGCAGGTGCACATAAACTTACTATAATTATTGTGCAATATAAAATAAATACACGAACCTATACTGTCCAAGATAAATTACTATTTAATGGCAAAGTTAGTTAGATTGGAAAGTAATTAATTAGAATACAAATTTGACTATAATGATTTTTGTCGTAAAATTAAATATGTGCACTTTGATTTAAAGAAGGATCTCTATTTGCTCAATTATGCAATTAAGTCAACTATAAGCGAACTTATAATTTTCTATGTCTATTTTAGTTAACAAACCCAGTTAATTTGATAAAAATGATATAATTTGCTAGAACAATAAAATTTAATTTTCTATACTTTAAATTTATTTAAAATTTTTTTAGTCTGCACTTTCCATGGAAAATGTTATATATATGAATTAATTCATATAGATTATACTGTTAATGAGATGTCGTGTCCCGCTAAATCTTTAAAAAGTTTGCGTATTATAGCTTTTCAAAAAATATAAAATGCCATTAGGATTTTTTAACATATATTTAATATTTTTAATAAAATAGGAGAAATTTTTATTTCGTATATATTTTATTTTAAAAAGTCGAGACGAGACGAGAATTCTCGTCGAGACGAAACGAGATCGAGATTTTTCTAGACCGAGACGAGACGAGATCGAGATTTTCATAATCGCTCCCGAGACGAGACGAGATTTTGTTCTCGAGACCGAGACGAGACGAGATCAAAACACTAGGAAGGAGGGACCCCGCTTTCTGGTAAATTTGGCCTTTTACTTTTAAAGGTGGACATGAATTGAGTTGTAATAATATCTGCGCCAAACGACGTCATTTGGAAGCAGGAGTTGTATTTCCTCATGTTAGATAAGAAATGTTTAGAATCCGCAGTATAACCAGCAAGCAAATTCTTTCATGACTCTGAATGTTGTGTTATTTGAGGCACTAACTTTTCCAAAGGCGCTACACATACCGTTCTTTTCTCCAGCAAATTTTAGAGCATTGCAGTAAGGACATACAACGTTCATAGCGCCAATTACAACATGGCAATGCAAACTTTCAATATGAGAAGAGTTGCATGAAAATGCAACGCGGCTGAATGAGCGTAACTGTTGATTAGGTGTATGTGGCTCAAGCAAACTGGCTGAATTTTGTAGATTGGCTTGTTCATTTGTCTATTATTGAAGAAGAATGCGAGTACAAAAGCAGTGGGCACTCATCAAGTCTCAGAGTACGCACTGGATGCTTTCTATTTGAGTTCGTGTACGACGCCCTATCGTTAATCTTTTGCGACGCATGTAGGTCTAAAAGTAGATATAGCAATAGCAAGTCTATAGGAAAAAAATAATTTAATTTACTGTATGTCAACTTATGTTATGGAGATATCATGTAATAATAATAACCGTACTGCTCAAAAAGACAAATCATATAAACATGTATTTAAACATTTGACTAAATTTAATTCTGATTTAATTTTTTGTACTTACAATATTAATAACTGATCTTCCTAAAAAGTCAAATTATAAAGACATCTATTTTAAATTTAAGCTTTATCATTATTGCCCCTCTCTCATTCCAATCCACGAAGATAATATATTGGTATTAAATATGAAAAAACATATGCAAATATTACTTTCTTCCAAAAAAAGGGTGTACTAAATAAGATAGTAAATATAATGATTTCATTTTTTCATTAGCTTAACAAAATTTTCTCTAAAATATCTCTGCAAAATTTGGCTAGCTTTTATCCAATATAGTGGTATTAAAATATGCAAATATTACTTTCTTCCAAAAAAAAGGTGTACTAAATAAGACAGTAAATATAATGATTTCATTTATACATTAGCTTTTTCTTCCAAAAAAAATGTGTACTAAATAAGATGGTAAATATAATGATTTCATTTTTTCATTAGCTTAACAAAATTTACTCTAGAATCTGCAAAATTTGGCTAGCTTTTATCCAATATATTGGTATTAAATATGAAAAAATATATGCAAATATTACTTTCTTCCAACGAATAGCAGAAATATGTGAATGATTTGGTAGTTGTAATATTAATACTCTAGAATATCACTGCAAAATTTGGCTAGCTTTTATCCAATATATTGGTATTAAATATGAAAAATCATATGCAAATATTACTTTCTTCCAAAGAATAGCAGAAATATGTAAATGATTTGTTAGTTATAATATAAAAAAAACTTCGTAAAAATAGCAAAAAAGCACGAAACGTGGGAATGTGTAACGACTTTAATGAAGTTACTTTGTTTTATTCAAACGCCGAAATTATAAAAGTGTGGAACAAAAATTACAGGACTGATTATACATGTGCGTATATTGGGTTTATAAAGTTGTTATAAAATTAATCATTTTTATTGGAAAATCGATAATCTTCTGGGAAGATCTAAATTAATCAATGCGCTTCCATAAAGGATGATTATTATTCTGGGAAGATCTAAGTTAATCGATGCGCTTCCTTCAAGGATGATTATTATTTTGGGAAGATCTAAATTAATCGATGCGTTTCCGTGAATGACGTCACTACAGATACTCTCTTCTCAGATACATTGGTTAATGTATCGATTAAGAGGAAATAAAAGGTGAATTATGTGAAATATTCGCGAAGTTTTTTTTTGCGGCCAATAAATCTATCTGCTCTTACGTGTCACTTTCTGTGGATTTCTAACCTCTATAGTTATTTCTGCTGATTGATTTTGTGTTTTGTCGGCGAGAAAAAAAATTTTTTGTGCAGTCGGAAGGTGAAGAAAGTGGGTTTTTGTGCAGGGTCGTTTTATGTGAAAAAAAGTGTTTCCGATAGGTTGTGTTTAATTTGTTATTTCGTTGTAATAATACTTTTTGTGGCCGTGTTTTGTCTTAGTTTTTCCACAAAATGATGTATTTGCATTTTTGATCGTTGCAGTAACTCCGGTTGTTGTAAAAATATTCACCTAGAATTTGTAGATTGGCCACACTTCGTTAAAATATGATGGCGTATGTCGTGTTTGCGTAATTGGCAAATGAAATCAGCCGGTGCCATTAGTCGTGTTTTTTTTTATTTGGATGCATCCTAGCTCCGGAATCGATTAGAAGTTCACGATTTGTGTTAATGGAGTGTTAATATGTTCGCCAACAAGGTTAGATAAAATTGTAAGTTGGTTAGGTTAAGGATGTGGACGTTTTTTTTAGTACGACAGCAAAGTGCAATCGAGTAAAAAGGTCCATGTGCGCTGCTTTCAGTTGCGATAAAAAATGATTTTGTTAGGCATGGTAAAGTTGTTGAGGTTGCCATTGTTTGCAGGTTAACTGAATTTAGTGGTGATTAATTTGTAAAATGTTGCCAAATAAAATATCGCTTTTGTTTACGAAGCCAACTAGTAAAAGTGTGTCAATGTTGTATGTAGGGAAGCTCGTCTGTCAAAAAGTTACATTGTATACTGTCATGAAAGTAGATGTAACGGTTGTTTTTCGGTGGCGAAATGCCTATGACGATAACCCATATTGTTTGACATCAATAATTGGTTCGGTGGTAGTAGTAGCGATGTATTGCAAATAACCCAGTTTTTCTGTATCATCTTCGGCTACATCCGCGGAGAGGGATTCCAATAAATACGCATACTTTGCTTTTTTGGGAAATTATCCTTCTTGTTGTAAGAATGACGTCTATTAGGGCTATCCATATTTAAATATTCCTCGAGTGAAATTCAGGAAGTTTATGTATACTGATGATTCATGTTTTACAGTTTCCACAGGTGGGATATTCTTGTCCGAAATGGATGGGTCCGGGGTGAGAGATAGCAAGTCTTTTGTTTCCATTTGATTGACTTAACGAATTTCAAAGGAGGAGGTTAAGAAGGAAAAAAAAATATTATTTGCGAGTTATACCTAACTAGAAGTAGCGGGGGTTGGTGAATATGTATAGAATATATATAGTTTCCCCTGATAAATCTGTTACTTGTCCTGAATATGTTCCTTGATGGCGTGATAATTCCACTTGCGGCATAGTTGTGTGGGTAGGGATTTTACAGTTTTATATGCGATCCCTTGAATGTAGAAAATAATACCAAAAGGTAGTGCTTGAGGGGGTTAGTTGGTGGAAGTTTCACCACTTTAATAACTTTGGAAGTTACTATATTTTATTCAAACGCCGAAATTATAAAACTGTGGAACAAAAATTACAGGACTCATTATACATGTGCGTATATTGGGTTTACTGGGAAGATCTAAATTAATCGATGCGCTTCCGTGAATGACGTCACTACAAATGTTTCTAAAAGCGCGCGTTATATTTATTTAAGTAAATGGTGATGTTTTACTGTATCGAGAATATTTATTTGTTACAGCTTTATACATTGTAAAAAAAACGGGCGTAGTTGAGTAAAAAATTGAGACACAAATGACAAAGCAATATTGGGAAAAAGTTTAAGGTAATTAGTAGTACCAAAACGATAAATAAGTATAAAAAATATAGTATAAATAATCCGCTAGATGGCGGTATAGACTACCAAAAAAACAAGGTTACGGCTGTTGCAGGTCGATAAAAAGTATATATATACCATCTAGGATGCTAGGGCAATTATCTGACCAAATTTGGTGGCAATCGGTCGAGAACTTAAGGAGTTATTAGAGGACCGGAGTTACATTATTATATATATAGATAAACGATGATTGAAGTAAATGAAGGAAATTTCAATTTGCCTCGTAAAAGATAAAATTTATCAAACTAATATTTTTAAATTATATTTAAAAAGTAAGTGGTAGTTCATTATCAATTAAAATTACATAAATATATATTCATAAATATTTACACTTGAATTAAAATTTATATCATAAAAAATTAAGTGGCATATTCCTATGTGAATAACCGTGACGAATAGTTGAAATATTATTGATTTGAAATCAATTTTCAACTTTTTCAGATTAACTTTAAAAATTAAATGGCCAGAAAGGATTTGAAAATTGTTTAATTTTTAAATTTTATATTAGAAAGGTTTGCCAATTTTATATGAGCTGTAAAATAAATTAAAAATCTATTTTTTAATTTAAAAAAAACACGCTGCTATTAAATATGTAAGATTTGTAAAAATAATGGAATTTAGAAAACTTTTGCACTATAATTTTTTAAATAAATATATTTCCTCCGTCTATACTCAATGCAAATTTATATTTAAAGCCGAGCCAGGGTTTAAATTAATCTAGGATCGGGCCAAATTATGACATTTTGATCAAAATTATATTTTAAATTTCATTTGTTTTTGTTGAGGTTATGGGTGTAGTATGATTTAAGTTTAGAGAGGCTAGTTATTTTGAAACAATTTAGTATATCTGAAAAATTTTTTATACAGCTTTGTTAAAATAAAACGGCTACAGAATAATAAATTATAGCGCTTTTGGTAAAAAAATCTAAGAAGTTGATCATCGTGTAATTACTAAATCAATTTTATTTTACATTTATACAATAGTTTTAAATCTAATATCAAATTAAATACATTGGAAATTTATAAAAATATTTTAAACAAAATAATAATATTCAATCGCCTCTGATACTTCCTTTCTGTCCTCGTCTGCCAGTATTAAATCTATTAACAAATTAAAAAATCAATGTAAATGAAACATTATAAAGTAATATTTTAAATTAAAAGCTCACCATAGCGAGCAAATTTTTATTATAAATATAATTTTTTGCCATTATCCTCCCAATCTGGGTAGGACCTTCGTGATATTGATATCGAGACATGGGAAAAATTGATCTGTTTGTAAAAAGGGAAAAACTTTAAATTAAAGTAATTTATATAGAAAATTAAATTATCAATATAAATTTAAAATAAAGAAGAAAAAAATATTAAACTTAATATACCTTGACTGCGATAGGTTGCATGTTTAAAACGTTTAATGTAACAGTTCAAGCACTTAGAAACGCTCAAACATACATGGAATATGATGACCAAAATAATAAATATAGCCGCTTTAGCTCCTCCGATTAGATTTGACATTAGTTTGAGTATAAAATTGTTGAAATGTTTTAAATAGAAACTAATATTCTATTATTTTTAGAATTTTAAATATGAAAGTAAAGTTAAAAATAATTAACCGTAAAAATAAGTTCTATAATGGAATAAAATTTGATTTTACTTCGAAAATTTTATAAGAAAAGATAAAAAAATATATGATTTATGCTTTAAACGTCTCACATTAGAGTTTATTTAAAAAAAATAAATTAAAGCAAAATTGTAACTGCGTAAGGTCTAGTTTTTATTTTTTGGTTAATAACTTAAATTATTATTATTAAGTAAAAACGATGCTTTTATAGTTTTTGTCTAAATGCTCAAATTTTGATATTTTCAAGACGTCTTGATATTTATACAGTGATTAGCTTAAGTGTGCAATTATATAAACATACTAGCTGACCCGGCAAACGTTGTTTTGCTCTATACATTATTTCTAGAAAATACTATAAGTGTATGGGTATGTTGTTATGAATGAAATAAGAATGGAGCGTGGTGACAATGTTGGCCTATAAAATGACAATACATAATCATTTATTTGTTCATTCTTTATACTTTATTAAATCATTTTTGATACCTATATATACATCAAATTATAACGATTTAAAAATAACTCATCATCAATCTCTAAGTGCGATGGAGTGTACAATATTTTTGGGTAGTTTATCTTTAGCCAACACAATCAAACGGGATGGTTTACCCACGCGAGAACATGCCACGTATAGCTGTCCGTGGGAAAAGCATGATGTGCCCAAATCTAAGCCACAAATAGAAATCCTTTGACCTTGAGCCTTATTGAGTCATTGCGAACGCCAATCTAATTGGAAATTAAATACGTTAAATTCAATCGGCACATCTGTGGGAATTATAGGGATTCGTGGCAGCAATATATTTTTACCTCGCTTGCCATTCAAAATGGTGACTTCGATAACATTTTTCATAAATTTTTTAATGACTAATCGTGTGCCATTACACAGCCGTGGTGGGTTTAAATTACGAAGCAAAACTACCGGAGATCCAACCTTCAATTCTAAAAGGTGCGGTGGCATGCCTTACAAATCCATTGAATTCAAAAACTCAATTGGATAATTTACAGCTTCGTTTCGCAAACTGTATCGACAGATTTGTATGACACCAAGTCATTTGGCAACAACTGTTGTATCTTGGAATTTAAACCATTGACGTCCACATTTTTTGCTGACAATATTGCTCTTTCGGACATCCAGGCAATATTTTTGTAATGTGTATATAGATCTGGAAATATGTGGTCGATGAGAGTATTTTGCGAGTCGACGATTGTGCAAAAATTTGACGGTAATTTTATGCATCCAGTATTTTCATACAAATCAGCTTTTCCATCACCAATATCCAACAGTTGTTTGATAATGCTTCAGCGGATGGATTTAAGCATATGAAGGCGCATGTTTAATTTCCGATCTAATTTTTCAACATTACGCCACAGTGACGAATTTTAAGCAAACGTTGATCTCATCAGCGTACGTTGAACGTGGAATGACGGGAAGTTGTCTGAAATCACTTGAAAGGAGTAACAGAGTGCCGCCAAATAGCTTGTCGTTATTTTTTTATATCCTTCAATGTCCTGTCCAATGCCTCAAGGGAATGTTTGTGTGGTATGATACATTCATCCTAGATGATAACTTAACACCGTCATTGTATTGTGGCCATGAACGATTCTTTTTTTATGTTGCACACTGCCACTGGGTGGATATTCAGTGGCAGCTTAAATGCAGGTAATTCATTGTGCTCATTCAACAGAGCGTCAAGCTCGCTGACGATGTGCCTGGCAAAAAGTGAATCGAGGTTGTTGTAGCCGCAATGTGCATCAACGCGATTAGCGAGTGCGCGTTCGAAGTCGTCACCACCCATAAAGTAAATTTTTAAAAATTTATAAGATTCGTTTGGCATCGGCAGCAATGAATACACTTTGTCAAAAACCTGGCCTTTTATTTTTAACGCTGAATTTAATTGTAGACCGTTTGAAGCATTATTTTGAACTATTTCTGTTGCTCCGATCGATGTCATTTAGAAGCTTGAATTGAATGTCCGAATTGCCTCCAGGAGGCTAGAATCAGGATCCGTACCGATAAGGAATCGTGCAATGGTTCAGGTGGTGTTTCAATCTCCGTTAGTCGAACTTTTCCTGATGCGCAACACATCCCGGCTGACTCATTTTTATATTAAGTGCAAGACAATGCGTACATACCTTATTCATAGTGCCAATCCACTTAAGGGGGCGTAATATTCAACATCAGGCTCATACTGGAATGCTTGAAGGAATGAAGCCGATATGCTCGATGTACTTGTTGGCGTTGTTGGTCATTTGCTCTACCTGTGATTTCAAATCGGCGTAGTCCACTTGAGAGAAGGATCCTTAGAATTGTAAGGGATTTTATGTGCGATTGGTCTCAGAGGAAAGAGGAGTTAGAATATGTATAAAAATAGTTGCGGCAATATAAATAAAATACATAAAATATAAAAAACGAAATAAACCAAATAATAAAAATGAGTTATTTTAATATAAAATCGAGAGGATCTTCCAAAAGTTGCCGAAAATCCGCCAACGATGTAAAATCTTTGTGGCATAATCGTACATAATAAAAAGGGTGTGGATGTTCAGAGAGGTGGAAAACGTCTTTCTAACTACTAAAAATAAGTTAAAACCGTAAACACGAAGCGACCAAAGGGATAAAAAATTTTAGAGTTAGAAAGGTTTTGTATTCGTTGATTTTCAGCCCCTCAGCAAAAAATAAAAAATTGCATTTTTTGGATGATATTCAGTCTTTTTATCTTACATTATTATTAGGCAAAAGATCTTTCTTTTAGAACATCTTTTGAGAAATTTTCCTCTTTAAATATATTATTTACTGGGTATATATATAAATTATATTTTAATTTCATGATTATTCATGTGCTTATATATATATATAGTAATTTTTTTATTTATATCAAAAATGATCCTACATTTGATTGTTTGCATGATTTAAAAGAAAATTTTATGGCTGAAAAGTATAAAGTAAAAAAATTAATATATATAATAAGTTAAGACCTGCAAATGCGGTTGAAGTTGAAGGAGAGACTTATGGTACATTCATAGGCGTAGCCGCCATTGGAATTTGAGGGGGGCAATATTGATTTAGGGAGGGATAAAATGATATTTTATGAACTATTCAATTTCTAATTAGATTGGCATTCGCAGTGACAATTAATAAGGCTAAGGTCAATAAATTTTTATATATATATATATATGTATTACCGGTGATAAATAATAATAAGGAAAAATGATTTGATGTAATATTGAAATAAGGGTTTACAACAATTCCGATGTGCATTTATATTTCAATATTACACTAAAACAATTATTAATTACCCCACAATTATGTGGGCTATAGAGTTTTATTCTTAACCATTATACAAGTAAACTTAATCAAAATTGCAATATCCATAATTTTAAAATTGGCAATGACAATGCAACAGGCGCGTAGCCAGGATTTTTGGGGAAGAAAAATTTAAAAAAAATTTCGACACTTTTATTTAGATTCGCGTACTATTTATATTGCGAAACTTCAAGGGGCTACATAACCAGCCTTGGAAAAATCTCTTCTCTTCATTAATCAGAGCATTTACTATCGCTTTTATACCTTAAAAAAGGACATGGACCTTATACAATTTATTCAACTGGCAAAAAATACTATTATTTAGGTGAAATTAAATAATGGCGGAAACCAAAGCAAAATTATATGAGTTTGATCTGAAAAAATTCTCAAGTGGCTAATAAGCAAAATTATACAGTCACTCAATCTGTTTACTTGACATAACAAGCTAATCCATTTAATCGATTTGTGGCCATAGTATTTCTTAAATACGGTTTCAACCTTTTAAGCGTCGAAAAACTTCCCTCATTAGTGCATGTAGTTATGGGAGACAAGCCAGTATGTATAAATGTGTGGTAACTTTGTTAATGAATTTAAATAGTCTTAAATGTAGAGAGTGCGTTCAGGGCATTTTTGGGACGAGTTGCCTCTGGCGTTTGGGACAACGCGATCCACAAATCAAATTATGCTTTTAAATTATCGTATGTTCCAATTAAATCACTCGAATAAAATTCTGCCAAAGTATTTATTTTATTTTGTGTCTCAGGTAAAATGATTAGATTTTGTGGAAAGAGGATTTGGAAATTAGCTAAAACTTGTTTTTTATCTAAAAACCGTCCATTTAGCTGAACTGTAAAAGAGTCAAGCGACGGTATATATATTGTTATTTATAATATTCCTCGATAGATTAAGTTGGAACATTAATGCTGTAAGTTTGCTTATTAGCAACTCGAGGTTTTTTCAGATTGGTATTTTAAGAGGGCCAAAAATCTTGTATTTTCATAATTTACAATCAAGGTGGAAAATTTAATGGTGGAGTGCAAGCTTTTGGTCGAAAATTAAATTCTAAAAATTGAATGTATATATTATGTTTCCAGACTTTTATAAGTGTCTCAAAATCTTTTATGCAACTAAACTATAATATTTTAACTCATTTAATCTAATTATTAATCAGAAAAATTTTCAAATTTTGGTCAAGGGTGTATAAAATTCTCGCTTTCTCCCCCCTTGGCTACGTGTCTGCAATGGAAAGATACTACAAAATGTTTTATATATTAGATAATGTCTACTTTTACAAATTCAGGTAAATTAAAACGTATCCGTTAAACCTTTAATCTTATGGAATGATCTTTAATAAATATATACAATTTTAATTTATTGCCGATTAAATTTTTTAAGCATACGACACGCATTTTTTATACACTTTTATTAAATAACTGTATATTCAAATTTTCAAAGCAGAGGATAAATACGCATTTAGTCATGAGGTTGCGTTTGATTGAAATTTTATTAAACGTCAAAACGTATAAACCAAAATAACTTGACCATCTTATTACTTAGAGCTTTGGAATTAAGTTTAAAACCTTTTCTCAGACCTACCAAATATTCGCAGAAATTTTCATAAGAATCGGTCCAGCCGTTTCGGAGGATTTTAACTACGCACACCGTGACACGAGAATTCATATTAGATTTAAGAGAGAATAAGATGAAGCGAGTATTTTTCAATTGCTTAGGTGTGTCTAAATAAAGTCTTGGTTTTTATAGAAAAATAAACGATGGTTGAAGGAAATGAGGGAAATTTAAATTTGCCTCGTAAAAGATAAATACAACAAACTAGTATTTTTAAATTTTTTTTAAAAAGTAAGTGGTAGTTCATTATCATTTAAAACTACATAAATATAAATTCATAAATATTTGCACTTGAATTAAAATTTATATCATAAAAAATTAAGTGGCATATTCCTATGTGAATAGCCGTGACGAATAGTAGAAATATTATTGTTTTGGAAACAATTTTTCATTTTTATATTAACTTTAGTTAAATGGCCAGAAAGGATTTGAACATTGTTTAACTTTTAAATTTTATATTTGAAAAGTTTGCCAATTTTATATGAAATTTAAAATAAATTAAAAATCTATTTTTTAATTTTATTTTTAGTTCAAAGGGCAAAAAACACGCTGCTATTAAATTATGTAAGATTTGAAAATTGGAATTTAGAAAATTTTGCACTATAATTATTTAAATAAATATATTTCCTCCGTCTATACTCAATGCAAATTTCTATTTAAAGCCGAGCCAGGATTTAAATAAATCTAGGATCGGGCAAAATTATGACATTTTTGATCAAAATTATAATTTAAATTTCATTTGTTTTTGTTCAGGTTATGGGTGTAGTATGTATTTCGCTTCTGTTCAAAATAACGACAGTATCATAATACTGACAACCATTATATGTATATAATAAAATATATAGTATTATATATAAGCAATTTCTACATACTTATTATAATATATTAAACACTAAATTATATAATTAACAAAGAAAAGTTATTATAAAATTACTTAATCTTATTAAGTGTTATATACTTGTGCATTCCATGAGGAGTATAGCTTGAAATATATTCAATACTAAATTATATAATTAAGTATTACAAGTTAGTCTGGTAAAGGGTGCTATATAATTAAGTGTATATAATAAACTATATGTAATAATATAAAAGCAATTTATACATAATTAATATATTAAATACTAATTTTTTATGGTTGTCGTTATTATGATACTGTCGTTATTTTGAACATGATTCATGTATTTAAGTTTAAAGAGGGCTAGTTATTTAAAAAATAATTTAGTATATCTGAAAAAACTTTTTATACAGCTTTGTTAGAATAAAACGGCTACAGAATAATAATTATAGCGCTTGGTAAAAAAATAAAAAATGTTGATCATCGTGTAATTACCAAATCAATTTTATTTTACATTTATACAATAGTTTTAAATCTAAGATCAAGTTAAATACATTGTAAATTTATAAAAATATTGTAAACAAAATAATAATATTCAATCGCCTCTGATACATCCTTTCTGTCCTCGTCTGCCAGTGTTAAATCTATTAACAAATTAAAGAATCAATGTAATTGTTAATTAAACATTATAAAGTAATATTTTAAATAAAAGCTCACCATAGCGAGCAAATTTTTATTATAAATATAATTTTTTACCATTATCCTCCCAATCTGGGTAGGACCTTCGTGATATTGATATCGAGACATGGGAAAAATTGATCTGTTTGTAAAAAGGGAATAACTTAAAAATAAAGTAATTTATATTGAAAATTAAATTATCAATAAAAATTTTAAATATTAGCTAAAAATATTAAACTTTATATACCTCTAGTTGCAGGGGTTATATGTTTAAAACGATGAATGTAACTGTTCAAGCGCATAGAAACGCTCAACCAAATATGAAAAATAATGACCAAAAGGATAAATATAGCCGCTTCAGCTCCTCCGATTAGATTTGACATTAGCTTGAGTATAATTAAATTAAATTGATGAAATGTTTTAAATAGAAACTAATTCTATTATTTTTAGAATTTTAATTATGAAAGTAAAGTTTAAAATACATAACCGTAAAAATAAATTCTATAACGGAAATTTGATTTCACTTCGAAAATTCTATAAGAAAAGATAAAAAAAAATTATGATTTATTCTTTAAGCGCTTTACATTAGAGTTTCTTTAAAATAAATTAATTAAACGACAAAATTGTAACTGCATAAGGTTTAATTTCATTTTTTGGTTGATAACTTAAATTATTATTATTAGGTAAAAACGATGCTTTTATAGTTTTTGTATAACTAAATATAATAGAAATACCTATGCCCAAATTTTAATATTCTCAAGACGTCTAGATATTTATACAGTGTTAAATTATATAAACATATTTAACAGAGAATAAGATGAAGCGAGTGTCTTAGATTTGTCGGAATATATTCTTGGTTTTTATAGAAAACTAAACGACGATGGTTGAAGTAATTTGGAGGAAAATTTATTTGTTATAATTGCTAGAACGAGAAATTTGTTTAAATTTTTTTTAATGTTTATATATATAATCTTACACAAACCTGCACTGAAACTTATCTAGATATTAAGTTACTCTCTAATGTTGTTAGACCCCATAAATGAAGGGCATAGACGGGCAGCTGCCCCCTCCCCCAAATCTAAAATCTAGTGTAAAAAATATTTTTTGCCCCACCCTCTACTCTATGCTATGATCAGGGGTTTGTGTATATATAACGCGTTGAGATATTTATTAAATGTATAAAGATAATATTTAATTTGTTTTCCTTGTTAATTTAATAAACATCAAAGAATAATAAGTTCGAACACAAATAAAAATCTAATTAATTTTGTAACTGGCTTTTAGCTGGCCTCAGGTATATCTCGGCCGGGCCCGAGCCAGCTAGGTTATATTACGGCCCGTCCAGCCCCTGGTCGTTGTTTTATTTAAATGCAGAAGCCCGTTTTGGGCTTTTATTACCCGTCCTATCCTAAACTTATTTGTAACATTTTTTTATATACAATTCTTTTTCAATTCAGTCTAGGTTAATAACAAAAAACAAAAAAAATTGTCCTCGCGGAGGCTTGAACTCAAATTAGTGGAGGCAAAAGCCAGGCAAGGGGGGGGGGAAGTGGGAAATTTTAAAATGTAGGTTTTATATGAGGCAAATGCAACTAGTGTTTAAATAGGTTTAAAAAAATTACCCTCCCGAGATTCAAACTCATATAAATGGGGTATGGGTCCTTGTTAGGGGGGTGCGGTGAAGCGTGGGAAAGATTTGTTGCCACCGGGTATCGTACTCATGATGTCTTAATCGAAATCCCGAGCGGTCGCAGTGGTAAACATGACGAAATATGACGTCATTTTGACGTTGGCATATCGGGGCACAATAAACGAGGCTCTTTTTTGCGATAGGGTAAAATAAGGGGGGGGGGGGCAATTACAGAGGGAAAAATGAAAGCCAACAAGCAGTCATTATTATTTATTTTATGCCCAAAAAATTTATTTTTTGTATATATGAAGCTAAGATACCATAAATGCCAAACCGTGCAGGCTCAAAAAAATTAGATTCTAGCTTTTGGCTGGGGTCAGATAAAGTAGAAGTAAGCTACAGGCATCATTAATTTGCAGGGAATAATGTTTCGCTATCATCCGTTATATGGCAACAAACTAGACGAATTGGCAAAAGAAATTTACATAGCAGAAAATATAAATAGAAATTACCCAGAATTTTGACCTTTGGCCAGGGTCAGATAAAGTAGAAGTAAGCAACGGTCATCCTTAATTTGAAGGGAATTATTTAGCCAGTTTCATATCAGATATATAGCAACAACCAGACAAGTTGCCTACAATTCATAAACAATAAAAATAATTAGTCGGGCACAAAAAATGGAATTTGTAGGGCGACATCGAAAAATTAAAGGCACCTAGTGGTCTTTAGCTAGTGTATTTGCGAAAGCAAAATAAAAGTCTTTTGCAGAAGTATAAGTCCACAGCTATAAAGCCGTATAAGTATCCACGGCAATTATTTAAAAATTACAGGATGGACAGGACGGACAGAAGGACGGACGGACAACCAAAAGCGCCAATAAATTGCATAGAAATTAATAAACAGCAACACGCACTTGATTCGAAGTGTTAAAGAGATATGCAATTTGTCAATGTAAAAAGATTGGGGTACGTTAATTTATGATGTAATTTAAAAAATAAAAATGCTAGGATAAAAATAATTTTATTAATTATTTTTCTTCCCTTTATCTACATACTATATGTATAGAGCAAATTTTAACCCATTAGTTTGCAAGTTATTGACGTTTGAAAAACGCTATATCGCTGTTTTTGGCAACTTTGACAGCAAATATTTAAAACACTTCACGTGTAGAAAAAAATACAAAAAATTTATTTGTTTTCACCTTAATAACTCTACCAGAATTTGCAAACAATTTGTCAGTTAATTTTTTTCGTTGACCCGTGTAATTATATTATTAATTATGGCCTACAAAATGCTAAATGCTGCTGCGTGTTATCTCAATTTAATTCGTCTATCTATATCAATGTACATGGGCGTAGCTAGGATTTGAATCAGAGGGGGGAGCAATAATGATTAGCGGAAAAATAATAATTTTTTAAAATTTTAGTCATATTTATATTAGATTTTAAAGAATTTATGAATTTGGAAGACAGCCATCCATCCCTGCCCCCCCCCCTTGACTCCATCTGTATAATCCTTAATTCAGAACTACATTAATTTTTCAAATTGTTAATAGATTGAACACTGGATGACGAGGCCAAAGGTATGCGATGTTAATTTTATCATTTGTTCACAATATTTTTATAAATTTAATGTAAATTTGATATTAGATATAAAATTCTAGCATAAATAAAATAAATTGATTTAGTAATTACCAAAAGCGCTACAATTATATTATTCTGTAGAGGTTTTATTTTAACAAAGCTGTATGAAAAGTTTCTTTAAATATACTAAATTATTTCAAAATAACTAGCCGTAAACTTTAATCTTACTAGGCCCATAACATGAACAAAAATTCATCTCTAATTTTGCATTGTGTTAGGATGGAGAAAATAAATTTATTCAAATATTCTTGCGCAAAAGTTTTCTAATTTCATTTATTTTTACAAATTTACATAATTTTATAGGAGCTTGTGCCCTTTGAACTAAAAAGTAATTAATAAAATTAGTTTTAATTTATTTAACGGTTTATATAAAATTGGCTTTCAAATATAAAATTTAAGTAGTAAACAATTTTCGAATTCTTTCTGGCCATTTGATTTTCAAAGTTCAATATTAAAATGTTGAAAATTGATTTAAAATCAATAACATTTTTACTCTTTCTCTTGGCTATTCACATAGGAATATGCGACTAAATTTTTTATGATATAAATTCTAATTCTAGTGCAAATATTAATGCTCAAAGTAAAGTTTTTTATTATAGAATTTTGTTAATTTTAACTGTTTAAAATGCTTTTACCGAATTTATTGGTAAAATACATATAAAGATGAATGAAATAAATATAAAAAAGTTTTCGATAATGCTATTGAATTATATTTACAAATAGTAATGCAGATTTATCTGTATTATAAAAAAAGATTCGCGATTCATGGGATAGCAAAGAAATTTATTTCCCTATTTTTAAAAAAAATTAAAGGCTTGGGGGCCAAAGGTTGTTAGAGCTGGCGCAATGGGACAGAAAATTATAGTAGTGTTCTCAACTAAAATGATTTTTATTTATTAATAAAACTTTTAGAGTTTTAATTACTTTATTAATTATTTCAAATTATTTATAATCATTTGCAAGCAGGACGAATTTATGTCAACGTCTCCAAGGTCATACCAAGAATAAGATAACGAGTATACTATTGTTTTTATAATGCAATTCGCTCATAAAATCTCAATTTTATAATTTAATAATTGTTTTTTTTGGCAAGACTAAGAAAAACTTTAATTTATTTTTCACTCTAATAATTATACCATTTGTAAAATTTATTAATCGATTTGATAATGGAAGGAGAAGCCACTATACTACAAAACCTAACTTTTATCCTTTAGTTCTTAGATATTTCATGTTAAGTTACAATTGTATTTTCTTTGTTGTTATCAAAATTCATAAATTAAATGCTAAAATTGTAATAAATACGTGTACTTTAAATAAATTAAATTTTATATTTAAAATTATGTTGACATTTTAGGATAGGGAATCTTTAAATTAAATAATAATCCAGCATATTATTTTTTAATAAAATAAATGTGATACAATGCATTTCGTTTATCAATACTATATGGTTTATAATTCAAAAATACATACCCTCCCTCATGGGCGTAGCCAGCATTCGAATTCGAAGAGGGCAATATTGATTTAGGGAGGGGAAAAAGTATAACTTTTGGAAATTCTAGCCAGAATATTATAAATTTTAACAAATTTTTTGGATTTAGAGGGGGCAGCCGCCCCTCCCTGCCCCCTTGGCTACGTCTATGCCAATTTAATATCTATAGGAATGTCATTTTGGAGTACTTTTATTATAGCTAAAGCCTTGCAAAATTAAATTTCTTCGGCCCGAGACCGGCTCGAGCCAGACGTCCTCCACTTATATAGCCCGAGCCTGACCCGAACCTGAAAGACCTATTTTATTATTGGCCCAATACGAGCACGACCCGATTTTTTAAAAAGAAACTCATGAAACTTGAAAATAATTTCACCAAATAAATATAAAACATGATTGTTGTTATTTGTAATTTACTAGAATAAGTTTGGAATAAAAAATTTATTTTTAATCGCCACAATTTCCTCAACTAATAATTTAAAACTAAAAGTTGAAACTTTTTAAAATATTTTTTTAACGGTTCAAATTAAAAAACGTTTTTAAATTATTACCTATTTTATTTTTAAAGTTCTAACAGCTACTATGAATATATTTGAATGAATTGATTTGCAATTCAGGTCAAAATATTCTAATAAACAGAGGAAAAAGGCTGACGTGGAAGCTATATTATGTATGCTGTGCGAAAATAATTATTTACCATAGGAGTCGAAGTTATTTAAATCATAATTTATAAAAGAATAATTTGCTTTGGTTTATTTCGAGCCGGGTTCGGGCCTCGGGTCGGGTTGCCCCATCAGGCCGCACCCGAGCCCCGGTTGGTTTATTAAATTCTGCCTCAACCCGACCCGATACCCTGTCTGCCGGGGGTTCCGGGCTCTATGAATAGGTGAGTGCTGGTGATGATTAAAATTAATAAAATCGGGAAGATAATTAAAAAAATTCGCATCTAATTGAAGGACGATTAGGATATCGCAGAAACATGTCAAGATAAAGTTAAATGAAACATTACCACATTACCAATATATGTTAATAATTAATAGATATATTAAATAATTCAAAAAGTTATAACTTTTTTCCTTAATATAGGTCTTTAAAATTTGTTTAAAGGAAAAATAAAAAAATTTGATAAGGTGTTTTTTAAAATATGATATTACTCATTGTAAATTTTATAAAGATAATATTATTAATTCACTGCCATCTAGTGGCGTTTTTAAATATTAAAATTTAATGATTCAATAGGAGGTACTTGTAAATATTGGTCTCTATATTTAAAGGCTTAAAATAGATTTATTTTTAATTACTAAGAAAAAATTACTGAACAATATTGGAATAAAAACTGAGCAAAAATGAATTAAATATTGAACAAATAATTAAAATACTGAACATTTAATTGTTTGCTGAGCATTTGATTATTCACTGAGCATTTGATTATTATACTAATCAAAAATTGAATCAAATACTGGGCAAAATAATTTGTTCTCTTAATATATTATAAAACATTAAAAGGTCCTGTTAATTTTTAACTCATAAAAAAGAGATTGTTTTTGGTCTAAAAACGAAACAAAAGTATAGCTGGAGTAGAAGTTTTTAATAATTGGCATCAACAAGCATTTATGGACAGTTGATTTAATTATTAACAAATTTTTAGCCAATTTTTAACCTAGACTCATGAGCATTGGAATTAGAGGGGAGCAATAATGATTTAGGGAGGGGCAAAATAATCGTTTTAGCCATAATTTTAATAAAGTTCAACAAAATTTTGAATTTATAGGGGGGCAGCCGCTCCTCCCTGCCCCCCCCCTCTTGGCTACACCCATGCCTAGATTACATTATATCTGCAAACATTACTAATTTAAAAGCTAAACTCAATGCTTTAATACATTTCAGTTTTGTCAAAAAGTGTAAATTAAATAATACATAAAAGTTCTCGAACATTTTTAGAATATCAATTTATTAGTAGATTATTTTGTAGAACTCAAAAATTTATAATTCTAACACGTTGGGTTAAACGAGGTTAGAGCGGGGTGTGACTAGGTTGGAAGAAGGTATATTTAGCTGGAATGGGGCATGAATAATGAATATGAAATTTTTTTAGATAAAATTAGGCATAACAAAATAAATAGAAATGTTTGTGGAATTAATATGTTATTTCGTTTTCAAAATTATATAAAATTAATTTCGATTATTGTGTTTCGTTATAAATAACGATCTAAGAAGCCTCATTTAATGTCTTCGTCCCCATGTATTAAATCAAGACTTTTCTGCCATCTAGTGGTTATTTTATATTTGTTTTTTTCGCTCCATTTGAAATATACAATTATGTTGTGATGAATTGTTATCCTCCATTACATATATAAATATGATAATGATCCATGCACGGGCGTAGCCAGGGGGGGGGCAGTTTTCCAAATGCAAAAACCTTTAAAAATTAAAAGATATTTATGTCTTGCTCTCCCCCCCCTAATTGAACTTTTAAACGTTTCGCCCCCCCCCCCAATCCAAAACCTGATTACGCCCATGGATTCATATAATTATGAAACTCCTGCAGGCCAGAGTAACGTCTTACAGCGATTTTTATTAGTAAAAAATACCACATTTATATTAATTCATTGCAACAGTTATATTAATCAATCTACCGATTCAGGATAGGAGGGTATGGTATTTAATATAGAATAAGCTAATTCGCTCAATTTTTAGTTACATATTGTGACGCTAGCAGATGATCGCCCTTCATTTGTTGGCAATGGGCCAATTCTCTATTTCTTATTTCTTTGCTCATTTTATGTTCACTCTTTTATTGCGCTATTTTTATTGCGCTATTTTAATGTCTTTTAGGATCAAAAATGTCCCGCCGTTGTTCCGCCTCACTGGCCCTTCCTGTCAAATATCTGGCTGGATGCGTTTGTTAAGAGTGGAATAGCAGGAATATTTGAAGGAAGATTCTTTTCGCAGAGAAATATGTAAGTCCTCGTCTTCAGAAGATCCCATTGATATTGAAATACCATGTTCTTGTCTTAATGCTATTGATAATTCTAGACTATGTTCATTAATTGTGAGCTTTAAAAAATCAGAATCATTTGTTTTAGAATATATATAATCTATCTAGATTGCATGATACTTTGTCGTCTTACTATAAAATTTCTGCCTGCAGATGGTACACGTAGAGTGGCTGATAATTTGACATGTTCGGCAGTAATCGCACAGTGATCTGCATTCTTTGGGATGGGATCTAGAAGTAGACGAAAGGTTTTGACAATCTAAAATGGCGTGTCTTACATAACAAGTGATCAATTGGAGTTGGTAAAGGATTGTTATTCCCCCGAATGGTAGGCAACGGATCACTTGAAGGCGATTCACCATCTGGGTTCTTTACGCCATTTTTTAAATTCCATTTCTATTAATATAGCCCAAAGATCTGGCCAATCAAATTGGCGTCTTTATTACCGGTAAAGATAACGGAAGAAATAAGATCTCCTATTATAATTAGAATTGACCTGTAACTCAATATTTTAGAGTTATTGCGATAACACCGAAAAATTATTTTGGGCGTAGACATTTATAATTGAAACTGTGCTACACCCACTATTAGATTAAAAATCACAAATCTATCGCTAACCCAAGACGCTCGAAGTAGTGTTGTAAAAATGTCTGGATTTTGTTAAGTCGGCCTTTGGTTTTAGTCCACTAAACTTAAACAGACCAAAGATTTTTTGGTCTAATTTTCTTAGCCGATCACTAGGCTTCCTCGAGGTATGAAAACTCATCAAGTAGACCGTTAGTCATTGTTAAGTCAAAGGTCGACCAAACAAAACCCAGCCGTTTATACAACACTAGCTCGAAGCGATGTGGTAAGACGCCTGTCACAAGTGAAACCCCTGTAGCTGAATTATCGATAAACCCAGCGTGATAAAATAAATCTTGAAAGGGGGAGACGAGTTTGTTCTAGACATAGCACGTCTAGTTTAAATTTCCTAGCCAAAATAAGCATTATTTGCTAATACCCCTGTATCATTAACGATTGATATTCATGGGCGTAGCCAGGGGGGGGGAGACAGGGAGGGGCGGCTGCCCCCCCCCTCTAAATCCAAAAAATTGTTGAAATTCATTAAAATTATGGCTAAAATTTCAAAAAATGTTCATTTTGCCCCTCCCTAAACATCCTAAAATCATTATTGCCCCCCTCTAATTCCAAAGCTGGCTACGCCCATGTTGATATTTATCGAAGATATATTGACCTCCATTTTATTTAGACTAAGATAAGCAGAGAGCACGGGGAATATTATGAGTTGCTAAAAAAATTATAAGGGGTTCGGTTAAGAAATTTTACTGACATTCATTAATCAGCTTCTTGTTATTCTGTTAAGTAGGCTGTCAGTCTCATGGAAAGCAGAAACAGAAAGCATATCCGACAGGTACCAGTGTAACTTTTAGGTGACGCAACTTTAAAACCACATTTCTTAAAAACTACAGAAGATAAAAACATTTTTTAAATTAAATTTGAAAGAACGAAATGCGATAAATCAGCTGATATAATTTCATAACTCCTTCTTCCTTCATTCGTGAATTATTCTCATTCAAAAATCGCAAAATCTGCATTTTCTACCTCCCTTCTTAAATTCAATATTTATGGATACTCAACTGTAAGTTTTTGCAATTTAATTTGCATATTTATAATCTCTATAATTTTTCCAACATTTTGATAGTAATTTTGAATTTATTTGAGTACTTTAAAGCCTTTAAATTTTGCCTTAAAGTTGAACATAACCTAAAGGTTACACTGGGCAGAGCTAGTTTGCCGAGCATATCTTTTTAAGTGTTTTCATTTTAAAAGTATGGATCTTTTATATATATTTTTGTCTTTTTCTCGTAAACCTTAATGGTTTATAAGGGGTGGGGCTAGGAAAGTCAAGAATATCGCAAATTTTACACCTATAGGAAATAAAAATTAGTCTAGGTAAATTTTCATTTTCAAATTTTTGCTAATTTTTTAGTAGGAAATATGCAAAAAACAATATTTATATATATATTTACACATCCTATCACCACAAATAAGTATGAGAATAAGGAGGTCGAACTCAATTGATAAATTTCATGCGATTTTTGTTATTCATTCGGATTCTATCTGTCGTTTTAAAAAGTTAAAAGTGATTTATAATAGAATTTGAGACATAAGTCCCCTTTTTAAATATTATGTACTATTATAGTTTTATTATTTTGCGTTAGAACTTTGATAGACATTATAGAGGAATTGGACACACCGAATGAAAATATTGACGAAGTACTGATTTTTCCGCCTCAAGACGAAGGGGACACGGATATGGAAAGTGGGGATGAAATGGACTTTGATCTGCAACATTTGCCACGATCTATGCTTAATTCTTGTATTGAGGTGGTTAGGTCAAATGAGCTCGATAACTTTCAAGATATAGACGGTAAATGGACCGATAATGACGTCATATTTAGGCCACGGGGTTGTGGGGACTCTGATGAAAATCGTATATTCAACCCCATCGTTTTAGAGCATCCTGAAGACTATTTAGAACAGTTTATCTCAAATGATGTTATTACACTTGTTGTAAATATGAGTAATTTATATGCAAGACAACACAACCATGATCTAAATTTAACGATTAGCGAATTCAAAATCTACATTTCAATCCTTTTTTTAACTGGTTACTTGTCCCCAAAAAATATCAAAATGTTTTGGGAACTTCAGGCCGATTCATTTAACAAAATGGTATCCAATGGTATGCGCAGAAATCGGTTTCAAGAGATAACTAAATATCTCCATCTGTCAGATAACTCGAAATTGTTCCCATCAGACAAATTTTCCAAGATACGCGGTTTTCTAGATATTTTGAATGATAGGTTTAAAACCAATTTTAAATATTGCAATTCCTCCCACATTGCTATGGATGAATCTATGGTCCCTTATTATGGACACCACATTGCAAAGCAATTTATAAAAGGCAAGCCTTTTAGATTTGGCTTTAAAATGTGGTGTGCGGCCACTAAAACCGGCTACCTAATTAATATGCAGCCTTACCAAGGAGCCTCATATTTGATGACCAAGCAAAAGGATTTTGGATTAGGAGGAGCTGTAATATTAGACCTTGTAGAAAAACTCCCTCCCGATTTCGCCCCGTATAATATATATTTCGATAATTATTTTACCAGCTCCAAGTTATTGAAATGTCTTTCACATATGAATATTGGAGCTACTGGGACAGTACGAGTAAATCGTATCAAATGTCCCTTGATTGATATAAAGACCATGAAAAAAAAGGAAAGAGGGTTTATTTCAAAGAAGAATACACCTAACATCATGGCACTACGTTGGAACGATAATAACATAGTGACAATGCTTTCTAATTGTCATGGTGTCACGCCCATAACTAATATAGCAAGAATTGCAACAGTTCAAAAATCAAGGAAAAAGATATCAGTTCAATGCCCATTTATGGTGAAAATGTATAATAAATTCATGGGCGGCGTTGATCGCTTGGATCAGAACGTCGATGCGACTAGAATATCTTACAGGGGCAGGAAATGGTATTTTCCATTATTTGCGTTTGGATTAGATACAGCGTGTCAAAATGCTTGGCAACTGTATTGCATGAACAAAGGAAACATGACACTTTGTAACTTCAAACGGGAAATCGTCCAAAATTATTTTAAAAAATACGGCCAACTTCAGAAAAGAACGTTGAATCCTAGATTGACAAAAATTAGAAACGTCGTAGACAATCATCAACGACACCATTGTACTCAACGGCGCTGCGTTGTTTGTAAAAAAGCGACTAGAATATTATGTTCTTATTGCAATGTTGGACTTCACATGCATTGTTGGTTATCGTTTCATAATAACTAAATGTTTTGCGCATATTTCGTTATATAATAAAATTTACAATTATGCTTATATATCTCTCGTTAACACACCTTTATTTCCGGAAGTAAGTTATTTTTCCAGAAAAATTTTTTGTTTATCTAATAAGAACATATCGAGGTGCCCCGAAAAAAAATTTCATAAAAATTGGTTCAGCCGAACCCTTAGTGGTAGCTATCCGGTTAAATTTCCCTATATTTGTGTCTACCAGTGTAACTTTTAGGTGACACCCCTTTATTTCCAAAAGTAAGCTATTTTTCCGAAATTTTTTTTTTGTTTATCTAATAAGAGCATATCGAGATGCCCCAAAAAAAATTTCATTGAAATTGGTTCGGCCGAACCGTTAGTGGTACCTGTCGGGTTAAATAACTATGCCTCGTAAGATTTGTATATAGCTTTGGAAAGGTCGTGCCTTATTTAAAGATTTTGAATTAGGGTAGGGATATGGAAGCGCAATTTGATGACAGATTTTATACAAGAAAGTAGTATAAACGCTTCGCGTGATCTGGATCTAATATAAATAATAAATACATTGAGCGTTTTCTTTTATTCGAGCAAGTTATCTTATAATCTATGAGGACAAATGCTTAATACAGGCTAGCTAGAGCCAAGATTTAAGAGATGAAAAAATTATAAAGAAAGCTTAAGGTAACGTAAGGGTGTTGCACATGGGCGTAGCTAAGGGGAGGCAGGGAGGGGCGGCTGCCCCCTCTAAATCCAAAAAATCTATAAAATTTAATATAAATATGGCTTCAAATTTCAAAAAATATCATTTTGCCCTTTTAAAATCTTAATTGCCCCTTTCTAACTCAAATTCTGCCTACGCCTCATGGTGTTGCAAGAAACAAACTTATCCTTACAATTTGGGAAACATCACGAACATGCATATTAAAGTGCGATGAAGTTAAACGAAAGATATTTAAAAGGTAAATGAGAGTGGGGTAGCAAGTATAATGTCAGAACATTTAGCCAAACCGGTTAAATTTAATCATTGGATTTTGTTCTGCTTTTATTTTTTTGAAAGGATAATGTAGTTGTTATATAGATTCACTCTAACCATATTTAGCAAATAAATTTTGTGAACATATAGCTATAAATTGGTAATTCAGCTTCAACCAAGCCAGATATATTTTTTTACAACTATCTATAAAATAAAGAGATTTAAAAAATTCAATTATTTAGTTAACAGTTATAAGCTGTACAATAGATTATGGTTATAGCATTTAGCATATTAATAAATTTTAAGCTTAAGTATTTACAAGGATGTATTTCTGTTTGCATATTATTTGATTGTAAATAAATGACATTTGTCATCTTAAAAAGTTATAATCTGTCCATAACTTTTTTGAAAATATTCATTTTTTGTTTCACTATTTTTTTGTTAATCATAACTGGGATTAGGAGACTATAACAATTGCGTTCAGTGAGAGTTAATTACAGCTTGCTGCCGATTTCGATGGAAACCAAAAGCTATTTTGGTCCATAAAAACTTCTATCTACTCTACTATCTCAATGTTATTTTACAAAACATAAGTTCCTATATTTTTAATTAATGTAATATTGAATTACTGCCATCTAGGTTCAATTTAAAATTGAATGATACTTTTATTTTTATGGACTTTAATGATTAATGTATATACAACGTTTTCCCTATTATAATAACTCACTAGTGTGCCCAGGGGCTTACGCAGGATTTTATTTGGGGGGGGGGGGGGGGGGGGGGAGGGGGGTTTCAAATTTTTTCTTTAAATATCAAAAAATTTATAGGCAAATTTTTTATGCAATTTGATTAAAGAGCTATATACGTAATGTAGCATCCATGTGAGTATGTCCAGCCAAATTTAAATTTCAAATTCTATTGAGGCTGGTTTAAAAAAGATTAGAACATAAAAAGCTAATTTGGTATTAATGTAACTGTCGTATTTCTGAATACGTGAAAGAAGAATAGTTGAATTTAGTATAACTTTTATTTGTATATCATTTTCTACAGATTTATTATTGCTATAATTTAATATTTTAATATCTTTCCGTTTAAAAAATTGAAGGCTCCCTCTGGTTTTGTTCTTGGACATTCTCATGTGCTCCATCAACAATGTGTAACATTCAATAAACTCTTAAAGTGGGCTAGCTGTAAGGGTGAGATGGGGTGGAAATCGTCAGTAGGGGAAATATGGAGGGTTTGAGGGTGTGGACTTGGCAAAGTGGGTTTTGGGGAAGCTAATGGCAGGGGTTGAATTGATATGTGGTTTTTTCATTTAATGTATTAGGGTGTTCATGGCATACGGGATTTCTTGAGTTACCTAATTTATGGACTTTGAAAATAATCCTATCCTCCCCGCACTGTAAATGGGCAAGAGAAACAAGTTAGAATATCCCTGCACTGTGAACTAAATGCCTTTCAACATCATGAGATAAATTACTATTGAAAGGTCCATAGAATAATGTTTCCTTTTTCATTGAATTAACATCCTCCTTAGATTTCAGCATTCAATTCCTCCTTCACTCTTTTTGTTAAATAACCTTGGTTTATTGAGGCTTAAGTTCTTCTTTAGCTATCACCATTATTATAAATAATAAGATAATTTAGTGATAAAGATTTATTAAGGGCCAGGGAAGGGACATAAAGAATGACAAATTTTTAAGACAAAATAAAAAAAAAGGATTAAAACATATGTTTTTTACCAACTCGGCTTTGGCTTACAATATTTGTTTTATCACTATTCTTTATGTCCCATCCATCCCTGGCCCTAAATAAATCTTTATCATTAGATTATCTTATTATTTATACACATTATTATGTTGATGTGAAGTCTCACTTTGTAATTGTCCTTTATTTGTTCCAATAATAAAAAAAAACCAATTATCTCGATAATAAATACCCACTTTTAAAACTAACATGAAATTCCTCTATAAAATTCTTTTTCAGTTGTTTCCCTTTTCAACTTGGAAGCATTTTGTTGCCTGTGATTGTAGATTAACATTTAAGGCTCTAAATTTGTTATTAATAACACCTGCTTAGGCGTATTTAGAGTCCTGCTTATGAATTTATCTCGTAGCATAAAATAAATTTAATTGCTAATAAATGAGAAAAACCATAAAAATTTTGATAATGATTTGTTGAAAATTAAATTATTTACAACGATGGAATTATCATAATTTTCAAAATATTAATATTCTGTGCTTTGCATTTTAAAAAAATTATTTAAAATATTTGAGAAGCCAGATCATTTTAGTAGAAACCAAGATGCAAGAATACTCTGAACCCCAATTGGGGCTCAAAACAGATCCAAAATTGATTTTTTTTTAAATTCTTAGTTGACAATTATTAATTTATTAATAGCGTTATACCTGACGTTCTGTCACCTTGTGTAAACTCTTTTTATTCGCAACATTATTCCCAATAATATAAAGTTATAGGAATAGGTATTTCTGTTACTTGTCAGCACAAATAATATTTTTATAAGAAATTCATTTATTTCAAGGGCGTAGCCAGCATTAAAATTAAAGGGGGGCAATAATGATTTAGGGGGGGGGGGCAAAATGAACATTTTTTAAAATTGTAGCCATGATTTAATATATTTGAACAAATTTGGGCAGCCGCCCTTCCCTGCCCAGTATTACGCCGCTTTTGTACTTATAAAATTTTATATTGCATTACATAAGTTTTATAGATTTTTGCTCGCGAGGGTTTCAGCCCCCTCCCCGCGTACGCCACTGGTTGTTGTAATAAATGCTCATGGTTAATTAAGTAACACTCATTCCATAATATTTATTATAAAATGCGATATTATAAAATAAAATATATTTTTTCCGAAAGAAAGATACACATCGCCTGCCTACAAGAGACGAGATGGAACGGAACCAAAGCTCGGGATTTGGTAGAAGAATACAAATCATTCTACAGTGGATCACCAAATCGTAGAAATGGGGTCGGTATCGTTCTAGACGAATCGTTCAAAGACAAGGTAGTGGAAGCGTTGTTTAGACAGGCTAATATGGGTGAAGATTGTAGATTAAGGGGGCCTCTTAACCGTTATGTGCTATTTTTTAAACATTCATGGCCCACCTAATCACTTAAATTTACCCTTTTAAATCAAAACAAAAATTATTAATTCGGTAGTCGGAGTATGATAATTAAAAATAGTTTATACAATTTTGGGCATAATATAGCCATAACCAAATTTAGGTTTATTTATTAGGAATCTCAATAAGTGAAAACATGTTTTTAACCATAAGCTATGGTGGTTAGTTTATCTAAATACATATGTATTATTTGACTCTATATTTAAACATTTCTATTTATGAATTGCTAGCTATACAACAGACATGGAGGAAGTAAGAAAAAAGGGAAATGTGTCCTTACACGATTCACGCTGACAAAAATTTTAACTAATATGTTAACGTTGTATTCGACACGCTCAATAAACATTTTGCTAAAATATGATTTTTTGGTTCTTTGGGCCTCAAAACAGGTGGGTATTTAATTGTTTTTTTTTGAATCGACATGCTTTATTGAAAAAAAGTATTAAATATAAAGTGGATTAATAGAAAGATACAAGAACGAAAATATTTTTAAAAAAAATGATTAAAACACATTATCCGTTTCTTCATCTTTAAGCATGGGCATTGAATCCATCAAAGAATAAAAATTGGATTTAGCAATCGCAATGGCAATTGATTGTCTTAGTAAGAAACTATTCGATATTTTAGAAGGGGGCGAGCGTTTATTGAGTTTTTTAAAAAAATTTAATGCGCTCTTTCCGAACGTCCCTGAGCACGAGACGATAGGAATAAAAACGGAGGTTTTCGAAAAAGCTGAGTATTTTAAGGATTTGCGATGCTCTGCCGATCCTAGGGGGTCGTGAGTATCGTTGGAGGGGGCAAACAGGTCAATACAGGTGTAGTCCCATTTTAAGAAAAGGCCTTTGTCCCATATAATTGTTCAATTTAAAAAAATATTATGCGTTAAATCTTGGGTGTCTGTAATTATGCCAAAAGTATATGTATGTCCCTTTTTTTACACAGAAAAATACTTTTTATTGAGGTAAAACAAGTTTATAACTCACGTAAAATATAGAATTTTGTTCAAAAATATTTAATTTTTTTTTATTTAATTATAATAAAAAATTGCTTATGCGTCCGAGTGCATACGTAGAAAGCTAAAGAGCAACTTAACAACACTGGTACTAATATTCAGTTTTGTATACAGTTAGTAGCATATTAAGATAAAAATCAAATCTAAAATAGTAATATAAAAGTCTAGTAGGCAGATAATTTAGTTTAAATTTTGTTAAAATTAAATAAGTTGAATGCGAATACCTTGTTTCGTTAAAAACAACAATAAAAATCTTAACAGAAAGCTGTCCATTATACGTATTAACCATATTATTTACTGCCATCTAGTGACGATTTTAAATTAGAAACTATAGTTAGAATTATAGACTACATGGTTAGAATGGATAATTTAAATCTTTAAACTATATTAAATAACCCTATAAAAGGTGATTGAAAAAGAGGAATTATTGTGATATTGCATATTTCAGATCAATGATGAGGCTAATTTTAGAAAATAGCAAATAAGCTTAAGACCATATATAGTGTTTCGATCTCGTCTCGTCTCGGTCTCGAATACAAAATCTCGTCTCGTCTCGGGAGCGATTAGGAAAATCTCGATCTCGTCTCGTCTCGGTCTAGAAAAATCTCGGTCTCGTCTCGTCTCGACGAGAATTCTCGTCTCGTCTCGACTTTTAAAAAAAAATATATACGGAATAAAAATTTCTCCTATTTTATTAAAAATATAAATAAGTGTTCAAAAATCCAAATGGCAAATTTTATATTTTTGGAAAAACTTTAATACACAAACTTTTTAAAGATTTAGCGGGACACGACATCTCATTGACAATATAAAGATATGAATTAACTCATAAAGATAACATTTTCTATAAAAAGTGCAGACTAAAAAAACTATAAATAAATTTGAAATATAAAAGATTAAATTTTATTGTTCTAGCAAATTATAATATTTGCATCAAATTCACTGTGTCTGTCAACTATAAATGGACTTCGAAAATTATAAGTTCGCTTATAGTTGATATAGTTGCATAAGTGAGCAAAATGAGACCCTTTATTAACCTTTGCTAATGATTCAAAGTAGACCTTAACATATTTAAGGCAAACGTTTAAGTCCATTAATATAACCATCATCAGTTATAGCCCATAGTGTTTATTGCATGTTTATGCGAGTGACATTTAATGATGTTATTATTATTTATAGAATTGATAACTAGTTGCAGAAATTAAAACGTTGTAAAACAACAATAAAAGCAGCATTTTTATAGAATTAAGAACATAAGGTTTTAAACTTTAAATTAAAGAGTACGTATTTAAATGTATGACAAAAATCAACCATACTTAGGTAAATGATTGCCAAATTTTATTTTTTTTGCAAAAATATATAATATTTACTACACTTGTGAATTTTTTTAATATTAAATATATTCCATACATATTGATTTACACTTAATACCTTAAATGTAAATTAAAATACACAATAATTTACTAAAATCTAACGATCAATAAAAAGTCGAGATCTCGCCGAGAAAATCTCGTATCGTCTCGTCTCGACATCAAAATTCTCGTCTCGATCTCGACTCCATTTTTCAAATTCTCGTCTCGTCTCGTCTCGGTTTTTCGAGACGAGACGAGACGAGACCGAGATTTTTCTCGGTTTTTCCGCATCACTAACCATATAGCTCGCAAAAAATAACTTTGCTATTCAAAAAAATCTAGATTTAGATTCTTTATACGCTTATTTCAAATTGTCTATAAAGCTATTTATTTACACGATGACAAATAATAACATAGATGAAATTAACAGAAATTAAAGATCATTAGTATTTGTTATATTTAGTAGCTTATTAAAAAAATATAGAATAATTGAACAATTGATACATTGGAAAATATGATTTTGGCATCGATCTATAAATTAGCGTTTATGAAATCTATAAATGTATGTGCATGTTATGCAACCAAATCTGCAACGTTGACATTTTATTTGACACAGGGGGGCATGCTCTGGTGGCTAAAAATAATATAAAATATTTAAAATTGTAAATAGAAAAATTGAACTGTTTTTTAATAGTTCTCAATGGTCAAATGAATTTTAACATTGTATTAATAAAGCTTTTGAAAATTTTATTAATTTAAGCTAACAACTTAAACAATTCAAGCTTATTCATCAGATTTAAATTAGAGCGATAAACTACATACTTTTTAATCGGATAAGAAATGTATTTTATTTTTAGTTTGCAATAATATTATAAACCTGAGAAGATTTATCGCTTAACAATTTATTTCATCCAATTAGGCTGTATAATACTTAAATAGTATTAAATACTTGACACTTTTACATACAACTGAGTCTTAGCAATCAAAATCAAAATTGTTTTTGTACTTAAAAAGGCAAACAAGTGCCTTACTAAATATAGGCCACCTAGCTTCGTTCTCAGTTGACTGGAGTCTAGTATGCTCGAGAAGTAAAATGTGACCATTTGGATCTTTATTATCATCTTCTTGGGTGTAGAACTCAAGATAGCCGACAAAATAAGTTTTACCAACACAAAAATCCACATAAGTCGAGAATTATTAAACAAGATCTCCAAATTTATCGTGTAACCAAATCAAGGGCATAAATTTTTAAATAAAGTTTTTGTGATTTTTGATAGGGTGATAGAAATTTCAATCTTTAAAACATTAACAATACTATTAAATGATAGAAAGTTAAGTTATTATAAGCTCTAAATATAAAGATGCTGTGCACTCCCTATTTTAAATAACAAGAAAAATTATAAAAATTTGTTAAAAATCAGTAGATTAATAAATCTGTTTACTTTTATTATTTTATAAAATTAAAAACGATAGCAATAAGCTTAATTTACGTTTACTTATAAATGCTTATCTAATATTACTAATGCAGAAGGTGTCTATTGTATTTTAATTTTACATTATATGGATAAAATGATAGTATGGAAGTATTAACTATTATAAATTGAAATTTTTAAGAATTTAATTTGGAAAAATTTACCTTTATAGTAGAGAACAAAATCTTTATACATAAAAATTTAACTCCATTTTATTTGTTCGCTAATAACTCCTAAAGTTCTCGACCGATTGCCACCAAATTTGGCCAGATCATTCCCTTAGCATCCTAGATAATTTATACCATCGATCTGCGACAGCTGTAACCCTGTTTTTTGGTAGTGCTTACCGCCACCTAGCGGACGATAGATACAACGTTTTTATTCTTAGTTTTTCGTTATGGTGCTACTTATTGCCTTAAAAGCTATTCCACTATTGCTTTGTCATTTGTGTCACAATTTTTTATTCAACTACCCCCGTTTTCTTTACAATATAGGCCTATGGTAAATAACTATTCTCAATACCCCAAATGATCACCATTTTCTTAAATAAAAACAACGCGCGCTTTTTCAAACATTCCCATGTTTTGTTCTTTATTTTTTATTTTTGGGAAGTTCTGTTATTTATTACAAGTACAAAAACATATTTTAACGTTAAGATGATAAATGCAGACAATGGTCAAACTGACAAACTTAAAATGTAGTTATATGAGCTAATACAGTCAAAATATTTAAATATAAAACTATACCTTATGTATGCAAACCCCAAGGTGACCAGATTCAACCTTAAGTCTGGGGTTTAGGATTCGTTCTGATCTAAGGTTTTGGGCTAGAGTTTAAATCTAGCCCAAAATTTTAGTTTGGGATTTTGGGGAAACACTTAGGTGGATGCAAAACCCAGGCTAAACCTAAAAGATTTTAGGTTGAATTATTTTAAAACTTCGAGGTTTTAAAAAACCTTAAACCTGACCTTGGGCGAACCTAAGGTCCGCCCCACCTAAGGTTTTTCTCATCACTAATTTCACTAATATACATTATATTTTTTACATCATACACTCTACAATAGATAACCCAAAATTTTTCGTATATGTTCTATTAATTAATAATATATATTTAGAAAATTAAGGACTAAGCCAAAGCAACGCTTGGCGGGGCACAGCTAGTAGCCTATAATTATAATAAAAAAAAATTGATGTACACTTTGGTCAGTGATTTTTCTAATGGTCAGCAGGTCAAAAAGCGTCTAAATAATTGAGGGCAAAATATTAAAAAAACGAAGAAAAAAAATTAATAACACTTTGGCCAGTGGTCAGTAGCCAGTAGAGGGCCAAAAAGTCGATATGTTTAATCTTATTAACAAGAGCAATAACCTATTAGGTTAATAACAAAAAGAAAAAGAATATACAAAACAGCAAATATACAATAAATAGCATCAATAATGAAATTTGGAGTTGGGCGAGGTCAAAAAATTAAAGCCAACCAGCGGTCATAAGCTAGTGTATTTGCCAAAGAAAAATAGAAGTCATTTACAGAAACGTAAGTCCACAGCCCTTAAAAGCCCTTATAAGTTTCGACGGTATGCAAAAATTACAAGTTGGACAGGACAGAGCAGGGCAGAACACTCACTCCACTCACTCACTCACTCACTCACTCACTCACTCACTCACTCACTCACTCACTCACTCACTCACTCACTCACTCACTCACTCACTCACTCACTCATTCAGAATTTGTGGTAAAAAATGGTAATGTTGGATTGATAAAATGAGAGGGTGGAAATGGGTTTAGATATTTCGGTCGTCCAGCAACCATTGTGATAATTAAAAAAAAAATTTCCACCCTCTCATTTTTTCATTTCAACATTACCATTATTTAACACAAATTCTATATTATTCAAAGGATTGGTATTACATAACTATATTAGATGTGGGCGCTGACGGGTCGCACGAACGCTAAAAAGAAGAAAGATACACATCGCCTGCCTATAAGAGACGAGGTGGAACGGAACGAAAGCTCGGGACTTAGGAGAAGGATACAAACTATTTTACAGCTGGTCACCAAATCGTAGAAATAGAGTCGGTATGTTTTAAACTAATCGCTCAAGGACAAGGTGGTGGAAGTCAAGCGTTGTTCAGACATGCTAATATGGGTGAAGATTGTAGATCAAGGGGGTCTCTTAACCGTTATGTGCTATTTTTTAAACATTCATGGCCCGCCTAATTACTTAAATTTACCCTTTAAAATTAAAACAAAAAATTAATAGTTAGGTAGTCGGAGTCAAAAAGAGGGGAGGAATTCGGTGCTGAAATCTAAGGGGGGAAAGGGATAATAAGAACTTATGATGTTAATTCAATAAAAAAGGAAACGTTATTCTATGACCCAATTTCTGCGTAGACCTCTTCGTCCCCTCAAACCTTACCATTGATTCTCTTTTGGCCACTGAGGGGCGAAAATTTAATAAATACAAAGCCCTTTTGGACTCTAACATTTTTATCCCTTTGGTTGCCTCATGTTCGGGCACCTTTGGTAAACAAGCTTTAGGTTTTTTTAAGGAGCTAGGAAGACGTTCACCTCCCTCCAAACATTTTATACCCTTTCTCCTTAAACAAAGACTCGATATCCTTATAGCGAGATACAACTTTAAATCTCTGGCCGACTCGTGGCCTCTTTTAGCTGATGATTTCGATGTAGACTGATTTTTATTTTTTATTTTTATATATATTTATTTCATATCCTGTATTGTCAATATCTACGTATTTGATTCAATAAACTTTTAATATTTAAAAAAAAAATTAGGGTAATTTGTTGGATTTTTTTAGTTTATTATTCAAATTAAATCAAATGTTCTTCTATATATAGCGGTACAATACATTACAATAATAATACTACATTTGTCTCCCTTTTGTTGACAGACATTACATTTCCTCGATTAATCTAAGCGGTGCCCTGCGTTTTTAACGTTTTCTTCACCCTCCTCTTCCACATTAAATGGGGGTTGAACTCGTATATCGCCCGATAATCATAGTTGACGTAATTGTTGCCACCATAGCCTTGATAGTAGGAAGAGTTTTGATTCCAACCAGCATTGGCTTGGTTGTAATTCATTTAACTGGCTGCTGAGGTGCTTTGCTGGATGGTGTAGCCTTTTTTTTCATCACATTCTTTGCCTTTGATGACAATTTTAGAGTTATTACCGTTTTCCTGCACAATTTCTGGATTATCAAATGCAAGAAAGCAACATTTTCTTTTTTGATTCTTTACTTTATCAAAAGGCTGCTCAATTTTTTCAATATTGCCATATTTATCAAAAATAGCTCTTATCTCATCTTCTGTGGTGGTGCGTAAAAGCTCCCTACCAGGTCTACTTTTAGCTCTTTAGGATCAATTTGTTTACCATTAATAACATGAGGCCCAGATGCAATTAAATTTTCACAACGGTTTCAAATAAAACAAAGCCAAATCCTCGTGAATACCCTGTGTGAGGATCCGTCTTAATATTAGCATCAATTAAGTTACCAAATTTAGTGAGGTATGTTTTAAGATCATTTTCTGTAGTTTTCCAGCTAATCCCGCCAATGAACAATTTTCGTTCATCATCATCTTTTTTTGTTGTATTTATGGTTTCCCTTTTAGAGAACCCGTCATCTCCGCCATTTTGGTCTAACTTAGAATTTTGATCATTTTAAAATCCCATTTGTTGATTTTGATAAGAATTGAATTCATTTTTTCTGTGATGTGTATTTTCTTGCTCATTTAAGGTATTTTTGCAATCTCCACAAATTCTACTACAACCATTGTTTTTTCTCACATTTACATTTGGTGTAGCCCATTCAATTCCAGTTTTAGTAGTGGTTAGTGTTTTTACACAATGTTTATTATTTGTCTCTATATTTAAACATTTTTTATTTATTAATTGTTAAACAATAGAGATGGAGGAAGTAAGAACTTTAAATCATTTTTTAAATTCGTTTTACCCTAATATTCAGTGTCTACCTTTTTTAGACGTTTAATCACTAAAAATTAAAATTCCTTTCATACCGAAGTTTATCACAAACCAACAGAATTATATTCCTTTTAACAGTTTTACACCTTTTACTATAAAAGTCAATACTTTACGTTGGCTTTTAAATAGAGCAATCAATTTATCATCCTCCCCAGAGGCATTAAATAAGGAAATTATATATTTATATAAGACGTTTAGTTTATTAAGATATCCTTTTCACTTATTTTGTGATATTTTACATCAATGTTTTAATCTAAAATGAACGCACACTAATCGTGATAAAATTTTTATAACATTTCCACACCATCAATCTATTCCTTATAGTTTCATAAGAAACATAAAATACAATTTAAAGGACAATAATATAAACAACATAATAATAAGTCAGAAACCCAATGATCCTTCTTAAATACCATACAAAATAATTACCAATCATCTCCTAGTACAAACAACCTAATATATAAAATAACTTGTAAAAACAATGCAATAATTTTATATTGGGAATAGAAAAAAAATTTAGAAAACGGTTTAAGGAACAACTAGCGACGTTATAACCCCCCCCCAGCCATTTCTAATCATCTAATACAACAAATTTTTGAAAACAAAAATTTTACTCCACACCGAAACTTAATTAGAGAGAAAAACTCTAGAATTCTTCATTAGAAGTACGCCTCGATTCGAAATTTTTTTTTTAAAAAATATTCGATTTGAGATTCGTCGAATATTAACATAAAGATTTGAATTCGATTCTAAAAAAATTTTAAGATTCGAATTCGATTCGAAAATTTTTTAAGTTTTTTAGTTACAAAATATCGCATTAATTTATTAATACATTTCAAAAAATCATTTATAAAAATAGAAAAATTGAATATAAAAATACTAAAGGCGAAAAGGATAAAATATCGATATATCCAAAACAATGAAGAATTCTATTTTAGTCAATTTTGTTTGTTATATAAAAAAACTTTTACAATGATCTCAGGTAGCATAATTGGATGATTTATTATGTGCAAAATGGTCCAAAACCATTAACTTAATTTTCTTCTTCAGTAGAAAAATTATCTGAATTTAACATAGTCTCTAGTTAAAAGATGACGTTTTAGAGTTTACTTATTATTTAGTTTGAGGTACTCGTGCAACATAGTATCTTTTTTAACTATAAATCTATAATGTTATCTATTTAAATAAGATTTCAGCATTTAAGGTTAATGCATATTAAAGTATATCACAATTCGAAGAAAAATCGACCGGCAAATTGTTTGCAGATTTTGGTGGAGTTTGATATTTTTAATTTTTCCTTTATACGTCAAGATTTTGAAATATTTGGTGTCAAAGTAGCGACTGGAGTTTTTAAAACGTCAACAACTTGCAAATTAATGGGTATGTAGAGGCTCTTTCCCTCGCTTGTACTTAACCATCACGTTGATGGCACAAGGTGACACAAACAAATGGGATGAGCTCTTACCATTAATTTTGCTTGGCATTCGCACCACAATCAAGGAAGACTTAGGTTGCACTCCAGCCGAATTAGTTTATGGCACTACACTTAGACTTCCCGGCGAATTTTTCACGAACTCAAGAACACCTCATAACGCCTCCGAATTTATTAAATGCCTAAAACAACATTTTTACCATTTACCTTTTAAAAAAGTCAGGACACAATTGACAAATGCGAGTACAACTTCACTTCTTAAGGACTGTAAATACGTTTTTATCCGTAATGATTTCGTTCTAAAAAGTTTGGTGCCACCATATGACGGCCCGTTCAGAGTAAAGTCCAAACATGCTAAATATTTCATTATTGAAAAAAACGGAAAAGCTGACTCAGTTTCGATCGAGCGATTGAAACATATTTAGATACTTCAACTCAGCCGCTTACGGATACCGAAAATGTAAATCCACCCAAAGTTTGTCCCTCCGACGACATCGCCGAACCAGCTAACTCCGACCCAGACCTAACAAAATCAAAAGAAAACCCATACATCACATCGAGAGGAAGGCACGTGCAATGGCGCTATAAACTACTACACTAGCCACAACTCTCCGAGTGGAGCCCCGAGGATAGTTGTAGAGGCTCTTTCCCTCGCTTGTACTTAACCATCACGTCGGGGTCACCAAATGAAGTGTTTTATTTTTTTATTTTAATAGCCCCTCGCTTGTATTCAATCATCGCCTGATTATTCAAATGATAATGGGCTCGCGCAGCTAGAAAAGCACAACCTTTAAAACTAACATTTTTTCATGTTTTCGCATAAGTATCTCTTAAAAATAATGAAATAAAACAATTCAGGTAACATTTTAATTTAAAAAATCTGATCTATAAATATAGCGGAGAGGAATCCCTTAAATCCTGTTAATTCAATAAACATCAAATAATTGTAAACTGCAACATCATAAAAACAAACCTTTGTTTATAATTTATAAAACACGAAGAAAAATCTAATTGATTTTGTAACGGGCATAGTATATCTAAGCCAGGCCCGAGCCCGTTGAGTTATATTATTTTAACAGAAGCCCGTCCAACTCGGCCCAGTATTTTAAGCCCGTCCGCGGACAGGGCCTTGCAGGTCTCCAGCAGTAGTAGATAACAACACACACATAATTCCTAGTGTTATAGGAAAGGGAGGGCGACCGAAAATCTGGGGAAATTTTCAATGTAAAAAAATTGAGGTAAATTTATATAATTTAAATTAATAAAACTAGGGCAAAACATTCATTTTTATGGATCTTTTATTTATTAATAAAATTCTATCGATTAATTTGCAATTTATTGACGTAGTAACGCTGTCAGAAAATAATTCAAAAACTTGACTTATAGGAAAAAACTAAAAAGATATTTGTGTTCACCGTTAAAAACTCTACCAAAATCTGCAAACAGTTTGTCGGTTGAATTTATAAGTCCATTATTTGTTGATCAATCTAATTAATGAAGTACAAAAACAATATTAAACATTAAATAACGATTGACCTAAAATGTTAGCAAAAATATTGGAAATTTTTTGGAAGCTGAAATCCATATTATAGGTTAAAAATAATTTTCAATACATTCTGGGTGTGCTTATAAAATTTAAATAATGAACGAGGAAAAATACTGATTGGCGTAAAGATAAAAACAGTCTAATTATATTCGAATAAATTTAAAGTAAATAATCTTTCAAATCCCTTTTGAAGATTCGAATGGGATTTCGAATCGCAGCAAGTAAATATTCGATTCAAAATTTACACACAGGAATCGAATTTCGAATCGAATCCCGAATCGAATCTTGAATATTTCCCAGAGGCGTAATTAGAAAGTTAAACTCAACACTCAACGAAGATATGGGTAAAGAGGACCTTTATCCATTTTTACATTATAATATTAACATCCCCTTTAGAACGTTCAATTTAATTATATTAATTGCTATGCAATTTATGGGCTCGTTTTTGGTTGTCCGTTGTCCGTCGTCCACCAAGTTATTGGCGCCAGCTTTGTGACATGGAGGTGTCGGGTTCAAGCCAGGGAGGGGACGAATTTTTTTTTAATTTTTTTAAATTAAATTAATATTTTGTTCATGTTAATACCATTGATAATATGACTTTTTGACCGTCCGCTGGCTACTGACCGATAAAATATATTGATTTCCTAAACATAAAACACAACTTTTAATTGCTATGCAATTTATGGTATTATTTCATTATCTATATAAATAACATAAAAACTTCTACTATTTAAAAACCAGCATGGTGTGACGGGTTATAGCGCCGGCTTGTAAACAGATGCCTTTACTGATGTGGGTTCGAATCCCGGAGAGGGCAAAATTTTTATTTTTTGTTTAAATTAAATTAATATATTGTTCCTGTTAATAACATTGATGATATGACTTTTTGGCCGTCCGCTGGCTACTGACCAATGAAAAAATGACCATTGGCCACATAAATCGAACTTTTTTTCCGTTTTGAACTGGTTAACATTGATAATTACCCTATGCCCTCCCCTACAAGGGCCTATGCCTCTACTGATATGTCTCCCTGTGCCCCTACAAAAGGCCTATGCCTCTACTGATGTGGGTTCGAATCCCGGAGAGGGCAAAATTTTTATTTTTTTTTTAAATTAAATCAATATTTTGTTCTTGTTAATACCATTGATAATATGACTTTTTGATCGTCCGCAGGCTACTGACCAATGGAAAAAGTGACCATTGGCCAAATAAATCAAAATTTTTTGTTCGTTTTTAAATTGGTTAACATTGATAATTACCCTATGCCCTCCCCTACAAAGGCCTATAACTAATTAACTAATTATTTTGCATTTAATACCCCCCTATAGGCATTCTCGCCCCTTCCCACCTTTCTCGCCCATAAATTGCATAGCAAATATGCTACGTTTATACGGAGTATAGAAGAGTTCCCCCTTCCCTTGCCCCCTTCCCTTCCCCTACTCCCATTCCCCTCTTCCCCTTCCCACGAGGGCCGAAGGCCCGAGTTTTATTAATTGCTATGCAATTTATGGGCTCGTTTTTGGTTGTCCGTTGTCCGTCCGTTGTCCGTTGTCCGTTGTATATAACTAGTTAAATTGCATAGCATTAAAAGTAAACAACTTTTATCTATGTTTATTATATGTATATAACTAGTTAAATTGCATAGCAATTAAAAGTAAACAACTTTTATTTATGTTTATTATATAATAGATAATTTAACAAATCTTATATATAACACACCGAGGGAGATAGAGATGAGGGGTGGGGCACCTCTTTCTCATGCATTAATTTAAAAAAGGGATAACCTAATATACCCAATGCAAATAGATAGGGAGGACAACGGACAACGGACGGACAACGGACGGACAACCAAAAACGAGCCCATAAATTGCATAGCAATTAATAAAAGTTGTTTACTTTTAATTGCTATGCAATTTAACTAGTTTTGGGGTTAGAATCCCGGAGTTTTTTTGACTCTTATGATTGTTCTTGTTACTATCATTGATAATAAGAATTTTTGGCCATCCGCTGGCTGCTGACCAATGAAAAAAATGACCATTGGCCAAAATGTGAATCGAAATTATTTTTTTCGTTTTTTTTGATTATTATGATTGTTCCTGTTTCTACCATTGCTATTATGACTTTTTGGCCGTCCGCTGGCTGCTGACCAATGTTATATAATAAACATAAATAAAAGTTGTTTACTTCTAATTGCTATGCAATTTAACTAGTTTTTGGGTTAGAATCCCGGAGTTTTTTTGACTCTTCTGATTGTTCTTGTTACTATCATTGATAATAAGACTTTTTGGCCGTCCGTTGGCTGCTGACCAATGAAAAAAATGACCATTGGCCAAAATGTGAATCGAAATTATTTTTTTCGTTTTTTTTGACTATTATGATTGTTCCTGTTACTACCATTGCTATTATGACTTTTGGCCGTCCGCTGGCTCCTGACCGATGGAAAAAATGATCATTGGCCAAAATGTGAATCGAAATTATTTTTTTCGTTTTTTTTGACTATTATGATTGTTCCTGTTACTACCATTGCTATTATGACTTTTTGGCCGTCCGCTGGCTGCTGACCAATGGAATAAAATGACCATTGGCCAAAATGTGATTCGAAAACTTTTTTTTCGTTTTTTTTTGACTATTATGAATTTATATCCACTTTTACCGTGTCCTGGCTGCTGACCAATGGAAAAAAATGACCATTGGCCAAAATGTGATTCGAAAATTTTTTTTCCGTTTTTTTTACTCTTATGAATTTATATCCACTTTTACCGTGTGCTGGCTGCTGAATGGAAAAAAATGACCATTGGCCAAAGTGAGCATCAAAATTTTTTTTCCCGTTTTTTTTGGCTATCATTGACTTATAGAGTATCTGTTGGTACTAACCAATAGAGAAAAAGTGACCATTGGCCAAATTTTTGATTTTTTTAATTAAAAATTGTTCAAATTCAACAAAAAATTTCTCCCAACAATTCTGCAAATTCTTAACATTGTGTTGTTTTATAATATAATGTTTGTTAGACCCATAATCACTAAAGGCCATAAAAACTAATGTAATACGCAACTAGAAGCAAACACTAAATCTAACCCTAACCCTTGCCTATATTACATTTTGCCTATATTACATTTTGCCTATAATGGAAAATTTGTATAAATAATTAATTAATCATTAGGCATTTAATACCCCCCTATAGGCATTCTCTCCCCTTCCCACCTTTCTCGCCCATAAATTGCATAGCAAATATGATACATTTATACGAAGTACAGATGAGTCGTCCCCCCTTCCCTTCCCCTCTTCCCTTCCCTTCCCCTCTTCCCTTCCCTTCTCCCCCTTCCCACGAGGGCCGAAGGCCCGAGTTTTTTATTTATCGATTCATTTTTGTTTTAATATGATGATGTCCTTGAATAGGACGAAATATTTTAATAATTAAATATATTTTTAACATCCTCTAACATTCCCGAAAATAAATATATGAAAAATATTAAAAAATGATTCCTTAGACGAACAATGACGGAATTTTTTAATTAATTTGTTAACGTTCTATTCGACACGCTCAAAAAACATCTTGCTAAAATATGATTTTTTAGTTCTTTGAGTCTCAACCCAGGTAGGTATATATTATAATTACTTAATTTTAAAAAACACTTTCGTTAAATCTTGGATGTTTGTATTTATGCCAAAAGTATATGATAAATCTCTTATATATAGAAAAAACTTTTTTAATCAAAAATATAAGATTTTGTTTAATATCACTATAAACTATGATATTTATCAACTGTGAAATTTTTTTAATATAATTTCAGATACAACATATTTCAGCCGTTTATTTTTATGGAATATAATTACAGTCGAAACTTCTTAATCGCAAATCGGGTTATCGCAAAAATCTTTTAATCGCGAAGTTAACCGCCATTTTGTTTTTTTAAACGATAATATTAACAAAAAAATTGTTTATTGACAAATCGCTTAATAGTACAATATCGGATATTCAAAAACATTTTTGAGTCCTTAAATCAACTAGATAATTATATAAAATATCGTTTTATTGCGAACCGTAAGAAATGAATATATAATATAATGTACATACACTTTTTCCATCGTTTAATAGCAAAATATCGGTTAATCGCTAATTTTTTTCAGGCCCAAGACTTTGCAATTAAACGGTTTTGACTGTAAAACAAAACATATTCCACCTTTTATAATAAAAATTTTTTTGTGCGCTCTAGTGCGAGAACGCAGCAAGCATTTAAGCAATTTAACAACTCTAGTATTAAAACTCAGTTGTGTTTAGGGCATACTAATTTAAAGGTTTCCTTTACTTACAATAACGTTCCACTCCTACAAGGGCAATTTCTGTGAGATTTTTCTAGCATATTATGAAAATATAAATTAAACCAAAAATAACTATATAAAAGTTTATTAGGCAGATAATTTAGTTTAAATTTTGTTAAAATTAAATAAGTTGAATGCGAATAACCTGTTTTGTTAAAAACAACAATAAAAATCTTATAAAAACTGTCCATTATATGTTTTGATTTGAGTATTTACTGCCATCTAGAGGTGATTTTAAATTAGAAACTAATAGTTTGAATGGATAATTTAAATCTGAGCTGCATTTAATCTTAACAGAAACTTATTGTTATATTGCATATTTCAGATCTATGATGAGGTTAATTTTAGAGAATAGCAAATAAAACCTAAGACTATACACCTAGGAAAAATGGCTTTACAATTCAAAGAAAATCTAGTTTTTAGATTCTTTCATATGCTTATTTCAAAATGTCAATTAAGCTAAATATTTACATGTTGACAATTATTAACATAGATAATAACAGAAAGTTTAAAGACCATTACTATTTGTTATATAGTAGCTTATTAAAAAAATATAGAATCAATGAACAAATGATACATTGGCAAATAGCATTTTGACATCGACAAATAAATGAGTGTTCCTCAATAAATCTTCAAATGCATATGTATGTTGTGCACCCAAGTACAAAATTGTAACGTTTACATTTTATTCGACACCTTATAGGCAGGGGTTTGTCCCGAACCCCTGAACCCGAACCGGGTAAAACCCGATGTTTTACAGAACCCGAACCCAAACCCGAACCCATTTTTAAAAATACCCTTAAAACCCGAACCCGAACCCGATGAATACAAAAAAGCGTTTGGGCTCGGGTTCTTAATTCAAAAATATATTGTGAATTGAATATCTCAGTTTTCTCTATCATGACAATGTAACGAAAACCGTACGATTGAAATTTCAATATTTTTATGTTTCCGGCATTTTTCATTCATTAATCGATACTAATTATCTCAAGAAATATTTGTAAATAATATAATTTCTTGAACCCGAACCTGTACCGGAACCCGAACCAAATTCCTTAAACCCGAACACGAACCCGATTTCAAAATTTATGCCAAACCCAGACACGAACTCGAACCCGATTTTGGGCGATTTCAAACCCCTGCTTATAGGGAGGCATATTAAAATAATATAAAACATTTAAAATAGTAAATATAAAAAGTGAGCTGTTTTTTAATAGTTCAATGGTCAAGTGAATTTTAACATTGTACTTATAGAGTTGTTTTTAAAAAATTATTTGCTCAAAACTTAAAGAATTTAAGCTATATTTATCAAAAAAAAATGATGAAATATATGGTTTTGAATCGTTTTAAAAGGGAAATGTATTTTATACTAAATCTTTAATATTTTAAACCTGGTTTCACAGTTGTGGCAATGAGATGAAATGTTAAAGATTTGTGAAGTTTCGAGTATTTTGAAGTTTATAATGCCTAAGATGAAGACAATCTCTTTTTTGGTAAAATGGGGAAAAAACATTGGACAGGTCTAATCCCAAGCCCTGCGAGTCCTTTTTTCAGAACCGCTAGAGTTTGGCCATCGATCTTTGATACATTCACATAGGCCTGTGGGATTGAGAATGGAAAGAAAACCAGCTTTGTTAAAATATATATTTTTAACCCTACAATGGCGAACATAAAGGTTTTGTTTCGATTGCCGTGAAGGCAATGATAGCCATTAAGTTAGAAAGAATTAATAGAAAATTAGCAAGTGTGTTCGTCAACTATATTGCACCCTAGACTCAGCCCTGCAGAGATAAGGTAATTCGTTACCGAATAAGAATTGACCGAGATTAAGAATGGGAAAACCCCTAGCCATTAATGACACGAACTTGACGCAAGGTTTCTAAGTGCAGAAAGTTCCTCTGCAGAAGAGCCATTGGTAAGGTAAGAGGCATCCGGACGGGAGACTATTTTAATACTTGTGAGTGTTTACTTCAGGTATTTGAGCGTGGACGCCGGAGAAGCCCTTCCTTTGTTAGAAGGCAACATCTTAGGCAGAAGACTCGATATAAATGCTGAAAGAGAAACAATGATTTGTGAGCTTAAGCCTAAACCCAAAGTTTTGACGGAAAGCAAGCTTTAGCAGTGTGTGGAGCCTAGGGAGAGATTAGTAATTTATTCAGTTAAAAACCTAGGTTGTGTATCAAACTTTGTCAAGGTTTCCTGGTTAAAATATATTGAAGAGGACAGAAAGCTATTATCATTTTAAATAGTCAAAATTATTGCTTTTTTAAATTTGGCTCAAACGCCTGGCCAAAACTCTTTTGGCGGGTGGCCAGGTCTCGTGTGCGTCGTAGATTAGTTAAAAATCCATATAAATTAATATAAACATAATATTCTGCTAAGAATGTTTGTTTTATATAAATCTAAGAGTCGTGGGGTTTGTTTGACGAATTTCTTTCATCGATCGGGTAAGCGCCATGTCCTAATTTAGCTTCTTGGATTTCATCACTTTGTGTACTTGCCCTTTCCACGTGACAAAAGGTCGTCTTCTTCCTCTTCCCCGGCATCTCCATGTCCAATACTTTTCGATTAACATAATTAATCTCTCTTTTTAGTACACCATACCCTTATAGCCGATTTTCGTTAAACCAGTCGGCCTAAGGTTGAATCCCTATTTTTTCCCTAAGACAGTCATTCGTCCAATGGTCGTGCTTAGTATACCCTAAGCTTAGCCATATCGTTCACATCTCCGTGGTTTGTAATAACTTTTTTTCCGTGGAGTTTACTGTCCATGTCTCTCTTCAATAGAGTAACATCGGTTTTTCGATAGATTTGTAAGCTTTGCTCCTCAACCTTGATGGCATCTTCATGTCGCAAATTACGCCGGATATACTTCGCCATTTAAGCCATCCTTTTTACATCCGTGCATTAACTTCTTTTGCAATCTTTCTCTTGATGTAGCACAGCCGAAGTTTGTAAATCTGTCTCTACTTTTTGGTACTTCACCTAGCAATGATGTGCCTGTAACATTCAGCATCCTGTATACGTTTCTCGATAGTTGACCCTTAACTCATATCCAGATAAGCGCTTAGGCTACTTATAATCTTCTTCGAATACTTTCTCCTTAGTCTCTTCGCTACTTATCGGCATATAGCATACACCATGGCGATGGTTTTTGAATGATTCTCGTTATCGTGACCATATTTAGTTGAATAAAAAGGAACTTAGAGCAAATTCTTGATGTTCCAATTTTAAATTCAAAAAGGTTATCTCCCACAGTCGTCTAAGCGCACGAATTGGAGGCATCTAGTGTCTTGTCTCGATCTCGAAAGCAAAGTCTTGTCTCGAATATAATTATGACAATCTCGTCTCGTCTAGCACTAGAAGAAAGAGTCTCGTCTCAAGAAAATTTCTAACTTGTCTTGACTTTTTAAAAATATTTATTAGACTAATAAAACTTCCCCTTATTTGTTGAAAAAGCCAATATGTCAAACCTTATAATCTCGAAAAACCACAAAATTGATAAAGATTAAGTGTAACATTTAATAATGAATATAGCATTATTATAAAAAGTACAAATTTTAAGAAAACTAAAAAATGGCCTTAAATTATATTTCTTTAGTTTTAGATGGTGGAAGTAAAAAAATTAAAAAGGGAAATGAGTAGTTTGGCAATTTTCGCTTAAGAAATTTAACTAATTTTTTGCTGAAATATAACTTTTGGTCCTTTAAACCTCACACCGAGATGTGTACTTAATATAATTACCAATTTAAATATTATTTGGTAAATTGATGCCTGTAAAATATTTGCCAAAAAATGTGATATCTCTTTAATTACAAAATATTTTTTACTGAAATTAAATAATTTATATACTTCTGTTAAGTAACTAGTAACGTATAACTAGTTCCTACTCAGTTACTTTTTTTAAAAAGTAGTTACCTAATTTTAGTAATTGTTCAATAAAGTTATAGGTACTTTCTAGAAATCTAAAAATCAGGTGTGTCTGTCATTTAAAATTAGTGGCAACTAGCTAGGTAAATATAGATACAGAATTGCCTACATGTCATTAACAACTAAGTGCCAAAAGATTGAGGAACTTTCAGAGCCGATCTACTTATGCTTTTATTATGTCCTGTGACCACCACTAGATGAAATAATTTTATTTGGCTTGTTAAAAGGGATTTTAGATCATATCTCGGAAATGTCGTCACAATTATGATTAAAATTTCAAAAAAATGATCTCTTCATAAATCTTTATTGCCACCCCCCCCCCCTCTGATCTCAATGCTGGCATATACAGATATATATATCTATTATTTCATTCAAAATCAATTCGATTGCCCGATTTAAATAATATAGAAAATCTAGTTGGGCAATTGTAAATCTGGTTAGCAAAACAAATTTTACTTGGATCAAAAAAGAGAAAAACAAGAAAATTAAGGAGAAAATTTCAAATTATATATTCTTTGGTTCCTCACAGGAACCGAGTCAATAGAAGGTCGAATCCACCAGCGAAAATATTTTGAATCTAACAAAATCGGAATTACTTTATGATGTTAAACACCTTACGAGTTTATTAGATGATAATCTTGAATGTGAGCTCCTATTGAAATCGAATCACTTCAGCCATAATTATATGTATATCATTTTAAAATAACTTTATCCTGACTTGTACCTGTAGAAACCTAATTTACGGCTCTATTTTCAACTAACCTACTCGATGAAATTTTAGAAACCGTATAAAGATATTTAATCATCGTTACTATAGTCTATGATAATTATCAACTGAGACAATGTCATCTTTAATATATATTTAAATATAAATTTAACTTTTATAACAAAAAATTATTTAACGTGTAACGTGCTCTTGGGCAAAACACATAGCAAGCATTGCCAATTCGAGCATTTTAACATCACTAGATTCTAAAGATGCGTAAGAATACATAAAAATGTTGAAGCAAATGGTAAAAAAATAAAACCAAAAATAATTAAAAAGAATTTGATGAGGCAGGTAATCTCGTTTAAATTTTGTTACAATTAAATAGTTTGAGTGCATTACCATGATTTGATATAAACAACAATTTAAATTTTATCTAACAGTTGTTGATTTATATGTTTTAAATGAATATTTACTGCCATCTATAGATGATTTTAAATTAGAAACTAATGGTTTGAATAAATAACTTAAATCTGAGCTGCATTTATCTTTTAAACTAAATTAAATGAAACCTTAAATATTATAGATTATATAGAATGGCTCTACTATTCAATTATTCTTTTAGAAATGTATATACTGGTGATGAAATAGAAATTTTAAGATTTTTTTCCACATTCTTCATTTATGAGTGATAGCTTTGGTCTATTTCAACAATATTAAAATTTCTAAAAGTTGAAAAATTTATTTTAATCCAAATGCCACATCTTCTCTTTCGATCGGTATATATATTTTGAAGTTTCTGTATATACAAATAATTATTTAAATTTATACAAAATGTAAAAATAGAGGTAAATTTTTTTTCTTTTTTAGAGGGCACTTCTCGGCGGCATGGGCGTAGCCAGGGGGAGCGGCCCCCCCCCCTAAATAGCGAGAGAAAAAAAAATTTTCAATGCGAAAAGCCTTAAAAATTAAAAAAAAATTATGTCCCCCCCAATCGTTTTGCCCCCCCCCCCCCACTAATCCAAAACCTGGCTACTCCCATGCTCGGTGGTGATATACAAACAAAAATTCAACCCGCGGGCCCATGGAGCTTATGCTGGTGGGGTCCAATCATAAATTAATAAACAGTTCAACCATTTTAAAACGTGTTTCAAATTTGGACATACATATTGCATATTGCTTATGTAATTAGAAATTGTTAGGAAGATTATAATATATCAAATTGGTTTGAGAATACAAATCCTTTAAAATATTATTAACTTAAGCTCTTATAAATTAAATATACATATTAAAAGAAAATAGCAATTCTTAATAAAATTAACTTTTATAACACTATCTACATTTCACCCTATTAATCTAAATTCTGCTTAATTGTTTCAATTTTAAAAATTTATGAAATTGTTCTATTGGATCAAATGCGTCATTACATATTATAATATCTATAATTAACCAATGAAAGTCACATTTTTATAAAAATTTCGTAGATGTCCAAGATGGCATTAGTTTTTTTGGTAACTTTGTTTCGTGGGTGATTATAGTGGTTCCTGAGTCGAAAAGTCTATGTTTCCAATGAATTTTGTCCTAAGTGTCCAAATGATTTAATTACATCCTTTTATTGCAAACATTACCTACAGTTCGTTATTTATTAGCCATTTAGAGGCGATTTTATATTAGAATCTGCTTAGTTGAAACAAAGAGCACACCCCTAAAAAATTAACCTTTGCCATTTATGTTATATTAAAAATTTGGGAGCTGTGACGTTAATAGCAATTGATTTAATTACTAACTTTCATTTACTATTTTAAAATGTCTATATAAATAATAAAGTTACTAAAACGTACAATGCCGTCGCAAGAGGAGATCTACCAGAAGAGCCGTGACGATATAATATGCGTTATAATTATAGGCTTGGTTATAATTCAGTGATTTAATTTCGAATGTTAAAACTTTTAATAAATTTATCAACTCTCATATTTTTAAAATAATACAATAAAAAAGGAATAATATATTTCACTCGAAACTATTACATCAAATTTCATCTAAGGATGAAACGGCAGATTATACGCTTTTTTAATTTAAATTCAGACGCGGGTGTACTTGCCCCCTTTTGCCCCATCTCCTTAATAACAAAGTCTGCAACTCAAATCAGTCTAGATAATTTATTTTTTAGTTTTTAAATGACGTCTAAGGTGTAAAATCTTATATTATTGTATCATTTTATTACTTAGGAGTTATGTATAAGACTATCACGAAAGCAGAAATGTTTAGGTCCTTGAGCCGTCAGATTCCTTTGAAGGTAGGAAGCGCCCTGACGGCTCTTCTATAGTCCCCTGGCAAAATGGCCTATCCCTCATGGGATTTTACTTGTATTGACCTATTTGCCCCTTCCCATTTTAATTACGATCCTATCGCTACCGCAGAAGGGCGTAAAACTACCAAGTACTCTACCCTTTTGGCATCCAATATTTTTATCCCTGTCGTTGCCTCGTTCTCTCGTTCCTTTGGTAAAGAGGCAATGGAATTTTTTAAAGAAATCGAAAAACGCTCACCGAAATCTAAAATTTCTGCGTCCTTTTTACTCGGGCAACAACTAGGGATTCTTGTTGTACGATACAACTTTAAATCCTTTGCCGACTCATGGCATATCTTAGAAGATACTGATATAGATCTTTTTATTTAACTAATATGTCTTTATTTTTGTATTACGCTTATGTATGTAACTTTGTTTCGTGAAAATAAACTTTTTAACCATAAAAAAAATTAAAAAGTTTATTTTTTTATTATAAAATACATTTATTTCTATTAATTACCGATTTAAAATATTACAAAATGTTTTAATTTTTAGGGTTTTTTATACCCTATATTCTAACTTTAAAACTAATTGCTTGCATGATAGCAACATTGGTGACATTTACAGTAAAATATAAAAAACATTACTATATGTTTTATTTAATAGATTAGAAAATTATAAATTTCTTGAACATTTGATAAATTATGGAAAATAGCATTTAAAAATATATATTTATTAGAGTTCTAAATAAATTTTCAAGCGCATTGGCATGATATGCAACCAAATACATATTTGTATCGTTTACAGCTATGTCGACACCTTTTAAGGAGGCATTTCAGGGCCGCTGTTAATAGTAATAAACAATTCCAAATTATAAATATTAAAATATTCCTAAGACCAAATGAATCTGGTATAAAAATAGGTTTAAATCAAACTTCTTTATATTAAGATACATATGAATTATCAAGTAATTACGCACTCTATAAATCATATTTATCAAAAAAATAATTAGAGTGAGTATTTTATATATAGTTTAATAATAACTCAAACTTAGATATCGCTTTACAATATATCTTTTCATGGGTATAATGTATCAAAATTCCTATATATCAAACGCGAAATCACTTTTAGAAACTAACAATCAGGGCCCTATAAATTAAAATTAAAAAATATTTGTAATTAAAGGCTAAATAAAAAATTCTGTACTAAATACGGGCCACCATCTAGCTTCCTCTTCAGTTGGCTGGAGTCTTGTGTGTTCGGGAAGAATAATACGACCATTTGGATCTTCGTTATCGTCTTCCTGGGCATAGATAGAACCCAAGATGGCCGACAAAACAAGTGTCATCAACACAAAAGTCCAAATAAGTCGAGATTTATTGAACATCCTTTCTAATTCAGCCCTATGGCCAAATAGATAAGCTTTATGTATTTATATCTTACGAACATTAACATTTTTGTTAGATTTTATGTTATAATTAAAAAATATCGTTCATATGTTAAACCTCTGCCTTTTCAATTTAAATACAAATTAAATTTAACAAATTTTAAAGGAAAATTATAAAAATTGGTATACATTAAACCTGTTTAAAATATTTATTACTTTAATAAATTATTCAACCCTAGCATCATATATTTATGTTATATTCTTAAACGTTTACTTTAAAAATGATTATTAAACAAAAAATTTGCAAAATGTATTGTATAATTAATTTATTTGTCATTCCTTTTTTATCAATTATACATTGTAGACATAATGGATTAAATAATATAATTATATTTTAAAAGTATTGGTTGTTTAAATTTAAAACACTTAAGAATTTAACTATAAAAATTTACCTTTTTTTGAGAATTAAATATTAGATGGTGAAAAATTCTAATACGCGCAATCTTATATATTGTTGGAGTGCAGAGATTTGGATCCTGTTCAAGCTAGATTTGGCAGCCAAAATGTGGATCTATTTCTAGAATCCTTAAATCCCTAATCATTCTTTAATTAAAATTTTGATTAATTATGCTGTTAAGAATAGTCTAACAATTGAACATCCGTCTCCGTCAAGGACATAGGGGTTTTATTATTCATGAACTCATTCTTTCTAATTAGTTGCGTATTTTTGTAACACATCCATATTTAAATTCTAATCGCTTAGAATTCTAACCGGACGCAATATAGTTTAAAAGATGTTTTAAAAACAGCTAACAAACTATTTTAGGCGTAAACAAGCGTTTCGGTTAGAGTCAAAATTGGTAATGATTGAGAAAGAGCAAAATAATGATTTTTGAGCTTTTTACCATAATTTCTAAATATAGTAAAGGGGCACCTGGACCTCAGTTCCCCCTTAGGATACGACTAAACTTTCACCTAAAAAAATATAAGATTGTTTAAAAATACACACACCCTTTGATATAGTGGAAGATATATAACCAAGAACCATATAAATATTTCCTAAATGTTAAAACATTTTCAGTTTTATTTCAGCTAAACACACTGTAGTAAATTTCATGTATAAGATATCCTTTACAATTAGTAATAAATTAGGAAGGACCAAGATTATAATACAATATCAATTAAAATTATACGTATTATTTTAAAATGTAATTATAATTTATTGATACACATCTAATCATAAGACAATTTAATAAAAACGCAATCTTTTATTTTCCAATTTCAATTTAATATTTATTTTATTGATATTTAATAAAAAATTTATTACAAAATTTGTTTTTTTAGGCTTGAAAAAAAATTAATCATAATTATCCAAATATAAAAAGCTTAATAACGTGTATTAAAAAATTACTCTGGCTTTATCATTAAAATTAACTAATATTTATTAAATTTCACGAGTCGTTTCCATATTGCCGGCTCGGCTGTAAAATTCACTTACAAGTGATGAGAGTTCAAAATTAAAATCTATAATTAAGTTCTTATGTTTTAATTGCTATGCAATTTTTATGTACGCTATTAATATTGTGTTATTTCCTCGATAATTGTCCCAAGCTGATCGAAATATTGGAACCCCTTTCCTCCCACCTTCTTTATTAGACCATCAATAGCCCACCTTGCTTATATAATGAATTAAACATTTCTGAGTATTTCCATTAGGATAGGCCCTGAAGAAGGCTGTTAGATTTTGGTCATAAATATGATCTAACATGATATGGACAGGTTGAGGGAGAGAGCATTGAGGATACATAAACGCAAAAATAAATAAAGATTCACATCGTTTACTATAGAATGAACTATCCCTGAGACAGGAGTTGTATATGAAATGTTGTAAAGTATGGCACTTAAACGAAGCGATGTACTAAAACGATGAAGGTGGTGAAAGGCAAAAGAAGTTCATATCGGTCAATTATGGTGAAGCTTGCTGATTTAGAGGGCTTTTTAACTATAATGTGTGCCTAAGTTCAACCATTTAAGTATGAAAAATAAAACATCATTTTCTTTTACGAAGTGGAAAAGGTAGAAGGAATGCGATAGAAAGAAAATCAATATGTTACAGACATCGAAAGTATTTGAAAAGGTAGGTGGGTACGCATGAGATTCTGGAGGCCATGGGCATGTGTAAAGAATAATGAAGGGTAAAAACTTTTACTAGTGACTTTGTTAAGTAACATAACGATTTAATACCTACTTTAAAAAAATGAAGATTATATTACATTACACTAGTATAGATTGACTATTTGCTCTGTGGAGATTTAGTGGTGCTTCTGGTTATCAAATTACCGTTAATCGCTATTAACGGATATCATCGCAATATCTAGTGTATACACCGTCATTTCTTATTTTTATTTTATACAGATACCGTTATATTCTTAACATGCTTCTTAAATAAAATATATAGGATTACCAAGGGAAAGAAAATGCTAGACCATATCATAAACTTTTTGTAGACCTTACAAGAAGAAAAGTATTTTTTTCTATAGCTGTTTGTAACACTTAGTGGTCACCTCCTTCAAGTAGTTTGTCCACCTATACCTATATTTACATTAGCTTCATTTTAGCTCCTATCTTTTCAAGTTATAGCCATTTTATGTTTCCATGTCTTTTGTCACTCTCTTTCGCTTACCTTCAACTTGCACCTTCTTAATACGATTTGACAGGTTACTTTCTTCCGACCTTATTAAACGGCCATACCGATTAAATTTTCTAAATAACAACTAACTGAATGAGAACCATATTGGTCAATTCCTTACCTCTTGTTTTCTTATATAGTCCTTCTTTCTTAATCCTAAGATCTTTTTTGAAATTTGCATCCTTATTGTAGTCAAGCTTTTACTTTTTGCCTAAATTGCCCTTGTCTCTGCTCCATACATCATCGTTGGCAGAATAGCAGTGTAATTTTATCGCCCTTTCAATTTAAATTGTCTCTCTTTATCCCATAGTACACCACTTAACTTCCTGAATTTTGCCATTTTGCGCTTATTCTTGCCTTTATTCACTTCTCATAGCCTCATCACATTGTATTCTATGACTATGATATATGAATTCCTTCTTTCTTCTTAATAATCAATCATCGATTTGCAGATGTGCTTTGTATTCATTTCTCACTGTATTCCGTTTTATCCTGGTTACTATTGTTTTGAAGAGCAATGGATTTATTGCCGATCCTTGCACACCGACATTTACACTCAATCCTTTTGATTTACCACTGGATATCCTTACATTGGTTTACTATTAAATTTTTTAAACATTAAATAAACTTCGGGTACCATTTGTACTCAGGCTATTTCCTACTAGCCCTGTATCGAAAGCTTTCTCAAGATCATTGTAGCACATATGTAGATTCTTATGTTTTTTGTTATTTAACCATAAGTCGTCTGAAGCCATGTAACATCTTAAGAACTTTTCGGGCATCCCAAATTGCCGCTTTTTTATTGAGATTTCGTCCTAAGTCTAGCTTCTATGAACTTCTCCAACAACTTTAATGCGTGACTCATTAATTTTATACCGCGTTAGCTACTGCACTCTAGTAAATATCACTTCATTTTATAGATTAGTATAACTTTCCCGTAACTCATCAGGCATCCTGCCACTTGCAAATATTTTATTTAATAGCTGTGCAAGTAAATGTGCATCTAAGGACCATATCACTTTAAAACCTTCTAGGTATAATATCAGGTCCCACCGCTTGTCCATTTAAAACCTCTGGGCAGTATTTATAGTTCTTAAATTCACATTAAAATTGTTTTCACTCTTTGGTAATTCTTTAGAGCATTTTTAACATTTCATGATATAGTGGTTCAGACATGGAGTATTGCATTCTTCGCTCTTTATTTTACGTTTAACACATTTCAAGCACCTTGCCTTGGTCATTGTCTTTGTAGATCTTCTTTGCACCTATTTAGTACTTTACTTAGCATCCAAATTTTCATTTAGCGTTGGTCTTACATGGTTTTGCTTCGATTTTAGCTTTCACATATGCTAATCTTATTCTTCATTTCTATTCCTTTACCATATTTTGCAAAGCTTTCTTTACAACTAAACTATCTATGCAATGTTTTCACATCTTGTCGGCGAATTTTTCTTTGTACTTTAACGACTTTATATTGTAGATGTGATGTGAAGCATTGTCACGCCATTTTTATGCGTTTCTAAGTCATTGATAAAGTTTGTAGCCCTTACCTATCATCCTTATATTTTATCCTTTCCACCTTGAAGTCTGTATACATGCTATATCAACCCGTCCTAAAGTGAGCTTCTCGGGCGTCTTGCTGTAATCGTTCTAACATTTAACAAGGCCACTCTGTATTTAATAAACTAGTCCTATAATTTCATTCATTTGCAAAAGAGCGTCTTCCATGCGCGTCGTATGAGAAGGAGATCCTAGCTCTTTCATTGCTTTCTTTATTGTTTACTTTCATAGAAAAGATTTAAATGAGGGGGGACGCTCGGCTATCCAGACCTGACAGCCGTATTGATGATGTGAGATATTCATCTTTTGCAAAAAGCGCTAAACTCGTTTCAAAGACAAAACCCTTACTCTCTAGACCCCCCCCTCCCCCCCCCCCGCCTTAAAAAAGGTGTATGAGTCTAGAATTAAATAGAAAATGCTAGGGAAGCCTTTGATGGGTTATAATAAATACAGAAAGCCCCCACACTATTATTTACTATTAAATTCGATTGAGACGTTAACAATGTATGGGGAAGCTGACTACCAACATAAAAAACGACGACACAGGTTTTGTAAATCAGTATCGTTCTATAAGTTTTGTATCTTCATTCTAATATTGTAGCTAACTTGGATTCAAATTTTCTATAAAAAATAAGAAGTAAGTTTTTAAAATTATTAAGAGTGAGCGGATATAAATGTTAGTTTATTGGTGAATGAATTTAAAATAGGCTTTATCTTTTTGCTATACGACATAGGTTTCAGTAAGTTATTTGCCTATAAGAGTTTCGTGCATGGGCCTAGCCAAGGGGGGACATGGAGGGGCGGCTGCCCCTCTAAATCTAAAAATTTGTTGAAATTTATTAAAATTATGGCTAAAATTTCAAAAAATTATCATTTTTCCCCACCCTAAATCATTATTGCCCCCTGCCCATGCATGAGTTAGCCTAACAAAATTAAATAGCAACTGGGGTCAAATATTTAATTATATTGCTTCTAACTATCTACATAAAGTTCTAAATTAACAAAATTTAATTTTATTTGGTGATAAAAATATTTATTATAAAAATACAAAGTTCCTTCAAAAAAATATTTATTTTTAATAAATTTAAATTTAACAATTTATAAATAGTGTGATAAGTAGCCAGATGTTTCCTAAAATCGTCAAAAAATGCTTGATTATTTATCAAGTAGATAAAATAAATAAATGAATTTCAAGGACAGGATCTTGCTTCAAGTTTGGCTGCAGTTTCAAGATCTTGCATGAGATAAATACTGACTCTTGTAAGCTATATAAGTTAAGACGGCTAAACTTTTTTCACAACTATTATTATTTTCCAAACCAAAAAGGTAATTTAATGCCAAATAAAATTATTTATGCATAATCTTCAATAATTTATTTTTCATTATAATATTTGAAGCATTCAATCTCACAATTGATTTAATATGATATATTTTAAAATTCATAAATCAAGCTTTTAAATTTTGCTCATCTCTCTAATTCTAATATATTATAAGTTAATCTATTCGTTTAGTTCAAAGGTTGATTTGAAAATGCTGTTTAAGAAATCTCGATTATTTTGTACTCTGGTATTGATTTCCCTAATCTTATCGGCCATCTTGAATCCTGCTATTGCGGAAGAGGATGATAATGAAGATCCAAATGGTCGCATTTTACTTCCCGAGCACAAACGACTTGTGCCCACTGATGAGGAAGCCAAATTTTGGCCCATATTTACAGGTAAAGCAATTTACTGAACCAAACATAGTTTATAGCAAACACCTATTCTATCAACTATAATTTATTTAAATTTGCTAAATTTGTTCATATCAACATTTAGGACTTGCACTTTTATGTAATGCAAAAAGGTGCCGAACAAAATGTCATCGCTACAAATACGTATTTGGTTGCATGTCATGCAAATGCGCTTAATAATGCCCAAGACTAATACTACTCTACGAACTGAATATATTGCTATACTTCTTAAAGTTATTATTTTTTTTCTATGATCCAAAGGCATTGCCAGGGGACGCAGGGTCAAACAGTTATTCTGCTCTGTCCTCCCCCCCCCCCCCATTTACCTTTGCTTACACATTATGTTATTTAACACATACACATGTTTTTTTTATAATATTAAATAAAACTATTGCGTCAAAATTCAGATCAAAAGTATGTTTATGAATTAGGCGGGATAGTTAATTGTACACAAAATAAAGTTTTTATAATGTTTAGTGAATGTAGTGTACCATAGATTGATATATTTAATTGTAAATCAACTAAAGATAATATTTTAAAGACACTTTCATATACAAATATCATTTACTAATTAAAAGAGATTCTAGATTCTTACAAATATGCTAGAATGCAAAAATCTTATGAATCAATTAACATTGGGTAGGTAGCTAAGCTGATAAGGTTAAAATTAATGATCGTGTAGAGAGTTTGAATCCATTTTTGTTACTAAAAGTCGAAATTCTGTTATATATTTAAATAAAAGGGCGTCACTTTCCTATAAAGCCATGGCACAAACTGTAACGCAAGAATGGTATACTAAAGGAAAAGGGGTTATAGTGCAGTATTAAAATTGAAAGATAGACAAATGTACTTCATTGATCTAGCAGATTGGTATCTATTAGGTTCAGCCCTAATTTCATTTTGTTTATTATAGTTATTAAAAGTCCTATAAAGGATTCAAAACAAGGTGCTAATGTCAACAATATCATTTAGTGTGTCATAGATTAGCAAGTAGTAGCTGTTTTTAACTGGTATACACATTAGAAGAAAATGGTATCTAGTGATGCGGAAAAACCGAGTTCGAGACGAGACGAGAATTTTGATGTAGAGATCGAGACGAGAATTTTGATGTCGAGACGAGACGATATGAGATTTTTTAGGCGAGATCTCGACTTTTTTTTGATCGTTAGATTTTAGTAGTGTAATTTTGCATGATTTACATTTAAGGTATTAAGTGTAAACAATATGTATGGAATATATTTGATATTAAAAAAACTCCTAAGTGTAGTAAATATTATATATTTCTGTAAAAATTTTAAAAGTTTGCAATCATTTACCTAAATATGATTGACCCTTAGAATATGTGAATAATTTTATAATATTTATATTTATCACATATTTGTATCCATAGCATTATTAAATATTACACAATTTTAGGCTTAGAATGAGTTCTGATGGAAGAGTAAATATTATTAAAGTATTTTCGAATTTCGCAGCCTGCATGATGCGGTAATCATAAATTGGTGGTCAATCAGTTTGAATAGTTAGACAAGTTAAGCTAAGGTGGTTCAAGATTATTGAGCACCCGCCTAACGATTTCAAAGGTGTAATAGAATATTTAATGACACCCTAATAGATTAAATCTTAAATCATGAGTTTTCTAGAAGTTTTTATGCTTCAACTAATATTACATCTGATTTGGACCCATAATATATAATGGACATAAAAGTAATGTGTTACGCAACTAGATGCAAACACTAAATCTAACCCTAACCCTTGCCTATATTCCTGTTTGCCTATATTACATTTTGCAAAAATACGAATTTAAGGATTTAATAATCATATTTTTAATATATTGGACCACAAATATTAGTTATTTCGGGAACTATTTGAAACGGTGTATAATTACACGTTAACCGGCTATATTTTTAAATATCTATTAATTCAACGTTAAATAATCTAGATTATAAATTAATTAGCAATGTAAAATCATGGATAGATATTAAAATTAACATATCTTTGCCTATATATACTGTCTTATATTCAACTCAAAGGTTATGATTAGTTTAGATATTTTGGCCATTATATATTTTGACCCGAAGTGGTACATTTTGAACCTTAATAAGACATTATGTGAATACATAGTTTTGTCATATGCATTACTTTTCACATTATAAACTGGGTTGGCAGGTGCATTCAAATTTACAATAATTTTTATAAATGTGTAATATAAAATAAATACACGAACTTATACTGTATTCGATAAACTATTTAAAGGCAAAGTTAGCTAAAATTAATATTTGGGATATAAACTTGATTATAATGATTTTTGTCCTAAATTTAAAATACGTGCACTTTAATTTAAAGTTTAAAACTTTATGTTCTTAATCCTATATAATGCTGCTTTTATTGTTGTTTTTACAACGTTTAAGTATGAGCAACTAGTTATCAATTCTGTAAATAATAATACTAACATTAAAAGTCACTCGCTCTTTGTGGTTTATAGCCCATAGTGTAAACATGCGATAAACATTATGGGCTATAATTGATGATGGTAATAACAATGAAGTTAAACCTTAAACGTTTGCCTTAAATATGTTAAGGTCTACTATGGCTTTAACAAGGATTAATAAAGGGTCTCAATCTGCTCAATTGTGCAACTAAGTCAATTTAAGCGAACTTATAATTTTCTCAGTCTATTTAGAGTTGACAAACACAGTAACTTTGATACAAATGTTATAATTTGCTAGAACAATAAAATTTAATTTCCTATACTTCAAATTTATTTATAGTTTTTTTAGTCTGCACTTTCCATAGAAAATGTTATCTTTATTAATTAATTCATATCTTTATATTGTCAATGAGATGTGGTGTCCCGCTAAATCCTTAAAAAGTTTGTGTATCAAAGTTTTTCAAAAAATATAAAAGTTTGCCATTTGGATTTTTTAACACTTATTTAATATTTTTGATTAAACATGAGAAATTTTTATTCGTACATAATTTTTTAAAGTCAAGAAGAGAAGAGACCGAGATTTTTCTAGACCGAGACGCCACGAGATCGAGATTTTCATAATCGCTCCCGAGACGAGACGAGATTTTGTTTTCAAGACCGAGACGAGACTAGACGAGATCGAAATACTAATGGTATCAGATTAAAGTCAAATAAATAAAAATAGTTTCAAATGTGTTGAATGAAAATCGTATTTTATAACTAAGGCCAAAAAATTCGAAAGTATAGAATCTTAAAATCATTTAAGATCTACATAGACAGCAAAGTGGAATGTATCTAGAAATGCAAACTAGGATGAATGTTTTTAAACGATTTATCAGGAGTTTCTGTGACAGAAATTCCTACAAGAGTGAAATGCGTGAGAGTTTAGCAAAAGGGGGGGGGGCAGGGAGGGGCGGCTGCCTCCCTCTTAATCCAAAAATATGTTAAATTTACTAAAATTAGGGCTAACATTTTAAAAAATAATCATTTTGCCCCCCTAATTATATTGCCCCCCTCTAATCCAAATGCTGGCTCGCCTGTGCTGAAATGTAAAATGTATACAAGCAACAGTATGTTGCAGCCCGAAATTATAGGCAATACCGAAAAGGAAAGCTTAAAAATGAGCATTGATTAAGATGAGAATGCTAGGATTGAATGTAAAAAGCAAGAAAAAACATAACCAAATAAGAAGATTTAAAGGAACAACAGCTATGGAAAAGCTTTCAACAAATATTAAGGAGGGGTTAAGATGCTAAAAAGAAGGAGAGGAAGACATAAATTTTTATAATTAGAAACTAAACCACCATTTTAAACATATGAGAAGGTAGCGAGGTCCGAACCCCCTGTTTTTGTGTATTAACCTTCAAATCCAATAGCATAGAGCTTAGCTTCACGCTCAGGTCACGAATGGCTCGAAGCTTTCCCAAGCCGTAACCTCGGTCTACTCTTATGAATTCCGTTTTGCAGTAGGCCTAAGATTAGGATGCAATATAGTTGCTGAACACACGTTTTCACTTTGCAATAATTCCGTAAAATCGAATGGCCATCTTGGCCTACACTGTTGCAACAAAGCCCGGTACCTTCGACATACCGCGGTTAACAAACTTACACAAAACTATTTCACCAAAGCTAGTTTCCCTTCTATTCTCGAACCCACAGGCCTCTGTGAAGTCAACAAACCACCCGATGGCCAAACTTTAGGCGCTTGGAAATAAGGACTCAGTTGAGCATGGGACTATACATGTACTGACGTATTTGCCCCATCTAATCACAACAAAGATCCCTTGTCTTCAGCCGAGGCTCAGAAAATTTCAAAATATTCAGGAATTATGACGTCACAAAGTGAAAAGTTTCCACTCAGTTACGTCATAATACATTTATTTTAATTTTACTTCAATTAAAAGTTCATTACCTAAGTCTAAATAAAGCAAAAATGATGAACATTATAAACAAATTGATATATATGCATGCCCCACCCAAAACGATTAAAACCAAACCAAAAGGTTAATAAAATTATCCACCCAAAACCCTAATAACGCCAAAGTCTCCCAAAATATTCACCCAAAACGCTTTGAGTGTTTTTTACGAAAACGCCAAACGCCAAAGCCCTCCCAAGAAATTACAGCCAACACTAAAAAGGCTGGTTGAAGATAAACGCCAACAACTAAGCTTGGCAATACGCTGGGAAATACCAGCCAGCCGTTTTAGCAACATTAGCATGAACCTTATGTGCCGATACCTTTATATCCATAACATTATAGATAGTACGGCAAACTCAATATGTAAACTCTAATTAATGTCGTCTAGGCTAAATTTTTAATTAGTGACTATGTTAAATTTAGATAATTTTGCTACTGGAGAAGAAAGGTTAATGGTTTGAGACCATTTCACATATATTAAATCATGGTGAAATATTTAATAACAAGCAAAAACTGACTAAAAAACAATTCTCCATTGTTTTCTAGATATCGATGACACAGTTCTACAAATATTGATTTTGTGATTCCATCCCGCAATCAGACCAATAATTCTTATTTTCAAACCATTTCCTAAGCACAATACCAACCGCTGGTTACATTCAAATTCTCGAATCCGCTTCAACTCCTGTACCAATGTGTATCTATTATCCTTTTTGCATCTGGCACATCATTATGTCACAATGCCCATTTGATGTTCTCATCCAACCCACAATTAAATTTCTTAACCGCCATCGTTGTAAATCATGTAGTAACTTTATTAAATCAGGAAAACTCATTAAGCGTCGATTGAGGAGGAGCCTTAGATTGCTCATGTATTGTTTTTTATTTAAAATTGCTATCTAAAGGGGGTTTTTCGGACGACACTAACATGACGTCTGCCATCGACTTTTTGCAAACGGACTTAAGACCGTCGCTGGTTGTGTTTTAAAAATAAACTGTAGTTAACAAATGCATGGACTTAGCTTGAAGGGGGGCAGGAAAGAGGCTGGTGCCCCTCTAAATCCAAAAATTTGTTGAAATTTATTAAAATTTTGGCCTAAATTTCAAAAATTAATCATTTTGCCCCTCCTCAAATCCTTATTGACCCCATGGGCGTACCTAGGAGGGGCGGCTGCCCCCCCCTAATTTAAAACAAAAAAAATTTCACTACAAAAACCCTTAGAAATTAAAAATTATGTTTTGCCCCCCCCCCCCTAATTAGCCGGGGGGGCAGGGGGTCCGGCTGCCTCCACTGCCTAATTACGGGAGTTGCTTTTTTTTTGGTCGCCGGAAAATTTTTGAATAGTCAAGCAAAAAAAATTTGTTAAAAATAATCTGCCCCCCCCTAATTCAAAATCTGGGTACGCCCATAATTGCCCCCTTCTAATTCCAATGCTGGCTACGCCCATGATCAAATGTCTTAAGTAAATTTTTATAAATCAATCAGGCTATTTTATACCTTTGTAAGCTACCAACTATGTTAACTATAAAATTTTTAATAGTTTACGAAATAAATAAATGTAGCTTATTCCGCATTGGCGAACTTTTGTTATCTAATTATTTTGTTATTAATAGTCTTACAAGGCATAAATTGTACTTATAGATCGCATGTCCTAAATAAAGTAGACAGGATAATGATAAAAATTTAACAAATACAATTTAAAACTAAGATTTGTTATATCTTAAGTGAAAGACTTAAGTTCAAATTCTTCTTAATATATTTTGTTCATTAAGATAGAAAATGTTAGATAGTCACGCGGTTATCAGACTTGGATATCCGAGCATCACCTCTCTTCGAATTTTAAATAAAGTGACCACCTAATGGGACAAACAGTTATAAGGAACATTTAGAATGAATCCGGATACAAATCTTATTCAATTTATGGATTTAATAATAAATCTCTTATGGATACCATCGACATGGGCGTAACCAAGGGGGGGGCAGGGGGGGCGGTCTCCCTAAATTACGAAAAAACAATTTTTCAATGCAAAACCCTTAAAAATTTAAAAATTTAAGGTTTTCCCCCCTTAATTGAACTTTTAAACTTTTCGCCGCCCCCCCCCCACCCTCTAATCCAAAACATAGCTACACTCATGAGTCATGACCATCGACTTCTTTTAAAGACGGGGTTTGTAATGTATCTCTATTTAAATCATTCCCAATAAAATTAAAATTACAGTATCTTGATGTGCACCAAAAACAATTCAACGTTCTCACCCTTTATTAATTGCTATGCAATTTATGGGCTCGTTTTTTGGTGTCCGTCCGTCCGTCCGTCCATCCGTCCGTCCGTCCGTCCGTCCACCTATCTATTTGCATTGGGTATATTAGGTTATCGCTTTTTTAAATTAATGCATAAGAAAGAGGTGCCCCACCCCTCATCTCTATCTCCCTCGCTGTGTTATTTTTAAAATAATGCATAAGAGGTGCCCCACCCCTAATCTCTATCTCCCTCGGTGTGTTAGATATAAGATTAAAAATGACCATTGGCCAAAATGTGAATCGAAATTATTTTTTTCGTTTTTTTTGACTATTATGATTGTTCCTGTTCCTACCATTGCTATTATGACTTTTTGGCCGTCCGCTGGCTGCTGACCAATGTTATATAATAAACATAAATAAAAGTTGTTTACTTTTAATTGCTATGCAATTTAACTAGTTTTTGGGTTAGAATCCCGGAGTTTTTTTTTAACTCTTATGATTGTTCTTGTTACTACCATTGCTATTATGACTTTTTGGCCGTCCGCTGGCTCCTGACCGATGGAAAAAATGACCATTGGCCAAAATGTGAATCGAAATTATTTTTTTCGTTTTTTTTTACTATTATGATTGTTCCTGTTCCTACCATTGCTATTATGACTTTTTGGCCCTCCGCTGGCAGCTGACCAATGGAATAAAATGACCATTGGCCAAAATGTGATTCGAAATTTTTTTTTTTCGTTTTTTTTTGACTATTATGAATTTATATCCACTTTTACCGTGTCCTGGCTGCTGACCAATGGAAAAAAATGACCATTGGCCAAAATGTGATTCGAAATTTTTTTTTTCGTTTTTTGCTCTTATGAATTTATATCCATTTTTACCGTGTGCTGGCTGCTGACCAATGGAAAAAATGACCATTGGCCAAAGTGAGCATCAAAATTTTTTTTTCCGTTTTTTTGGCTATCATTGACTTATAGAGTATCTGTTGGTACTGACCAATGGAGAAAAAATGACCATTCGCCAAATTTTTTATTTTTTTAATTAAAAATTGTTCAAATTCAACAAAAAATTTCTCCCAACAATTCTGCAAATTCTTAACATTGTGATGTTTTATAATATAATGTTTTTTAGACCCATAATCACTAAAGTCCATAAAAACTAATGTAGTACGCAACTAGATGCAAACACTAAATCTAACCATAACCCTTGCCTATATTACATTTTGCCTATATTAAATTTTGCCTATAAATGGAAAATTTGTATAAATAATTAATTAATCATTAAACATTTAATACCCTCCTATAGGCATTCTCGCCCCTTCCCACCTTTCTCGCCCATAAATTGCATAGCAAATATGATACGTTTATACGGAGTATAGATGAGTCGTCCCCCCTTCCCTTCCCCTCCTCCCCTTCCCTTCTCCACCTTCCCACGAGGGCCGAAGGCCCTCGTTTTAATTTATTTACTTTTCAAATTTCAATGAAACCGAAAACATTAAATCTCTTTTGTAATAGCTGTTATTGCCATACAAAAATTAACCATTTACATTGTAACTCATTGTCAATCTATAATACAACGCACGCTCAGAGCACTTTATGCATCTCTGATAATATAAAATTTTTGTTAGGGAAGATATTTTTACGATTTATTTTAAAATAAGACAAATGTAATGTGTTAAATTTCAGAAACAGAGAATAGATTTAAAATAGACAGTTTTAACAATTGCAAGTCTTGCATCCATTTAAGTTTAGACCGACTGAACAATTTGGTGGACACTCAACACTGTAACACACTAAGAATAAAAAATACATCATTATTTGAATTATACTGAAACAATATGTTTTTAAGATTTTTTTGCCAAATCATTTTTATAATTTACATGAAGGTCGTTTTTCAGGATCCAGGGTGGTAGTAGTTATAATCTTAGAAATATTAGTATCTCTTCCTGTGTCTTCAATTTTAACCACCCCAGGCCATGCATCCACTGGGCTAGGCCAGATCGAAACAGAGATCAAAATTAAGATGATCAAATTTCGTATTTTAGATTTCTTGTCAGCCATCTTAAAATTAATTTTGCATTTTAGAAAAATATTATTAGCTACTATTGAATATCAAATATTTCGCAAATCACTAATTTAGAGTTATAGTACATTGTCTTCATTCTCATCACTACAAATCTCATTAAAATATTTTCAGGCTATATCTCAAACATAATATACTTAGTTCTGCTTACAAGGAAAAAATGAAAAAATAAGGCCTTGTTTTGCCCAAATTTTAAAGAAATTGCGACATAAGGGGGTAATCTGCTTTCCTCCCTGGGGCTACCCCACCTGGCAAATATACTATGACAAAAATTGGTTTCAATAATTTTATAAACTAATTAAAATTGAAAAAATAAAAGGTCCCAAACATTTATTAGAAACTATTAGGAACAACGAATTGGATATTTGTTTTTTGACAAAATTAAATAATGTTTGGCGTTTTTTATGATAGTATGGGTGGCCTTAAAATTCAATGATATTTTAAAAATTGCTATTAATCTGTTAAATATATTTTCATTATATATCTCAATCCATGGCAAAAAAATTGGGCAGTCTCTATAGACAAATGATAAAACTTTTATTTGTATTTTGTTACAAATTTTGTAAGATTTTGGATTTAAGTGAGGGGGGGGAGTAGAGAATTGCAAAGTCGCCTTTTTTCAATCCGAACCCAATCGGACCCGAAAGCATTTTAAAATTTTTGCTCCATCGGTTCGGGTCCGGGTTGGGTCGGGTTTCGGGTCACTGCCGGTCTCTAGGGGAGAATGACCCTCCCTGCCTCCCTCTGGTATACCCTTGCTGCCAAATATACTATGACTACTATTGTCAAATAAAAAAATTATAGCAATTATAAAAGGTAATAAAATAATAAACGACTTGTATTTACCGTTTTAGAATATTTAGGAAAATAAAAAAATTGTTAAAAAGTTAAAATTTAATGGAAATAATTGATACTGTCTATATCTAAACTTAATAACAAGAATGGTTTCTCGAGTAGGCGTCTTGTAGTCTGGTTCTTACTATGACCTTGGATTTATTTAGAGACAATAAATTTTCATTATATTTAGTTTGAAATTCTTAATTAATTAGAGACAAAAACGAAAATTAAAAAAATGAGTGTTTTTTTTTCATTTGTTAAAACTTTTTTATAAACTCTGAGCTAAAAAATTGTTTTTTATTCAATACTTAATTTATCCTTTAATACGAAATAAATAAATTAGAATGAATAATGTTTAACATTAACAATGCATCAAGGTCTTATCTAGAATAAGCCTGGTGAAAACCTCATTAGTCTAAGTTAGGCTAAACACTACTGTACCATCAATAATATATAAATTTTAATTAAAAATTCACTTGTATTATCATTTTGTAAAATCCTTGCCGAAACAAACTGACTTGTAAGTGTATTTTTAGGATTATATTGTTTTTTATAATATGAAACTATCGATTAATAGTAAATTGATTTTTGTTTTCTGTAATAAATTTTTTATTATAATTATTTATTACCAACCTAGATATTTTTTTAAATTCTGAAAAACTTTGAAATTGAAAATATTAACTGGCACTGACAGTTTATTGCTGTTTAAAAGTATCACGTTATTTTTGAGCTCTCAGATATAAAATTTGTAATAAAAACTAAGGATGCGTTCATTTAATGTAGAAGCATTAGCGAGAATGTTAAACCCTTCATACATTTTAGACTAAAATCAAGTTTGTTAGCTTCTTTTTTTTAAATTAATTTAAGGTGAGTTATAATAATTGTTTTTAAATGCAGATTTAGCCTAAAGAGAACTGCAAACCCGAACCCCACCCGAATTTTTTCAAATTTTCAACCCAAACCCGACCCGAAAGTTTAAATTTTTCAACCCGAACCTGTCCCAAAATAATTTTTAAATTTTTAACCCGAACCCGACCCGATGGCATTTTAGAATTTTCAACCCCCCGGCCCGACCCCAAAGCTTTAAAAAAATTTTAACCGAATTTCTTTCAAACGTGTTATAAATTTTAGTATCCAACGCGAGAGTAAGAAAAATTGCGATGTGCATGGGCGCAGCCAGGGAGTGGCAGGGACTGGCCGCTGCCCCCCTCTAAATCCAAAAAATCTTAGATATTTTATCAAAATATGGCCAACATTTAAAAAATGGTCATATTGCCCCTCCCTTAATCATTTTTGCCCCCCCTCTAATTTAATCCTGGCTACGCCCATGAGGGTTTAATATTTCATCGACAAACTGTGCGATTTATGAAACTAATTGATACCACAGATTTTGATTACTAAATTTTTGATTGAACATTTTTGAGATATATAAATATGATAGCATCTGCAATATCGGATCAAATTTAATTTGAATTACATAGTTTTGCAAATAAATCATTTAGTAAATTTAGACTTAGTTTTATTTGTTTTAGGAATATATATTTATGAAGTTTCAGTTAATAAAGAACTCCCACTTCACACTATTTAAATACAATTTAAAAATATTATTTTGTTGATATATTTTACCTTTCACGAGTCAAATTTAAATCTGCGCCCATATTAAAACATTCAGATTTAAAAAACAAAAAGAATTTAATCAACTGATGAATGATTTTCAATTATACATTTCGCTATTAATTAATAAACATTATACATAATAGCATTAATTTAAAAGATATGTCCCGTGTATTTTGCAACGTAAGATTCATAACCTTTGACCCAACATTTTAAATCCAACCCGACCCGATCCGAAAGCATATTAAAATTTTCAACCCAAACCCGACCCGAAAGTATTTTAAAATTTTCAACCCGAACCCTACCCTAAAACTTCTCACCCTTTCAACCATATCGAGTCTCGGGTCTCGGGTCACCCGTGCAGTTCTCTAGCCTAAGGAGAAACTTTTTGTTTTTCAAACACGAATTATAGTATGGCATTTTATATGTATAAAATTAGTTGCTATTGCGCGCCATTTATAAATTAATTTTATTATAACATACTTAAAACCTTTTATTTTAATATTTAGCAGATTCTGCATTATATTTATACTTTTTATAATAGTTTGGTTATTTATTGAATCTTTTAGGATGGCTAGTATGTTTCTTTGCATTTGGTTAGCTGTTTTTGTGACAAATAATCTCAAGGCAATAGCTGGACCAATCGAAGATACTGGAAGAACTGTGCCTGAACAAATGAATTTAACTACTACAACTCTAGACCCTGAAAGACGCCCTTCTTGTATTAATAAATTTTTCTAAAATAAATTATATATTTAATTAATTAATTTATTTAAATTTATTTATTTATTTTTAGTGTGTTTCGGAGTTGTGTGTCCACCTAATTGTCCAATCACCCTTAATTTACGTGGTTGCAAAACTTGCAATTGCTGAAAAAGAATAAATTTATATGTATATATACATTTAATTACAAACTTTAATTTAAATTATGATACATTATAAATCGGAATGTGCATAGCGAAATTGTGATTTCAGGCATTTTAATTATATGATAAACAAAACATTATACAACGTGGCAAAGATCCAAATAAGGTGGGGGGGGGGTAACTATGAGAAGAAAGAGACGGGAACAATAGAGATTTAGGGAGGGGCAAAGTAATTTTTTCAAATTTTAGGCATATTTATATTAAATTTTAAAAAAATTGTGGATTTTGAGGCCCCCTCCCTGCCTCCCCCTGGCTACGCCCATTAATATATTAATAAATTAAGAATAAAAAAATTATTTTATACTTAAATCTTATAAAATTTATTAAATATTTAAATTTAATATAGATCAAAATTTATAATTATTCTTATATTTTAAACAATAAGCATTTTATTAAGTCTAGACTCATGGAATGGCACATAAAAAATAAGCAACTACAATAAACATAATATATAAATAAATCATCATCTAAATTTTTACATGGTGCATTGGGAAATAAAAGTTCAATTTGCCAAAATCAAATTGTTTATCTTTTAACCTTCATTCCTTTCCGCGTTTATTCCAAGAAAAGATTAGTATAAAAATACACAACTGGGCATTCTTTCGGCTAATATCATAATTTGTTATCACACGGTTTCAGGGTGTACATCTGTCCTGCTACAAACAATTTTTTTTATATTATTTTTTAGATTTTTACTAATTTCGAAAAAACTCGTGCAAAAAATAATTAAATTTTACAAGGTTAATATTTAAAAAACTAAATGTTGAAAGACAATCTCGATGATTTAATATCAAAAAATTTAATTTATGACTCTTTTTGTTTAACATGTTTTACGTCTTCTCATATTATTTTTAAATTTTCGCATTTTTATGAATAAACATAAGAAGGTAAAAATTATATATAAATTGCCTTAAAACAAATAACTTTATAATAGAGTGTTTTTTAAATATTATGAGTTCTTGCTTAAATTATTTAAGAAAAATAGTATACTCATTAAATATACAGCTTTGAAATTTTTGATTAAGCCGTTGAGTAAGAATTAGGTTAATTAAGGCATCTCAATACCAGATAGTATAAAAATTGAGTTCGCAACCATATTATTAGTTAAGACTTATATAAATATAAAAAAATAGGAAGTATAATTCAAATTGTTCCCCTACAAGACGAAAAAAAAATTTTTTCAATGCAAAAATCCTTAATTAAAAAATATTAGGTTTTGCCCCACCCCCCCTGATTGAACTTTTAAACGTTTTGTCCCCCCCCCAATCCAAAACCTGGCTACGCCCATGGTTTAATATATATTTTTGATGTAGTGGAATTATTTTTCCCAATATAAATTATGTAAAAATTGTCTTCTTATCACAAACATCTCATATGTGTTATTGCTTTAGTAAAAAATGAATATTTATCTAATTCTTACTACCTAATTCCATTCGTGCTAAAATACTGAGTCAATGAGTCTAAACGATTTAACAGAACCATCTAGCTAGATGCCTAGTCTACTAAGAAAAGCATGCAAAAATCACTTTTTTATATATTCTCTCTCACTAGCAAAAAAGTAAAAAAAAAAAATAATGATGAAAGAATATTTATTAAAAACTTTAAAATTTATTTTTTATGGGTATGATAAAAATCTAGAAAAATAGCGAAATATGTGAACAAAATAAAACGTTAGATGGTAGTTAAACCAGCCACAAATGTTAAATGCTTCCAGAAAATGCTAGATTTATATATTAGAAAATAACTGACGCAGGCAAGAACTCTAGTAGAGTTAGAAAGAGGAAGAGGAAGGCTGGATTTATCCAAGATTTTTTCTCTGTTCAATGTTCTTCTTCAGAATTAGGGGTGCCCGCCCCGCGCTTTGTAAAAGTAAAGCGTGTTAACAAATTGTAATTTTTCTAGGAAGCTACTCAGAAATTTTCATTATATTCCAACCATATAATCCTCTCATTCCTATTAGCTTTTCGATTAATTAAAACACCGCGTAAAATGTTAATATTTTAACGAAATTTTTATTAAAAAATAACCCTAAAATAATAAATAAACGGAGATCATTTGTCAGCAATTTGTTAGAGGGGGGGCAGCGGTTAATGTGTAAAAGCTTTATGCATGAGTAGCCCGCTTGTCCCCGAACTAAGAAAATCGTCGCTTGAATACTGATGAGATTACATTTTTTTTACAAAAAAAAACATTCATCCCCTACCCTTCGGGTCGTTTAAATTAATTTAAAAATTAATTTATTAGTTTCTCGAAATTATATATATCGCTCGTGATTGACAAATAGTATATTCCGATAAAATTTATAATTCCTCGAATGCAATAATCCGGAAATTCTGCGCCAAAATCAAGTAAATTTGCGCTTTTGCTCGTAAAAGGCGCATTTTAAACCTAAAAGTCTTTGCATACTATAGGTTAAATTTAAATATATAATTAAAATTACATAATGTAAATTAAGTTAAAATTATTTGTATTATTAAATAATTTAGTAGTAGTTTATTAGATCTTAGAATTAAAAATAAATCTAAAAAAATTCGTATTTATGGTCATCTTAAAATCAATATATGTTGTAAGTTTTTATATTTGTGCAATAAAATCAAAATGACTAAATAAACTTAAAAATTACTGACTTTAATTCTAATTCAATCTCATAATCTTAACATTTCATTTCCAGCATGATAAATTTTTTGCATATAATCTGTAATTAAATTAAAAACAAATAAATCAAACGCAATAAAATTATTAAAAAAGGTTAAATATTAATTTTTTTGATCCTATATTATTATCATGGGCGTAGCCAGCATTGAAATTAGAGGGGGACAATAATGATTTAGGGAGGGGCAAAATGATCATTTTTTGAAATTTTAACCATCATTTTAATAATTTTCAACAAATTTTTGTATTTAGAGGGGGGCAGCCGCCCATCCCTACCCATGGTTATTATACTAACTTTAGGTTTTGATTAGCAACCTAAACTCAGTGTATATTTAAAACAGGAAAATATTGAATAAATACAATAATTTTTCTTAATAAAATAAAACATCAAAAATGGAAAAAATTAACTTAACCCATCAGTTTAATAACTTACAAAAATTTCACCTTTTTTAGACAATATAAAATTAATTTAAGCAAATTGTCGATTATGACTATTTAATACAATTGATCAAATTTTATATTCTTCATTATGAATTCATAAAATTAATAAGCCACGATTCAATGGAGTTATGGCAGGCATGAGCGTAGGGCACGGAAATCTAAAAAGCAAAATAATTATAATAAAAATCACAAATTTTTTTCATTTTTTCTTCCCGTAAGTATAATTTATTATTTAACTATTAGAAACTCAATGATAAAATTGTGGTTTTAGTATGTTGATAATTCATTATTCCCCAATGATTTGATAAGCTATCTGAACTAATGAATAATATTAGAATGTAATCGGCAAGCAAAGATCTGACCACTTATGACTTTTATTTTCGGAATTTATAAATAATATTATACGCAAAAATCTATTTTATATAATTTGGCTGCGTTCATTACGCTGATTTTAAACAACCCCCTGGTATAAAACGAAACCTCAGTTAAAAAAATATTATATTTTATAGAAAAATTAGGTTAAATATTGACATTAATGTTATCGGAAATAAAATTGCATCGCACACTAAACGTTATTTATTTAAAAAGTCTCTTAATTGAATTAGTCTAAAAAAATAATAAAACACATGGTATTTATCGGTTGGGTATATATTTTCAAAAATTTCAGACCTTTTTTATTTTTGAAAATCGCACTTATTTTATTTATTTGAGATATCTGAGGAGCTTTTTTTCAAATATCAATAGGACTTATAACTTTTATAACGCTCTATTTCTTTATGTATTTTTATAAACGTTTTCAACCTAATTGTGTTATAATACGATATTTTAATAAAATAAAGCTATTTACATGGTTGCTTGACGTAGTAAACATTCTTTGATCTTTCATTTGTTAGACATTTTGTCGCACATTTTCTTTTATGTGTAATGTGACAAATTATGTGATAATTAGCCATTTACCTCTTTTTAATTAAGTCGTCTTTCAAACTTAATTTTGCACTTTAACTAATCCTTTCTTTCATCCAACAAATAAATAGCCAGCACATTTGTTCATTACAGGTGAATCGTATCTTTTACCTTAAATAATCCTTTGTAAAAAATTGCTTGAAAAAGGAAAAATAAAATTAATTGCATCTACTTATGCTAGCCTTTAGAGGTAGGGGGAGTAGTCAGGGGGAGGCAGAGAGGTAGCTACCCCCCCCCCCCCCAATCTAATAATTTTGAATTAAATTACAGTTTAAATAAAAAATATAGTTCCACCCTTTTTTATTCGAATTTGGAATATTTTGATGTTGTTGTTGATCCATGTAGTCCAAAACTTTGATTAAATTTTTATTAATAAAATCATGGGCGGAGTCAAGATTGGAAGGGGGGGGGTAATTATGATTTAGAGAGGGGCAAAATGAACTGAAATATTGGCGATAATTATATCAAAATATAAGCAATTTTTGGATTTAGAGGGGGGCGGACCCCCTCCCTGACTCCCCCTGGCTACGCCCATAAATAAGACACCGAGATTTATAAGAGGTTTTTTGATTAAATATAGAATATAATATATAACAATAATTCTGAGATAAAAAACATTTGATCTATATATATTTATGAAAAAGTTTCAAAATATTTTTAATTATATTACGACATTGTTAAGCTAATTATAAGAGAAAGTATTTACAAAAACTAAAGTTTTATGCGAATTTGTTATTTTCACTTGGCTGCTCCCAAATTGGAAAAATACTATACTTTCAAAATTCTCACTTTTACAGGGCACAGAGCCAGAGGTCGTTGTTGCGACATTCGGAATACAAATTAAATTACATAAAAGGGACGAACATGTATTTTGAAAATTTACCAGACTTTATTTTTATTTTTCTCAAATTTAATTACCCCCCCCCCCCCCCCCCCATTTCGACTCACCAAATACAAAACTGAAATTATTCGCAGGTAATTGCTAATTGAGACAAGGCAAGGGCCTTAACCTTAGAAGGCTCATCCCTAAAGGAACAAATTTTCATTTTTTTACAAAATATCATTCATGTTAATTTGTCGCGTTATTAAATTCAAATAAGGTTTATGTGAAGAATTGTAAAATATTTAAGGGAGCAGGTGTTTTACATTGACCTCCTGCTAAACTGAATTAATTAAAGTGGTCTAACTGATTCTTGATTGCAGCAATTGATATTCATTTGAGGCAAGGAAGGTTGTCTACGATATTAGATTAATTGCCCCAAAGAACTTAAAGAGAGTATTAATTTAATATAAAATACTTTTTTAAAAAAAGTAAAATTAAAACCGGTATAACGCAAATTTAGTGTATGCCTAGGAAGAATGACAAAATTAAAAGTTACGGGAAAAATTAATCGATAAAACCCCGTTTTTAAGGTCGGAAGAAAAATCATGAAATTAATTATAATTTATCACCATGTGCACTTAAATTAATTTTTTACCAAATGCTTAGATGGACTAATGGACCAATGATGAATTGAATGTTTGATAAGTGGAACAAATAGATGTCAACGCTTTTAATTAAATTTACCTATAAGTAATTTAGATTTATATTACCTAAAAAGGTCAGTCCACCATAGCAAAAAAAACCATAGCAAAACTGTTTAAAAATTTAAAAATGAAGGCTCTTTCATTTAAAGTTGTTTAAAGTGTTTTCGTTTAAAGATAACGAGTTTTGTTAAAAATCAGTTAAAAAATTTATCTAATTTGTAGAAGGGACAATCATTTTACTTCCATATTTGTCGTGTCGATTATCGATTAAAACGACGACGACATACATTCACACATCCACACAAAACCACTTAATTTCCCCTTTCCAAAACTTTCTTAGTTATTTTCATTAAATCAAATTATATATCTCAAATAATTCGAGCGTAATTTAATTTAAGGACTGAGACCTTTTCTAGTCTAAGTTGTTACATCACTTTGTTATTACGTAAGGTTTTTTTGAAAAAAAATGATTTTGGAAAAATGAAAACTAACCCTTCAACTAACTACATTCTTTCAAAATATAAACAGGTGAAGCGGAAACATCGAATGAATAAAATCACATCATGCGTCGCACGTCTAGTTAAATATTTCATAAATCCGATCACAAAAAATCTAATTGTTTTATTGATATCGATTCTAATCAATCAATACATCACATTAGCTGATTCTTCAAATCGATACCCTATCACCTCGACTGATAATAATTTAATCAATTATAATTACGATGACCCCCCGATCAATAAGGTTAGAATGATAGATACCTTGGGTGACAATAAAGTTGACATAGAACAGGTGTTGTCGCAAATTGTGATGCCGTGGAGGCAATGGTGGAATCAAAAAAATCTTAATCACCATAGGCAAGTCCATAATAACAAGAAGGAAAACAGAAAAAATAGGAGAGCCAAAATAGGAAATTTAGAGGGAAAAACAGTTTTCAAAAGGAAAAAGCGACGGCACAGGTTTGTTGCTAATTTGTGATTTATATATTATGTTATTTTAATTGCTATGCAATTTATGGGCTCGCTTTTTGTTTTTTTTATTTACCTTTTAAACAATCGATTAAAGAAACATTCATGGGCGTAGCTAGGAGGAGGCAAGGGGAGGCTGCCCCCCCCCCCCCCCCCCCTGTAAATCCAAAAGTTTGTTAAAACTTAATATAATTATGGCGAAACTTTTAAGAAATTTTCATTTTGCCCCTCTCTAAATCATTATTTTCCCCCTCTAATCCCAATCCTGACTACGCCAATGTATTACTACAAATGCCGAACTTTTAAAATATTTTTATTTAAAAAACACATATAATGTCAAACATAAGAATATAACTAATTAAAATTTAATTAATAAAATGAAAATTCAATATTCAATTAAAAAATTGGTTTTTTTAGGATGTCAAACAAAATTATCAATATAACGAAAGAGTTCATCGAAAGTGGTGGCTGGCGCAAAAAGTTTCAATATCCAAATTTAGACCAGTCTTCTCCTACCTCTATGAATCATGCGTTGAGGCCGATGGTATTAAGTCAAATGGTTGAACATCGAAATTTTCAACCAAAACCGAATATAATTTTAATACTAACTGATGATCAAGATGTTGAATTGGGTAAGTTCTTGATTTGTTAGCAAATCCTTTTTTTAATAATTATTTAATATATATTTCACTACATTTTAAATATAATGCATAAAAGCAACCTATTTTTTTAATAATTCTTTAAATAATGTATATATTGCTGCTCAAATAAAGTTTTCAAGTAGTGATTTAAAAGCATATCATAGCTATTTTAACGCCGAAATTCAATTTTCATTCAAAGGTTAACGAATAAAATCTAAAAAAATTTAATATTAAGAGTTGTGATTCTGTTTCTAAAATTAGTCAAGGGAAAAGGGAGTATTAAAAAAAAAATCCTTAAATGCATCTTAATATCGTCGATTGATGAATCAAGAACATTTTAAAAGATATTTGTCACTTTTGAAAAGGATTTAATAATACATGATTATATTTGTTCAAAAAAAACAAAAGAAATCAAATTAACTTTCAATAAAAAATTTTATGAAAAAAACAAATATAATTTTTTAAATAGGTTCTTTGAATTACATGCCACTACTGGACCAAGTGTTTAGGACTAAGGGGGTATTCATGAAAAATGCTTACGTCACAACGCCCGTGTGTTGTCCCTCGAGGAGTTCTCTGTTAACAGGTGTTTATGCTCATAATCATCACGTTTTAACGAATAACATGAACTGTTCGTCCCCACAATGGCAATCAACTTACGAAACGGTCACTTTTGCCAATTACCTCCAAAAAGAGGGTGGATACACTACAGGTACTATGGATGCTTGTCAAAACTTACCCTAAAAACAAAAGAAAAAATATATAATTTATTTTTAAATTAAATAATTTAAATGTTTAAAAGATATTTTTTATTTATTAGTTTAACAATTTCTATATTATCATTTAGTTATCGATATTTTAGTATGAATGAAAATATTTTGCAATAGTATGCGTTCAATAAAATTATAAAAATTTTAATGGACTTTTATATAAATTATAAATCACGTTCAAAGATTTCGGATTAATTTACAATTAATGGGTGGGGGGGGGGTTTAATGTTTTTTAAGTTAACAATTTCATTTTTTCATCGCAATTGAGTCAATGCAAATCATATAAGCACAGATATGATAACATATTATTGCTTTTTAATCGCTAGGCAATTGATGGTGGTCCCGCTTTTGGTAGTCCTGTCCAACTTGTAATTTTTTTAAATTAATATGGAAACTTATCATTTTAAAAAAGACTTTTTTTGCCCCCAACCCCATAGTAAATATGCTACATTTTTGTATGGAGGAATTTTGTAAGAGCCGTACTCCACAACTATGCGCAAGTCCGAATTTAATAAATGTATTTATACACATTTATTTTCATTAATCGCAGGTTTTTTCGGAAAATACCTCAACGAATACAATGGGAGTTATGTGCCCCCTGGGTGGGGGGAATGGGCGGGTCTAGTGCGAAATACCAGGTACTACAATTATACACTCAACCATAATGGGCAGCTAATCAAGCACGGCGACAATTATGAGAGAGACTATCTCACTGACCTCGTTGCTAATGATACTATCGCCTTTCTTCGGAAATCCAAGATGGCCGCTCGTAATATTCCGGTCTTGGCGGTTATGAGTATGCCCGCACCTCACGGGACCGAAGATAGCGCCCCTCAATATAGTCATCTGTTCTCAAACGTCACTAGTCACAGGTATTTGTTTGTTTATCATTGTTATTTTGTTTATTTAAAACCGAATATTAAAAGTGGTTGCTATCATGGGCGTAGCCAAAGAGGGGCAGGGAGGGTCGGTTTCCCCCCCCCCCTAAATCCAAAAATTTGTGGAAATTTATCAAAATTATGCCTAAAATTTCAAAAGATCATTTTGCCCCTTCCTCCCTCTTATTCTAATGCTGGCTAAGACCATGGTTGCTTTAATCTAAATTGAACGTAGCAAGAGATAAATTATAATGCAAACTATTTATTATAGTTGCAAAAGTCATAAATTTTAGAAAAATGTGATTATCAAAATATATTCTGGCGTAAAATGATCATTTTTACATAAAAATTGGGCGAGTTTAGCTTAGAGGCCTGCACAGGTGACCTGAAAGGTTAAAAATCTTCAAATGCTTACAAGTCGGGTTAAAACTTTTCAAATGCTTTCGGGTTAGGTCAGGTTCGGGTTGAAAAATTTAAAAGGCTTTTGGGTCGTATAGGTTTCGGGTTGAAAAAAGGAACTTTGCAGGCCTCGTTAAGCTAAATTATTTCTAAAATTTTAAATATTTAACCAATAGATATACAATTATTTTAAACGAAATTTTACTTATTAAAATTATATTAAAGACATATGGATTAATCGCTCATTATAATATGTCTAAAGCAATAAATTACTAAATTCCTCATTTTCGTAAAGTTATAAACAATATGGCGGAGAAGCGATGGCTTATAATAATAATTAATATAAATATATAAATTGGCAAATATTTCATTTTTAGGTATTTTACTATATCAACTTTTTAATTTTTTCAAGCTTTATTAATTTTTTTTAAAATTTAGCTTTTGCTCCACATATGTTTATTTTCTAATGCGAATACAAATAACAAAATCACTAATGTTAATCATTTATGCTTTAATATCACAAATCGCACTAAATCGATAAAAATGTATGCAATAATTATCGTATAAATATGATTTATTTAAACAAATATTGGTTGTCTTTTGTCATCAGAACGCCATCTTGGAATTATGCTCCTAACCTAGATAAGGAATGGATCCTGCAAAGGACGGGAAAAATGGAACCAATTCACATAGCATTTACCGATATGTTGCAGAGAAAACGATTGCAAACCCTTCAATCAGTCGATAAAGCGATTAAAAAAGTAGGCAATCTCATTCATTAATCTTAATATTTCTAATTTTTTCCCCTTTATATATAAATATTTATTAATTGTATATTATTTTTAGGTATAAATCTTTTAGGTTGGCATTAAATTTAACAGAAGCTAATTGTTTAATTTCTAGTTTTTTTGATAAGTCGAATTAATTTATACAACACATCGTTTTTTTTATAAATTTTGCTTAATTCCGAACGGAAACTAAGTTATAAGCATATTTAAAGAAAAAACATTAATTTAACCATTTTTAGAAACTAATATATAAATTTTTACCAAAAGCATTTTTTTCTTTAAATATATTTTCGATAAATTGTAAATATTTTGTGCTAAGATAAGCGATGAATTAGAGAGTATGGGCGAATTGGAAAATACGTATATGATTTACACGTCCGATCATGGGTACCATCTAGGTCAATATGGGCTTATCAAAGGCAAATCCTTGCCATACGAATTTGACATCAAGGTTCCCTTATTTATAAGGGGACCTGGAATTCCCGTCGGAAAAGAGTAATTTATATAATTCATTCAAAAAAATGATATATTGGAGATAAAAAGAACTAGACACATGGGCGTAGCCAGCATTTGGATTAGAGGGGGGGGCAATAATGATTTAGGGAGGGGCAAAATGATCTTATTGAAATTTTAGTCAATTTGTATAAATTTCAACAGACTTATGGATATATAGGGGGGAGTCGCCCCTCTCTCTTGAATGCGCCCATGACTAGACATTCTATAGAAGGGGGTAGGGTAAGAATTGTATAGCAATTTATTTAAATAAATTTGGTTTTAGTTAGATTTGTTTATGTAAAAGTGTGCGTGGGCGTAGCCAAGGGGGTGCAGTGAGGGGGTGGCTGCCCCCTTCTAAACTCAAAAATTTGTTGAAATTTATATAAACTATGGCTAAAATTTTAAAAATTATCATTTAGCCCCTCCCTAAATCATTGTTGCCCCCCTCGAATTCCAATGCTGGCTACGCCCATGAAAGAGTGTATAAGATATACAGTAAATATAACCTTTTTATACAATGGAAAACTATTTAATTCTAACCATTTTAAAAATACCTAATCGGATGTATTATTTTATTTTATTATTTTGTTGTATGTTAAAATATATTTTTTAGGGTTTCTGGGATAGCTCTAAACATTGACTTAGCGCCAACTATTTTGGAGATGGCTGGGGTTGAAAACAAATATTACATGGATGGACGAAGCTTATTACCATTATTGAAAGACACATTACCAATACCGTACGCGATTTCCACATTCAATTTGCTGTTAACAGATTTATTAACAATCTAAGATTTTAATAATATTTATGTGGTCTTCCTTTATATGTATCTCTTTTACTTACAAATTTTATATAGAAATTTGAAGAGAAGATATTATATATTTTTATTTTAATAGATTAATTATTTTTTGAAGAATAATAGATAAATTTAATAGGGCTATTCAAAACATTACGTAATTTAAATGTTAAATGCTGCAAGATTAAGTGTAAAATTTTATTTTGGTTAAATCTAAGTTTGAAAAATGAGAATTATAAACAAATATATATTAACTCTGTAATAATTAATCAACTGCTATGCAATTTATGTTATTTTATCATATATATTAAAATATTCAAATATTTATCCGAATGATAAAAAAAATAAAATTTGATAATTTTTGAAGGTCCCCCAACGCAACTACCCAACCCTGGCGAGATACCTTCTTGGTGGAACGTGGAAAGATAACGGAAAAGATGTTGAAGAGGATTCAAACCGAACAGCTGGGACTTAAACACGTGACGCAATCAGCTGACGAGGAATCAGCTGAGGCAGAGGCGCACGATTTGGGATTGCTTTCTAAGAGCGAATGGGTACGGGAAGAATGTCACAAACCTGCACACTCCTGGCCCTGCAAAAGAGATCAAGTAAGCAACCAGTAGTCAGTCATAAAATCAAAAAAATCTGATTAGGTTATAAAAAGTCTTTAATTGATTCGCAATCTAAAATTCATATACATTTGATGGCAAATTGATAGGGCTAATATTAGTTCTGCGGGGAAGGATAGTTATTTTATAAAAGGTAATGAAGCTCAAAATTAGCAAATTTATTAGTATAACTATTAGCGAATTCCTAGAGTAAAAGCAATTGCTTCTTTTAAATCAAGAGACAGGGTATATAGAAAAGATTTTAAAAGTTAAGGGGTAGAAAACTTAAAAAAACTTCAAATGAATGTTTCCCCAAGCTCACCTTACAAAATTTTGCATAATTTTTCCCCCAATTTTATTTATTTAAAATTTAATTTTTTTAAATTATTGTATTTTTTTTCTAATTTTTTTAGTTATTAAATGATTTACCTTTTTTGTTTTAGAAATGGTTTTGCAAAGCTGATCAGTTGGATCCCGCCCGATGGAGAATGTATAAATGTCGATATTTTGGAAAGGTTATTCGGGACAAATGCGTTTGTTTCCCAGTTCAATTAATGGTCGTACCTCAAGCGGAAAAATTTAGGCAGAAAAAATTTCTCAAAAAACACGCGACCAAATGGTTCAGGCCTAAATTTCTGGAGCCAAAACACGTGATCGAGTCGACCAATCGCATCGATTCGCTACAAATACCTAACCAATCGCGACACCACCCGGGCTTTTTTAGGAGGCGCAAAAAGAATTTTGAACCAAACCATCAATACGAGGCTGCCGATTGGTCCAATTTAAAAAGAGCGCAAGCCAATAAAAATGAAGAAAAAGATTCTAGGGGAACACTTATAAAGCTAAGGCACAAACGAAATTGCCTCCAAAGCCTCAATAGATTCCGACATAGATCAAAGGAGAGGGGATTTCATCAAAGAAGAAAACGTATTTAATTAAATAAATAAATTTAAATTTTGTAGGTGGGACTAAACGATGTCGGGTTTCTAGTAATTTTACTGTCGTTTGTCAAGATGATGCCTACGATGATTTATATCTCTGGGAAAAGCATAAAGACTTTATTAGGGAAAGGATTCAAGCCTACAAAACGTGTTTGAAAGAATTAAAAGTAAGAGGGACGATTAAAAGCTTTTTATAAACATATACGTTTATAAAATTAGAAAATTTTTGCAAATTTTAGTCTAAAGTAATTTATTTATCCTTAAATGCTTAAAGTCAAAACCCCCTAACCAAATGTTATTTTTATTAAAAACAAAATATTTTAATTTTTCTTAACAAAATTTAATAATTTTTTATACCGGTAGCGCTTGTTTCTTATTAATTTCTTCCGTCATAAATGGCTAAAAATCGATAATCGAAGTTAAATCATTAAATGGCTCAAATTAAAATTAATTTTTGCCGTCCTATTACTGTTATTAACATCGCTAACCGCTTGCTAAATAAATTACGTTTTTAAGTTTAATAGTTAATAAAAAAATTATTATAAATATATATCCAAGACGATTTTTAGAAAAAACATTATTATTAATAAAATATACGTTAATATAGAAAATTAGAGACATTTTAAAGCGAAGAAAGTCATCCTCGACAATACTGGAGATAACTTCATTAACACCTCAACCAAGAAATCTATTTCTCAATAATGAAGGCTCAATCAGCACTAATATTTCCACAAAATCATATGAGCCACCATCTTATAATAGGATCAATAAAAATCTCCCACTGTACCCTACAAGTATTATATTTTAATCTCAATATTATTTATGAAATTATTTTTTTTTGTATTCTCTATATAAATTTAATATTTTTTTAAAAAAATAATTATTAGGTCAATTGGGGGGAGATAAGTTAAAAAAGATTTACATAAAAAATGATGCCTATTATTATTACGGGCAACACATGGAAATTTATCCAAACTGTGATTGTGACCAAAGTGAAGAACTTATGAAAGATGAAATCCCCAACTTCCAAAATGCTTCGAATATCAACCCACCAATTCATTTTCAAGAGTCATCAATTATTTCAGATTTCAGGAGTAAACGGTATAAAGATTTTCAATAAATTAAACTTAAATTAAAAGTTGTATTTTGTTTAAATAAAGGAAAAATAATAATCAAAATACTTAAAAAAAACTACATTCTTAACATAAAAATATATGAATTTTATACAATTAAAGTATATTATAAACTTTTACAGCTTTTTTACTCTTTCAATTTTTTTAAATTAAAATTGGAAAAAAGATCGATCTCTTTTGAAGCCATTTATACGATGGAGAACAGAAGGGCAAAAAGGCATAGGAAACGGAAGAAAAAGGAGAAAAAAGATGGGTGCTGCAATGAAAAGATGATGAACTGTTTTCAACACGATAATTACCATTGGAAAACGCCTCCGCTATGGACGCGTAATTAATATTTCAGAGCAGCTTTATAATTTTATATCAATACATAGCATTATAGTCATGGGCGTAGCCATAGGGTGGCAGGGAGGGGCGGCTGCCCCCCCCCCTCTTATTCCGAAAATTCTTAAAAATGTAATATAATTATGACTTAAATTACAGAAAATTATCATTTTGCCCCTCCCTAAATCATTATTGCCCCCTCTGATTAATTATACAATAGACTGGCAAACGTTTTTGGATCATGTAACTCAGGGCACCATTTTCTGGTGAGGTTTTCTTAATATACGCTAGTGTTGTAAATACGGCTGGGATTTGTTTGGCCGACCGTTGGTTTTAGTCGACTAAACTGAAACAAACCAAAGATTTTTTAGTATGTTTTTCCTAGTGGACCTCTAAGCTTAGTCGTAATTGGAAAAACAGACCAGTGGCACTTGTGCAATAAAAACAAAAGTTATGGAAGAAAGAATAGGAGAAAAGCATTATTTATCCATACCTTTTGTTTAGGGAAAAAATAAATCTAAATGATATCTATTATTTGTGATATAATATATTAATTCAATTACTATTTAAAATAATTAAGATTTAAGTAATGCTTGAGCTAGCTTAGAAATATAAATAATTGAGTCCTTTAACTTTCATTATAGTTATTTACCCAAAAATCTTAAAATAGGCTAATTGCTACATTATAATTATGAAATAATAGGATATTGATTATTTTTGATCGTAAATGTTAATATAGTGGGTCCGTTTTGTTTTTGTCAAAATGCCAACAATCAATCTTTCTCCTGTTTACGCACCATAAACGCTACCGACAACTTTTTGTATTGCGAATTTGTGACGGGTTTCGTGAGCTATTATGACCTCCTTTCGGATCCATACCAAGTAAACCAGAAAATTTGCTCTTAATTTGTTAAATAAAATTTGGCAAAATAAATCTTTTATGCGCTAAAGAAATCTAAAAATTTAAGAAAAACACAGTTAACATTTTGGAACTTTAATAAGTTTGCTATATTTATGCTGTTATCAAATATTTATAATACTCTGAAAGACCTCCAAAAGTGTCCCTGATTTATATAACTTCTGACGTCTCTTGGACATAAACTAACCAATGCAGTATTAAGCAAAATGTTTGAGAAAATAGAAATTTATTTAAATAGGCAACCACTTATAATTAAATTTTTTAATTTATATAAACTCTAGCCTATTACATAATTGCGTTTCCTTGGTCCAAAATGTTATTATTTTATTAGTTTTCTGGTCGGGTAGATACTTTTTTCAGTATATTAAAAATTTTGTTAAAATTTTTGTTTAATAGCTCCATAACGTAGTATCGACCCTAACCATTCCCACGCTACTGAACCTGCATAATATGCTAATCAAGCTCAAATCCTGTAGAGGGAGCCAGGAATGCACAATACATTCCCGATCTTATTACCAAAGTATGATCAATAGGATTTACAAATTTTAACATTTAATTTAATCTTATGTTTATAATAATTTGTTGACGAAATTTTACTTTTTAATTTAATCTTACTTTTATTTTAGACAAACATTTGCATCATAACGACGATTGGGCATCTCTATATCCTTATATCGATCAATTGAGGTATGTTGAATTGGGGAAATAAATTAATCAATATTTTTATGCATTTTAAAAACAAACTGATATAAATCTTTATTTATTTTGATTAATTTTATAGATAACCCAACCTTTGCGTTTTCTTGCTAAACACACACCTGTGAACTCCATTATTTTTCAAAGATTGTCATTTTAGTTGAAAATATTAATGTTTTTGATTTAATTCCCGTATTAAGTAACATACCTTTGTTGGCAAAATTAAAACAAGAACGCGATATATTGTTAAATTCTTTTATAATAAGAGCATTATTGTCATTAGAATATATACAAAAAAAGTAATTATTGAAAAGATAAAAAATCAAATTAAAACAACCCTTTAACTATAATATTAATCATTAACTAAGTCGTCGGGCACGCAATTAATGCAAGTAGAATAAAATACTGTTAACATTGACGTGATTAAAAGAAAGACTAGTGGTCCAAAATCCTATTTTATATATTTTAACTCATCTCACTCCTCTATGCGATTGATTTTAATAAAATATGGATAAAAAATGTTTATTCGTGTAAAGGGCTTTAAAGTAAAAAAAAATTCTGCAATTCAAAATTTCGCAACTTCAACCCAAATTAATTTTAAGATATGCCGTTAAAAATATTGGCAATACTTAATTGTTCAGTTCGATGTTATGAAATCTATACTTTAATTTATGAAATAAAGTTAAAGTATTAAAGGTGCATAAATTTAAATCAAAAATCTTATATTGCGCCATTTTAAGTTGTAAATTATGATTAAAAAGTACTAGTAGCTATTATAAATATTCAGATGTGACTTACACGTGATCGCATTATAAAAATCGTTTGGAAAAAACGTAGTTTTTCACTATAGTATTTAATTGACTAAGAGCAAAAGATAATACCAATTTTAAAAATAGTTTGAAAGTTTGCAAACTTGAGAGTAGTATTTCTTTTGTAACAAGTTTATACCTATAAGTTCCTATTTATAAAATCACGGATGTGATATACAATAACGGACCATTATTTTAAAACGAACGTACACTTACCTAAATTCGCTCTATAAAATTAATTAAAAATTGTTACAATTTATTATTTCTATTATATAGCCAGAAAAGGAATGCGCTCAAAAACGATATATTTCGCGTGGAAAATGCATACCATTCATAAACCGCTTTGTTGATTACCCTATAATCCTATACAATGTTAATATCGTGGGTGTAATAATAAAATCGTCGTCTCAAAAATAAAATTACCGAATTCAATATTTGCAACAAGTTTATTATCATCTAGAGACTCTAGTACATAGAATAACATCTAGTGTAAACGCAAAACGATGTCTTTATAAATATAACAACGAATGAGTGTAAATAGATAAATTAATATAAATGTAGCTCTTCCACCATTAAAAAAAAGGTTCCACAAGGTTTTCAATCCTGTTTAATTATGCAGACGATTCTTAAAAAGTTATGGAACGGCCTCAATGGTGTGATAAATGCTCTTTGGTAAAATAACATTACAATTCTTGTTTGTAAACGATTAACGAGTCCACGTCTAAAGTAAATAGCGTGAAGTAACTATCAAATTATAATAATAGTAAGCATAATAATAAAAATCCAAATTTTTTAAAACTAAACTGTGTTTAATAGGGTCATTTTAAATTGGCTATCGAGTTTAAACAAATGTTAATAATCACAAAAAAACAAGCCAATTTAATAATTATGGCCAACACAAATAGTGAGGACATTTAATTAAAAGTGTCTAAAATCAATAGTGATGCTGATGAGTGTTCGATACTAATTCTAACCAAAATATTCAACAACATGAGAAAAGGTATAAACATATAAGAAAATAATTAAAAACTAGCATTTTTTAAATCATAATAGAATACACTAGTGTTGTTAAAACGGCTGAGTTTTGTTTGGTCAATTGGTTTAACTAAGACTAATCTCGACTGTTTTTCAGTTTTAGACTAAGCCTAGTGGTCGACTAAGAAAAGTAGACCAAAATTTTTTTGGTCTGTTTATGTTTAGTCAATTAAAACCAAAAGCCGATCAAACAAAATCTAGCCGTTCTTACAACATTAGTATCCATATTGAGAGCTGGGTAAAATGGAACATCAATATAAGCAGATGTTGTGTTAATTAAGAATATAGGCAGTTGCAATAAAAGCAGATTAAAGAGATGTAAATTTTTGTATAAAACTTAAATAATAGTTGTATATTTTCAAAAATAAGACTTTTATCAAAATTATTCAAATAATATTCTGTTGAAATGTTTTTCAAAACTCATTTCCCAATTTAAAGTCAATTATTTCAAAAATTTATAAGAAAAAATAAAAATATAGTTTAAAAATTGAGATGAAAACTCTTTTACAATAACTTATTAGCTTTACAATTGATTTTTAAGCCTTTTAATGGTCATCAAGGTATAACATCTCAAATCATAAATGTAATCAGGCATTTTTTGTAACAATCCTATAACTTTTCTATAAAATGGTGTGAAAAAATAGTTAGCATATTAAATTACAATCTTTGGAAACAATTTCAGATCTCATGACACCGTAAAATACACCTGCATCATATAGTCTGTGGCATACTTCTTCCCGATCTGATTTTAAACAGGCTGAGGGTCTTGGCTCATATAACCTTTATTTTGACAATTTAATATTTAAGTGACAAATTTGTTATATAAGATAATTATTAATTTCCAAAGTAGATTATTTATAATCACATTGCAATACTTTGTACATTAAAAATCAATGGCTTTAAGTAAATTCCTCAATATTCACACATTAAAATTAGTTTATTGGCTTAAAAAAATGATTTTTAGATTATCTTGATAGGACAAATACTAAAAATCTTTAAAAGCAAATGCCTATCTAATGTTGGGCTATAATGGCTAAATTGAACTCAAATATTAAGGAAATAGAAAGCAATGAAAATTAGTAATCTATAATAAATTTGGCTTATGAAAAAGTTTTCATACCATCCAACTTGTCGGCCACATTTTCCACAAAACGTTGTAGTATGAGTAAAGCCCTCAAAAAAGGAATCTTTATAAGTTCTCTAATATATAAATTACTATTATAATCTTTAAATTGATAATTAAGATAAGAAATTAAAATTCATATAATGCAAAAACTGATATGGATGCTATTTCAATACAATTTTTTATAAAATTATTAATTTTAAGCTTATTACAAAGCAGAGAACATTAAAAGCAAAATATTGTATTGTTTTATAATATAGAAGAATTATTCATTTTTGAATCTTCTATTTATTAATTTATATCCTTACTTTCCCAAGTTCAAAAACTTTTGCTTCTTTGGCAGCTAATACATATAATGGAATGCCCTCAGGATTTATAAATTTTTGTACTAAGACCTCAACATTCGAACCATTTTTGGATTTCAAATTCTCCTTAAAATATTCTACAGCCAATAAACTTTGTTTGTTGAAAACCGAGTCTATGGGAATAATTACACTGCCACAATGACGACAGACATAAGCATCTAAAGATATAGAAATAAATTTAAATTATAATTCCACGCCATGATACAAAATAAAGCAAAATGTATTTATATTTAAAATCACCTTCAGCGAGGAATGTTGATAAAAGCCGCAACAAAACAAAAATCCAAAACATGTGAGTATTTGGGCATAGGTCAACCGGTTTAAAGCAAAACTTTACAAATTTATGGTAATTGCTAAAATAAATTAAATACTAAATTTGTTTTGTTTAAGGATTAATTATTGCAAAGTTTCAATATTCTTAATATTTAACAAAACCGTCTTTAGTAAGTTAATTTTGGAGTTATGTATCAAAATGTGGATCTAAAATACTTGAATTATTAACAGTTTAAATTAAATTATAAACGTACTTAAATGATTAAATTATGTGACAAATTACAATAAATTTAATAAAATTGTAAAGAAATAATGGGTCAGGTCGGAAAAGCCAAAAGTCACAAATTCTTTTATGAGTCATGTATAACAGACTAATGTTATAAATTTTGATCAAAATTTAAATTTGTTCCCTATTGTATTGCATTTTTCTACTCTCTGTGCAAGGTATTTAAACGAATTTACCTAGAATCTTAACACATACTACTTTGAGCCCTGCTAAATGTTTACATATTGTATATATGCACTTTATATATATATATATATATATATATTATTATTTATACTTTTGAGAGTAGTATTAATTATAACTTAACAAATGTCAATTGCGGGCGGCTTATTTAAAGTTGATGGTTAATAATGAATTATGAAAACTAATCTGTTAGCAAAATTAGAAATCACATCTGTTCTTATCAACTATCAAAAAATTTAAGAACCTTTGACATGGTATGTATGTATGTATGTATGTATGTATGTATGTATGTATGTATGTATGTATGTATGTATGTATGTATGTATGTATGTATGTATGTATGTATGTATGTATGTATGTATGTATGTATGTATGTATGTATGTATGTATGTATGTATGTATGTATGTATGTATGTATGTATGTATGTATGTATGTATGTATGTATGTATGTATGTATGTATGTATGTATGTATGTATGTATGTATGTATGTATGTATGTATGTATGTATGTATGTATGTATGTATGTATGTATGTATGTATGTATGTATGTATGTATGTATGTATGTATGTATGTATGTATGTATGTATGTATGTATGTATGTATGTATGTATGTATGTATGTATGTATGTATGTATGTATGTATGTATGTATGTATGTATGTATGTATGTATGTATGTATGTATGTATGTATGTATGTATGTATGTATGTATGTATGTATGTATGTATGTATGTATGTATGTATGTATGTATGTATGTATGTATGTATGTATGTATGTATGTATGTATGTATGTATGTATGTATGTATGTATGTATGTATGTATGTATGTATGTATGTATGTATGTATGTATGTATGTATGTATGTATGTATGTATGTATGTATGTATGTATGTATGTATGTATGTATGTATGTATGTATGTATGTATGTATGTATGTATGTATGTATGTATGTATGTATGTATGTATGTATGTATGTATGTATGTATGTATGTATGTATGTATGTATGTATGTATGTATGTATGTATGTATGTATGTATGTATGTATGTATGTATGTATGTATGTATGTATGTATGTATGTATGTATGTATGTATGTATGTATGTTTGCCACGAAGACGTTCAAGAGCTTAGTTAGTGCAATCTAAGATTGAGCCCCTTCTAACGCCAAATGGCGCATCAGGCCACGTTAGTGATAACGTGTGTGAGTATGCTGTAATAAAATAGTTAATATGCAATGTAATTATGACATGTAAATATGTATTGAGAGTATTGTAAAGCTATAATGATAATGTCGTAAATGAATAATCCGTGTGAAGATCCTTAATGAGAGAGCCGCAATAAATGGTTTATTGAGGAGTCTTTCCGAAGTTTCCTGTCTTGCATGATGGTCAGCAATGAATTCCAATCATGGCCTAGTGTTTGGACATCGCGGAACACCTTGTAGAGCCAGCTGCCATTGCATTTGCGACCTTTTAGCATGGGTGGACGCCAGAACAGGGAAGACAGACAATAGTTGGTTCCCTTCCTTCGTACTTGATGAGCCAGAAAGCCCCATTTCCTCGCCAGTAGAATGTTTTTAATTGGAGCGATTTTGCAGCGCACCCATAGATCCTCGTTGGTTATTCTCGTCGGGTAAAATATCCGGCAAACGATACGTAGCATTTTATTGAGACTGACTTGTAGTTTCTTTAAGCTGGGAGTCTTCAGTGACCAAGATTCGCAACCGTGTGAGAGAATTGGTAGTATAGTGACTTTGAAAATCCTCAGACGTGTATAGAGCGTCAGTTGACGTGAGCGCCAAATCGCTGAGCATGAGTAGAATTTGACCATGGTCCGAGGATCTTCGATTCGACATCAGCTTCGGCGTAGGTATCTGGAGTAAGGTCCACTCCCAAATAACGGACTTTTTCAGATGCATTTATTACGTTTTTGTTGACTAGCAGAGTAGAGTTCGAAGAATCGTTTATACGAATCATTGAGCATTTCTGGGGGTTTATAAACAGTCCTGCTTGCTTGGCTTGGATGCTGAACCTGTCTAACATAAGTTGTGCTTTGGAAATAGAAGGGGCCACTAGACATATGTCGTCTGCGAACAGTAGGGATGATAGAATAGTGCCATTTAGTTTGATACCATCGATCGGAAGTGTGGATCTCTTCATTATTAGATCCATCGCAATTATAAAGAGGAGAGGGGACAGCGGGCAATTTTGCCTGACACCCGATGTTACTGGTATGGGCTCCGATTTATGGTGGAGGTGGGAGATAACTAGTTTCATGTTTTCATAGATTAGAAATCATGAGAGTTATTTTCTTAGGCAAGCCTAATAGGCATAGCGCTTCCCAAATGTATAGATGGCACAGCGAGTCAAAAGCTTTAGCGATGTCTAAAAAAACAAGAACCAGGGGGGCACCGCTTGTCCCTGAGATATCCATTATGTTCCTTAATGTTATTATGTGCTCTGTCGTCGTACGGCACTTCCTAAACCCTGTTTGATTGTTTTTAATTATTTCATCCACCTCGCGTGCTTTTGTTATAAACCGCATTGAATTATAACCAAATTTGCATGTTTAACGTGAGACCAAAAGTTTCAAAAAATCTAGAAATTCTTAGAAAGAGTGGGGGGGGCACCTAACAGCTTTAGAGTTATTAATACTGTATTTATGCAATAAAAAATTCTTACACTTTAAAATTTTTTACTCTTGTCATTTGTATTCAAAATTTAACCCAAATAAATTATCAAAATTATAAAATTGACTTCAGTTTTTTTAGCTTGAATCAGAGTGTTTACCAGCTGTCGTTTACCATTACACATTATCTAAAAAGGGTTAAGCCCCTATCTTTGTAAAAGGTGACAAAAAAATTATAAATGAATTTCCATGATCATTATAATAAATATCATAACCTAATTTTTAAATCACTATATACACATAAATTTTTGTGATAATATAATTGCGTTACTTGTTAAAATAAATATAATTTAACTCGGATCCTTAAGTTTAATAATTTTACTTTTTTAACATCCTTTAGGAACTCTAGTTGAGAATAATTTTGGTCGTAATGTTCAAGATTGCGGACCTATCCATATCTAAATCCTGACCCAAAATTTGATAAAATATGCAGGTCGGGTAGGGTTCGGGTCGCAAAAAAATTACTCAAGATTCAAACTTGCATTTTGATAATAAATTATAAATAAAATAATTATCAAATTATATCTCAAAGTTGCTGCCTTTTACCTATTTTGCAATATTAAATTTAATATCTGCTTATTGACTAGTCCGAGCTTTGGTTGAGATTTTTAATATTTTTTGAGTCGAGGGGTACTAGATTGTGTCGGCGATTGTGCAAAAATCTGCTGCAGGGGTCATGAATAAATTTCTGATATAGTTCTCTTGTATACGTTTCACAAATCATTATATACCTAATAAATATTTTGTTTCTTTAATAAAAGGAATTGTAAGCGAACGATTAATAAATAACGGTAATTATAAAATAATTAGAGATGTCATTATGTTTTAATTTTTAATTCAAACATTCTTTTATATAATTTGAAATATATCATGAGTTTTACTTTTAAATTTTACACCTTACACATAATGCAAGTTAAATAAAATAATGTATTAGCACTAATGTAATTATTTTTTGATTATTATAACTGAGGTGTTATAATTCAGCTCAATAATATTAAATTGCGAAAAGTTAGAGTTTCATAAGCTCAATGCACTTAAGAGAATTTCTATATTTTGCCTTATTTATATAAAGCAACATTATTTTGGTAATTGGCAGCTCAACTTTTCATGTCATCAAAATACAATCGTGAAAAAGGCGAAGCTCGTATCTTTTCACTCGATAATTTTATCAAAGTTAAATTTTAAGTTTACAAAAATTTGGCTATTTAAAGATTTTTAAATGGTGTTGCCAAAAATATTCTCTTACACTAATGATACGCATTTGTATTAAGGATAGGATCTCTTTATTAAAAATGTTATATAAATAGTGGAACTCAAAAACTCTCATTAAGATCATTTAAATCATTTATGGAATGTCTTGCCTGATATATATAAAAAAAATTATTTATCGATTTTAAAAAAATTCTCTAAATTCATCACTATAATTTGAAATAAGTAAATATAAATAAATACTGGGATGACTTTTTATAAGATTTTTAATTCTCATCCAGACAATCCAGGTGGAATTAATTTGTGGCAATAGACGAAATGCTTGAAAATATAAGGATCAAAAAGCCTTTTATATTTTCACCTATAACCACCTCAGGCCCAAACAAACCTAGATTTGTTAATTATTTTATTTTGTTATTATGAAGTATATCTAATCTAATAGCGAGTGCTCTTGTAAACTAAATCTATTTTTAATGTACTCCTATATTAATTTTATCGATAAATGGTGTCATGGGCGTAGCCAGGATTGGAATTAGAGGGGGGCAATTGTGATTTAGGAAGAGGCAAAGTATTTTTTTAATTTTAGCCATGATTATATTATAAGATGTTAGAAATTATGGATTTAGGGGGGGGGGCAGCGGCTCCATTTTGCCTCCCCCTGAATACCCCCATGAATGGTGTATAAATAATATTAATCAGGTGTCAACATATTCTTACATAAGAAGTCCATACAACTACAAAAATACATCATAATTATAAGGTTTTTTTTTACTTTGACGATTAATATTAATAAGTGATTAAAATCTTTTACATGTCAAATATTATGGGTAAAAGTAACAAAAAAAATATGTATTTATCACCCAAAAATTTTTTTACATATTTTTTTTATCAAAAAATCAATATGTTTAGAATGTAACGCTATGTCATACAATTTCGGGATTAAAATTTTATGGTAATTATTATAATTTATAACCCTTCAGCCCCAGCCGTATATCTTACGCTGTAATCACCGAGGTGATAATGACTTATTGATTGATTATCGGAAAAACTTTGGTCATTTTTGCTGAACAGATCTTTTAGGCTTAAAGAGGTTGTATTAAATGTGAAATATCTTAATTTGCAAAACAAATATCAAAGATGGTTTGAATTGATTGAGACAATGAAACATATTCAATATATGATACAGATTTCTTCAACACTTTATTAAAACCATAAATTGCATAGCAATTAATAATATTTCAAAATTTAATTTAATTAAAATTTAAATATGCTATGTATTATTCGTTTAATATATTTTTACAAAGAGAATCTATTTTTTAATGAATATTTTTCCAAAATGGTCAATTAACGAAATTATCCCTCGTGACACTATTCGATCGAAATATAAACCCATATTACTCCTTTACTTTATATGTTAGGGAAAAGCGTTCAAGAGTTATAGAGAAATAGGAAATTAATAAAATTCATTTAATTTTATACATTTTTAATTTAAAGACTTAATTGATCTTTTACTACGCCTATTTATGTCTCAAACAAATTTCAAGATTAAAATTTATTATACTTTATAAACATTTTTATTTGTATTTTATATTATGAATTTAATAAATCGAATCAAGGATAAGCTATAGACATGGGATTCAAGGGGAGGGGGTGCAAGGGGGGGGGGAGACGGCTGTCTCCCTCTAAATTCAATAATTTGTTGAATTTTATTAAAATAATCGTTAAAATTTCAAAAATTGATCATTTTGCTCTTGCCTAAATCATTATTGCCCCCCCCCCCCTCTAATCCCAATGCTGGCTACGCCCAGGAAAGTGCATTAAATAATATACAAGCAAACGAAATTAACTATCCTACATTGTCATATTGTCCAAAAAAACAATGCGGTTTAAATGGAAAAAATTACAATTTTATTATTTAACTTAAGATATACTCATTCCGGTCCGGACCAAATATATTTGACTTGAACCGGTTGTTGTTTAATTATATTTACTCAAATAAGCGTTTGTTTACCTTTCCCCCACCTGAGGCGCGACATATATAGTTCGCCAGAACATCTAATTTGACAATTTCGATGAAAAATAAAGTCCTCATTTTTCCCTAATAATGTTTTTTAAATTAATTCACACGCTCATATTACTAGTAAATTCTTACATTTTATGAAGAAAAAATTATTAAATTTAAATAATTTGTAAGATTCAATTTGTCACAAATATTGATAAAAATTCAATAAACTAAATAAATTTTGTTAATTTAGGAAGGCATTAATGTAATTACCTAATTAGTGTGAAAAATATCATTTTTTATCCTTTATTACCAAAAGGCATTTCAAATTTAAAATAATGGAAAACTCAAATTGTACTTTCTATAATTATATGTTATGACGTACGGCACCGCCTCGACAGCCATATTTGTTTTTTCGCGACACGTGAGGGAGAGTACAAAAATCGATATTGTACGTCGCGTTTAAAATATAATCATTAAAACATATTATTTTTTTGCGAGTAGTAAACTAAAATATAATTTAAAAAATTCCTAGATTTTACGGATTTATTGGTTCCATATATTTAATCATGAAAATATCGAAATTTTCATAACCGAGTCCATCCAACAAAATAGATATTTAACTACCTAACACTCCACGCCATCTTCTATCCATCGTTCTAATCGAGTCATGAATCAGCCGGTCAATTTTTATTCAAACGCGCGAGTCAATTCGGTAAGTTTAGTGATTTAAACAAAATTAACAAAAAATATTGTGATATTTAAATAATAAATTTCTGTAAATTAACTTACTTATATTTGGCTAATTATAATAGTGAAATTAAATTTTTTAAATATATTAGCCACGTCCTTACTCTTTTAACCTTATATTTTAGAAGGCTCATGATCATTTTAAATCAGTTTTGAGGAATGTGGTGTTATTGTTTAAGTGATTTTATAAATATAGGTATAAATTTTAATAAATTCTTTGTATATTGTGTAAATGGTTAAGTTTACAAAACTAGTAAAAATGTAGTAAAAAATCTTGAATTTTGGCGATAAGGTTTATTAGAGATACTCGAATTAGTTTGAGTTCTCAATAATTTCATAAATTTAATAAAAAATAAGAAATTAAAATTGTTTTATTTCATTTTATCATGGTTAGTTTGTTGATCCAGCCATTTAAGTATGTTATCGATTTTTAAAATAACCCTTTTATGTGTTTAACCCTCCGGTTTGGATTTTGTATTTTGGTAAATTAAACATAGGAGTAATGAAAAATTTAACCAAAACAGCGGTAAAACGGCACAAAAATTTAATATTTTGTTATTTTAATAACTTTATTTTATAGCCTAAGCCCTAAGGTTAGCTGGGCGATCTGGGAGGGTGTGCTTGTATAATATGTTTTGAATATATAAAACTTGACATTTTGAATTTTTTTACACCTAAATAATAGATATTAAAGAAAAGGTAATATATTTGTAGTATCCTAGTTGCATTAGACGTTTGTTACACACTTATATATTTTATCTTCATTTTTTAGGTTTTTTTAAATATATATTTTTAAGTTTAGCATGGATATTACAATTTTTGATGCAATTTAAGCTAATAAAATGTATAGAGTTATAACAAATTACTATATATGCTTAAATGTACTTTACTTATTTAAAGTGCGCCAATACAATGTTTTCATGAACCTAGCTAGGATTTCAATTTAAGGCGGGTATTGATTTTAGTAAGGGAGGGACAAAGTGATAAGTTTAAGAAAATATAAATATTTTATAAATTTTTAGATCTTTCCCCCCCCTCTTGCTTTTGGCTGCGCCCATGGATGTTTTAGTTTTTTTTGTAGAGGCCCGTTGTATGTATTAAAAAATGTATTTAAGTGTAAATATATTGTCCATACTTAAGCTAAGGCAATTATTATCGTAAGTCAGTTTTAAATCTTTAATAAAGCCAAATATAGAATCTATCAACACTAATTTCGAGGTTTCATTAGACAAAGATTATTTTAAAAATTGCGATAAATTAGGAAAAAAGCAGTAGCCATAATTATATTATTTATAAATATTTCTGATTTATTTATAGCCGCGGAAGGGCTAGTACCCTTTTTCAAAAATTAAAAAAAATCTTCTATATTTAAAATATATATTTCACAAATTAGCTCATCCTCAAATAATTAAATTCAAATCCTGCCGACGCCTACTTAATGAAAAGTTAGACTATGACTATAAAATAAAATCAGCCCCATGGGCGTAGCTAGGATTAGAACTAGAGGGGAACAATTATGATCTAGGGAGTGGCAAAATAACAATTTTTTTGAAATGTTAGCCATAATTTTATGAAATTTTTAAGAATATATGGTGGGGGGGCAGCCGCCCCTCCTTACCTCCCCAGGCTACGCCCATGAAATCAGACTTTTAGTTTTGCACACGGGATATAATTCTATTTTATAAAAAAATTCTGGCATACTTAGGATAATCCTTAAAATACCCGAATTAATGAATAATCAATAATTTTAAATTTTGGTAAAATATTTTTGCATTTGTTAAATGAACTTTACTAACTCGAGTAGAGAGGGGGTGCTGGTCGATTGATCTAAATTTAGATTTTTTGTCGAACACAAAACTGCCCTCTTTTAGTCAAAATATGGCCCAATATGTCTAAATTATTGATCGTGTTTGGCCCAACTAATCCTTCCTCTTAACTCAGACTGCATATTAATACGAGGCGAGGTGCTATAGACTTGGGTGGAATAAACTTTGCGAACCATTAATCGGGCTAGACAACGAGTTGGACAATACGATTGGGGAAGGGAAAATAATCGATAATTTTGGTCCGAAAATTAATTATAAATCTGGTGCACCAATCTTGCGTGCTGCTATATTAATGTCGATCAACCTGTTGCTATAATGTAACTGGTTAATGTCATTCTCATATTTTGACAACACCACTGCTGCTTTAAATTATGTGTTAATTAAGAGATTTTTGAAATAGACACTTTTTGCATCTGATTTTCTGCTCTCGGACGTGTTATGATTTCTTTGCATTCGACCCAGAGAAGTCTGCCCGAACCTGCCTCTGGGCCGGGCCGGGCAACTGTCATAAATTTTGATTTTTGGGCCGGCACCGTAACAAAATCCGGGGAGTTCGGGCTCAATGCTGTATTTTATATATTTTATTATACTGTTTTCTATATTATTTTATCACTTTTGATTAAATAGTATAATATTTAAAACTCCTAGTTCTATTTAAAAATTATACTGATAAAAATTTAAAAAAATATTATTTTAGGTGACGGCATTTCAGGCAGCTCTGATGATTCGGGCATGCCCGGGTGGAGACTTAGGAGGTTTTAGGCTGGCCCGGGCCGGCAGTTAACAAACCGGGCCCGGTTCGGGCAGCAAATTTTTAACAAATCTGACCCCTAATACGACCGCCCCCCCCCCTATTTACCATGTTATATATTGAAATTTGCTAACAATTTTTTGTACAGATTAATTTTTTATTTTTACGAATAAGAGGTGTTTTAGTCGTGCGGTTACCCTTCAAAAATTTGACTTTTTTAAAAATATTTACCTTTGATTTTCGTTACAATATTATGATTTGTTTAAATTTTGCCATTTACTTAGATTTAAATTCCCACCACATTTTAATATGAATATTATTAATCTTTTACTTACACTTGATTTTTGAAAAAATTGACAATTTTTGTTGTGTACTTAATTTCTCCCATTGCCTCTAGACCAAACTCATCTAGCCAAAATAAACAAAGAACTTTTATATTAAATGCCTTCAGGCTCTAGCAATAATATAAAAAATATTAGTTAAATAAAAAAATTTAGGGTTTTTACAAAAACAACTAATTTTCGAGTTTACAGTTTTTATTAAAAATACACGAAACGTCTATACACTCCTGAAAGTACTTCATTAAGCCAAATTACATATAAAATTTTCAAAAGATACAAATGATGCCCCAAGCAATAATGGATAAAAATAATCTTCTCTTTAAAAAAACTAGTTTTTTTTATTAGATATTTATAATTATTCCAAAATTTATATTCTAAATCATTATGAATTGATAAAAATCTATAAATTTATTATGTATAATTATTATAGAGGGAATGTATAAGCATTCACATAGGTCAAGCTGGAGTCCAAATGGGTAATGCTTGTTGGGAATTGTATTGCTTGGAACATGGTATTTCTCCCGATGGTACTATGCCAACCGATCCAAATCCAGGTGTTGCCGATGCTTCATTCAATACATTTTTTGCGGAAATGGATTCGGGTAAACAAGTTCCTCGCGCCATCTTTGTCGATTTGGAACCAACTGTCGTCGGTAAAATATTTGCCAATCCGCTAACTTAATATAAAATTTCCCGCGAAAATTTTTATAATAATCTTTGACAAATATTTCGAAAAGATTATCTGTAAAAATATAATTGCTTTTGTTTATTGGGGTGATCCGTTGTAAAATTAGAAATAAAATTGTTTAATTGAGAGTCCGATATTTATTTTGCTAAATTGGTCTTTTTGTCTCTAGATGGCAAAAAATGATGATTTGTAACAAGTTTGTGTGGGCAGTAATAATTAATATTCCCCAATTTTGATAACAACTCTCTCTATTAAAAATAAATAAGAATCCTAGTATTTTTGTTTCAATTAGTTTATCGGGTGCTCTAAAATTGAATAATATTTAAATGTATAGTTATACTTATATTTCTTGTATAATTATAACTTGAAACGGAATTTGATTAAAAAGGAGGGTTTTACTGTAATACCACACACCTCTAATAAACATTTTATTTAGATTTCCTTAAAACTTTATAAATAAAATGATTAATAAAAAAAATATAAAAAAATTATTTTAGATGAGATTCGAACCGGTGCCTATAAGAACTTATTTCACCCCGATCAGATGATAACGGGTAAAGAGGACGCAGCCAATAATTATGCTCGAGGTCATTATACGGTTGGCAAAGAAATCATAGATGTGGTACTAGATCGTATTAGGAAACTAACGGAACAATGTACGGGCCTACAGGGTTTCTTGATTTTTCACAGTTTTGGAGGTGGGACCGGAAGTGGGTTCACTTCACTCCTAATGGAACGACTTTCGGTGGAGTATGGGAAAAAGGCTAAACTCGAATTTTCCATCTACCCAGCACCTCACGTATTCTCATGTTTTATTTGGTTTATAGCCACCAGTTTTTGGCACGACCCAAACATAAATTTTAAGCTAAATTTTCACTAAAATAAACAATTAATAAGTTTTGAGCCCTAAGAGAAATTGTATAAAGTCCTTACAATTCAAAAACATAACTGGACATAATTTTGTTTTAGCGATGCGCATTAATAATTGTAAAAAATGAATGCATTTAATTTACTATTAATTGGTTTGTTTTTCTCTCATTTAAAATTCGCTTGGTCATTGAAACTGATTTTTAATTAGTGGAAAAGCAAACAGAAATTGGCTGAAAAATTTTACGCAAGGCTGGCTAATGCTTAAACTTATATTTTATCTTAAATTTTATCGGTTTTATTATCGGTTTTATTGAGTTGGATCAAGTTTTGTGTAACTTGTGCAGAGCCAGGTAAAATTGGTTGCTCTTTTTACTTCTAAATCATAATCTGGTTACCTTTATGATTAGAAATATTATTTGCAAGGTTTAGCTTGATTTCAACCTTTAACCTCGATGCAGAATTTAGCGTTTTGATAGGACCTTAGAGGTTTTTAAGGAATTCTAACCTAGCCTAGGTTGACCTGAGGTTGATTCACGCCTAACTTTGTCTCATCACTATTATAGGGAACCAAGCACTAAATTTTTTGTTTGAGTTAATTTAAAATTGCACTTTTTAAATGATATTTAGCTGTACAATGTTTAGCGTTTCAATAGTGTTTTCTTTACATAATTGGATTTTTAACTAAGTTTTTTTTTTAAGTTTTATATCTCGTATTTGACATTAGTATCTACCAGGACACAGTAATCATATAAGGCCTCTGCCAAAATTTTTGAATAGGCAAACTAAGATGCCATATCTGTATGAAACTTACATATATTATATTATGAACCACGTTGTTATCTTTCGGTTTTTTAATTTTACTAAAGTGTGACTTAGTCCATGACAAACATTTTTGACATAGTTGACTATGTCTTGTTAGGCAATAGATTGTCTTATGATAGAAGCATAATATTTAGATCAGTGAAATTAATTTTGGAACATGTGCATTTTATGTAAATATGGTCATGGGCGTAGCAAAGGAAGGCAGGGAGGGGCGGCTGCCCCCTCTAAATTAAAAAAAAACTTTAAATTTAATATATTTATGGCTGAAATTTCAAAAAATATCATTTTGCCCCTCCTTAAATTATTATTGCCCCCTTCTAAATCCAATGCAAGCTAGGCCCATGAAAATGGATTATATAAATAATAATTTAATGTCTGGATATTTTAAAGTGTTATTAATGTTCCAGGATATTTATCAAGAATATGACAAAATGGTCAATTGGAAACGACAAATTTTTTCATGAATTTCTCTTTATATAAGATAAACAGGAGTGAAGAGAAACGTTTAACAAATGAGATAAGCCTTAATAAACTTTCATATACAATTTAGTTTAAATTAAAAATTTCAAACTGGGCTGTGGGAATCTTATAAACAAAAGCATTAATTATACTTCCCCCTATGTTTAAGAAAATATTTTTCAAATTACTTTTTTTAATCGCTAATTGATACATAAATAAATGGTCATACAGATATCAACGGCCGTGGTTGAACCATATAATTCAATTCTAACAACCCACACTACGTTAGAACATTCTGATTGTTCTTTTATGGTTGACAACGAAGCCATCTACGATATTTGTCGCAGAAATTTGGACATATCTCGACCCGGTTATACCAACCTCAACAGGCTCGTCAGTCAAATAGGTATGCATTTCTTCTTATCAATCGAAAGAGTGCACAAAATTTTCCTTGAATGCTTCCTTAGTAATGTGTCAAGTAGTGTTGTAAAAATGGCTAGGTTTTGCTTGGTCGACCTTTGATTTTAGTCGACTAAACGTAAACAGACCAATGGTTTATTTTCTTAGTCGACCTCTAAGCTTAGTCGGAATTTGAAAAACAGACCAGGGTCTACCATTAGTTTTAGTAAAACCAAAGGGCGACCAAACAAAACCCAGCCGTTTTTACAACGCTAATGTCCAGTTATATAATGCGTTTTTGGAGGCAGCAAGTGCATTTCTAAGCTTATAAACGGTGCAAAACTATTGATAAAATAATAAAAAAAACTATTAAAGTTATAAAATGTCCTATATTCGATAAAATCACTTAGTAATCTATGTCATTTCCATTGAAAGGATCAAAAAATGGATTCTTCTGCTCTATTAAAAAAGAATAATATTTTTTTTAGCTTTTTTTATATAAATTTTTTATTAGCATGGTATAAAAAAAGTTACATATACGACTAAAAAACTATGAAAACGCGCTATAACTAAACGGATGGCATCGATCCGTGTATGGAAATTGTGTTGGATTTAACGATTTCCATTGTGATCTTTTGCCTGATAAAAAAGTACTCTTTCAAATCTAATGAGACGTTGGAGATCGCTTTTCCAATTTGTTTCAAGAGAGCGAGAGCTTCGGCGCCTAAATTTCCAATTGTGGTTGCCACTACGGGAATGAATATTGTGTCCGCGAGGGAGGAATATTTGGTTGTCTTCCTATTCTCTGCACCGACTATAAGGTCGGGAGAGGAGTTGGATGGGGCAAATATGTCGACCGTGGTGAAGTCCCAAGTGAGATTCAGTCCACGGGACCATGGGATGAGTGTGACGCCGTCTGGTCTTTTCTCGTCGGTGGTGCTAAGGCCGACGGGCTCCAAGGTGTTTGGGTAGCCAGCCTCCCTAAGGTACTGGCCGATAATTTTGTTGATCGCCGTGTGCCTGGGGTTGCGGCCTTTGTTGTATTTACAATGGAGGGGATGATGCGCATTGGGTTGGACCGGCTGTTTGCAGAGATCTCATACGAAAGGGGATACTATGTCACATCCGAGACGGAGGCCTATGGCTATGCGTAACTTCTCCCCGGACATATGGAGTCCCAAATTTCTGCTCGGGATTGCTTCGAGTTATTCGTAACCGCTCTTGGAAGAGGCCCAATTGAAAAGGAGTTTTCCCTGAGATAGTTCGTTTAAAGAAATAAAAGCTACGGAACGTGCTATTGGGGGAAGATCCCATTCCTTTTGGGTCACTCCGAGTGGTCGTTCGGCTGACTCGAGCTTGTCTGCGTCCCACTTGTGGAGAGCCTCCTGGATGTGCGGGTCTGGGAGGGATGTCATTGCAGTGATTAGGGGGTCGGTACTCATGCGCGAAGATATAAAGCCCACTAATGTTATCTGTTGCGGAGATCGAATACCAATTCCCCCACTCATAGAAGGGAGGGTTAATTTTAAACATGCATATGCCAAAAAACCGCTTTTTCAGGGAATTCTTCATACAGTGATCGTTTAAATCGTATGATGTGTTTAAAACACGTTTAGACATGGTTCATGAGGGACACTTAAGTTCAGGCATATGTCAGATCATAATCTATTCAAGCTCATGAGGGGAAAGTCAGTGCAAAAGTATGCCTATGCAACTTTATTTAATAAAAATTCAAATTCTGGTAACATTATATCACCGGAATCGCATAGCAAATAAACTGCTTCTCTACCAAGTAAAGAAGAGCCTAGGTTTGAGGCTTAACAAAAAACCACAGGGGCCTGGGGAATGTTGAGGCTGGACGTTGTTACCAAGAGTATTTCGTTTATTAACGGTTTAACGGCTTATCGCGTGGGCGTCTAACGGTATATATCGTAGTCCAAGTCAATAAATTGGATAGGGGAATCGCTTATTTCGTAAAGGGGTTTTATAGATAAGAATTATAGATCTTTTTATTATGTATGTCCCAATGAATGAATCAATACAAAAAGATATGTAATACAGCTGAGTATATATATATTTATGACTACTCGTTACAAAAAGCGATATCGTACATTTATATAATAAAATGGTAATTATAATAAAATTCAACGCATGGAATGGTTACGGATCCTTACACCTCATTTCAAATTGAGGGATCACCAGGTCCGTGCTGTCCCGCCCTGGAGTATTCTTTAATAGGGTCATTTCTTCCTCAGGGCTGACCATGATCTGACTGGTGTCCATCGTAACCACTTCCAAGCCTCATCGTTTTAATCAATAAAAGATTTGTTTATTCTATCAATCCTTTATTTTTATCTCTGATTCATTTACTTACAAATTAATATAGTGTCTAGCATAACGGCATCACTCCGTTTCGACGGGGCGCTGAATGTCGACTTGACCGAATTTCAAACCAATTTGGTACCGTACCCTCGCATCCACTTCCCGCTCACCACTTACGCCCCCATATTATCAGCTGATCGAGCTAGTCACGAAGCCAATTCCGTTTCCGAAATTACCAACCTTTGCTTCGAAACGAACAACCAGCTGGTTAAATGCGATCCCACACGAGGAAAGTACATGGCATGTTGCCTACTATACCGTGGCGATGTGGTACCTAAGGTGGGTGTTTTAATAACATGCCTTTTAAAGGGTGTTGCAAGGATGGACATCCATCTGAAAATTAATTTTTATGGTTATAAAAATGTTTATAACATTCATCCCTTAAGAATTTACTGTATACCAACCAATTAAACTTTTATAATTTGGGTCTTTTACTTACTATTTAAGTAGAATCACAAACTTCTTAAACAAGATTTTAGTTATAAATATTTAAGATAAATTCTTAACCTTTTATTGCTTTATATCTACAATAAAATGAGAAGTTATGATTTTTTAGTAGATTTATTTAGTGTTGAGGAAACATTTTGTTGCAAGTTTCGATTATAATACCTTTGAACATGAAATTAACTTCTTAAACCAAACGTTATTTACTGAAGACGAAGGTTATCTTCCATTTTGTTCATTTTTAGGATGTAAACGGAGCGATAGCATCTATCAAAATGAAACGATCTATTCAATTCGTGGATTGGTGCCCTACCGGGTTTAAGGTAGGCATCAACTATCAACCCCCGACCGCAGTTCCCAATGGAGATTTAGCCGCCGTGCCCCGTGCCGTTTGTATGCTGAGCAACACAACAGCCATTGCCGAAGCTTGGAGTCGTCTGGATCATAAATTCGATCTCATGTATGCCAAGCGAGCCTTCGTTCATTGGTAAGGCTACTTTTGAATCATAATTTTCTATTTATTTATCTATCAATTTTACAATCATAAGCTCTCGTTTTCAACAAATAGTGTGTTTCTAAAATAAGCTAAGCTAAATATGTGTTGAAAATAAATAAGTCGTTTAGAAATTTTTAATGTGAATACTTATTAAGACCAAATTAACTCAAAAAATGAACGTATTCTCGCTTTACTTTATTTAAACGATTTACATCTGTACTCATGAGCGTAGCTAGCATTGGGATTAGAGTAGGGGGGGGGGGGTAAATGATTTAGGGAGGAACAAAGTGATCATTTTTTGAAATTTTAGCCATAATTTTAATAAATTTTAACAAATATTTGGATTTAGAGCTTACACCCATGTCTGTACTTATTTATGAATTATAGCTTGAGTTAGTGATTGGCTAATAAACGATTATTGGAGTAACCAAAAAAGGTTATATGAATGAAATATGTCTCTTAAGTTCATCATATATCTTTAGGGTTATTTCACAGAGTAGGCTCTTATTAGAATCATACGTAATGCCGATATCTTTTGTATAATTAATTCAATGACAACGAAATCTTAAATTGTTAGACATTATTATTATTAGTGATGACAAATATACTTAAGTTGTCCTGGTAAACAAGATTCATTAATAATAGGTATGTTGGTGAAGGCATGGAGGAAGGTGAATTTACCGAAGCACGAGAAGATTTGGCAGCTCTTGAAAAGGATTATGAGGAAGTTGGGATCGATACTTCAGAACTTGATAATGCGGCCAATCATGAAGAAGAGGAATATTAGTTTTTGTTTCAAAATTAATTCTCTCTCGTTTTATCTATAATACATCGCATAATGCTCCCCTAGTGTACACAATTTTTATTGGTTGACCGTTTATAATAACGCCTGCATCGTGGACTGATATATTTTGTGTAGCTACATTTTAACATGAACATATCAGAACTCCAAAACTTTTACATTCTTTTATCTCACCTCAGAGTCTTAAGTATTCACTGTGGCTTTTTGGTCAAATTTCGTAGTCATATACAAAGCTTGTCTTTTCTTACGATCTGTATATCAGTTGCCAAACCTACATTCTGCAAGCAGCTGTTAGCTCTTTTAAATATATTTATATTATCAATATATAATTTTTATATCATGGCTTTTAAATAGATGTTTTTAATCGCTATTCATATAAGTGACAGTCTTTTTAATATTATTGTCTATATGTAAATAAAATAAAATGTGAATACATCTTTTCAGCAGTTTATTTTTAATATAATTTTTGGTTTAGATAACTTATAGACATGAGGTTTTATTGTATTTAAACTTAAAAATTCGGAATCAGATCTTATTTTTGAATTATAAACAGCTATTTTAGACCAGCTAAGACCTTTCAAGTTGTTAAGAAAAGTTCGAAATATTTAATTTAAAATTACAGGTATTACTAAAAAGGGCATCAATTCATAGCACTATCTAAACAAGTATACGGAGTTTTAGGACTTAGTAATTTTATAGTGTTTTAGGAACGAGCTTACAAAATTTTAAATCACTAAATTTTGGAACCAGTTAACACAATTGGGTCACAGCTTAAAATTAATTTTGCACAGGGTCTATTACAGGAAACATAGTAGGGTTGATTACATTCCACTTCCCTATTGTCATAAATAATCTTTCCCCTCCCAGATTATAAAAGACAGAATGAGTTACAATTTTATACCCCTCCTTAACATAAACTTGGAGCGAATTGTGAAAAATAAACTTTGCCTATACGACAGTTTAATTTTTAGTTGTTTACCGCCAAACCATAAATATTGCCTCGCATTGTATATGTATCTTTGTAATGACTGGAGTTTGCAACTATTCAACCATTGCTACAAAATTAGAATATTATTCTAATTGCCTTATACAAATTATAATTTATGCAAAAAATACCCCTTTATGATCATTTGCAGTTTTTCTAGCCAATATTTTGAACAATAAAATGTGGTGGAATTGGTTTGTTTTGCACAAACAGAAGGACTTTTGTAAATTAACTGTTTGGCTTAGATTGAAAATTAACCAACATAAAACCATTATTTTCAATATGAAGAAAATAAATTATAATGGTCGTCGCTATACATATAAATAAAATATTAAATCTATTATAAAGAATTGGAACTATTTCTTTTACAGCGAGAAATTACAATATTTCACAAAATAATTGTGCGAATTTTTTATATAGAGTGCTTAAAGATTAGAGAAACCTGCACCATATCCCATTAAATAGGTTGGTAAGATGGCAGAAGGCTTTCAAATTAAATTAAAAATTTTAAATCATAAGTAGGTATGATAAAATATTGTGATGAATCCGATTTACCTGCTAAATTATATCTTTATTTTTTGTAATAATATACCTTACGCTAATTTTAATAAATTAAGTAAGCTTTTTGAATAGTTTTTCACGTTATTTTTTAAAGTTGTGTTTAATATGTGCTTTAATTTATTGAGATTTAAAATTTCCAATTTGGAGCACAAAATTATATAGAGAACGCTGTAGGAGTTACTTATAACTTAAAATAAAGTTGTGACAATTTAGGAAAATTACGTTGTAAATATTTTGCTGGCTTTAATATGTTTCGAGCCAAGCGGGCTTTAAGGCCAGCCCCGTCTTTTGGCCAGGCCGGGCTATACAGATCGGGAAAATGCGTGCAAATTCCAAAAAATAACAAGTTTAATTTTAATATTATAGTTAAAAAAAATAAATAACATATACTAGCCTCCATCCGTAAATTTGATTTCACATCATGGTTTTATTAATACAATGAAAAAAAATTAAACTATAATATATAATTTATTTTTGCTTAGGTCTCACTTTTAAAGAGTCATGTTGCCATGCTGTTCTTAATAAGATTGTGACTTGTAAAACTCAACTAAAGCATGCTGCCTTTAGGGTATAAAGTAGTGTGAAGTTTGGCATATTTTAAGCTGCTTTATAAAGGTTATGGCTATATATTCTTAAGGAGTATTGCAACATTGTATAATGATAGAAGTCGTAGTTTTATTCTTTTTTGTATAATTTTACAAAAAAATAAAATACTCTAATTATCACACTTATTTTATTATGTACTTTTAATAAAAAAAATTTCTAAATATGAATTAAATAATGTTAGTTAGTCTCAATATAGCCGTTTTTACATCTTGCTGTTTTACAATATGTTAATATATTCAAAGAGAAAAAATGAAGATTGTTTTTTTGGCTGATTAAGGTGTAAGCCGAGGGTGTATGAAATGGGAAGAACTAAAAGAATTTGATACATAATATTGATAAGAATTGAAAAGATAAGTGTTAAAGCGAATTCGGTGTCTGTTGTGTATAAGGGCCAAAAATAATTAAAAAACCAGTTGCCCATTTAGTTTAATACACACAGAGATAAGATGTAAACAGCCGTTTATTTCTACTAATATGTTCAAAATTACTGCTCGGCTCCTTCCCCCATGAGTAAAACTCTAGCTACGCCATTGACTATTATGAAATAAAATAGGAGCTTTTTTTATGACCTGGATTTCATATGGTATCAAAGATGATTGTAATCAATTGTCTGTATTGAAAACTTTCATATGGCTGGCGATTTTAGAAGAAAGTGGGATAAAGACGAATTTCAGAAAATAGCCTATGAGAGGTTGTTGGCTGAAAAAGAGGAGGATGATGATGACAAACCTAAAATAGCTTTTAGAAGAGATCTTTTGCGACCAAGAGATTACAAAGTATCTATTTTTTTTTGAATGTGGCATGCCATGTTATGTCTTATTTTTCATTTGGTTAAAGCTTACTTTTAATTCAAATAAAAGCCATGACTCTAATCTTATTTATAGTATGCCTATATTATTTTATTCCTTCTTTGCTATATCATCTTAATTTAACTTAAATGTGTTAAAGTAAAGCTGTTATATAAATAACCTTTAAATCATTAATTTGTCATTAATTTTTACCAAACTTAGATTGACATTGATTCAAAAGTTGGAAAATCTATTGTAGTAACTAAAACTACTCCTGTGGCCAATTTAGGTGGCTACTACTGCAATGTCTGTGATTGTATTGTCAAAGATTCTATTAATTTCTTGGATCATGTTAATGGAAGAAAACGTATGATTTAACATAATAATCGTAATCTTATTTATCACTATAAAACTGGTGGAAAATTGGTATAAAATGTAATCAAAGTTATCTTTCTGTCAGTCTACAATTATAGAACAATGTTTTAACTTGTTCATTTTTAAATATAATTAAATCTAAAAAATGACTATGTAAATATCATCCTATAATAATATATTTCTATCTATTTTTGAACTGTATAATTATGAATTATTATTTATATTTATTCTTAGATATAAAAAATTTGGGTATGTCAATGAAGATTGAACGTAGTACTGTAGACCAGGTCAAGGAGAGGATCCTCATGCATAAACAAAAAGAGGAAGAAGCAAAAAAGGAATATAATTTTGAACATAGAATCAAAGAACTCAGAAGTGAAGTAAATTAGTGTTTAGTAAAAAGTTTTTATATTTTGCAGACATACTATTTTAATCAAAAAAATTTAATATGTTTTCATTATACTTTGATTTCATGGCAAAACAATATTTATCTCGTTAACAAATTACATGGTAAAAATTTGATGTAAAATTAATTTAATTCGTTTAGGAAGAAAAGCAAAAAATGAGAAAACGTGAGAAATTAAAAGCTAAAAAATTGAAAAAGAATGATGGGGAAGCACATGATTTAAATTCTGGCAATGCGGAATCAGAAATAGCAGCTATTATGGGATTTGGAAGTTTTTCGGCGAAAAAATAATTTATTTGTTTAAATGATTTTTGCTCATAGTCCGTTTGCTATGAAAATTTAAGCTCGAATTAGTGTACCCTAAAACGTGAGATGTATATAATATACAACTTAAAAAGTTATATTTATAATAAACGGAAATATGTTTTATGTAAATAGGCAGTCTCGACTTTGCCATAAAATAAATTTGAAATATCAACTCGCTCAAACAGGCTTCAATGGTTTATTGTTTCGAGCTTATATATTAAGGCATTTTATACTAGAAAATTTTTAAGTTAGAAATCGTGGACCGGGACAGTTTAAATGATTCTAAGTTAAAATCTAATTTTTGACAAAAGGGATGACTTTATAAGTTAGTTTTCTACTACATTTGCTATTGTTTTATAAGGATGGTCTTAGCCAGCATTTGGGTTAGAGGGGGGCAATAATGATTTAAGGAGGCAAAATGATTATTTTCAAAATTTTAGCCAAATTTTTAATTAATTTCATGAAATTTTTGGATTTAAAGGGGGGCAGCTGCCCCCCCCCCGGCTACGCCAATGTTTATAAGTATTATTCACTATCGTTCCGTTAACTTCTTTATTTATTAGTCGCTATTTATCCACGCAACTTTTTTCCCCTTGATAATGGTTTCAAGAGGATCGAAACCATTTCCATTCATTACGACCATTAATAAACCCAAATTTCGTATATAATGGATTGAACTTTTCTGAGTATATTCCCTGAAGATATACTCTAAAATTCGAATAAATTTAAAATAAGAAAAAACTTTAAAATATCCATAAATTTCTGCAAAAATATAGGGATGATATTAACTTAAATGTCTATGCTAAATAGGCGTTAAAAATATTATATTTTAAATAGATTAAAATTTGTAAAACTAATTTGTATATTCAATTTAGCTTTTTCAAATATCAGAAATTGCGACTAACAACTAGGAGGGCTGGGTATATACAACATGGATTCTAATTCATTGGTCGTAGGTTGCGATCACCCTATTTAAATTTTTTTTATGATTTTTAGTTGAAAATCAATTAGAAAAATTGTAGTCCATTTAATTTAAACAGGATTACCTGTAGTGCAGAAAAAATACTTATAAATTTTAAAGTATATAGTGGGCGCGCCTTTTATAAACGCCTGCAAATGGTTTTTACTGTAGTATATATAATATTCTTTCTTCTCTGTTTCTTGAAAATAAATCTTATACGGTGTTCATTTTACTCCCACAAAAAATATTGGTGATAAAATTTGATCTTTTAAAACTACTACCAATACGTTAAGCTTTTTAAACATCTTCAATATTCAGCATTGTTATAAATCAGCTGCCGCCTTTTTACATACAGATGTTTTAAAGGTATATACATCTACAATAAATGTTATAGAATATTTTTTGAATCACTTTTTCGATAATATTGCTGGCTGCAAACCCCCCTCCCAACCAGATTAGGAGACGTAGGAAATAGGTCCCCCTTGACTATTTCCTTTGTGGATTTTATCTCGTTATTCCAATCTGTGAAGGATCTTGTTTTTAAATTAACCTATCCTTCGCTGGATTTTGTAACGGAAATGGCCATATCGTCTTGGCACGAGACCGTTATACTCCATCATACCAGAGTCCACCAAACAATAAGTTTGGGATGCCAGTAAGTATCACGCTCCGTCGCTTACTTAATCTCTTGTGATACTGTGCAGCATTTTAATCTCAGGTCACTTAAGACCGATTCTGATCACGAATGGCTTGAAGGGGCTTCTACTTTCAAATCCAGAAGTTTCGTATGCAATAGCCCTCCGACTAGGTATTAAAGTTACCAAAAAATATCCCTGCAAAAGTTGCAACAAAGAAATAGATAAGTGGGCTCATCATCCACTCCGTTGCAAGAATAAATATAGCTTTATCCGTCATTAAAAGATATACCTTTCGATTCAATCTACTTTAAAAATCGGCATTCCCTCAATCCTTGAATCATCCAATCTTTTTTAGAAGTTAGTATGCATCTCGACAAAGCTTCAGTAAGTCTCTGGGAGGATGGTAAATTCTTAGCTTGGTACTTTACCTGCGTCCATCTCTTCGTGTCATCTATTAACAATTTTTATCCACTCTCTTCTGCGGAAGATGTACAACACTTAAATACTGAGATTATGCTCATTCTAAACCCCCATAGTAGCTTCCTGTCCCTCTACTTTCAGTAAGAAAACATTGGCGCCTTTTAAATGGCCAGGGAAGAGATCCCCAATGCCAATTACTCACCCAGTTTGATTTTACATCAAGGAATCGGCGTTTTAATAGCAAAATAGAATTATAAATCTTTATCTGACACATGGCACTTGTTGGCTCTTGAGGAATCTGATGAATCTTATTTAAATTATATTATGCTAGTTTATTGTATATTTCATGGATCCTTTTTACCTTATAAAAGCATTTTAATTATAAAAAAAGGATTATAAATTTGGTATTACACCTATATATACAAGGGGCTCCGCCCCTTGAACTTAGCCAGCCACGTAATTTGCAATTTTAAACCTACAAATTGACTACAAAATAAATAGTCAGTTACAAAAACAATCGTGTGAGTGCAAAAAATGAAGTTGGCCTTTGGCCGGGGGGCAGTCATTATTTATTTTTATGCATATATTTATTTATTTAGGCAAAAATTTATTTTTAAAACTAAGGTAGCAAAATGTCCAAAAGGGTCGGCTCTATACGGTTTTAAGATAAAAATTGCATAGCAACTAATATTAAGAGTCTATTTTAAAATCGAATTAACTTTTTAACCAAATGTTTCTTATTAATAAAACAATAGACTTCATCTAATATGAAATGTGAAAAAAAAATTTTAACTCCACCTTCCATTTCCGCTAGATGGCTCTTTTTAATCTATTCCAATTATTTTCTCAAGCCTAGATTTACAAAAAATAAATCGCCTGTGTACCTTTAAAACTATATTTATGCATCGGTATACTTTAAATAACTCGGTTTATTGGCACATGCAAGAATCTTCTTCTTTATCAATCATTTGGTCCCACAGTCGTGGGGTTTGTTTTAATTATGTCTTGACTAATCTTTTTAGTTTTCATAACTTTATCGTAACACGGGGTCGTCCTCTTCCTCTCTTCCCCGGTACCTCGATGTCCAATACTTTTCGATTTACGTGATTCGTGTTCAAGCTTAATATATGCCCATAGTACCTTATAATTATTTTGTTTTATTATGTTTATAATTAAATAATAAAACCCAATTTATTAATTGAAATATAATATAACAAAATGATTATTATCTACCATAATTATGAGGGTTATTCCTTAACCACCATAAGAATGGGTTAATAATTTGGTCTTATGTATATATATATGGCTTAGAATGTGACTATAAACTATGGCATACTGATGAGCTATAAAACGTTATGTGTCTTTTATCATTTTCGAGTCACATGTTAAAGAAGATAGGTATGTATATAGTCAAATTTATGTATAAATTAAAACTACCTATAGATGGCGCTAATTTTATATACTTTTAAGTTAATTACGGCACTCCTAAATGAAGGTATTTTTATCCTCTTGAAAATATCAACAAACCCACAATTTATTAATTGATTTAAAATACATTTAAATAAAATTAAATAAAAATGTTCAAACTCCTCCCCCTTCAAAAAGAAAATATTTTCAGAGTTTATTTTTGAATATATGAAGACTAATATAATTTCGATTATTATGTTATTTTGGCTATTTAGATGCATGCCTTTATAATTGTTGAAATTGTAGTAAACTAGTAAATAATTTTTTTCTGCAAATTAATAAAAATGTAAGATGCTATTTATGTAAGATGCGTCATGAAAGGGGTTGTCATCGGATTCAGATTCAAATCCTGCGATTTATCTTTGTCTAAATACCCGATTCAATTTCTCGGTTGTAATGATTAATATTTTGTTTTTGATAATTAAACACGTTTTTTTGTTTATTTCAACTCTAGACTTTGCTGATACCTAAAAATTAAAAAACATACAACATATAGGAAAAACTTTGCAGCTTACAAAATCGCTGTTATGTTATGCGTCTGAAATGTAAATCTGCTATAAATTCGCAGTTATGACACGGTTATGTTATAACCCGTACGACGATTTTAGATGCGCAGCAAAATCCGATATTAAGACAAGCCTTAAGAAGGAATTGCTTTAGAGGTAAGGGGGCAGGATGAATTACAGGCAGGGCGTAGATTTTATTATAGAGTAGACTGGGAGTGAGGTAGGCCTAGATGGAGGGGAGCAGAAACTTGTGGGCGATTACCGCCGAGAGACGACAACATGAAGATCGAAAGAGTTGAGGGTATAGGAGGAGCCTTACACCGATAGATGTGGTTGACAGTGCAAGAAGGGGGAGAGAAGCCATGGGGGCAGAGGCTAAATTACCCCAACAAAATAATACACCTCCCTCCTACCGCTAATTACGCAGGTCTACAAATATTTATTTCTGATTCCATCCCACAATCAGACAAATAATTTAGATATAGAATTTTGCGTTAAATAATGAGATATCTGTTATTAGTTTGTTTTCTAAAACTTCCAACTTTTTAAATTTCGTGAATATATAGAATTGGGCGATCCTCCAGAACTATTACATGCAAAACACTCCGCTCACGCTTAGCTGTGACGCATCCATCGCTACCGCTAATGGTAGATAGGGCACAAAGCATGCTAGAACAGGTCCGTCCGTTTAAATCTTTTTTAAGGCCTCGAAAGCTTCCTGCTCCTTGATCCGGCTTCTTCCTTTGTCCTTCGCCAACAAGTATAAAGGTGCCGCCCACCGACCAAACAAAGGATAGCATCTCTTTCTTGATTTGAGGCGGGATCGCATCCACACTTTGTAAGGGACGAACGACTCCGTTACCCAATTGATGACCCAATTATTTTGGTTCCATCACACCTATGGCGCATTCGCTAACTTAACACCTAATTCTTGTTGGATTCGCCTGACAACTAATTAAAGTGCTCCTCCATTATAGCTGTCATTACAACGTCATGTATAAAAACACACAAGAAACACATTGAAATACTGACCCCATGGTCTTCTGAAACACTGGGGCACTTATCTGGAGACCGAAAGGCAGTCTTTAAGAAGCGAATATACCTAAGGACGGATATATCTTGATCAATTTGGAATTTGGATAAAGGATTATTTAACTTGATTTGGAGATAAATATTAGCAAAATCCAACTTAATAAAATATTTAGAATCTTTAAGGTTTAAGAAGATTTCCTCTACCCTGGGTAGGGGGTATTTTATTCTACTACCCATGGGTTAAGAGAGACCCATAATCGGCGCACAACCTTAAACTTCCACCTGTTTTTTTAGTGGCACCAACGGTGTTGCCCATTTACTATATTCCACCGGCTAAATATAACTTGCTCGACCTACTGTTGCAAATGGCTAGGACCATTTCCCGCCACATAAATGGTATTCTCCGCGTTAGTCAAAATCTTGATACAGCGCCTGGCTTACTCGTATACCCTAAGGCATCCAAGTTCGTCTATTAGAATAGACTTGAACATTTCCATAATAAGTATTAGCTTAACTGACAAACTATTTAGGGTCCAACAGCATAGCCACCCATAAGATTATGAGTGCCGGCAGAACAAGTCGGTTTATCCGTCGAATACCTTGTTACCGATAGTTCGGAAATTTCAGCGTCGCGATGGGTAGACATTAGTGCCCTAGCTATAAATTGCAACATTAAAGTGTTGCTACCTGCTCCGGCGAAATTTTTCATTGAACCTCCCCTGGCTTACTAAAACTTATTTTCCTGCACCAGCCAAACCATTCGTTTAACGAGCCTATCCCCTTAATCTATTCCCATCCCAAAATCGGCTTAATCTGGACCGGCGTTATATAAGAGGCAAAGCTTACTTATTATTTTTAATAATAATTTCTACACCCACTTTACCTGTTAACCAATTTCCGACCCAACTACTTGTTTTATTTCAATATTTGGTTTCTCCCATTTCCTATTGAGCCAAACAAATTTAAATTTATTACCGCTTATGAGAGATATGGACGCTCCTGTATCCTACAAAATTTCTAATTCCTTATTATCCTTCCATAAAGAAGCTAACGGAATTTCATTTAAGATTTCTAGTAAAATTAATATAAAAATTTAAGTTACTTATAAAAAATATTGTAATATAATTCATTTTTTTGGCTTTTCAAAATCTAAATTTATATTATAACAAGCTCTTGGGCAAATATATAAGTGTTTGCGAGATTTATAATTTATAAATTCTTTGGTTAATGTAGGGTTACAAGCAACCCTATTAAAAAACATTTTATAATTTTTTGATGAGAGGCACTATTAGAGTTTAAATGACTTATAAATAATATATTTAGCTGATAAAGCGGGTTTTAAGTAACCCAAATGTCAAATAAAAAATCCATGTGCTATTTGGAAACTAGCAATTTCTTTATGAATATAAATTTTTTAGAGTTTTTAATGATAAGATAATTATTGTATAATTATAAAATCGAACATCAAGTATATGGTCTCTATGCTTTTCCGCTAGATGGCTCATTTTTTGATGTTATACATTTCAGACGTTGACAAAAGCATATAAATTAAATATTGCTTTTAAATATTTTTTGGGTGCAAATAGTATACCGACAAATTAAAAACTATTTTTTTTTTTATAAAATTTAATGCCTATTACTTCACTTATACTTTATTTCAGTTTGACATGTTAGAAAAAAACTGGGGTAAATAGCACCTAAGTTTATAATATTATCAAATACTATTTGTTGCGAATTTAATTATGACCTACAAATCATACATATGTAATAAATAAATTTAATACTTTAGTGTACACGAATACTGCTGATGCAAATAGTTGCGTATCAACGGGGGACGTTGTTTTTTAACATAAGTAATTCCAATTTGGATATGTCCAAGCCTTTAAGATCTTATATAGATTTCTAATGTGGTGTTCGGCCAATTACCGTATTTCTTTAACCTTTGATCGTGATAATTCGAACTTAGGTAATGAGTTTGTTTTAGGAAAAAAAGTTATAGACTATTGAATTTAAATTAAAGGGGATGGGTCAAATAAAAAGACACTTTTGGCAGATTAACGTCTACGTTGAAGTTGTTTAATCGGTCAAACTATTCCTTTTTTTAAGGAACGACCGTCTTGACCGATGATTTCTCATCCTGCCCACCACCCTTTAAGAAAAAGACTATAAATATAAAATAATTTTTGTAATTAAACTAGCTGCGCCCGACCAAGCGTTGTTGGCTTAGTTCTATATCAGCTAAATAATTAGTACGTATTGATAGGAAATATATGAAAGAATTTGGGTCATCTTTAAGAGAGTTTATGATGTAAAAAAATATAATGCTGTTTTAGTAATAAATATCATTTGACTTAATAATAAAAAAAGCTTATTAACTCATAATTAAATAGATACCTATCAGGTAGTTTTTAATTTCATTGTTAAAGTGCGATGTTTAGCGATTGTGGTAGTTGGTAATTTTTACGCCTATTCAAATGAGTTTAGCGTAAGTAAAAGATTTAGTTATTGCGGCAGCCGTGGTTAGGTAGTTAACTCTTTGGCTAGCCTATGCTAATGAGATATCGCCGAGAATAAAATGTAATGTTTTAGAAGATTTTTACCCTCATATTCGATGTTTTTAATGGATAAATTTTCGGGAATTGTCGAGGGTGTTAAAAAGAAATTATAATTATTATAATAATATTTCGTCCTATTTAAGGACATCTTCGGATTAAAATAAAATAGAATTACAAAATAAAATAAAATAATACAATTAAATCGAACGTTCTAAAGGGAGATTAATATTATAATGTAAGAAAGGATACAGGTTCTCTTTACCCATATCTTCATTGGGTGTTGGGTGTAATCTTCGCATGAAAAAGGACTCTAGGGTTTTTCTTTCAAAATAGGTCTCGGTGTAAACTAAAATGGTTGTTTTTAAATTGTTTCCGTGATTTAGTTGTAATAAATGATTTGAAACGGCGGTTAAATTTGCGTTTGAGCGATATAATGCCGCTAGATGTTCCTTGAATCGTGTTTTAAAATCTCTTTTTGTTTCACCAATATAGAAATTATTGCAATCATTACAAGTTATCTTATATATTAAGTTGTTTGTAGTAGGAGATGATTGGTAATTATTTTGTATAATATTTAGTAAAGATCTGTTGGGTTTCTGACTTATTATAATGTTGTTCATATTGTTGTTCCTTAAAATGTGTCTTATGTTTCTTATGAAACTATAAGGTATATATTGATGGTGTGGAAATGTTATAAAAACTTTATCACGAATAGTTTGCCTTATTTTTGGATTGAAACATTGATATAAAATATCACAAAATAAGTGAAAGGGATATTTTAATAAGCTAAATGTTTCAAATAAATAAATGATTTCCTTATTTAATGCCTCGGGTGAGGATGATAGATTGATTGCCCTATTTAAAAGCCAACGTAAAGTATTAACTTTTAAATTAAAAGGTGTAAAACTATTAAAAGGAATATAATTGTATCGTGATTCGGAGGTTTATGATAAACTTCGGTATGAAAAGAGTCCTGGTTTTTAGTAATTAAAATGTCTAAAAAAGGTAGACAGTGATGATTTTCTAGTTCGTATGTGAACTGAATATTGGGATGAAACGAATTTAATAAATTTAAAAATTGATTTAAATCATTGCCTTTATCTAAATTTCAAATTGCAAATATGTCGTCAACATACCGGCTCCAAAAAGATGGGAAAAGTGGAGATTTTGATAATTCGTTTTCTAAGTGGCATAAATAAATGTTTGCCAAAACGGGAGCAATAGGCATGCCCATGGCACAGCGATCGATTTGATCATAATTTTCCAAATTGAATTGAAAATTATTTTTCTTTGTACAAAACAATAATAGATCTTTAAAAACTTCCGAAGAAAATGGTAATGTCCCGTTTTCTTGTAACTTTGATATGCAAATATTGATTGTTTCGGATATAGGTATTTGTGTAAATAAGTTTTTAACATCAAAACTAATCATGTATGCATTGGTTGGAGGTTTGATTGATCTGATACGTGATTTGAAATCAAGTGAATTTTTGATTGAGTATTTGTTTTTAGAGAGAGGTGATATAGGACGAAATATTATTATAATAATTATAATTTCTTTTTAACACCCTCGACAATTCCTGAAAATTTATCCATTAAAAAATGTAATGTATTTTGTTATGTAAATAGACGTGCACTAATTTGATTCAGACGTCGAACGGTCGGCATCCCTCAGGGCTCATGCAAATTGAGAGGGGCATCGACAAGATTTAAATAGCGAAAATTTGACCATGATATAATCAGTTGTTTAATTTTCTGGTCAGTTATTTAATTTGTTATTTAGTCCTGCGGGAGGAGATATTTGGTTTACTAATCAGGACACGTTAGTCCTGCGGGGGGAGATGTTTATTCCTTTAGACATGTGGGTCCAGCGGCAATTATCTAACAAGAGCCAGACGTTCCTTAATCCGATACCTTCCTTTCGCCGTAGACGGAATCGTATTCTTCTCTTCTTCTCTGCTAGTAACTGCGATTGTCCACGAAAAAACAAGCTCAATGATAATATTCGACAATGAGGAGAAAATAGAAAAGCAAGTATAATAAATAGTATATTGTCATAGCCTAAATAGTATTAAACAGAAATGATATGCATCTACAAAGTTGGTATGATGAAGAGTGGTTAAATTTAAAATTGATTGCTTATAATATATATTTCCGTGAGTAGAAAGAGAAAAATATATTTATGGTAAAAAAATAAACAGCAAGTAAAATATTATCGTAAATGGCTTTTTGTTGCAGCGTTAGTTTGGAACATTAGATCGCACATAAGATAAAAGATCACTTTGTGATTTTTTATTCACGTGGTAAGTCTCCATTGAATTGAGCCGCAGCAGATCGATTTGGCGCAGGCATACCCAAATGAGTCAAAACTTTGTTTACAATTTTTAAGCATAAATCTTCAAAAATAATTAAAATTTTGCTATAGTGTTGTAGCATTCAATCCATTTTAATATAAGGATATGCATGATTATTCCAATGAATGATACCTTCTGCCATGTATACTTTATATTTGTTCCATAAATCGGCAGGACATGACCTAGCGCAGGAGATCAATAAATTGCAAACAATGCACGAATTTGTTTTGGATGTGAAGTATGACACGCGTTACTAATGCATTTATCCCAATGATTATCATACTCAAATACATAGCAAGGCATGCATTATGGAAAGTGGAATGTGCAAATGAATTTGATTGATTCAGCCGTGTTATAAAATTCATAATTGATGTGTGCTTGGTATAATTTTAATAACAAAAAACCATCTTCTGTTGATCTTCTTTTGTACAAAGGATATCTGTCACTGCCCGTAATTGTGTTGCATACAGAACCTCGATCATATCGCTTTGAGCATTTACCGTCTATCATACATGGCGACTTAGGATTGAGTTGTTGCAAGGGCCGTGCATCATATTTTTTTGTAACGATATTGTAAAAAATTTTATTTGCATCGATTTCGCTTAAAATGGAATATTGAAGGGAGCCATAGCATTGATAAGTGTCCGCAACTTGTGTCAAAGAATCGTTTCTCCTATGCATTATAATATCTTTTGATTAAAATTGATCCTCAACTATAACAATCGTGACCTTTAGTTGAAGCGCTTGTCCCGCAGGATTTGCATGAATCACTATCTTGTGGGTATCTAATCGCATCCAGTCGAGTGATGTTTTGAACAAACGCACTAAATTGTTTTTACTATGAAGAAGCGCCGAAGTTAAAACGATAAATTTTTTTACACCGGTAGAAATTCCAAGGCGTGCATCTAATTCAATCTCATTATCCTCGATAAAGTAGCTTTGTAAGAAATAATGTTACCTATCTGGTAGTGGAAGGAGGGACCCAACTTTGTGGTAAATTTGGCTTTTAAATTAAATGTAGCCTGAATTGGGTTGATGTAATATCTGCGCCAAACGATGTCATTTGGAACCAGGAGTTATATTTCTTGCTACTAGATAGGAAATGTTCAGAATCGGTAGTATAACCAGCAAGCAAATGGCTTTGGTTGAGGTAGTTTAACTTTACTCAAGGCCCAACACATTCCGTCCGTTTCTCCAGCCAATTTTAGAGCATTGTAATAAGGACACACAACGGTCATTCGATAAAAAGTATATATAAACCATCAAGGATGCTAAGGCAATGATCTGGCCATATTTGGTGGCAATAGGCGGAGAAGTTTGGGAGTTATGAAAAAAGAAAACGGAGTTACATTTATATATATATAGATTATTAGCTAAATTGTAAGAAGTAAAAATGGATTTTTTATTAATCTAATCCTAGTGTTAAATTAAGAGATTAATAACAAATTTATAATTTTATATTTATATGATGAAATAATTTTAAAAAATAAAAAAAATTTTAACAGTTTTTTTAAAAAATCGGGTCGGGCTCGGGTCGGGCCAAGAATAAATAAGTCTTTAGGGCCGGGCTCGGGCATGAAATTGAGACGTTGGGCTCGGGCCGAAGAAATTTTATTTTGCAGGGCTCTAGTTATTGGTGGTAATATGGCAGGATGCAATCTTTCAATTTACTAGATAGAGTTACTATGCTTCCGAACAAGGATTGTATAAAATACAAGAAAGTAAATGAATGAATCAATGGATACCATTTCATCTGCTATATATATCGAGTGCAAACAAATATTTATTTATAGTATATATTGCGAGGATCACTAAAGTTTAAGCTCTACTCATTACCATTACCTGTAATTAGAGCTGTTAAAAGTTCCTTTTAAAAAGGAACTTGTCAAGTTCCAGTTCCTTTGCCTAAAATCGAACTAGTTCCAGTTCCTAGTTCCTCATTTTAAAAAGGAACTAGTTCCAGTTCAGTTCCTTTGAAGTTCCTTTTTTAATTTTTTTTCAAATGTACAAACATATTTTATTAATTCGTAAAACCAATATATTATATATTACAATTTATAAAAATCATCAGGTAATAAATGTTTATTTGATTTTAACAAAATATTTTCAAAGTTGTCATCTAAAAGACATGTTCGCTTGTCTCCAAATAAAATTTTGCCCAAGCTAAATAATCTTTCCACAGGGGCACTTGATGGTAATGGCATATATATTTAATAAATAGTTTTTTAAATGGGGAAAACTGTCTAAAAGACTTAAATTCCGGTTATTAGAAAGCCGTTCAATTGATTCATTCTTTTCATCATTTTTTAATTCAAAAAAATTCATTTCTGATAAACTAGGTCCAGCCTGTTGAGATTTAGGACTAGGAATATGATAAAAATTAAAAACCATTAAAGGAAATGAACTTTATATAAATTACCATAAGTCGAAAAATTAATTTAACATACACTACCGTGAATAAAATACTAAATAATATTTAAATTATAAATTAATCTAAAAAATTTTAATGTAAATTGAAATTGGCAAAAGGAACTTAAAAGGAACTTGTAAATAGTTCCTTTTGCGATAAATTGAGAAAAAAAGGAACTAGTTCCAGTTCCAGTTCCTCATTTTAAAAAAGAACTTATTAGTTCCTTTTTTTTTTTAAAAAGGAACAAGTTCCAGGAACTAGTTCCAGGAAAGTTTCTTGGAACTAGTTCCTTTAACAGCTCTACCTGTAATATATAAATTTGCAAGGCCCAGTTTCATTCCCTTGACTAAATTCCATATTTTTTACGTTATAATCATTATTTGCCTCACAAATCTTATCATTGCTTTTTTGTACCAATAAGATTAAGAGATATAACATTATTTATCAAAAACAAAAAAATAGAACAAAGCCACAACGAAATACGAAAGTTAGTATTTATTTAAAAAACTGATAGCAAACTTATCTAAAACTTTAGCTAAAAAAATTTGTGTTTTAAAAACATATATGACTTCAAAACTATAAACAAGTATGAAAAATACTTTCTTAATTAAGAAATCAATATAATCATTTATTAAAAGGTTATTTTTTTTTAAATATAACAAATCATAAAGTTTTTCACTCTAAAAAAAGTGTAAGCAGGATAAGCAAATCTCCTTTCGAGCTGCGATACCATACAACATTGCAACCTTAGATCTTTAATGTTTGACAAATCTGGGCATGAATGGCTAGAGACTTTTCCTAGCAAACTCTCCAATATGATGTTAGAGGATTGCGAGCTATCCTACAATATAGCACTACGCCTTAAAATAAAATACACCAAGGCATGCCTGTAAAAATTGAAACCTGCCAGTGGATGAAGAAGCACGCCACCCGTTACACTGCAGACTCAATAAATTTAGACACTTGCGACACTCTAAAATCAATTCTATTATCCAGTCAGCCCTTAGAAAGGCCCATATTCCATCCATACTTGAGCCTTCAGATCCTGCCCTTGAAGGTCGAATGCGTCCTGACGGTTCCTCGCTCGTCCCATGGGAAAATGGCCTCCTTTTAAAGTGGGATTTTACATGCATAGACCTATTTGCCCCCTCTAATCTTAATTATGACCCCATGGCCCTCGCTGAAGAACGCAAGCTCCAAAAATATAAGGCCCTTTTGTACTCTAGTATTTTTACCCCAATAGTTTCCTCCTGTTCAGGATCCTATGGAAAAATGGCATTGGCTTTATTCAAAGAAATAGGCAGGCGATCCCCTCCCTCCAAACATTCCTCCGCATTTTTATTGAAACAATCAATAGCTATCTTAATTGCAAAATATAATTTCAAATCTTATTTGGATTCCTGGCCTCTTCTTAAAGAGGAAGATGAAGACATATTACTCATATGATGTTTTTTTAAATATAATTATTATATAATTGTATTATTTAATATTATGTTTAGATATATATCAATAAACTTTAATTTAAAAAAAATTTTTTTTGACGAGTTAGGGTTAAATATTAAATTTTGCATAGCAGAATAATTGTCTTGCGATGATGACATAGCCCTGTCTTAATTTACAGCAGAATTCATCTATGAAGTAAGTATAAGCAGCAATTTATAGGATGAAAATTGTTTCTAAATGTAAATATAATATATTTACGGTATTATCGGCAAAAACTACGCCTCTAATAAATTTATTAAGATTTCTAGTAAAATTAATATAAAAATTTAAGTTAAACTTATGAAAATATATAACTAAATTTTTTTGGCTTTTTAAAATCTAAATTTATATTATAACAAGTACTAGGGCTCATCAATATATGGGTGTTTGTGCGATGCATAATTTATAAATTCATTGGTTACTGTAGGTTGCAAGCAACCATTAAAAAATTAATATTTAACGCACCGAATGTCACGCAATTCCGCACCGCGACCGCTTGGAATTTTGATGAGACGCACTATGTTGTTTGAATGAGTTATAAATAGAGATATTTAACCAATAAAGAGGTTTTAACTAATTCAAAGGTCAAATATAAAATCCATGTGCAGTTCAGAAACTAGCAATTTCTTTATGAATATAAATTTTTTAGAGTTAAATTTAATTTAAATATTAAGATAATTACTACTATATATCATAAAAGTCAAACATAAAGCAGTAGCCTATATGTTTTCCGCTAAATGGCTCTTTTTTGATGTTGCAAAATGCAGACGCTGATAAAAGAATATAAATTCAAAAATTTTTGCTTTTGAATTATTTTTGGGGTAGAAATATTAAAATGACAAATTATAATTATTTTTATAAATTTAATGCCTATTCCTTCACTTATACTTTATTCCAGTTTGACATGGCTAAATAACACCTGCGTTAATAATATTATCAAATGCTATTGGTGGCGAATTCAATTGTGAATTACAAATTATACATATATAATAAATGATTTTAATACTTTAGCGTACAGAAAACTGCTGATGCAAATAGTTGCCTATCGACAGGGGAAATTGTTTTTTGACATTAAATAAATTCCCAATTCGGTTGTCCAAGTCTTTAAGTTCTAATATAAATTGTGGTGTTCGGCCAATTTTAGTATTTTTAACCTTTGATCATAGGTTATAGTTAATCTTTACCCTTTAGTTAATGGGGTCGGGTTTAGATAACATCATAATTATAGATTATTGAATTAAATTAAAAGGGATGGGTCAAATAAAAAACACTTTCCGCAGACTAACGTCTATGTTGAAGTGATACTTGGTCAAACTATTCATTTTCTAATTATTAAATTAACATCTGTTTTTTAGGCACGCCCGTCTTGACCGATGATTCCTCAATCCTGCTCACCACCTTATAAGAAAAAAGACTATAAATGTAAAATGATTTTTGTAATTAAATGCTGTATCCTTTCACAAATATTTTGTACCATCCCATAAAATTTTTAGTATTTTAATCCCTGCTTTAAATTACTTGTTTGTGAAATAGCAAAGTATTATTGCTGATTTGTATAACATTTTTCTGGACGGGTTTATGATCAAAAACCCTCCTGTGCGCCCTTTTTTCCTCGTCCCTTATCCGGGTAACGAGTGAAATTTTCCTAATTATATAAATCTTTATTATACTGTGTTGGTTATCACAGGTACAAATTTCGTTCATACTCAAAAGCTAACAGAGCTCAAGGAAATCAGTTTGCATTGACAAATTTAATATATCTATTTCGTAAATAATGATAGACGTATTATTTAAAATCTTCATTAAAGATTCTTAACCTTTTATATTAATATTAATGCATTGTATCTTAAATAAAAATACTTTTTAACCTCCCTTTTTCCCACGACGTACCCTCCCGTGACGAACTAAACCCGCATAGGTATCAGATGGGCCTTAATCTTAGCTTGCCGATTTAGCTAAGCTCTTAAATGTGATAGGGGCAAATACATACATACACATACATACCTTAGAAATCTATGTAATGAGTATTATTTGTAACGTGAAATTTGTTATTGAGCAATAATTGTCTTATTTTTATACATTTTTACCAGTTGTTTAATTCAAATTAACTGTTACTTTATTGGATTTTTATTATAAAATTGATGAAAAAATGCTCATATAGTGTAAAATTGCATAACTTTTTAAAATTTGTTATTTTGTTATAGGCCAATTTTACAGGATGATATACAAGCAGTTTCTCTTTCAAGATATAAAGTTAAATAAAATAAAACAAATATAATATCAATTATTTAAATGGTATACGAAAAATTACATTTGCGACTAAAAAAAAATATAAAAACGCACTATAACTAAACGGATGGCATTGATCCGTGTATGGAAATCGCGTTGGATTTAACGATTTCCATTGTAATCTTTTGCCTGATAAAAAAAGTACTCTTTCAAATCTAATGAGACGTTGGAGATCGCTTTTCCAATTTGCTTCAGGAGAGCGAGAGCTTGGGCGCTTAAATTTTCAATTGTGGTTGCCACTACGGGAATGAATATTGTGTCCGCGAGGGAAGAATATTTTACTGTCTTCCTATTCTCTGTACTGACTATGAGGTCGGGAGAGGAGTTGGATGGGGCAAATATGTCGACCGTGGTGAAGTCCCAAATGAGTTTCAGTCCACGGTACCATGGGATGAGTGTGACGCCGTCTGGTTTTTTCCCGTCGGTGTGCTAAGGCCGACGGGGTCCAAGGTGTTTGGGTAGCCAGCCTCCCTAAGGTACTGGCCGATAATTTTGTTGATCGCCGTGTGCCTGGGGTTGCGGCCTTTGCTGTATTTGCTATGGAGGGGATGATGCCCATTGGGTTGGACCGGCTGTTTGCAGAGATCGCATACGAAAGGGGATACTATGTCACATCTGAGACGGAGGCCTTTGGCTATGCGTAACTTCTCCCCAAACATATGGAGTCCCAAATTTCTGCATTGCTTCGAGCCATTCGTAACCGCTCTTGAAAGAGGCCCAATTAAAAAGGAGTTTTCCCTGAGATAGTTCGTTTAAAGAAATAAAAGCTACGGAACGTGCCATTAGGGGAAGATCCCATTCCTTTTGAGTCCGAGTGGTCGTTCGGCTGACTCGAGCTTGTCCGCGTCCCACCTTTAGAAAGCTTTCTGGAGGTGCGGGTCTGGGAGGGATGTCATGGCAGAGATAAGGGGGTCGGTACTCATGCGCGAAGATATAAAACCCGCCAATGTTATCTGTTGCGGAGATCGAATACCAACCCCCACTTTTAGAATGGAGGGATAATTTTAAACATGCCTATGTCAATAAACCGCCTTTTCAGGGAATTCTTCATACAGTGATCGTTTAAGTCGTATGATGTGTTTAAAACATGTTTAAATATGGTTCATGAGGGACACTTAAGTCCAGGCATATGTCAGAACATAATCTATTCAAGCTCACGAGGGGAAAGTCAGTGCTTTGGATTGTTTTATCTTAGTCGGTTGATGTAACCTTACATGTAAGCTAGACTCGAAATGGAAAAGGGCGGTGGTGTTGTTTAGGACAAAAAACATTAGGTTAAATAAAAAAAAATTTATGATCATAAAGGCATCGGTGTGACAATATACCCAGATGTGTGATGCTTTAGCCTTTTAGTATTGAAGTGAATACTCCCAACAATCTATTCAATTTTTACCTGACATTGTACCCTCGGTCACAATTGATTTGCCTAGATGCTTAAAAACATCAGCAATTTACAATTATATATATAGAAACATAATAAAAAATTGATAACTATATTAAATATATTGTTAACTGAGTCAATTATAAAACAGGTACAGGGGTGTGGAAGTGTAGTGCTATTGGCTTTGTCTTTGAAATGGGCGCGGTTCAAACCGTGCTCACGGCACGTTCTATCAAATAATATAAAATATATCACATTGTTAACAAGGCTGTCAAGCCTGGATAGCCGAGCTTCACCCCTCAGCCAACCTCTAAAGCAGCTGACCACCATGTGTGACAAACAGCTGGAATTTTATTATAAAGGCTCAAAAATGCCCTCTCATAATCTGATAAATACATATGATAGCGAAATTTGCATAAAACACTTATATTTTTAATTTTTTCCAAAGACACCAAGTGATTAGATAAATAAGGTTAAATTGTAAAAAAGTGGCCTTAACCTTTTTGAAGCTAAATCCCCTCATAATCTTTAATATACTTTTATTAATAGTTATATAATCTAATATATCATTTATAGGTGTATAATATTATTTAACTACAAGATTTAAGCAATAGCCTTTGTTGGTCAATTATGATATGTTAAAAGCCGCATTTTCAAATATAGTGATTAATGAGAGAAATGCAGGTTATGGATGATCAGAAACTAAAGCCCTTATCATTTTTTATTATATAAAAACGCAGAAATATTATTCTGCAAAAATATAATTTGCACTCAATTGATATAATTAATTTACTAATAGAAATATTTTTTAAAAGAGGAAATCATGTTGTAAACACTAAGTTTTTGTTAAAGAAAATGACATACATTATATGTTGCGTGAAAGTGGTTTGTATTAAAACCCTATTCCTCGCCAAAGTGGACTGCTTACGTCCATTTATCTTGTCTGTTTTCATATAATTTGTAATTTCACAAACAGAATACTTAAGGACAAAGTTTAATTTAGGTAAAAATCCGCAAGGTGCGTCCCTAATATTGTGGGGAAGGGAACTTAATAGTGTCAATTCCTTCAATTATCTAGGATAAACCTTTCTGACGGATAGTAGAATGAACAAAGATGTCAAAGTGAGAATAAATGCCGGATCGCTTAATTGAAATGATTTAACAGGCGTTTTTTGTGATAAAAAGTCCCAAAAAGACTCAAGGGTGCACTGTATAGGTCCATCATATAGCCAACCGTTCTGTATAGCTCGGAATAGGGGGTTATACGTAAGAGCAAAGAGCAACACCTAGCGTCACGGGAGATGAGAATAATAAGATTGATGTTATGAGGTTATAAGAATCAAAAAGGACGTAAAGGCAATGACGAAATACGGAAAAATTTAAATACAACATTTAAGAAGATATAGCTGGTAACAAATAGAATTAGATGGTATGGCCATGTAAAAAGAAGGGAAAATTTGAGTATATGGATTTCGGGGCAAAACGAAATAGAGAAAGAATCAAACTGTCGTATGCGTGTATACGTGAAAGACGAATAGTTAAATTTAGTATAACTTTTATTAGTATAATATTTTCTACATATTATATTATTGCTATAATTATGTATTTTAATATTGTAAACCAAATGTTGGTAATAACCATATGTTTTTGTGACTATAATTCTAATTATCCTTGGTTCATTAATTTCCCCACCCCGGCCCTAGTTATCAATAAAATTGCTTACAAACATATACTTCTCCTAATCAATAATATATCATTAATCATATCAATTTGATCATTAAAGTACGATATTAAAATACACAGGATAAATTAAAATCTATTAAATATAGAGATAAATAGTGTCTCGATCTCGTCTCGGTCTCGAAAGCAAAATCTCGTCTCGGGAGCAATTTTGAAAATCTCGTCTCGTCTCGGACCAGGAAAATCTCGGTCTCGTCTCGTCTCGACTTTTTTGGAAATAATTTATACGAAATAAAATTTTTTCCTATTTTATCAAAATTATTAAAAAAAAGTTAAAATATTCAAACCTTATATTTTTAAAAACTTTAATTCACCCTTTTTAAAGATTTAGCGCGACACGACATCTCACTGACAATATAAGGAAAAGGATATGAACTAATTTCTAAAGATAACATTTTATGTGGCAAATTAAAAAACTATGAATAAATTTGAAGTATAGTACGAAAGGACCTCCTTTTGTTTAATATATAGAATAGCATAATTATGCAATAAATTTAGAATTTAATGGACTTTTTAGATTTGAGTTTAGACCTGTATTCTTGTGAATGTTTTATAGCTGAAACTTATATGTAATACTGCTAGATTGAAAACCTTATTAAATTTTAAAATTCTAGCAAATTATAACGTTTGTATCAAATTCACTGTGTCTGTCAAATATAAATAGACTTAGAAATTTATAAGTTTATCTATATTTGACTTAGTTATATATTTGGGCAAATTGAGACTCCTTTTTAACCCTGGCTAAAGCCTCAAAGTTGACCTAAACATATTTAAGACAAACGCTTAAGTCCACTGATGTTACCATCATTAATTATAGCCCATAGAGTTTATTGCATATTTACTATAGCGTTATAAACTACATATTGTTATTTACAGAATTGATAACTAGTTGCACATTAAAACGTTGTACAAATAACAATAAAGCATTATTATAGGATCAAGAATATAAAGTTTTAAACTTTAAATAAAAGTGCACATATTTTATTTTATGATAAAAACATTATAATCAAGTTTGTAATCTAAATAATTACGTTCCAATTTTGACAAACTTTGCCATTAAATAGTTATTTATCTAGTACAGTATAAGTTCGTGTATATTTATATTATATTGCACAATTGCCACAATTATAGAAATTATAGTAAATTTGAATGCACATGCTAAGCCCAGTTTATAATATGACAGGTGTGCATATGACAAAACAATGCTTTCACATAATGTCTTATTAAGGTTCAAAATTTTGGGAGGTATACGATTAGTTATAGGATGAAAACTTCTAGAAAACTCAAGATTTTATCTATTTGGGTGTCAGCGAATACTTAATTGTTATTTTGAAATCGTTAAGAAGGAATAAATGACGCGAGGGTGCTCAAAAAATCTCGAGCCACCTTGGCTTAACAATGAATAATTGTTCAAACTAATTGATCACCAATTTGTAATAACTGCATCATGCAGGATGAGAAACTGCAAAATTCAATCAAAACTCATTCAAAGTCTAAAATGATAAAAATATTATTCGATTATTCACATACCCTAAGGGCCATCCGTACTTAGGTAAATGAACTGTTATTGCCAAATTTTAAACTTTTTCAGAATTATATCATACTAGCTGAACCTGGCAAACGTTGTTTTGCCATTTACCCGGGTGTATTAGCAGAATATATATCATCTTATAGATAGGTTTTAAAAGATTAAGAATATATCAAATATAATTGGTAAGTGTTTATTATGCAAAGATTTTTAAACAAATAGTTAAAGAGGGTCCAAGCCCAGGCCCACCCAAGAGAGAAATGGCCCCATGCCCCCCCCCCCAAGGGAAAAATCTTTGGCCCCTTGGCCCTTCACGCAATTTTTTTTTAATTTTTTGTAATTAAGAGACAATATCATAATTATAATATTTGTTTCTGAATAAAACTTTTAATTCTGAACTTATTAATGTCCGAAGAACTGAGATATATCAACATTTATTGGCACTTTGTTAAAATCATTTTAATTTTTCTCCTTATTTAACGCGCAAAAAATTACAAAATTAGATTTTTTAATTTATTTAGCCACGCAGGAGGGGACACGACCGTCCTATAATAATAATAATTGACGTGAAAAAATGACTTTGATACTCAATGTTTCAAATCGTAAAAACAGCACATGCCTACATTTATCACACTACAAACGATAGATACGCAGGGCGCGTTTGATTGACATTCGATTAAACGTCAAAACGTATAAAACAAACTTGAAAACTACTGGACCGATTTGGCTCGAACAAATCTTAAAACATGCTCCGGAGTGTGGGGAATAAACTGTAAAATTTTGAGCCAAATCAGTTTGGTAGTTTTCCAAAATTGGTGGCGGCATACATATATATACACCTACACACATATATACACAGTTTCATTTTTTTATATAAGATTTAGTACACAGGTGTTATTTTAATATCAAATATATTCCTATCATATTGATTTATATATAATACCTTAGAATGTAAATCATGTAAATAAAAATACGCAATAATTTACTTAAATCTAATGATCAATAAAAAGTCGAGATCTCGCCGAAAAAATCTCATCTCGTCTCGACATCAAAATTCTCGTCTCGATCTCGGGTAAATTTTTCTAATTCTCGTCTCGTCTTGGTTTTTCGAGACGAAACGAGACCGAATATTTTCTCGGTTTATCCGCATCACTAGAGATAACTGAAATTGATGTTAAGACTGCCAATAGATATGAGTATGATTAATTGAAAAAAAAGAAAAACTTAAGTGCAAAACCAGTACCACTATTAGTGTATAGCTGCATATAGTAATTTAAATTAAATGAACTACTTGCTCTAAAAAACTAGTTCCTTAGACAGCTCTATTAAAACTAAAGTTTGATATGCAATATGTTACGTGCCATCGGCTTAAATAAGGGGGGGGAGACCCTTGGCAAAAATTTGAAAAGTTTTTTATTAAAAAAGTTAATTATTTTAGCCCAGTATATTAACACTTTTACATTAACAATAAAAGAATATTTTTTAAAATTTGTGACACAACAGGAAAAGGGCTAGGTGACATAATTTTATTAAGAGCATAAAAGATTTCAATATAAATATAATTTGCTAAGAGGCCAGGGATGATGGGGCTAGAAATATGAGTGGAAAATTTAATGGCACCCAGGCTTATATAATGAAAACATACCCAACAGCCTTTTATGTTCATTGTGCATCACATTTCTTAAATTTGGCACTTTCAGATGCCTGTATTCCTCCTACTATACGGAATTACATGGATTAAATATAATTATATTATGAATATAATTTTTTAAATTTGGTATTGGCTCCAAAATAAATGATGTGCTTTAATATTAAACGTCATGAAGTTTTAATTGAAATGTTGTAAGAAATGGAAGAGAAACCAAATAAGGAAAAATTGGAGCAAGTGTGTGTGACCCGTTGGGCATCACGACACGAAGCTGTTTCCACTCACATTTTTAATGAAGATGCCATATCCAGCATTGAAAAAGATAGTATGATCACTATGTTGCAACAGAAGCTGCAACTTTGCTCAACGACAATCTAAATATGTAAGTTCCCTTCTATGCCTAAATAAACTCTTTAACTATACGTCCATATTATGCAAGCAATTGCAAAAAAGGAGATTTTTAGCAGGTCACACAGTTAGCAGAAACTTTAGTAAATCAAATGAATTTAGTTAAAGACAAGGTTGATGAATAGTGTGGAGAAATTTGTTAGTAGCCAAAGCTAAGGCTAAATTTTATGATTTTGACCTTAAGACACCTCGATATGCAAAGAAACAAAGTTGTCGAAATAATATTTTAACTGAATTTATTGAGGATTATTACAAAACCATTTTTATACCTTTGCTCGATATTTTCTTTATACAACTCAATGAACGGTTTCTGGACAAGAAACAAGGTTTGAAATTTCCAAATATTATTTCCTCAGAATTCTTTGATTGTTCGCCAATTACGTTTTAAAATAAACTTTTTGCGAGAGTTATATTCCATAGATTTCAAAAGACAAACGAAAACCGTAAATCAAAATTTATATATGGTATATGGCGTTGTCTCAGACGTCAGAAGGATTTCGTCCAAATAATCTCTTGGACGCCCTATCTGATTATAAAATATTGGAATCTTTACCCAACATTACAACTCTTCTTTACCTATTAGCTTATCTTCCCAATACTAAATGCACCAATTAAAGAAGTTTCTCAACGTTGAGGAGGCTTAAAATGTAGATAAGAAATACTATGTCGAAAAATAGATTAAATGAATTGGCGCTTTTAACGATTCATCGGAAATTAGCTCCTAATCCCAGATGAAGTTCTTGATATAATCTCACTGGGAAAAAGAAAGTAAAAAATTACTTTAAAATGACTTTCTTAATATTTTATAGGCAGATTTTATGTTTTTGTTGTTGAAATAAAAATGATATAAATTTTTTTAGGGAATTTCCCCCCCCCCCCCTTTCTAGAAAATCCTAGATAAGCGCTTGTTACGTGCCATCTAGCGGAATATTATTTAGTGAAGCAAGTTCGTTTATAGGAACAGGTTGTTGGCGATCTGTTAATTCTAAGGAGACTGATCTCTATTATATCACCTTATTTATAAAGAAACATAAATTGTTATATTATTCATTGGAACACATTTAATTTGATAATTTATTATATTTGGATAAGGGATAAACTTTTTTGCTATAAACTTGTAGAGTGTAATTTTATAAAGGGATTAACTATAATATTCCCCTGTTAAAAACGGAGTGTTAATTTTTATTCAAAAAAATAAGTTAGAAAATCTTAAGTTTTTCAGTGTACATAAAGCTTTAGCTAGGCTGCCGAATTATTTTACAATACCTGTGTGTCGAACGGCCGGCCTTCTTTTATGTATAATTTTTCTCTTTATACCTCTGCCCCGTTTCTGTTCAAAAAGAAAGCTCTTCAAAATAAAAGCTGATCAGAATGAAAGCTAATAAATCATTTTTGAATATCCCATTGAGGGTTAAGGTTCGGGGTAGTGTTTTAGGTCATCGTTTTAGGTTAGGGTTAGGATTAGATGCACATCAAATTCCCTCCCCATTTGAGATTTAAAAATAAGATCTAATAATTAGATTTATTAATAAGATATCTAATAATAGTATAGATATTCAAAAATGGTATAAAAAATGGGATATTCAAAAATGATTGATTAGCTTTTTTTCTGATCAGCTTTTTTTTAAACACATTTTAGGGTCTAAATGATTTATTAGCTTTCATTCTGATCAGCTTTTATTTTGAAGAGCTTTCTTTTTGAATAAGAATCCTCGGCCCACATCCAATTACTTAAGCTAGGAACCTCTTTATATCAAAGTGTGTTTTTCAATTAACTTAGGTCTTCTCTCTTTCGTATGTCAACGACTCTCATTAAGCCTAACAAGTTTTCCTTAAGCAAAATGTATTTTATTTTAAATAAATATTACCAACTATCTTATGTGATAAAACGGCTATATTATGTCTATATAAAATCATTTAGTGTGTATTAAATTTATTCAAATGAACTTTAAAAATAAAAAACATTGGTCAATGATCAATAAGATATACAATAAACGAACATTAAATAATTTAAATAAAAAACTATTCATCAGGTCTATTTTTGAGGGATAAAGTTAGTTTATTGATATAAGAAAGGCCCTGTGTCAGATAAAGATCTATAATTATATTTGGCTTTAAAAACGCCAATTTTTTGACGGTTTTTAAGTAAAATTTTTTTATTTATAGGTACCTTACTACTGAGCACGCCAGTAACAACAATGGACCCCTTCAGTTAATTCTTCTATATTAATTAAAAGTTTAAAATTAGATAGTAGGGTTTAAAAAAAGATAAGATACTATATTTGTAATCTATTATAAAGTGATTGGATTTCTTTTATAACAAAAAATTACAAGACTTTACAAATTAATTGTGCAAATTTTGACTATATTGGTTATATACATTATCCCACCACTCGCGTAAGAAACAATAAAGTTTGTAATTTTGGATTTTGGCATTAATACTAATCATATTTGGGGTGAATTAATAAAGCCTATTTAATTATTAATTGCTATGCAATTTATGGGCTCGTTTTTGGTTGTCCGTTGTCCGTTGATGTCCGTCCGTTTACCCTCCAATGTATAATTTAATTAAATTAATATTTTGTTCTTGTTAATACCAATGATAATATGACCTTTTGACCGTCCGCAGGCTACTGACTATTGAAAAAAATGACCATTGGCCAAATAAATCGAATTTTTTTTTCGTTTTTGAATAGGTTAACATTGATAATTACCCTATGCCCTCCACTACAAGGGCCTATGCATCTACTGATATGGGTCCCTGTGCCCCTATTTAAATTAAATTAATATTTTGTTCTTGTTAATATCATTGATAATATGACTTTTTGACCGTCCGCTGGCTATTGACCAATGAAAAAAATGCCAAATAAATCGAATTTTTTTATGAAACTGCCCGGGAAATGTCCGATATTTTTAAAACGAAAAGGTATTTTAGGAATTTGAAAAAGCTATTTTACCCCTGGCCGCCCTGGGCACCTACGGGTAAAGTTTCGAGCGAAACGGGCCGGTGGTTTCAGAATTTAGCCCTTTTTTAAACTAAAAGGAATTTTAGGATCCTGCAAGAGCTATTACTTTAAATTTTATTTATTTAATTTAAATAGTTTGTTAAACCCCAATAATTTTGACTGTATACTGTAACATCTATATATATAAAGTAAAGTGTATGTATGTATGTAAGGGCTAAATTCTGAAACTACCGGCCCGATTCGCGCGAAAATTTACCCCTAGGTTCCCAGGGCGGCCAGGGGTAAAATAGCTTTTTCAGATTTCTAAAATTCCTTTTAATTTTCGAGATATTGGGTTTTATGCGTTTTGACGTTCAATAAAATGTCAATCAAACGCACCTCCTCGCGTTCGTCGAAAATTTGAATATACAGACAGTTCTGTAGTAAAAGTGTATCACTTATAGTAGTTTGTAAAACGTAATCTTTTCTTAACGGTGACAGCATAAAATTTATGAATTAAATTTCTTAAACGTCATCTTTTCTTAACGGTGACAAGACAACATAAAATTTATGAATTAAATTTCTTAAACGTCATCTTTTCTTAACGGTGACAAGACAACATAAAATTTATCAATTAAATTTCTTAAACGTCATCTTTTCTTAACGGTGACAAGACAACATAAAATTTATGAATTAAATTTCTTAAACGTCATCTTTTCTTAACGGTGACAAGACAACATAAAATTTATCAATTAAATTTCTTAAACGTCATCTTTTCTTAACGGTGACAACATAAAATTTATGAATTCCTGAAATAAATAAAATTATAGATTATTTGAGAAAATATATAGGTGAAGAAGATGAATTTTTCTCATTATCATTAAATGAGATATTTTAAATGAGAAAGATGAAAGTATATATAATTTAAATGTAATATAAAATAGTCCAACGTTGATTATTCTGAGTAAATGCTATTTATATATAAATGTCATTATTTATCTATCATTAATTTTTATTAAATGAGATATTTAAATGAGAATAAATTCTGAAACTACTGGCCCGATTCGCGCGAAACTTTACCCGCAGGTTCTCAGGGCGGCCAGGTGTAAAATAGCTTTTTCAGATTGCTAAAATTCCTTTTAGTTTTAAAAATATCGGACATTTCTCGGCCTTTTGGTTTTAAAAAAGGGCTAAATTCTGAAACTTCAGATCCGATTCGAGCGAAAATTTAGCCGTAGATGCCCAGATAGGCCAGGGGTAAAATAGCTTTTTCAGATTCCTAATATACCTTTTTGTTTTAAAAATATCTGACCCGTCCAGTTTCATTTATAGCAGCATATACAATAATGACGTCATACATACAAAGCTGAAGTTTTCTCGAATTAGATATTTAAAAGTATAATAAAAATGTTACAGTATACGGTTAAAATTATTGGGGTTTAACAGACTATTTAAATTAAATAAATAAAATTTAAATTATGCAGTTTTTGTCATTATTATCACGTGGTCGATCATAGAAGCATATTTTTAATAATTATCCATCCTTCAATTAATTATTTTATTATATTTAAGAAAAGTGTATTTCAAATAAATCAGCTAACTAAAAAAATAAAATAATGGTATTATTGTATAATAAGTAACAGCATTAATAAGCAATTTTTTCAAAAACATTTAATTTTAGTCGGAATTGATGACTAAAACAGAATTTGCATTTGGTTTGTCATATTATATAAATATATACTAAAAATAGTGGGTTCATAAAATCATTCGGACCTTTCACATTATAAATTTTTTCATATATGACCCCATTTTAGATAAGTCTTATTAATAGCTTATACTTAATTAACCACTTAAGGACTGAGCCAAAGCAACGCTTGGCCGGGCACAGCTAGTCTTTAATAAAGTGAAATGTTGTTTTTACAAAGTTTGATCTAAAAATAGGTTGATAATTCTTCATTAACGGGGGAATCGGAACCACAATCCAGATCCCTTTTCAAAACGAGCGATAATCCTCTCGAAACAAAAAATTTAGCATTCTTCTCTACCAATGCGGTGGAAGGTAGTTTAAATTTTTCTCAATTTATTAATCGAACCATTATTATTACATAAAATTTCACCATTTTCTCTATTATTATGAGCATAAAAAATGAAAATATGTTATCTTATATTTAAAAATGAAACTATGTGTGTGTGTTTGTTTGCTTATGTTTATGCCACCACCAATTTTGGAAAACTACTGACCGATTTGGCTCAAAATTTCACAGTTTATTTCCCATACTCCGGAGCATGTTTTAAGATTTGTTCGAGCTAAATCGGTCCAGTAGTTTTCGAGGGGTCACGTTTTTTTGTTTTATACGTTGTTTTATACGTTTTAGCACTTAATACTGATGACGTCATATGACGTATAGTATATGAAGCTTAAATGTTTTATTGCTGCATAAAAATTTTTTTTCATATTAAATCAGGTCAGACCCGTTACCATATGAATGAACCAGATGAATATAAACATTAGATTCTATAATAAGTATTATTATGCTCTTCCCCAATTAATTACATATATGCTTTTTTTCCTTATGATAAAAGAAGCTTTTCCGTGTAAATTATATTATTGGATAAACTTATTTGGGTTATATCTATACTGCGTTATGAATATTTTATGTTTTTAGTCAATAATTATATATATTTATAAGCACGATAAATGAATCTTATATAAAATAATCTCGCGTGATAAATAATAACATTAACGCTCGCTAAACAACAAGCGAGAGAGAGACAACGACCGTGTAAGATACAAAAAGGTAGGGAGACTGAAGGGAGAGATAAATAAGTGTAAACACCTTTCACAACAGTTTTAAAAATATCGGACATTACGTTTTAAAAAAGGGCTAAACTCTGAAACTACCGGCCCGATTCGCGCGAAAATCTTAGATGCCCAGGGCGGCCAGGGGTAAAATAGCTTTTTCAGAATCCAAAATTCAATTTAGTTTTAAAAATATAGGACATTTCCCGGCCAGTTTCATTTATAGCATCATATACAATAATGACCTCATACATACAAGGCTGAAGTTTTCTCGAATTTTATTATGTTAAAGAAAATTGTATTTTTAGCAAAACAACGTTTGCCGGGTCAGCTAGTCTATATATATAAAGTAAAGTGTATAATGTATGTAAGGGCTAATCTCTGAAACTACAGGCCCGATTCGCGCGAAAATTTACCCCTAGGTTCCCAGGGCGGCCAGGGGTAAAATAGCTTTTTCAGAATCCTAAAATTCCTTTTAATTTTTGAGATATTGGGTTTTATGCGTTTTGACGTTCAATAAAATGTCAATCAAACGCACCTCCTCGCGTTCGTCGAAAATTTGAATATACAGACGGTTCTGTAGTAAAAGTGTATCACTTATAGTAGTTTGTAGTAAAACGTAATCTTTTCTTAACGGTGACAACATAAAATTTATGAATTAAATTTCTTAAACGTCATCTTTTCTTAACGGTGACAATCTAAAATTTATGAATTAAATTTCTTAAACGTCATCTTTTCTTAACGGTGACAAGTCAACATAAAATTTATGAATTAAATTTCTTAAACGTCATCTTTTCTTAACGGTGACAACATAAAATTTATGAATTAACCTGAAATAAATAAAATTATAGATTATTTGAGAAAATATATAGGTGAAGAAGATGAATTTTTCTCATTATCATTAAATGAGATATTTTAAATGAGAAAGATGAAAGTATATATAATTTAAATGTAATATAAAATAGTCCTACGTTGATTATTCTGAGTAAATGCTATTTATATATAAATGTCATTATTTATCTATCATTAATTTTTATTAAATGAGATATTTAAATGAGACTACCGGCCCGATTCGCGCGAAACTTTACCCGTAAGTTCTCAGGGCGGCCAGGTGTAAAATAGCTTTTTCAGATTGCTAAAATTCCTTTTAGTTTTAAAAATATCGGACATTTCTCGGCCTTTTGGTTTTAAAAAAGGGCTAAATTCTGAAACTTCAGATCCGATTCGAGCGAAAATTTAGCCGTAGATGCCCAGATAGGCCAGGGGTAAAATAGCTTTTTCAGATTCCTAAAATACCTTTTTGTTTCAAAAATATATGACGTCATACATACAAAGCTGAAGTTTTCTCGAATTAGATATTTAAAAGTATAATAAAAATGTTACAGTATACGGTTAAAATTATTAACAGACTATTTAAATTAAATAAATAAAATTTAAATTATGCAGTTTTTGTCATTATTATCACGTGGTCGATCATAGAAGCATATTTTTAATAATTATCCATCCTTCAATTAATTATTTTATTATATTAAAGAAAATTGTATTTCAAATAAATCAGCTAACTAGAAAAATAAAATAATGGTATTATTGTATAATAAGTAACAGCATTAATAAGCAATTTTTTCAAAAAGATTTAATTTTAGTCGGATTTGATGACTAAAACAGAATTTGCATTTGGTTTGTCTTATTATATAAATATATACTAAAAATAGTGGGTTCATAAAATCATTCGGACCTTTCACATTATAAATTATTTCATATATGACCCCATTTTAGATAAGTCTTATTAATAGCTTATACTTAATTAACCACTTAAGGACTGAGCCAAAGCAACGCTTGGCCGGGCACAGCTAGTTGATAATATTACTTTGACCGTCCGCTGGCTACTGACCATTGAAAAAAATGACCATTGGCCAAATAAATCAAAAATTTTTTTTCGTTTTTGAATAGGTTAACATTGATAATTACCCTATATCCTTTCCTACAAAAGCCTATGCCTCTACTGATATGGGTCCCTGTGCCCCTACAAAAGTTTTAATTGCTATGCAATTTATGGGCTCACTTTCCATTTTGTTTGTCCGCCTATTCGGCGTGCTACACCGCATGTCTTGTGCTACACCGAATGTCTTGTCACGCACAGAATGTCTTGTTTTGTCTACTTTTAATTTTTGTTAATTAATTGCTATGCAATTTATGGGCTCGTTTTTGGTTGTCCGTTGATGTCTGTCCGTTGTCCGTTGATGTCCGTCCGTTTACCCTCCAATGTATATATTTAATTAAATTAATATTTTGTTCTTGTTAATACCATTGATAATATGACTTTTTGACCGTCCGCAGGCTACTGACCATTGAAAAAAATGACCATTGGCCAAATAAATCGAAATTTTTTTTTCGTTTTTGAATAGGTTAACATTGATAATTACCCTATATCCTTTCCTACAAAAGCCTATGCCTCTACTGATATGGGTCCCTGTTCCCCTACAAAAGTTTTAATTGCTATGCAATTTATGGGCTCATTTTCCATTTTGTTTGCCGGCCTATTCGGCGTGCTACACCGCATGTCTTGTGCTACACCGAATGTCTTGTCACGCACAGAATGTCTTGTTTTGTCTACTTTTAATTTTTGTTAATTAATTGCTATGCAATTTATGGGCTCGTTTTTGGTTGTCCGTTGATGTCTGTCCGTTGTCCGTTGATGTCCGTCCGTTTACCCTCCAATGTATATATTTCATTAAATTAATATTTTGTTCTTGTTAATACCATTGATAATATGACTTTTTGACCGTCCGCAGGCTAGTGACCATTGAAAAAAATGACCATTGGCCAAATAAATCGAATTTTTTTTCGTTTTTGAATAGGTTAACATTGATAATTACCCTATGCCCTCCACTACAAGGGCCTATGCATCTACTGATATGGGCCCCTGTGCCCCTATTTAATTAAATGCTATGCAATTTATGGGCTCGCTTTCCATTTTGTTTGTAACGCTGTTCGGTGTCTTGTCTTGTCTTGCACCGAATGTCTTGATGTCTTGCACCGAATGTGTTGTCTTGCACAGAATGTCTTGTCTCGTTGTTCACTTTTAATTTTTGTTAATTTAACTAGTTTTTGGGTTCGAATCCCGGAGTTTTTTTGACTCTTATGATTGTTCTTGTTACTACCATTAATAATAAGACTTTTTGGCCATCCGTTGGGTGTTGACCAATGAAAAAAATGACCATGGGCCAAAATGTGAATCCAAGTTTTTTTTTCGTTTTTTTTTGACTATTATGATTGTTCCTGTTACTACCATTGCTATTATGACTTTTTGGCCGTCCGTTGGTTGCTGACCAATGGAATAAAATGACCATTGGCCAAAATGTGCTTCGAAAATTTTTTTTTTCGTTTTTTTTGACTATTATGAATTTATATCCACTTTTACCGTGTCCTGGCTGCTGACCAATGGAAAAAATGACCATTGGCCAAAATGTGATTCGAAAATTTTTTTTTTGACTATTATGAATTTATATCCACTTTTACCGTGTCCTGGCTGCTGACAAATAGAAAAAAAATGACCATTGGCCAAAATGTGATTCGAAAATTTTTTCCCCGTTTTTTTTGACTCTTATGATTTTATATCCACTTTTATTGTGTCCTGGCTGCTGACCAATGGAAAAAAATGACCATCGGCCAAAATGTGATTCGGAAATTTTTTTCCCGTTTTTTTTTGACTCTTATGAATTTATATCCACTTTTACCGTGTCCTGGCTGCTGACCAATGAAAAAAAATGACCTTTAGCCAAAATGAGTATCAAAAATTTTTTGGCCAAATTTTATATATAACCTAAAAATTTATTATAGATGGTCTAACAGACAGCCAACTATGTATTATATTTTTAACCTTTATAAATGCATATATATTTTTTTATTGGTTTAATATGTAGAGGCTCTTTCGCACGCTACTTTCCCTTGACCCCGTCTAGGCGAATTCTAACACGTGATTTTTATTTTAATAGCCCCTCGCTTGTACTTAGCCATCAGGTGATTTTTATTTTAATAGCCCCTCGCTTGTACTTAACCATCACGTTATTTTTTATTTTAATAGCCCCTCGCTTGTATTCAATCCTCGCCTGATTATTCAAATTATAATGGGCTCGCGCAGCTAGATAAGCACAACTTTTAAAACTAACATTTATTATTCGTTTTTTCGCTAAATAATGAAATAAACTACTTCAAATATATTTCATTTAATTAGATCGTGATTTCATAGAAAACCTAAAAAGTAATAGTTAAAAAAATATAGGTATTAGATTCTAATTTACGATACAATATATTGATAGAAACTAACACAAAATTTGACCCGAAACCCGATCAATTTTCTCTTAATTATGCTTTAATTTAACTTATCATTTTATATTCTTTTAAATTAAATCTTTCTATAGAAAGTGGGATAATTATTCTATGAAAGAGTTTTCTAAAAATTTAAAAAATCAATAATCCTCCATCTATAGATGATTCTATTCATAACATTTAAATAGCTTAATTTGAAGATAGTTATATTATTTTTTAATTTTTAACTTGCTATTTATTTATTTGAAGGGAGAGAAGGGATGACTTAAAGGGAAAAAATTTAAGACACTAAGATACCTTATAAACTTTAAAAATTTAACAATCAGGTCTCCAATCTATTTAATTTAGCCAAAAAAAACTATTTCAATTTCCACACTCTCAATTTAATTTTATTTTTACAAAATATTAGTGCTAAATAGATTAAGATTGAGTATTATTTATTAAATTACTGAGCATTTTTGATTTTTTAATTAGCATCTAAATAACATCCACTTTGTAATATAAATATGCTTTAAAAGGTCTATTTGCAAGGATAAAATATCTAATTCGACTTTTCAACTTATGCAATATCATGCATAGCTTCCAAAAATATCGATTTCTCCCTCGCTGTGTTAGAATAGTAATACATACGCGTGTCTCCTCCCCACATCATCTCTCTCTCTCGTTATCGATTTTTTAGGCGGGGCCGGGTTTTAATTGCTATGTTAAATTAATGCATAAGAAGTGCCCCACCCCTCATCTCTATCTTCCTCTTTTCCCCCCATAGTAAAATTAGTATTATTTTTCATTTATTAATATAGGAGGGGGGGGGGGGTGGTAGATGTATTGAACAGAAGTTATTAATTGAGGGAGGAGGGTTGAAAATATTTTATTTGTTAAAAGGGTCAAATTTCAAGATGCTTCTCCCAAAATCATTATAAAATATGAAACAAATTCTTATTTTGCTAATTAGTTATTAATTTGATGATCAAAAAAGCCTATTGCTGAAGTTTTTAATGGCTATATCCCCTAACTAATTTTTTGTTTCTTTGCTTAATAAACTTGATTTTTCTTTTCATGGGAAAGGCACAAATTAAACTACTAACTATAGAATATTCACAAACTCAATTGGCGAATTAGAAAGGCGGCCTAAAAAGTATTAATTGAAGTTGCAGCCATACTAAAGATGCAGCTATGGGCAGGCACTAGTTCCAAGAATCTACTTTTTGAGGCATTTATCACCTTCCATTTTGATTACCCCATGTTACGAACCCAATTCGAATATTTGTTATTTTTAACAAATACTTTGGCATTACAAATATTGCAAACAAATTAATGAGATAGAACGCTATCTTTTTGGCAGGCCGATTTGTATTTTATTTAAATTAAATTAATATTTTTTTCTTGTTAATACCATTGATAATATGACTTTTTGGCCGTCCGCTGGCTACTGACCAATGAAAAAAATGACCATTAGCCAAATAAATTGAAATTTTTTTTGCTTATAATTATAGGCTAGTTATTTGACTGTCTGCTAACCATTAGAATAGATCACCACTGGCCAAATTTATTAATCATTAGGCATTTAATACCCCCTATAGGCATTCTCGCCCCTTCCCACATTTCTCGCCCATAAATTGCATAGCAAATATGATACATTTATACGGAGTATAGATGAGTCGTCCCCCCTTCCCTTCCCCTCCTCCCCTTCCCTTCTCCCCCTTCCCACGAGGGCCGAAGGCCCGAGTTTTATATATATTGATTGGTTTGATATTAGCAGTTACAATACTTTACAAATTAATTGTACAAATTTTGAATATAGAATTCGTTAGATGGCAGAAGGCTTTAAAATTTAATAAGAGTTTGACATTGGCTAAACCTCTTAATAGGAACATTAGTCGGCCCCTATATTTTTAGAAATATTCTTTTGTCAGAGGTAATTAATATTCCAAGATAAGTATAATATCTAGAATTAACAACTTAGAAACCCTTCAAGGTATAACAATTATGTTGCGGTAATTTAGTTATCCGATGAATTTCATAATTTTAATAGGAATTTTTCTTCATTTTTAACAAGTATTTGGTTCGAGTGTCGTGGATTTCGATAAGTATGTGCCATGTCATAATAAAATCTTCCTTGTTTTTATAACTTTGTCGACTTGCCTTGCCACGTGACAGGAGGTCGTCCTCTTCCTATCTTCTCCGGTACCTCCATGTCTAGTACTTTTGGATTTTTTGTCTCTTTTCTTTGTATATGGCCCCATACGATTTTAGGCGTTAATAGTTAATCATGTCCTATACCCATTTTTGTACTGAGAGTCATTTGTCATAAAGTCGAGCTTAGTGTACCCCAAGCTCCACCGTATCATTCTCATCTCCGTGACCTGCAGTAACCTTTTTATAGGTGACGTTTAGTGCCCATAATTCACTTCTATAGTGTAACACCGATCTTGGGATGGATTTATAAGCTTTACTCTTCAACTATATTGGCATTTTATTGTGGCATTTTACACCGGATATACTTTGCTATTTAAGCCATCCTTTTTGTATCCGCCATAGACTTCTGTTGCGCAACTTTCCTCTTGATGAAGCATCAAGCCGAGGTATGTAAACCTGTTTACTAGCAATAGGGTGCCTGTAACGTTCTTCTCCATGTAAACTGTTTTTCGATTGACTTTTAATCCAGATCGGGCTAAGCTTTTCGGTTTCTTTAAATACCTTTTCCTATGTCTCTTCGCATAGCACTCTATCAGCGGCATATAGCATACACCAAAGATATGGCGTTTGAATATCGCTAGTTGTTGTGTCGATAATTATATTGAATAAAAAGAGACTTCGAGCAGATCTTTTTTGTAATCCAGTTTCATTCCGAAAAGGTTTAGAATCTCCAACTGTCTACCTAACGCACAAATTTGATGCTTCATAAATATTTTTAATAATGATCTATGCGTCAGGGATATCTTGCTTTCTCAAGAAGTTTTTTCACTTCATTGTTCTTCAGGCCATGCCCATAGCCTCTATAATTTCGTTCATACCGGAAGAGATTTTTCCCTACGTAGGGGTTGAAGTTGGTCCCAATAATTAGCTTCTCTTCTAATAGTAGTGTTAAATTGCTAACTAGCTTCAACTCCAAACGCGAGCACGCACACTGAGCTGTTTAATATGCTAATTAGCACAATGAGTGCTCGCTGTTCGGTGCAAAGGTTTTAACAGTAGCATGTAAAAATGCTCGAGAGGTTAGTCGAAGCAGCAAAATCTGTTAAAGCAGTGAGCAGATAGCTCGAGCAGTAAACTCGAGATAGCAGATTTCATTGCTATTTGATATAATTACAATATTTGCTCATATTATATAACATAAATAAATTAAGAACTTTGCCCCCCCCCCCCTTATTTTTTTACACTTTTTCTCACCCGAGACCCTTTTTATCACCCATTTCCCCTATTTTTTACTCTCTTTCTCATCCGGGGGGGGGGGGGGGTAATTTGCTCCCCCCCCCCCATTTTTTACACTCTTTCTCTCCCGGGGGGGGGGCAAATCACTCCACCCCCCCCCCCCCCCTCAGTGAGAAAGAGAATAAAAAATAAGGGGGGGGGGGGGGTGAAAAAAAGGGGAGGGGCAATTCCCCCCCCCCTGGTGAGATTGAGGGTAAAAAATAAGAGGAGCGGCAAATCACCCCCCTCGCCCTGGTAAGAAAGAGGATAAAAAATAAGGGGGTGGGTCAAAGTTCTTAATTTATTTATGATAAATAATAAGAGCAAATATGTAATTATAACAAATAGCAATTAAATCTGCTATCTCGAGTTTACTGCTCGAGCTATCTGCTCAATGCTTAAACAGATTTTGCTGCTTCGACTAACCTCTCGAGCATTTCTACATGCTACTGTTAAACTATTGCACCGAACAGCGAGCACTCATTTTGCTAACTAGCATATTAAACAGCTCAGTGTGCGTGCTCGAGCAAAGCACATAGTTAGCATTGCTCACGCGAGCAATTTAACAACTCTATCTTCTAATCATATTCTTTGCATTTCCTTTTCCAATAAATCGAAGAATATATCTTCCTCTGGTTATATACACTTGAGTTTTTCTTTTTTGATTTAGTAGATAACATTTAGGCGGCGAGACTATTGAGTAGTAACGCCTTTGGGTCTCTTGCTGTTCAAGGGGTTAGTGCCCATGGGGTTTAATGCCTTAGATGGCTTCTTTAGTGAATGTTGATTTTAACAATTGCGGAATGATGCCATTCTCAATGTATTGGCAGTAAAGGAGATGCTGACCGTTTCTTGAAACAGGTTAATAACAGACCCTAAAGGTAAGAGACACTATGTCACAACCGAGATGCAAGCTGCCAGCTATGTGGAGTTACCCACTCGACGTTAACCGAATATGTAGCCATCGGCATCAAAATGAAGATTTTCCATAGATAGGTTGTACAAAGAATGGTAAGCTACGGAACCTGCCACCCATTGTACCTCCCATTTCTTTTATAGGATTCCAGGTTGATCAACTAAAGACTTAAGTTTAGGGTCTTTCCAAGAAATGTCTATATTTACAAATATAATATAGTATAATACTTATACTCCATGGAAATAATGTTTTGCTGTTGATTTCTAAATTTAATAGTTTTATATATATACCTATTAATGCATCAGCAGTTAGTATGCTCAGTCATCCTTCCGTTTTAGAGAACTTCACGGGTTACCCAAAACCCGACCCGGACCCGACCCGATATCGGGTTCGGGTTAAAAAGGGTCGGGTTCCGGTTAAAAATTCTGAAAGGCTTTCGGGTCGGGTTCGGGTTTAAAATTTTAATATGCTTTCGGGTCGGGTCGGGTAGGAGCTAAAGTGTCGGGTCAAAGGTTATGAATTTTACAATGCAAAATACACGGGATATATCTTTTAAATGAATGATATTATGTATAATATTTTTTAATTAATATCGAAATGTATAATTGAAGATTATTCATTTAGTAAATTAAATTTCTTTTGTTTTCTTAGATCTGATTGTTTTAATTTGAACGCAAATTTAAATTTGACTATTGAATGGTAAAATATATCAACAAAATAACATTTTTAAACTGTTTCTAAATAATGTAAAATGGTAGTTCATTATTAATTTATACTACATAAATATATATTCCTTTAATAAATAAAAGTAAATTTATTGAATGGTTCATTTGCAAAACACTATTTTCAAATTAAATGTGACCCGATATTGTAAATGCCATCATATTTATACATCTCTATAATAAAACATTTAAATAAACGTAGTAATCAAAATCGGTGGTATCAATTAGTTTCGTAAATCGCACTTTAATTTGTCGATTAAATTTTACACACCGCCATGGGGAGGGGAAAAATAATAATAAAGGGAAGGGTAAAATAACTATTTTAATTTTAGCCATGATTTGATAAAATTTTTAAGTTTTTTTGGAGTTAGAGGGGGCAGCCGCCTGTCCCTCATACCCCCTGGCTACGCACATCATGCACTTGCACACCGCAATTTTTCTTACACTCGCATTGGATACCAAAATTTAAAACGCGTTCGGGAGGGATTCGGTAAAAAAAACCTTTAGAGCCGGGTCGGGTCCGGGTTGAATATTTTAAAATGCTTTCGGGTCAGGTAGGGCTCGGGTTGAAAATTTTAAAAAAAATTCTGGTCGGGTCGGGTTCGGGTTGAAAAAAAGTGACTTTGTAGTTCTCTATTCCGAATACACATAATTTAAAAAGTTTTCTTAATTTCTATCCGCCAACTAGCGCCATTGTTTGAGCCATTGGTATTAAATTTAATAGTATGTTCCATATTTACGACATAATAATCTTCTTTCAGCTTCCAGATACACCTATGAACAAATAATAATTTAATATTTTTTTTATTTTTTGTGTGCGGACACAAAAACTGTTCTTTTGAAGTTAAAAAATGTTTTATTTCAAATTTTTTAATAATATTTTCATAAATTCTCTTAAGAAATTTACAGTTTTATGCCTTATTTGTTATGTTTTGGTTTAAATTTTTATTAAATATGAAGACTTTTTTAAATGAATGTTATAAACCTTATTATATATATATATATGATCAATATCCTTTTTATAAATTCAAATGTATGGCTTTGAGCCATAAAGAAGGATTTAGTAGATAGAGTTATTATGCTTCCAAACAAGAATTGTATAAAATACGTAAAGCAGAACTTTTTTTTTATTGATATTCAAATACAAAAAAAAGTGAACGAATGAATCTATGCATACCATTACATCTGCTATATATAACATTGAGTGCACCTCGTTACAAACAAATATTATTTATAGTATACATGGGCGTAGCCAAGGGGGGGGGTGGCAGAGAGGGGCGGCTGCCCCCTTCTAAATCCAAAAATTTGTTGAAATTTATTAATATTATGGCTATAATTTTTAAAAATTCGTGAAAATAATTATTTTGCCCCTCCCTAAATCATTATTGCCCCTCTATAATTCCAATGCTGGCTACGCCCATGATAGTATATATTGCAAGGGCAGTCCCTCATGTTTGTTGGCTGGTTAAGGATCACAAAAAAGTTTACGCTCCACATCATTACCATTACCTGAGCGAGGTACAGTTTCATTCCCTTAACTAAATTTAATGTTTTCGGTTTTATAATCATTATTTGCTTCACATCATTGCTTTTATAGTAACCAATCATTTTCAAGATTAAGTAAGTTATAACATTCTTAATCCAGCTTATTTTAAATAATCGGAATTCGCTGAATAGTTAAAATTAACAATTTAAGGTGAAGATAATTGGAAATTATCCTGTAAGCTGTTTTAAGTGCAATCTAAAACATCAGCATGTTCAGCGAGATAATAAGATATTACTAAAAGTAATATTAGCGTCATTTATAATAAATGTTCTATTAGCTATAAATGTATTTGTATTTTGCATGCTTTTTTTACAGTTAGACTATATATAAACTATATCATACTGATCAAAAGATCAAATGTAAATTAGCCTTAATACATTAAAAATCCTACTCCTAGCAAAAAAATGTCTTCCTAAGTTCATTAATAGATTTTAAGGCATAATCAGTTGGTTAACTGTCTATTGGTAATATTAGTCTATGGATTTAACAAGCTCTTAGTAAGAGATTTGTTTCGCGGCGAAACCATATCTTCGCAAAATCAAAAACAGAATAAAGCTACAAATAAATACGAAAGTTAATATTTATTTAGAAAACTGATAGCAAACTAATCTAAGACTTTAACTAAAAAAGTTTGTGCTTTATAACATATATGACATCAAAACTATAAACAAGTATAAAAAATACTTTCTCAGTTGAGAAATCAAAATAATTACTTAATACAAGGTTATTTATAAAAAAATATAACAAAATCGTATTTTTCGTCTCTCAAATATAAGCAGGATAGGGAAAGGTGATAACTTTTGACGAGTTAGGGCTTGTTATATATTGGATTTTGCATAGATTGTCTTGCGATTATGACATAGCCCTGTCTTAATTTACAGCAGAATTCATCTTTGAAGTTTAACATACAGTCAAAACCGTTTAATTGCAAAGCCTTGGGCCTGAAATTTTTTCGCGATTAACCGATATTTCGCGATTAAACGATGGAATAAAAGTATATGTACATTATATTAAATATTCATTTCATACGCTTCGCAATAAAACTATATTTTATATAATTATTTGGTTGATTTAAGGACTCGAAAATGTTTGTGAATATCCGATATTGTACTATTAAGCGATTTGTCAATAAACGATGTTTTTGTTAATATTATCGTTTAAAAAAACAAAATGGCGGTTAACTTCGCGATTTAAAGATTTTCGCGATAATCCGATTTGCGATTAAGAAGTTTCGACTGTAGCAGTAATTTTTAGGATAGAAAAATTTTTCTAATCGAAAATATAATATATTTACGGTATTCTCACGAATAAATTTATCTAGATTTCTAGTAAAGTTAATGTATAAATTTAGGTTAAACCTATGAAGATTATAATTTAATTGATTTTTTTGGCTTTTTAAAATCTAAATTTATATTGCTCTTGGGTATTAATACATATAGACGTTTATGAGATTTATAATTTCTAAATTCATTAGTTTTTGTAGGTTGCAAGCAACCCTATTAAAAAATATTTTACAATTTTTTGATGAGAGGTACTATCTTATAGTTTGAATGAGTTATAAATAGAGATATTTAACAAATAAAGCGGGTTTTAAGTAATCCAACTGTCAAATATAAAATCCATGTCTATTTGAAAACTAGATTTTTTTTTATGAATTTAAATTTTTAAGTAATTTTAATTTAAATAATAACATAATTACTGTAAAATTATAAATTTAGACCATCAAGTATATAGTCCATATATATTTCCGCTAGATGGCTGATTTTTTGATGTTGCACAATGCAGATGCTGACTAAAGAATATAAATCAAGCATTGTTAATATTTCTTTTTTTTTTGGAGGGGGGGATATTATAGTGACAAATTATAAAACTAATTATTTTTTATAAATTTACTGCCTATTCCTTCACTTATTATATAAGTTTGACATGGTTGAAAAGACTTGGCAATTATCAAATGCTATTTGTGGCAAATTTAATTAATATATATATATAATGATTCTGATACTTTAGCGTACAAGAAAACTGCTGATGCAAATAGTTGCGTATAAAAGGGGGACATTGTTTTTTGACATTAAAGAAATCCCCAATTTAGAGTTGTCCAAGTCTTTAAGATTTTATATAAATTCCTATTGCGATGTTCCGCCTATTTCAGTGTTTTTTAACCTTTTATCCTAGGTGATGATAATTAGCCTTTATCTTTTAGTTAATGGGTGAGTTTTATAAAACATTAAAATCAGATACTATTAAATTTTAATTAAAAGCGATGGGTTAAATAAAATGAAACTTGCCGCAGACTAAGGGCCCTTCTTAATATACGATTCAAATTCAAAGCGCCATATTTTTGTTTGTCTAAATATGCGATATAAACGTCGTGGAATCAACAATTTTAGTTTAGTTACCATATGAATATGCATTAATAAGCGTAATTAAAGGATAAATATTTAGTTTAAGAGCAAAAATACAAAAATAGAACAAAAATGACGTGACGCTCGTATTAAGACGCGGCTATGTTTTAACATGCAATCGCTTTTTTAATCTAGATTCAAAATCGCGTATTAAGACGCACCTTAACGTCTATGTTGAAGTGATATTTGGTCAAACTATTCCCTTTATCAATTACTAAGTAACATCTGTTTTTAGGCTCATTACCCATGATTATTCAATCTTGCCCACTAGCCTATAAGAAAATATAAATATAAAATGATTTTTGTAATTAAATGCTGGGTTCCTTCACAAATTATCATTTGTACCATCTCATAAAAAAATTAGTTCTTTAATCCCTGCGTCAAATTACTTGTTTGTGAAATAGCAAAGTATTATTGCTGATTTGCATAATATTTTTCTGGGCGGGTTTATGATCAAAAACCCTCCTGTGCGCCCTTTTTTCCTCGTCCCTTATCCGGGTAACGAGTGAAATTTTCCAATATTATAGATATTTATTATACAGTGTTGGTTATCACAGGTACAAATTTCGTTCATACTCGAAAGCTAACAGAGCTGAAGGAAATTCGTTTAGGGAATTATTTGGCATTGACAAATTTAATATATCAATTTCTTAATAAATGATAGACGTATTATTTAAAGTCTTCATTAAAATTTTTTAAGCTTTTATATTAATTTAAATGCATTATATCTTAAATGGAAAGTCTTTTCAAACTCCCATTTACCCACGACGTACCCTCCCGTGACGAACTAAACCCGCATAGGTGTCAGATGGGCCTTAATCTTAGCTTGCCGATTTAGCTAAGCTCTTGAATGTGATCGGGGCAAATACATACATACACATACATACCTTAGAATCTATGTAATGAGTATTATTTTATGGTGAAATTTGTTATGGTATTATTGACTCCAATACACAATAATCGTAACATTTTTCTACAACTTTAGCAGTTGTATAATTAAAATTAAGTGTTACTATACTAGTTTTTTATTATAAATTGATGAAAAAATGCTCCTATAATGTAAAATTGCAAAACGTAGTAAAATTTATTTTTTGTTATAGACCTAATTTTAAAGGATTTGCAAGCAGTTTTAATTTTATCATATAAAGTTCAATCAATTTTAAAAATGCATAAACCAAAAAGCCGCCTTTTCAGGAATTTCTTCATACAGTGATCGTTTGGGTCGTATGACGTGCTCAAAATACGTTTAAACATGATTCACAAGAGTCACCAAGCCCAGACCAGATCATAATCTATTTTTAAGCTAACGAGGGAGAGTCAGCCTTTAGGATCGTTTTATCTTGGTTGAATGATGTAACCTTACATGTGAGATTGCTCCTTAGACTAGATTCGAAATGGAAAAGAGCGGTGGTGCTGTTTAGGACAAAAAACAGTGGGTTAAATAAAGAATTTTTCAGGGATCTTAAAGGCATCGGCGTGACATTATGTGCAGATTTGTGATGCTTTAGACTTTTAATATTAAATTGAATACACCTAACAATTTATTCAATTTCTACCTGACATTGTATCTTCGGTCACAATTAATTTGGCTAGATGCTGCAAGAAACAACTACCCCAACCAACCTGTTATAGCTTAAATCAAAGGGTCCCTACATAAGAAATTGGATCACGAGAGTAGACAAGTTCGATTACAACACTACAAGGTATTTTTGGCTGGGATGATTGTATCAAAACGGGAGGAGGATGGCTGCACAATAGATATGATATGATCCACTGGAAAAAAAGAACTTAAATCTAAAACCAGGGATCGCGACCACGCTTGATGTTAATATAGCTGCATATTGCAATTTAAATAAAAAGGAACTACTTGCTCTAAAGAATTAGTTCCTTAGATAGCTCTATAAAATCCACGTGCCATCTAGCGGAATATTATTTAGTGAAGTGAGTTTGTTTATAAGAATAGGGGGTTAGCAATATGTTAATTCTAAGGAGACTGATCTCTATTATATTACCTTATTTATAAAGTAACATAAATTGTTATACTATTTTCGGATCCGTATACACTCGTATTCGTATATTTAAAATCCCCCCCCCCACATTAATTGCAAGTGCGTTGATTTAAAACATCTGCTGTATTTCCTAATTGAAGCCTACAACTTCATATGTGATACTTTTCCTTTACATTTAAGGAGTTTCAAATTTTTATTCATAAAAATAACGCTCATCCCCTGGTCCCGCGGACTGAATCTCACTTGGGACTTCACCACGGTCGACATATTCGCCCCCTCCAACTCCTCTCCTGACCTTTTAGTCAGCACTGAAAGTAGGAAGTCAAATAAATACTCTTCCCTTTCAGAAACAATATTTATTCCCTTAGTGGCTTCCACAATCGGAAACCTAGGCATCCAATGCCTCTCTATTTTAAAACAAATTGGGAGAGCAATTTCCATGTTCTCATCGGATTCGAAAGAGTCGTATTACATCAGACAGAAGATTACAATGGAAATCGTTAGATCTAACACGATTTCCATTCACGGCTCGATGCCATCCGTTTAGTCTTCGCGCGTTTATACCTTTCTTATTATACTTTTTAGTCGTTAATGTAAATTTGTATACAATTAAAGTTAAAATAAAGTATTTTATATTTCAATATACATCAAGCTTAGCTGAAATCCTGGGTTGAGCGTTTATAAATTTATTGATTTGTGAAGTGAGCAAAGTAAAGGCTGCCGATTTTTTTTACAGTGCCTGTTTGTCGAACGGCCTTTGTAGAATTTTCTCCATACTCTGCCCACATCAATTTCACTTCAGGTCGTACCTGTTTCAGTCCATAACAAAATATGTTTCCAAACTAACTTAGGTCTTCTCTCTGTCGTTTGTCTTCGACTCTCATTTTATGGCTAACATGTTTTCCTGAGCAAAATTTATTTTATTTCTAATAAATGTTACCAACTATCCTATATGATAAAATGGATATATCAGGCGTGTAGCCAAGCTTTTCTCAAGGGGGGGGCGGGAAGCTGCCAATAAAATTTTTTTAAACATTTTATTTATAATTAAAAATAGAAATTAAATAACCAAGGAGTCTGGCCCGCTGCTGGGCCCACTCGGCCAAGGGCCCGGACAGGCAACCGTCGTAAATTAAGATCTTTAAGTAGGCCTGGGCGGGCACTATAACAATGTGATTTTTATATAACTATATTTTTTTAACTTTTTTATTTACAAAAATTCTAAAATTGAATAAAATTTTTTCGAAAATACGACAAAATTAATGCCTGAAATTCAAAATCATCATTTTGGGCCTGGCAGTTAGGACAGCATTAGTAAATTGAAAAATTAAAGGGTCTGGGCTGGTTTTGGTGGTCAATTTAGTTATCAAACCGTGATGGAGAGGCAGAGAAAGGCGACCAAAAATGCCTTATATTTAACATTATAGTTACATACCTAAATTAGTATTACCACCTTAACATTGAATTATCCCTGCGCCTATGAGACAACAAATAAAAATTCCGCAATTTCTACTAAAACATAAATTTTCAAATGAAGAGTTGCTAAAATATCCAAATTGCTTGACAATGTAATCAAAATAGTAAATAAAAGATCATTTCAAATGTAAATGATAAAAATAGTCAAGGCTATTCCGGTGTCAATGGCTAAAAAAAGCTACCAATGTTTGAGTTACACGACGATCCCCTAAAACCTCACTACAGATTATAGAGGCTCACATTGCTGGTGTGAAAATATGTCCAGCTGTTGAGGACCAAATAATCGGGCAGAATCTTCAGCATATTTTTACTTCAAGTTCTTTGGGGTCGTAGTGAGTGATTACAGTCATGGACTCATGGAATAGCAACGCCATTGGGTCTCTAGCCGTCCGAGGGGCTGATGCCGATGGGCCAATGATTTAGCCTGCTTTCTATAATGAATGTCCGATGATTTTATTAATTGCAGTATTAGCAGTGAAGGAGATGCTGACCGTTTCTTGAAACAGGCGATTAACAGAGACCCCAAAAGTAGGGACACTATGTAACAACCGCAACGCAAGCTGCCTTCTATGCAGAGTTTCCTGCACGACAGGTATTAACCCAGTATTATAACCATCGGCAATTTAAATGAAGATATTTCTAAAATAGGTTGATTTAAAAATGCTAGGCTACGGAACCTGCCATCCGTGATATTTCCCAACTCTTTGGAAGATTCCAGGTGGATGAATAAAAACTTAAGTTTAGGGGTATCCCAAGAAAAGGCAATATTTAAACTTATTTAGTACATATATATCGTGGGATCCAAATTTATAAGTGATCCTTGCGAAGACATACAATAAAAAAAGTCTTTTAATTTTTATGCGCCAATTAGGACCAAACAATAATATTAAAATTTAAAAGTATAATTCCATAATTAGGACATCACAATCTTTTATAAGCTTCCAAATACACCTAAGACTAAATAACTTAAATATTATGTTTTATTTTTGTGTGCGGATACAAAAACTGTCCTTTTGATATAAATAGCACTAATGTTTTTTACATCTTTTTCATTAAATGACTTTTTTAAATGAATGTCATAAATCTTAATATATATATAATCAAAATCCTTTTTACACATTCAAATGACTCTGAGCCTTAAAGGAGGGTCTGAGTTAAAAATTTATTTAAACAATAGCATCTATTAAGAATATACTGAGTAAATAAGCAAGAAAAATGAAAGATTATTACTCATACATAGATGAAAAAGCATGGATATAAGCCGAATGATTAACATTAATAAGAATGCTTTAATAGTTAAATCCTATATTACTTGTATATTCTAAAAACCATATGAGCATCAAGTATATTTAAGTTAAATAAAAAATATCTGGAAAAGAAGGGTCAAAATTTAGGCCAAACGCGTCTGGTCAAAATGTCTATAGTTCTTAGATTATGAAAAGATTTTTTAGTATGGATAAACTTCCCTTTAAAAATTAAATTTAACAAAAATATAAATTGCTTTACAACAATTCTAAGCTTTTACTAGATTTAGACATATGATTTTAAAGTCTTTATTGAACAGTTTAATAATTATAGTTTTAATAGTGATCATGGGATAAAAGTAAATGCAACTCAAGTATCATATTAATTCCTTTGGTTATGAAGAGCACGGTTAAGATTCAATTTATAATATTGAGAAATTGACTCATAAGTCATAAGTCATTTGACAAAACAATTTCTCGACGTGTTAATTAATTGTCCGCGAGATCGTGGTTGAATCTTAAATTGTTGTAGAAATGAATTGGTTATATGACAAGAAGATGCTATAAAAATTTAAAAATTAGACACCATTTTGATCATCCAACTCCTCCTTATCTTAGCCCCTAATCTCCGTTTTATAGTATATTACATGACACACTAACTATCAATATGAAGCAAACGGCTAAGCTAAGCTGAGAATTTTAATTATGAATTGACCCTAGCAACGACAAAAATAAGAATGCGCCGCCTTAGGTTTAGGGAATTGTAATAGCACAAAAAAAATATTTTACACGGTGATAAAACAACGTAATATAACGAGATTTTATCTGCGTTTAATTAAATCAACACCCTCTCTCATCTTACATATAACAACGGTCATCCAATTAATAAATAGAGAGAGGTACTATATAGTAAGGGTTGGTTATAATGTAATAATCATAAACTGTGTTGTCCTTTTGTCGTGATAAATTTGAGATTCGACAATTTTATAGCTACAGCCCCAAATCATAGCTTGAATATTAATCAAGTGTTTAATGTCTTGGCGTCCTAGCGTCTAACATCAACTTTATGATGCCGTTTAAATTCATATATGTTTTTTATAATTGTATTTCAATTATCTGAATAATACTTATCAATAAGTTGAATTGCCACTCGTTATATAATTGAGCTAAAATGAAATTTAGCCTTAAATTTGAAGTCAGTAAATTAGACAGAATTTGTTTGAAGCAAGAGCTTGATAAACAGAGTGAATCCGAACAAGTAGATGAAGGAAGAGAGGAGGTAGATTAGCTGCTCTTCTCTTCATTATTTATTTTATTATTTTTAAGTAAAAATTTTACATTATTTTATACCTTTTTAATCGTATTATTTGCCCGCTTCTTATATAATTTTTGGCTGTGCCCATGACCAATTTAGCAAAAATTTATGCATAAAATATGGTTTAACTTATAAAAAAAAACGAATTTATTGCCCCAAAAATATGAATTTGTCAAATTTATTGATTTACGTGGCTTATGCAAAAAAAATATTATGAATTATATTACTAAAAAATAACAGGAATATTAAAATGTTGCAAAAATTACATTTGTGATCAAATTTAATATTATATCGTGAATTTAACATTTGTCATTAAATCGCGTTCTTTGCAACAAATCAAACTTATAGACTCTAAATTCCAGGAAAAAAAATATAAATTGCATTTGCAATCTTTAAAAATTAATTTTGTTACATAAAATCAATGTACGATTCGATCCACTCAAAGTAAATTATATCACCACTTAGCTAGGGTTGCATGCATGTATTAGTGATATTAGTATTTAGTATAGACGTTATTAATATAATGGCAATCTAAACAGGCATCCCACTTAATTAATTAACATATGAAAGACAAAAATCTCTCGTATTGACAAGATAAATATATATACCCATGTTGCAACAGTTAACAAACAACCTTGCCCCATTAATATAAACACTAGCCCAGGCCCTTATATCATTTCATATTATTAATTATACGTATAACACAGAAATATAAATGTTAATACAAGAACAATCTAACCTAGCGCTTAGCAATAACTCTTGCCTAATTGAATAGTACGCATCTTAATAATTTCCTTTATGTATTTAATAGCACCATCTATGCGCTAGCTTATTTTATTTTATATTGGGAAATGAGGGGCAGGGTAGTAGTAGTAGCTAATGTAATTAATCGTTCCTGCTTGTATCTAGTGTGGCCTTTCGTTGTCAATCTCCATTATCATTTTTATTATCCACAAACATATAAAAAAAAATATTTTTTTCTCCTAGGCTTCCCCTCGTTCTATCTCGTAATAGCATCTTTTTAATTATTTAGATTCCCTGTGGGGCCGCCTGCTGGTGGTACTGGAGATTTTGGCTTATTAAATCAATTATTATTAAATAAAGACATTAAGATTGGCAAAGGGGAAATCAATTTTTTTACAAGCGACATCTGACAAGTGACAACTATTATAAACTCGAGGAATTATTATTAGCGTATTTAGTTGATTGGCTTATGGTTGCTAAATATATTGTGCCAAACTATTACCCTAATATTTCCTAATTGTAGAATATATTTATATTAAAATAGTATAAACAGTCGGTTTAAAAAAAATACCCAAGTTAATTTAGGAACAATCATGGGCATTGGCAGGTTTTAAATTAGGGGGGGGGGGCAGATTAAAAAAAACCCCTGCCTACGCCCATGGGAATAATAAATAAATTTTATTCTTTTCCTAGACCCTGAGCCTCTTATAAACATATTTATCCAAATTTACGCTCACCAGATTTAACGTTTCAAACGAATACATCAATTAAGTAATGTCTAATATATTTGACGTCAACTTTCTAAGTTTAAGTACTTTCTAAACTAAATTTTAAATGCGTTTTTGTATTTTTAACGAACCCACTTTTTCTCACGCATTAAATTCACTAACTTGATTTATATAAACTCTCATCATCCTCTATTTAATTTAAATAAGGTTTTAAAACTCGTTCCAAATTTAATTATAATTATAGCAATAAAATACTTCTTGAAAGTCTACTCTCGACAAGTCGTAAAAAATCGAGCCTAAAAAGAGACTAGTTGGCTTGTGACCTTTGTGGCAAAAGCGATCATTATACCTACACATCATTTAAATATTTGTTTTATTAAATAAGACCTTCACAAAATTGAATTAAATTTGTAAGGGATTATATTCTTTTTACAGTTATGTTGTGACTATTTTAGACAGTTAAAAGGTAAATTTGCAAAGATTTTTACAGAAAAGTAGCCTAGAATTTTTTAAATGACGACTAATTTAAACATAATTGCCTATGTCCTTAAAGACTTCTAAGATGATGCATCTTCCTTAGGTCTTCTTTATACACATAATTAATTTTACTATCACGTATATTTGAGCTCGCATCTATTATTTAGTCTGCCAAAATGAAACTTTTTTATAATATTAAATAAATTTCAGCATGTACAACAAACGAGATAAAAATAAAACGCATATCTTGTTGGTGAAACAATTTATAAAATTTATTTAATGTGATATTTGTTACTTTTTGATTTAAGTCTAGCAAATAAGTTCATCTTGTTTTATAGATTGTTTTTAATATAGTAATATAAAAATCAACTTAAAAATGTTCGATTATTATAGAACAAAACTAATGAAAATAACTGTTTTATATTTAAATTCAGCTAAATGGGAACTTTTCGATTCAAGGGCTATCATCGAAAAACAATATGATGAGTGGGTCAAAATACACCTATAATTATTATTATTCATTTGATTTATCTTCTTATGTCAACAGTGTAGCCAAGGGGGCGGAAAGCGGGAATTTTTTACCCCCTTGACCAAAATTTGAAATTTTTTTTGAAGGTCCTTATGCATGGGCGTAGCCAAGGGGGGGGGGGGGGCAGGGAGGGGCGGCTGCCCCCCTATAAATCCAAAATTTTGTTAAAATTCACTAAGATAATGGCTAAAATTTCAAAAAATGATCATTTTGCCCCTCCCTAAACATCCTTAAACCATTATTGCCCCCCTTTAATTCCAAAGCTGGCTACGCCTATGTCCATATCCTGTTTTTAAGGTATAAAATCGATAGTAAATGCTCTGATTAATGGAGAGAAGAGATTTTTCTAAAGCTAGTTATATAGCGCCTTGAAGTTTGGCATATAATGTACGCCAAGTTTATTTTGTTACATTATAAAAAAAAGTGTCTAAAATTTTTTCAAATTTTCTTCCCTCTTAAAAAAATCCTGGCTACGCGCCTGTATGTCAAAGTTAATCAATGAGCTGAATTCAGTTAGATCAACTATGCTTATGCATTTATATAATTTTGAAAGTCTCATCTAGCACTTCTGTTCAAAATCTAATATGATCAAAATGTAATACAGGCAAGAATCGCTTATGCGCATGCGCAGTTATAACCCTCCGCGTTTGGTAAGTTTTCTAATATTATTTTATCTTTTATTTTGTAAATATTATTATCGTTTATTTTGTAAATTTCGTGTAATATAGGCTAAATGTAATATAGGCAAGGGTTAGGGTTAGATTTAGTGATTTATTTGATAATATGAATTACTTATTACATTTTGCCTATATTAGATTTTGAACCAGATTCCTCATCTAGAAATTATAATTAAACAGGTGGTCGTTCTTAATAGCTTTTACACAAAACCAAAAGTTGAGGTATATACTATAGATGTAGATTTATCTAATTTTACCTACCTAGGCTTATGATGATTAACCCATCAACCTCATGTAGTAGATACAACATCCTCTCGTAAATTAATAATAAAAAATTTTTATATCTCTCCCTCCGCCTATCCCTTCCTTAGGTCGGTTATTATATGTTATATCTGATACATCTGAAGATTATATTTACATTAACCCCTTTTCGTTAGCGAAGCAAAGGAGCAAAACTACATACAAGCCTCTTGTGATCTTCTTAATATTATATTATCTCAATTGAGAAAGGGCGGTAATGGAGGGGGTGGGGGTGGGGAAGTTCATCAATTAGACTTTACCTGTTGAAACTAACTTGGAGGCGGTATCCTTATCTTTGATGTCTTCCATACTATAACTTCTATTTTCCATGACCCGCCTATTTAATTAATTTCCACCAAATACCTGGTTATATGGCTAATTATACTCACAGCCCTACTACCACTTACACTTATTTGCTATGATGTTTTGCAAAAGTTACTAGTATACTCAGTCACTGTTGTTAATCCATCCATTCCATGTACAACAAGCTTAAATACAGATATTTAATAAATATAAATATGGGCACTATTTATTGAGCGAGATTGAAAGCGGCGGCTTGAGATCAAACAGAGACATTTATTAGTGTGCGTCCCATTTCTATCGTAGCTCTGTTAACTACTCTTCTCCTCCTCACCACTAAATACTTCCATTATTATAAGCTAAAATGTTTCACGTTGGTTATACACGTTGGTTATATAAGGTGAAATTATGTTTAAATGTGGTGCTATAGTAGGTTCAAATCCAACTCTTTCATCTTACAAAATTAATAGAATCCAAGATATGGCAGATTGAAAAAATTCCTACTATCTGAAAAATTTCAAGTTTTTACCGCAATCCAAATGTTTTGCTTTCATTTTTATGTCAAAAATTTGTTTATAAGCTGATTTTTTCGGGTTTAAGAAGTTCTTTTTATCAAGCTACAATAATAATTTAGCCGTCGTGGGTAACTCGGCTATATTTAAGTGCAGATTATAATTTAATGACATTGATCAATAAATAAGTTAATAATATCGTAAACAAAAGGCGTAATTAAGATTTGAAATAAAGGAGATCAAAAAAGATGATTTTTATAAATATCCTACATTTTAATAAAAATAAAGGTTTTTCCTCAAAAATTTCAGGGGAAGAGACAGCTGCCAGTCCATGTCTCCCCTTGGCTTCGCCCAAGTAAACAAACATTAATATATCAAAGTGAACTTATTTAGAACATATCATTGTCAATGCCTATTTTAGAGCTGGTATAAAGGAAAAATTCCAAAAAAAATACTATACTCAATTACAAGTAGCTTCTATAAGTAAATTGATCCGCTATTTAATGAAAAAAAAATTCTTACAAAACTAAGCTAAATCTAAACTCTAACTAAGTATGCATTTAATCGTACTTAATGATTTAAGGCATTAAAGAATCACTTTTTCACAATAAATTACTAATAAATTTATTTTAAACATTTTCTCAAGTTGAGTCGATAAAACAATATTAAATTTTTTAAATTTTCAAAATACGGAAATTTCGTGCTTCCTAAACAAATTTATAAACATTGTTCTCTTTTTCGAATCAAAAAATAGCTTAAACATCGTTATTACTAAATTAAATAACTATCATTGGCCTATATTTAAAAAGCAAGGCGGGGAGATAGCCCCTCTAAGTCCAATAATACAAGTATTTTCAATAGAATCATTGTTGAATTTTAAATAAATTACCATATGTTTCTCTCTAAAATGTTATAGCTGAAACCTGGCTATAGCTATACCCTTAGTAACAATATGAATGTAGTAAAAATTTGGCTCAACTTTGATCTTCCATATTGATTATAAACTATGGCGTTTAAATGCTTTAAATCACTTTATTGACAATATGGTCTTAGCCGGGGGCTGAGGTAAAAAATCCTATACTTAAATCCTTAATAAAATGATGGCTAAATTTATTTAAAGTCTTATTTTGTCCCCCCCCCCACCCGAAATGATTACTGCCCTAAATTCAAATCATAGCGTAACGACTTATAATCAAGGAGGCAATTGTAAATTTGGCATTTAATCATACCCTTCAATCTAAATTTCACTATTTATATTCATGAGAGTAGCCAGAAAGAGGCAAGGATGGGCGGCTGACCTCTTCGTTATCCATGAATTTTTTAAAATTTCATATAATTACGGCTAAAATTTTGTAAATAATATTCATTTTGCCCCTCCCTAAATCTTAATTGATCCCTTTTAGATCCAATCCTGGCTACGCTCATGATTATATTCAAAAATTATTTATAAATTCTTAATATTATTATATTACTTGAAAACACTATTTGCACATGGTTAAACGAGGGTGCTATACAACTCATGAGTGTGATTGACGTCTCATGGACCAATCATAATTAGATTCTCATGTTACTGATAGTTTCCTTTGAGAGAAAGTGTACTTCTCAATCTCATATGCATATAAATATTTTTCGATCTCCGCATGACATAAAAATAACAAATTGCTTTTGCATATATTAAGGATCTTTTTGATTTATAGCAAATAATAATTTAATTCAATCAATATTGTTTTTAGATGATATTTTTATGATAATTTATTGGAAGCAACAGTATTTTTTCAATCGATGTTGGACGGTAGTTTTAAGCGAAAAAGTAGTACTTTTTCAACTCGAATAAATTATAGATTTTTGCATGGGAATTTAATTCCCATTAACAGATAAGATTGATTTTGATTGGTCTTTACAACCTTTTTTTCCCCGCCCTTTTGATTACACTAGAACGAAGTTTTAATGCCTTTTTAAGGTAAAAAAGATACAATTAATTTTAATTAAAGTATATTGTCATGCCTCTGTGGTTAAAGGGAAAGCCGCTTCTCTCTTTAATAATAATACCACTCAATTATGAGGGGGGAGGCGCAAAGATATAATGTCACTATACTTATTTATCAACATCCTTACAATAATTGATCGCTGAGAGCAGTCTACACTTGACTTTTAATTCGACGACCATTGTTTTACAACACTGTCACACATTTTTAGCGTTGTTTTAATTAATTTTATTTCCGGTAAAGTCTATCATGGAAACTTTAACCAATCCTCTTACCCAAGATACACCCCTGCAACAAGAATCGATGTTTTCAAAATTTAGAGAATCTCCAAACTTCGAAAAAATGAACGGACTCAATCAGTATTCCCAAGCTATGACCCCGAGGAAGTTTATGGGTCCTGGTTATTATTACCCCATTCTGCCCCCTTACGATAGGATTTCCAACAACCCTCAATTCAGACCTAAAGGTATAATTCTTATTAGTTTTAGAGTTAATATAAAATGTAAAAAATACAGATTTTGGAGGTCTTTAAATATTACATAATTTACATAGATACCGAAGATTCTGATAGGAACGGACTATCTCACCCCTATCCCCTGCCATTTAATTTTATGACAACTCACGCAGCCCTATCAGAATACAAAAGTTCTAATAACAATTGTAAGACAGCTATGACCGCCAAACGGAAAGGCTCTAATGGGACATTTGAATCTTATTATTGTAATCCTGGACCTTTTTACCTAACTCCACCCCACCACAGTTTTCCTATGCTACCTCCGCCTCATTCTTTGGATTTAGAAATACCTAAAGATTCTAAAGAAAGGTCCATGTTCCTAGAAGACTTTCGCTACGCTAAAGAAGCTTGGGCCAGAGATAACAGCCCACCTTTTTACTATCATGCTGACGGACTTTTGAAAGGACTGCCCGATACCAAAGGAAATAATGGTAGCCCTTTTTTATACCATGCATTTGCATCTTAATGTATAGATTTAAGGTTTTCTTAAGCTAAATAATAACGATTAAATAGCTTTAAAGAAGTAGAAAATGAATTTCATCAGATTTAAACAAATTTGAAGCTTTGTAAATAACTAAATTTTTCATGTCAAAATTTAAGTTAACCTGCTCATTTTAGACATGTCCCAAATGGATTATCCTGACGATGGAACCAATCAAAATGATGATTCTAATATTAGAAGGTATAGAACCGCCTTTACCCGAGAACAACTAACTAAATTGGAAAAGGAATTTATAAACGAAAATTACGTTTCTAGACCAAAACGGTGCGAATTGGCTGCAGCCCTCAATCTGCCAGAAAGCACCATAAAGGTATATCATAAAACTTATTAATTGTGGAATAATTTAAAAAATGTACTTAATTTTTCCTTAAAATATGTATTGCTTTTGGTATAAGATCAATAGTATATCTATAACATATAATCAAATCAAGTGATAGTGGTTGATTAAGCTATTTGCTTTTTTACTAGAAAAAATATATAATTTGTATAGTAATTTAGTCATTCAGCTTAATCTTAAACAATTGTTTGTTATATCCAGTTATATCTATAAAGTACATTAACATTGTAAATTTTTCTTATATATAAATATATAAAAGGAAAGTAAAAAGTTAATAAATTTTCTCCGATTTTATTTAGTTTAAACTTCATAAGGGTTAATGTATATACTGTCCCGTCCCGATATCTTTAAAAGAAATAAGTTATTAAACAGATCAAAATATAAAAAACATTATCATATGACCTATGCTTGAATCGATAATTAAAATATTTATCTTATACATTTTTGTCATTATCGATCAAATTTTTATTAATCAAAGGCACCCAACATTTAACAATCATTTGTAACATTTAAACATTAACTTCTAAGGTCTCCCCCCCCCCCCCTCAACGACTCTACATTAATTGGCATGTTTTTCAAAAGCAAATATACCGCTGCTGCCTCCTAGCTTTTAATTGTTAAACCCCGCCCCAAATAACACGTTCATTATTAATTAAGCTAATTACGTGGAAAGGAGGGGGGGGGGGCAGGATAAACACGAAATGTAGTATTCCTTAGTTATTTAGCAGTTACAATATACTTTTTAATTACATCAAAGGGCTACCGCGCGCCTAAAAAGTCAATTACAAAGAACATTTAACCGCTGCTGCTGCCCCTCCTTCCGACTTAATTGATATTATTAAGTCAAATAAAAAAGGTTTATATATACCAATGTGTATGTATGTATGTATCATGATTTTTCTTTACCTGTCTTGTAAATAAAACATTTCTTTTTACATTTGCCGACCCCTTCTCTCAGCATGTTTTGTACTGAGCAGCTCAGTTGGTTCATCATTAAAAAATGACTTCTTTTTTTCAGTTTAGTGTAAAAGTGAAGGCGCTACCTTTAATAGTATATTATTGTTCGTTGTGAAATTGTAACTCGTATAATCATGTCAAAAGTAAAATAGTGGCCTCCTGCCGTTTTAAAGACCACGTTAAAATTGTAAGTTAGTTTCGGAAGCTTATGTAATTTAGCGAGATAGATTATGGGAAAATATTAACGAGATAACCATCGAAAGTCATAAAAACTGAAGTTAAAAAAGTTTTATATCTTGGTTAGATACGCGAGACAAAACTTAGTTCCAAAGTAATTATAGACATTTTGAAATCCAATTCAGCCTTGGGGTTATAAATAAATATCTCACAATCCAAATTTTTTGTTTTAAAAAGTAAAGCAAAGCTGCTTGGTGAAATTTTGTGGCCAATTGCAAAAAAATAAAAATAAAACAATTAATATTTCTTTTAGATTAAAAAGTTATATTTATTCCCTTTTATTTGGGCCCGTCATTTAAAAAATCTCTCGATATTACATTACATATTGGAATAATAGAGTTCTTAGCCTTCAAAGCTAAAAGGATTAATCATTTACGAAATTAAATTTTATTGGACCTTATCTAATACAATATCATAAACTAAATGATGGATATAGAGTGTTGAAATGGCATTTCCCTTGAGAATCCAATGGTACCTATTGCATTAACTTGACACACGGTGCGTGGGATGAGAAATAAACTCAATTATATTCAAAGTCCAAGCCTTTCCATTTTTGATAAGTATCCTTCTGGATGGGGTTTAATGCAATATTAAGCTCACTTTTACAGAAATAAATGATTTACTTTTGCAAAAGTATATATTTTAAGTCGAGGTATATCGAAACAATCTAATTTTGTACATTTTATAGCGGGAAGGGGTAAAATTAAATCAAGATAAGGTGCTATTATCTATCATCCAATTTGTAATGAAAATTGACATTTGTTAGATAAATTTAACCTATAATTGGTTTTATATGGTTTTGGTATTTTAACCCTGATAGTCAATAAATAACCGAGGAAAGGCAATATTATCTCTACAACAGTCTTATAAGTTATAACTATAGAAATACATTAATTTTCCCAATGGTCCAACCCCTCAAAATAGAACGAATTTAGGATAAGAAATTTATTAACAATTTGGAAATATTAAGTTAAAAATCAATTTTAAATTGTTTATCTAACAATTTTTCAGTATAAGAATAATTAATTTTAGGAACACACTTAGAGTTTTGATTAATGATTTTATATTCCGTTAAAAGTAAATTTGAAATTAGGAATGGTAAAAGTTTACGTTTAATCATATCGCCGCTCATAAATTTTTCGTTCAAAGATTATAACAGCTATTTTTTAAAATCTAAATATTTTTAATATTAACCCAAACGTTTTAAAATATCTTTGATACGAAAAATTATTAAAAATATTATAACTAAATTATCAAAATAATATAATTTTTTGCTAATATAATTTTTTGCTCGATCCTAGGTGTGGTTCCAAAATCGCCGCATGAAAGATAAACGGCAGCGCATGGCACTGGCTTGGCCCTATTACTATTACAACTATTACTTTCAACAGCAACACCAAAATCAAACGAGCAATTCAGTCAGTAGGCCACAATTACCCTGTACGAGAGGTCAAGATATACCCCACTTCCCATCTTCTCCTTATGGTATGATGTACCCTCAAATGCCATTTATGGGACCGCCCGATTTTTTTAACGCCCACGAAGTTCTATCAAAACCTGGCAACTTAAATCCTCAAAAGAGTTCCAGTGTTTTCACGTCAATCAAAAGTGATGGTGGGGTGGGTAAAACGTGTGACCCCTTCTTAGCATCGTTTCCTAGGATGATGCCATTTTTATCGCCAGAAAAGACGCCCCCACCAGTCCACACGAGCAGTAAAACACCTTCTCCCTCGACGAGTAGCACTAAAAATGGTGCAAAACGGAAGCTATCAGCAGACGGTTACAGTAGCGCTAACAACGCTAGACAGGTAAAGTCAGAAAAGCGATCGAGCACAGAAAATAACAAAAACATAAATGGGGAGGGCGAGGTTATGCCAACTAAAAATAAGTCCATAACGCCTCCCTCTTATTATGGTCATCCCATTATGGGACTTTGGGAATGATTAATTCCACATTTGCTTACCATCCACATGCAATGCCATCTTACCCCTCTAATACCAACGGGGGCGGTCCATATCCCATTTATTTTCCATTTAATCCTGTATCAGGAACACCCTGTCACCCAAAGAGTTTACCAACAACAATGGATGACAATACTCTGGAGAAAAAATTATTGAAACGTGACGTAGTGAAAAATTTCGACGAGTTGGATGACAGTATTATATTGGCTCCCAAATCGGACACCCAAAATTTATCGCCAGTCGATAAAAATGCTAAAGAATGAAAAAAATTTTAAATGACAATTGTTTTCTAGGCTTTTCGCGCACTTTGTTGTATGTTCATTTAAGCGTAAAATTTTGATGGGCACCACCAATTTTTAACAAAAGTATTATTAACACAAGGTTTATCCCCTCCAAAAATGTGTAAATTTATAGATCAGTATTACGCCGCTTACACATTTCCTTCGTTTAATCGCCTTTTATTATAAGTGTCAATCATCGTAACGTCACATGTCTATCATTAATAATGTCTATTACACATTTTTCCGATAATGCAATTAATAAAAATATTGACCAGCATAGCAGCACATTTTTTATATGCCCTTTTTAAAAAATAAAAGATTACTTTTAATGTTTAGTTAAAGCATGGGTGTAGCAGAATTGAAATAAAGGCGGCATGGGCGTATTATACACAGAATTCCATAATGGGGGATTTAAATTTTTTCTACCATTTAGTAAATTTCATATGTAACAAAATATAATTTTGCAACTGTAATCAAAGATTATATTTATATACGTAATATAGCCTCTTGTGCATGGGCGTATGCAGGTTTTGAATTAGGGGGGGGGGCCAGATTAAAATTTTCCTGAGGGCAAAAAATTAAAAGGTCTCGCCATCCAAAAAATTTCCTGTGAGCAAAAAAAAAGCAACTGCCCTAAATTAGGCAGTGTGTGGGAGCCAGACCTCTTGCCCCCCCCCCGGAAAATTGGGGGGGGGGCAGGGGGTCCGGCTTCCCCCCTCCGGCTGATTAGGGGGGGGGGCAAAACAAATTTTTTTTTAATTTGTTAGGGTTTTTGTATTGAAATTTTTTTTACAATTAGGGGGGGGGGGGAAGCAGCCGCCCCCCCTGCGTACGCCCATGATCTTGTGAGTTTGTCTAGCCAAATTTAGATTATTTAACATATTATTGTCGCATGTGCGAGGGCGTAACCAGGGAATGGCAGGGAGCTCTAAATCCAAAAATATTAGAACTCTTATCAAATTACGGCTTAAATTTAAAAAAATTGTTATTTTTCCCCTCCCTAAATCATTATTACCCCTTTTAATTCCAATCCTGGCTACGCCCATGCGCTTGTATAACGAATTAATTAATGATAATCAAAAAGTATAGGTTAGTTTGGTGAAAACCCGTTTTGTTTTTTTCTAAAATTTAAAATACTAACAAACACATTATTATGTTGACGTCAAGTCTCAGCTTGTGATTGTCCTACATTTGTTCTAGAGGAATTAACCAAACCCACTTCTAAAACTAACATTAAAATTAATTTTCAGCACTATCACCTTTGCGGCTCGACAGCATCGAATGCTTGCCATAGTTGTTGGTTGACATTTAAGGTCCTATGTTTGTTAGAAATAACACCTGCTTATGCGAATTTAGAGCCCTGCATTCTGTGGCGTATACAAGGGGAGGATTTTACGGTTAAACCCCCCCTCCCCCCGCGGACAATAATTTATAAAAATTATGGAATGCAATACAAAATTTAATAAGTACGATAGCAGCGTAAGACTCAATTTTATTTTACTAAATAAATGAATTTTTAAAAAAAAATTATTTGTGTTGATAAGTAATAGAAGATTCGATTACTATATCTTTTTATGGGAATATTGATGCGACTTAAAGGATTTTACAACGTTAGAAATAACGAAATTAATAAATTAATAATTGCATCAACTAAGTAAGAATTACAAAAAAATGAATTTTGGATCTAATTCGAGCCCAAAATACAATAAAATGCTCTGGCTTCTCAAATAAGAGTTCAAATATTTTTTAACTGCAAAGCAAAGAATGTTAAATTAAAAAATATTATGGTCTGATCGTTGCAAAATAATTTAATTTTTTAAATTTTTATAGTTTTTCTCACTTATTTATAGCTGTGGGCTACAGGTGTATATTCTGAATTTATAATTTATTTAAATATTACAAGGGCTTAAAAACATTATTTTTTTGGATGGCATAACAAAACATCGAGCTTGGATTGAGCTCAGCCCAATGCAAAACAATTTGCAGGACTCGTAATTTCCTAAGCAGGTGTTATTATAACAAATTTAGAACCTTAAATGCTAATCTACACCTATCACATGCGTTAAATGCTGTCAAGTTGAAAAGGGGGAATCAACTGAAAATGAGTTCTATAGAGGAAATTCATGTTAGTTTTAAAAGCGGGTATTTATTATCGAGATAATTTGGTTTTTATTTACAAATGAAGGACAATTACAAAGTGATACTTCACGTCAGCATAATATTTGTTGTGTTACCATTTTTAATACCAAATTAAGTTTTTACATTCTTTTTGGCTGGACAAACTCACATGGATGCTACATTATGCACATAAATCTGTAATCATTGCAAAATTTGATTTTTTATTATAAAAATTTATTTGATGTTTAAAAGAAAAAATTTAAAAATAAAATTCGGCGTACGCCACTGCCTGCATTTAATGGGCTGAGTTCGGTCCAACTTGATGTATTGTTTAGCCCCTCCAAAAAATGATGTATTTAAGCATTTGTAATTTTTATTCAAATTTTGTGTCCAAAATCTGTATATATCTCGTAGAGTTACAATAAAATTAATTACTATGTTTAAGCGATAAAAACCATAATAAATTCGATAAATGATTAGTTTAAAACTAAAATCATTTGCAACGATAAATTATCTTTAATTTTTCAATTCAATTAAAATCCATTTTATGCGGGTTTATGTAGGCTTTTTAAAATATTTTTTAGGAATTTAAAATTGGACTGGCTACGTCCATGCCAATTTTTAATACGACATACCGCTACTAAGAATAGGAGTGCTCTATCTGCACAAACTTTGAACTCCTGCACAAACTCCGAACTCATATAATTGAGTTCAAAGTTTGAAATGCTATAAAATCTAAACTTATTATTCATATGCCTTGAAATTAAGTTTGGTAATGTAAACTAATAGCCAGTGGCGTATCTAGGTAGGGGTCAAGGGGGCCAGAGCCCCTCCCAAGAGCAAAATTCTGGTGGTTTGCCCCCCCCCCCCCGAAGAAAAAAACCTAGCTTCCTTGGCTCCCTATATCTTAACTTAACAAATAATACTTTAATTTATTAGTTTTTAAAATGTTAATCGTTTGATTGAGCTAAGTGACTTATTTATATTAAATTTCCTCTTTGTTATTTATTAACGCGTAATGAATAAAAGTCAAGCACTTAATACTTAACGTATTTTTAAAACATCTAGCTCCAAACAACAGCTTTAATCAAATATGTGTGGTATATTTAGAGCCCTGCACGGGCCGCCCGAAGCCCGACCCGGCCCAACCTAATCAGGCTTCGGGCCGGGCTCGGGCAGAATTTAATAGAACAATCGGGCCTCGGGCTCGGGTCGGGCCTGATGAGGCGGCCCGACTTAAGGCTCGAGCCCGGCCCGATATGACTAAAGCAAACAATCTTTTATAGATTTAAACAAACTCAACTCGTTAAATAATTATCTTCGTACACCATAAACAATATACTTCCAAGCTTCAGCTTTTTCCACCAGTCTATAATATTTTGACCCAAATTGCCAATCTTATTCTAGTATATAAATAAATTCATAGTAGCTACTACTTTAAAAATTAAATAAGGAAATTTTTGAAAAAGTTTTTCATTTGGAACTGTTAGATAAAAAATATTTTATAAAGTTAGATTTTCAGTTTTAAATTTGGCTGAATAAATTGTAGCGAGTGAAAATGAAAATTTAATTTCAAACTTATCCTAGTTGTAAATTAAGATTATTAACAATTTAATGCATTATGTATTTATATGGAAATCGAGTCGGGCTCGGGTCGGGCCAAAAATAATAAAGTCGTTCGGGTTCGGGCCGGGCTCGGGTAATAAAAACTGAGACGTTGGGCTCGGGCCGGGCTCGGGTAGAAAAAAATTCATTTTGCATTGGGATTGGGGCAATACCGCTTTTGTAAAAATGTATTTTTAAAACATTTAGCTCCAAACACCAGCTTCACTCAAAATTTTATTTGGGATTGGGCCAATACCGTTTTTTTAAAAATTAAATGATTCTTGTCAATCTACCGGATCTATTTTATACTTTAATATATTTATACAAACTATATGCTATATAATTTTATGATGCCTTAATGTAATCTTTTTTATTTATATAGTTTTGTTGTTATTTAACTATATTCATTGTTCATTATAAATAAAGTGGAGTTTTATTGCGGGTACTTTAGTTAAAAAAAGGGCTTAGCCTGGTCTTAAACTCAACCTGCGGGCCGGTTTAAAGCTTTAAAAAAATCCGGGGACGAATATAACCTAGAGAACACGGGCCGGGCCTCTTAGAAGTAAGGCCATCCGAAAGCCCGTAATAAAATCTAGATTATTTTTGGAAATCATAAAGTATAAAGAAAAGTATTTTTTACAATATTCTATATTAATTAATAATTTTTGAGTGTTATTATATTAGCGATGAAAATCATATTATATTTTAATCGTCATTAATTCATTTATCAATATCCAAACGGGCTTTTTAAATTGATAAGTGTTAATTAGAGACTAGTAGACGTGGTTCAAGCTATTCTTACCCGTTTAATCTTAAATTATTAGGTTGAGCAAATTGAATTTTTGATAAGTATAGTTTTTTGCATGTTAATATATATATGGTTTAATCAATTCATTAAGAAAATTACAGATCTTTATGGAAAGAAGCAATATATAAAAATTTGTATGTCGTCCGGAATTTGGGCTGGGTCCAAACCGGGTCCAAGGTTGATATAAAAAAAACCCGTTGTAGGTCACTAATTTTCTTATGTGAAGTCGAAGGAAGGTAAGAGGAAGATTTAAGATCTGGGTATTTGATATGGATTTAGAAAGATAGGAGTTTAAGGAAAGTTCAAAAAAAAATTACACAAAATAATAGCTGAATATTAAGTTTGTTAAATGGCTATAAAAGAATTTTTTTAACGCCGTTGACCCCTCCGCACTGGTGTGAATATAAGTTCGGCCCTCCAAGGGAAGAATGCTATCTACGGCACTGCTAATAGCATCTGTAATATATTAAGCAAAAAGTGAATTTATATTCTATTTTTCAGAAAAAAGGTTCTAGGAAAAAAAGGTTCTGATTCTCTTTAATTACCACGGGCCTTTTATATCTTTCACTTGCTGGCTGGGTTCCAATATTTGAAATTCCTTGGATTCCTTTGACCTATTTTCCCGCGCCAAGTTTCTTTTTATAGCCCTTCGCTTTCAAGGATTCTGGAATTTTTTTATTACAGTTTTCGTTACGTTTCTAGGACCAACTCTTTATTTATAGCTTGTCATTTCCAAGGATTCGGTAAATCTTTGCTTTATTTCTCTGCCATCACTTTATTTATAGGCTGCAAATTTCAAGGAACCTTGCTTTTCCGATAACCTTCTTTTGTTCTTAGCCCCCTTTTCGGAGCCAATTATTGATCTATGGCCCACTGTTTTCTCGTATCCTACTTGCATTCCTTATAAGCGACGCAGCTCAAGTGTCATGCAATACACGACAATGTTAAATTTAGATAATTTTGATACCGAAGAAGAAATACAAGATGGATTGGAACCATTCCACATATCATAATTCATCAATTTATGCTACAAACAATCATTGTGAAAGTATTTTTTATATAACAAACATAAAATGACTAAAAAACAATTCTACACTGTTTCATGAATATTGATATTTTATCCTTTTCGCCTTTGATATCTTTATATTTATGGGCGTAGCCAAGGGGAGGCAGGGGGGCGGCTGCCCCCCCCCCCCCAAATGACAAAAAAATTTCAATGCAAAAACATTTAAAAATTAAAAAAAATTATGTTTTGCCCCTCCCTAATTGAACTTATAAACGTTTTGCCCCCCCCCCCCCCCCCAATTCAAAACCTGGCTACACCCATGTTTATATTCAATCTTTGTATTTTTATGAATAAATTTTTTTAAATCCATTAGTAAATTTATGCAATATTTAGTAATTAAAAAAACTTGAAAAATGTTATAAAAATAATGAATCGAGTTCGAAACCTTATTTTATTATTCGACGAATCTCGAATCGAATAATTTGTAGTCAAATTTCGTATTCGAATCGAATACTAAAAATATGCGATTCGATTCTAAATCCACAGGCGTACTATTGGACATAAAAAAATCTTCAAGCACCTTCCCGCACGCCAAGCATTTTTTCTTATTAAAATTCCTGTTCAATACCTAAATGAATGCATAGCTTGGTCCTCCGCAGTGTTCTTACATCGCGAGGTCTTGATCAAGTTTCATGCAGAACTTAGGTCGAAAACCAGTCAAACCCTAGTCTCCACACACTGGCAACAAGTTTGCCTGCCAACAAAACTGGGAGGGGAGCTAAACCTAGGCTTAATAGCCTCCGTTTCTCTTTCGGCATCATATCAATACGCCTGTCTAATAAAAACTTTATTTCAACATTAGCCCCAGCCTGACAACTTACTCGACGTTTCCTTTCAGCAATGGAAGGACTTTTTTAGCGTCCCTACTCAAATCCTTGAAGCAAATACTCAAAGTTTTAGAATAGCCCCCTGTCCGGGTGCCCCCTAAAGTCTCTTATTAACGATTTGGCAGAGGAACTTCCAGCACTTAGGAGCTTAGCCTCAAGCTCACACAAATGGTTCGTGGATTTCCCAAGCCGGAATCTCGGTCTACTCTTATCCAATAACGAATTCCGCATCGCAGTAGGCCTAAGATTAGGATGCATTATAGTTGCTCAACACACTTGTTCACTTTGCAATAATTCCATGAATTCTATTGGCCATCATGGCCTTCACTGCAATCGCAACAAAGCCCGGTACCTTCAACATACCGCGGTTAACAAGCTCATACTTAACTAATTTAATAATGCTGGTCTCCCTTCCATCCCTGAACCCACAGGTCTATGAAGATAACAAACGACTTGATGCCTAACTGTAGGCGCTTGGGAAACAGACTCAGTTTAGCATGGGACCATACATGCACCGACGTATATCTAATTACAACAAATATCCTCTGTCTTTAGCCGTAGCAATGAAAACTTTAAAATAGTCGGAAATTAACAATACTTTAATTTTTTGTCACATTGCGACAACCACTCTCACAACCTTTGGCCCCAAGCCTTAAAAATTATTCACAAAAATAGGAAAACAAATTTCCTTAGTGTCCCATGATAACCGCGAATCGTTTTTTATTAGATTTAAAATCGGCATTTTTCTTATTATTAGTTTTTTGGTCCCACAGTCGTGGGGTTTGTTTTAATATGTTTCTTTCAACTTTGTGAGTGCCTTGTCTTCACCAACGGTTTATCCATCTTGTCTTAGTACGAAGATTGTGTGGATTTGCCGGCCATAAATCCGAATTGATTAACCGATATTTCCACCTCGTTTTAGAGCCTTGTTACTCAGATCCTTTTAATATGCCTCAAGGAGTGGCAAGTTAGCTTGATACCTCTGTAATTGCCACAGTCCTGAGGGTCTCCATTGCCTTTAAATAAGGGTATAATCGTGCTGGCTTTCCATTGATGAGGAATTCGCTCTTCTACCAATATTTTGTTAAAGAGGTTCGTCCTGGTGGTCACTTTTTTTTACCGGCATCCGAGCAATGCTTCCATAGGTATTCCATCTGGGCCATTAGCTTTTTATTTTTGCATCTTGTTCATCTGTGTCCTAACTTCATCCTCTTGAAAGAGTCCGACCTTACTTATGTATGGCTCAATTTCGGGAAGGCTTCGTCATTTGCAATATTCATAAGTTTTTAAAAATATCTTTTCCACCATTCAATCACTTCCTTCGGCTCGAATATCTCGTTTTTGACTATTTTAAGAACACCGATTGATTTTGCGTCTCTACGCACCAAACAGCGTGTTATTGACAATAACAACTGGCTAACATCCCCTAAGCATAAATCGAATGGCACATTCTAGTCTTTAAGGCAAAAGAATATATTAGTGGCCAGTTTGCACCACACCCACATCTTAAGTCTCCAAAAGAAAAAGACACTCTCAATATGGGTGTGGCTATTTTATGCACACCATAATATCACTTCAGACCCCTCGGCGCGCCCGTTACATCACCAGTCTTCATCGTTTCAAGGCCCGTGTTTATTTTCATCAGGATATTGTTAAAATTTCTTGTTGTGCCTAAGTGACCGTCGCCCATATCTATATTGGCTCTTGGTATCATGCGAGTTTTGTCTTGCTTCCCAAATGCATAGCTAATATGATTGTCACGCCATTTTTCTGCATCTCTAAGCCATTGAAGTAAAGTTTATAGTTTTCACCTATCATCTTGCTCTTATTCCTTTCCATCTTGCTTTTTGAATACAATATCAGCCCGTAGCTTGCTGAGGTGTCAGAAACTTCTCTGCGTTTAGCAGTCACCGTTTCAACATTTCTGTGCCTATTTTTAATCTCGACCTTAAAAAAAGTTTCTTTAACTGCATCGATTTGCCGAAGATGTAGTGACACTCATTGACTATTCACATTAAAGGGGCGCCCACTGTTGGAGTCGTTTATGGACGACGCCCCAGAGCTTTTATTGCTTTCTTTATTGTGAACTTTCATATAGAAGATTTGGATGAGGGAAACTCGGCTATCCAGGTCTGACAGCAGTGGTAACGATGTGGGATATATTTTTAGTCTTTTCAAAAAATTGCAAAACGTTGTAACCCGCATTCAAAGACACAGTATGTATGTATGTATGTATGTATGTATGTATGTATGTATGTATGTATGTATGTATGTATGTATGTATGTATGTATGTATGTATGTATGTATGTATGTATGTATGTATGTATGTATGTATGTATGTATGTATGTATGTATGTATGTATGTATGTATGTATGTATGTATGTATGTATGTATGTATGTATGTATGTATGTATGTATGTATGTATGTATGTATGTATGTATGTATGTATGTATGTATGTATGTATGTATGTATGTATGTATGTATGTATGTATGTATGTATGTATGTATGTATGTATGTATGTATGTATGTATGTATGTATGTATGTATGTATGTATGTATGTATGTATGTATGTATGTATGTATGTATGTATGTATGTATGTATGTATGTATGTATGTATGTATGTATGTATGTATGTATGTATGTATGTATGTATGTATGTATGTATGTATGTATGTATGTATGTATGTATGTATGTATGTATGTATGTATGTATGTATGTATGTATGTATGTATGTATGTATGTATGTATGTATGTATGTATGTATGTATGTATGTATGTATGTATGTATGTATGTATGTATGTATGTATGTATGTATGTATGCGATACAACAAACTAATCGCAACAATAAAACGTTGTCTTTTGTCAAAATGATAGTTCTCGCAGCTTAAAACCTCTTTTCGGAAGTCAATCGAGGATAATAGGATTTTGAAATTGTCTTACTTTTATATATTTTTTTACGCTCTTTCACATAGAATCGAAAAAAATGAATATTTTTACCTCAAAATTTTTCAATGTATGTATGTATGTATGTATGTATGTATGTATGTATGTATGTATGTATGTATGTATGTATGTATGTATGTATGTATGTATGTATGTATGTATGTATGTATGTATGTATGTATGTATGTATGTATGTATGTATGTATGTATGTATGTATGTATGTATGTATGTATGTATGTATGTATGTATGTATGTATGTATGTATGTATGTATGTATGTATGTATGTATGTATGTATGTATGTATGTATGTATGTATGTATGTATGTATGTATGTATGTATGTATGTATGTATGTATGTATGTATGTATGTATGTATGTATGTATGTATGTATGTATGTATGTATGTATGTATGTATGTATGTATGTATGTATGTATGTATGTATGTATGTATGTATGTATGTATGTATGTATGTATGTATGTATGTATGTATGTATGTATGTATGTATGTATGTATGTATGGTATGGTATGGTATGGTATGGTATGGTATGGTATGTATGTATGTATGTATGTATGTATGTATGTATGTATGTATGTATGTATGTATGTATGTATGTATGTATGTATGTATGTATGTATGTATGTATGTATGTATGTATGTATGTATGTATGTATGTATGTATGTATGTATGTATGTATGTATGTATGTATGTATGTATGTATGTATGTATGTATGTATGTATGTATGTATGTATGTATGTATGTATGTATGTATGTATGTATGTATGTATGTATGTATGTATGTATGTATGTATGTATGTATCAACTACTAAAAGCATATAAATAATATGGATACGAATCTCCCTTGAGATTATGTTAAGAGGACTCGAAGGCTCTCCATGGTTCACTAGTTTGGGCGTCAGACTCAGGCTCATGGATAGATAATGGCATGGGAAGATAAGCCCTTTCTCTTCATCAGGACAAAGAGTTTAACCACAACTTTGAAGATTTCATCTTGCTTAGGACGTGTTTTCACAATTGTTGTCGAGGTACTTCATATCTTATCTTGTCAATTTAGGTGTCTATGTCCGGCTCCGTTAGCATAGAAAAAGAGTAGAAAAGGAGGAATCAAGATTCTAAACAAGATGTCGGTAAATTCTTTGAAAGCTAGACCTTTTTGCCAGATAGTTATTAGGTTAGGATCAATATAAGCTGGCTGAGTCATTTATAAATAAAGCCGTTATGGTAGGTAGGGGAGTGGGAGAAGAAATTACACAATAGCGCTATCGATCATAGAGGTAATGAATTTAGCGTTAGCCTATAAGCGTAGAAGTTTAAAATTATTTGCAGAACGAGTATAGCCATAAGGCATAGCTAGTACAAATGAATAAAGTAAATGTTTCGGGTGGTATTTGGTAGACCAGATCGATCTCAAGCCGAAAGCTCAAATTTTGTTTAAGTACAATTTCCTTCATAAAATTTTGCATTTTTAGGCATAATTTAGATAAATACATTTTTCTTCAAAGGACTCCCATTTTTATTTACTATTTGTTGCATGCACTCCTCATGAAATTTAAAGGAATTTGATCTATGATTATGCATAATAGCATATCTCCTCTAACCATGACTAAAAAACCTACATTTAAGATATATATATATTTAAATTGTAGTTAGAACTCTTTAATGAGCCTACTTTTCTTTGTTATAAAAATTGATTAATAGCTATTTTATAACTATATCATAAGATATGTATATAATATATTTAAGTTGTAACTATAACTCTTTAATTAGCTTACTTATCTTTGTTATAGAATTGATTACTGGAAATTATATGACTATATCATGAGATAAGTATGTAATGTAAATGAATAAAAAAAATAGGGAAAAAAATAAAATGCAGTGATGTCGGGGCGGGACTCGGTCTCGGCAAAAACAAGGAATTTCGTGCTCAAAGACTTTTTTTGTTTATAATACTTAAAAATTAAAAAATTTTATACTCTTTACAAAATAATATCGAAAATTATGAAAGAATTACAGAGCAATTTAGTAAAAATACTGAGCATTGTATTTAAAGCTGAGCATTTTAAAGTTAATTTACTGAGAAACCTTGAGTTTTTAACAGGGCACATTAATTAAATAATGAGCACAATATACTGAGCATTATTTAATTTATTACTTAGCATTTAAACAACATCCTTTACAAAATAATTAGGCTGAATATAATGAATAATTACATGTGCTGGGGGGGGGGGCCACCCCTTAAATTTATTTCTTACATTTTTAATTAAATATGGTTTAAATTTTTAATATTTTATCGTTTTGCCGGCCCAAATCAATTTTTCGACATTTCCCTGCCCCTACAAACCTCGGCTGCACTCATGCAATTTGATATATATACACATGTTTTTTAAAATATATTCTATATGAATATATTAATAAGGCTTAATTTAAAAAGAGGTTCATTTTTACCGTATTTTATCTGTGAATGAGTAAGTCAGCGCTTAGCTATGATTTTAGATCAAAGTGTAAAAATATGCATGTTAATTATTTTAAAATAAGCCCAATTAGTACCTCAAAAGAGAACAAACATAGCTAAATGTTGTAGTTCCCCCTAAATCAAGGTTATTAAAGTTTTATAAATTATCAAATATATTTTTTTAATGTTTAAAATTATATTTTTGAATCGTGCCTTTTATTAAAATATAAGGAAAACGAATATTTTGGTGAGATAACGTTATCCTTGTAGCTTGTAAACTCTTAGCATATCTCTAGCGCGCCTTATCTCCACACGTTAACGTATAGTGCGATCTAGCGGATACTTAAAAATATCAATATATATTAAAATAGCGTATGAAATTATCATTACCTCCCATCTTTTAATTAATTAATTAGGGGAGACCGTGGCTACTTTAGCCATAAAAAATTAAATCGTGTTTGAAAAAAAACTAAAAATTATTTTTTCAAATTTTATGTTGGAATCTATTTTTAAAGACTATTTTTAATATAGGAAGAAAATTTGGAGGGAAATAAGCAATAGTTTTTTCACGAAATAAGTTCAAAAAAATGAAAATCCTAAATTTTTTAAAAGTGCCCGGGGTTAGTCATAGCCCATAGATTAACTCTGACTTTTTCACTTCTTATTAGTGTATGCTAACTCATATCAATAAAAAGATTGTTTCTTCATAAAAAAATGTAGAAAATGCAAATGTAATATGAATATTTTTTGTTTTTTAAATCTTGCCATTTGTAAAACACAATGCAAAAATGGCTAGCAATAGCCCCTTTCCGACTAGCCCCGACCCCTATTTTAATAAACAATTAATAATTTAAGATGTTATATTGCATATAAAAATTTTATCATTATACGGTTGTTATATAAAAAATCTCCCTTTATAAGATAAAAGTTAAATCAATCCAAAAAATTCAGCCAAAAAAATTTTATATGCAAAATAAAATTTTTTGAAAAGGCTACTAATAGCCCCGAAAAATCGTTTTTTCTCAATAAAAATTTTAAATTTTATTTTTTCTAAACAAAAATTTTTTACTTATGTCATATGGAAAAATACACATATGGTTTAAATTTTGATTTAATATCATTATTATTTTAAAAAATAATTAGAAAGATAATAGTAACCCCGGGCTACGACTAGCCCCGGTCTCCCCTACTTATAATATCATTTTAAGATTCATGTTTATCCTTACATTTAAATTGTTGATTATACTTAATTGTTATTATAAAAAACCGTATGTGCGTTTAAATCTGTTTTTATATGAAAGTATGTCCGAAATTTTGAAGAAAATCGAAATCTAAAACAACAAAAACACATTTTTTAATAGGGTTGCTTGCAACCTACACAATTCAATAAATTTAAGACTAATAACTTTTATAATAGATTTCATTTATAATAATAATCATATAGAATTATTAAAAAATAAACATCTATACTGTGTAATAAAACCACATTAATTTTTAAATAATTAAAAATAACAACCTAGACAAATTTTCAAAGAAATTCACATAACAGCAAATATTGGCATGAATTTTGGCCTCTGACCGGGGTCAGATAAAGTATTAAGCAACGGTCATCATAATTTGCTGGGAATCATTTAGCCAGTTTTGCAATTATCTGATATATAGCAACGACCTAGCCAAGTTTCTCAAAGATATTTATGTATATAGCTAATCAGTATGGCACAACAACAATATGGATATTGGGCTCGGGCGAGGTCGAAAAAAATAAAGCCAACCAGCAGTCATAAGCTTGTCTATTTGCAAAAGCGAAATAAAAGACTTTTACAAAAGCATAAGTCCACTGCCATGAAAAATCTCCAAAGCAATTATGCATTAATTACAAGTTGGACAACGGACGGACGGACCACCAAAAAACAAGCCCATAAATTGCATAGCAATTAATAAGATTCAAATATATTACAAAAATGTTGCGGAGGATACGAGTTCTGAAGATAGAATGATTTCTTAAAACCTTAATTTCAAACATTCACCACCTCACTGGCACGGCTTCTAAAGCCTGTACGAACAGTATTAATTTATTAAGTCTACTATTTAAGTAACGATAATTTGCTGTCTCATGTGGTATAGGGATGCTACCACTAATGCCTGCAGTATTTATTTGGAAAAGCGATATTAAATAAAAAAATTGCAATGTTTTATTAAACAATTGAGAGTATAACATCTAGAGGTGGAACTATCATCGATTAAATTTATGTATTGCTTAGTTATTAGCAACAATCACTTAAGTATATTAATTAAACGTTTCTAAATAAGTTATTTAATTGTTGTTAAGTTCCCATAAAACAATTTGCTAGTGATGTTTGACTTTTGTAAATTCTTGAAATGCAAAAATGTAAAAAATAGTGAAGATGGGTCTTCATATGCAAGAGCGAAAGCTAAAGAGCATGAAGAAATAATTTTTTACCTAAAAAAAGATTTGAACGAAGAAAAAAATCTTTGGGGTGTCAGCAGTGATAGCCAAGAAAAAGTTGATGGTAAAAGTACTAAGAATGGATGTCTGAATAGGATAAGAAGATTCTTACATAACATAAATTTAACAAACAAAAGAAAAATGTCATGTGAAGAAGAGCCTGGAACGAGTAATTCTAGTGAATACTGTGGAATGTGTAATAACAATGAGAATAACGTCATTCATGGAAATTTTATGTTAAAGGACGAGATAATTATAAAAAATGAAGGAAGGCGAGATTCGAATCCAGATCTTATGGCTGATTTAGATACATGCGGCAATGACTGCCAATTATATACCATACCTAGGGAAGATGACAGAGAACACGATGATGCCATGGAACTAGAGTACCAAAAAATAAGAAGGCATTTAATCGAAGATTTAGAAAGTTGCACAGTTGAAGTGGAAGATGAGAAATGGAGGCAAAATAACGATCAAAAGTCAAGAAATTGTGACAAGAGTAATAAAACTACATATAATGAAATTTTTGAATTAGTTGACGATAATACAAAAGATTTCACGTTTTATCAAGCTCAAAGTGATACGAGTGCTCTGAAAAGTACTAACGACCCTAAAAAAGCAGTAAATAAATTGTTAAAATGGAAAAATGAGGATGAAAAGAATGGAAATGTAAAAGGATATCAACAGACGTATAATGCCAAAATAAGTGAACATAACAAAGTTGGACTGAGAATGTACAACGAATTGCTCAAATTAGATGCTGCGCTTAAAAATTCCTCCGTAGAAGAAATAATTGTAGACGACCTTAATTTCAAACCTTTAATTAATAATAACATTACAAGAGATAAAACATTAGACAAATACACGCATAAGAAAGAGAATAAAGGGGTGAATGATCCCGCTCCTACACAGATTCTAAAAGGATATGCTGCAGACTATCCGAGGTTATTGCCAATCCTGGGCGCACATTTGGATGATGCTTGGTCACCAGAACCTACTCTTATGAAGCAGCCGACACTTGAAATGAACTATGCATTAGAAGAATATGAAACAAAAAGAGCAATAGAAAAACGAAGTTGCGAAAACATAGAAAACAGAGACCTGATAAGATTAAACAAAGACGATGATGATATTAATATTGAAAGCATGTACGATGTACAGCTAAAAAACACTGATTCTATTATGTTTTCAAGTTCCCCGTGCGATCAACCCATTGCTAATCCTTCGCTTTCTAGCTGTGACTCGTCTCTAATAGACAAGGGCATCAAATCCGACAACAATATGAAATATCGTAAAAGGATAAGATCATTTTTTCAAAACTTGTTTCAAGTCAAAAATGACGACTACGTAAGTATTGGTTCTGATTTTTTTTGTTAAATATCCATTGTTATATGAAATTAACCTTTATACTTAAATTCAATAACTTTACATACTATCTAATAAATAGACTTATGCAATATTAAAGTATCTAATATATTATCTATGCATAGATTGTAATATCGTTGTTTATTTTGATATAAATTAGAATCATGAAGATGCAAATATTTCTACACAGAAAAAAAGTGGTGCTCCTAAGGGACGATCTCAGCAAGGCTGTTGCAATTGGCAATCTCGGTTAAAATGTTAGGATTGGAAGTTAAGGCTAATCAACGAAATTATCAAATGGTATAACTAAAAAATTTTTAAAGCAAAAGTCGTTCAAAAAAGAGACCGATCCAATTTGTACAAAAAATTATTTCAAAAAGAATATTGAAAATCACGCCTGTCATACAATTCGATGTTAAAAAATGATTAGTGAGAAATATGATGGAGCGTGACCGTGATCGAATCGCTTTCCCTAAAGCTTCAATTACTTCTCAGCCAACCCCGTAAAAGCGGTTTCGACAATTGCTGATTCCCTCTCAAAGGTCTATCAGGTTCGCCGAGTCCGGTCGATGGGTTTGGAGCCCAACGCCTTGGGGGAGTCGATGAAAAGACCTAGCCGGGCTTGGATTAGCTAGCTCCTCCCTTCTCTTAGCTACATTAAGATACTACTACAACCTCCTCGGTCAATTCTTTCGAAGTATAGCTCATTCTAACCTTACCTACTAGAAGTCAACTTTTCCACCAGTTCTCTTTCTCAGTAGCCTGAGCATCGGACTGGTCCTCAGATTTAGTACCGGATTCAGTCCTCAGGTCCATGCACCACCAATCTATAAGTTTTAAGCAAGGGGGGTTACCCCATGCTTCTCAGTGCGACGTAGGGATTCGTTTGCTGTGTAATTTTCGATGTGCTTTAATTCCGCAACTCTCGCTCTCCCTCTCATGCTAAGCCTAATAGTCTACGCCTACCACTGCAGGTTAGTTTAGTCGCCAGGAAGACAGAACTGCCCTCCAAGGGCTCGAACATCTTTTTCCACCCTACTACGACTCTTGGTCCTGGCACCCACTTCGACAAAACCAACGACTTTTTCCAGCAATATCAGCCAGCGTCTCCGCCTTTCTTTTCGAGTGGCTGCACAATTTACCTTCAGTCTATCGTTGGTGCCATGAGCCTTGAAGAGATGTTGATTCAGGAAACCTGCCGATTTGTACGTCTTGAAGCTGCCACTAACAGTGCAATGAAGCCTACCTTGATCTGCCCTCACACCACCGCTCCGATGGAAAGGTTTTTAATGCTTCAACAAGCCACTCCTAGTGACGAACGTCGCCTTACATTCTTGCCGAGCAAATAATTGATCCAGGGACACTAGATCTCCCTGGCCTCGACACGAGCCTACCGCCTCTGACTCTCCAGAATGCCAAGGGCTTCCGGAGAACATCGCCCTGAGTGTATCCTCCAACGACGGCTTCGAGACCGGCGGGAAATACTCGACCAGAGCGACGAAGCAGAGCTTTATCCTCTTTTCCCATCTGCCCGCACACCTTCCCTCTGAGCTATAAGAATGCGAAAGAAAAGAATTCTGACTCCGGCCCTCAAAGCCTCGGTCTTAATGCGTTCAAGCTTGCTAATTCCCAGCAGACGCCTTATGGCCCCATTGACGAAGCAATAGATCCTCTCTTCGGTCCGCACTGTTTAGCTCAAATTTCGCAACCAAAAAGTAAACTAGGCAAAACTACCGAGAAAAATAGGACTCTCTTCGAACGTGGGCTCAAGCTCCCATCACTCCAATGGGATCATCCTGTTCAACACAGCCGAAGCCCCGACAATGCGGTGCTTGACCTTATCCTCAATAGTGCCGTCATTGGCGACTATCGACCCCAGGTATTAGAAGGACGTCTTTTTCTCTATAGGCTTAGAGCCGAGAACGACGCTTCCTTCCTCTCCTCGGGGTATTCCCTCGTTGTCATCGATTACCATGAACTTAGTTTGGCTAGCCGAGATTTTCATCGAGAAGCGCTCTAGTATGACTCTAAGAGCGTTTAGTTAAGCCGAAACCTCAAATTCACCCATCGCGAAGTGAAACCCATTATGGAGGCCCCCAGCTATCCGTCCGAAAAACCCTCTTCTGAGACCCAGGGTGACCCCGGGTATCATGCTCGGATCAATAGAATCTAGACAAGGGTTGAAGAACAGGTTAAAAAGCAGAGGCTAAATGCGGCATCCTTGCCAGACCCCACGATTCAACGGGTAAGGGTCGGAAAGCTTCCCGCCCATGGAGAGCACGGATTTGTTTCCTGCTGAAACTTCCTAATGGACCTCCTTGAGACGAGATGGACACCCATTATGGACTAAGACTTGGTAAAGGGCGGATCTCGGTACCAAATCAAATGCTTTTTCGATGTCAACGAAGTAAATAACCAACCTGGTTTTGCTTATTCGAGCTTCCTTGTATAAGTTCGCAAGTGGAATGATATTGGCTAAAGCCGTGCTGGCTTGGTGGCAGTACTGCCTCGCTAATACCTGGAGTATAGATCTACGACACCCGCTAGGATTTTTCCACTGACATCTCAAGTAGGGAGATGGCCCTGTGGCAACTGGGGTCATCTTTCGACCCCTTCCTTTGTACAGCGAGATTACTCTCGACTTGCACACTCGGAAAAGCGACTTGGCCATTAGCCTTCGGCCAGTAACTAACGAGTTAGTGACGCGCGAAACCCAGCTGGACCCGCATACTTATAGTACTCGTCAGCCGAGTCATCAGACCCTGGCGACTTACCATTAAGTATCCTCCGAGTGGAACCCACAACCTCCCTCAGAGTCGGCGTCCCATCCAGCGCATGAAACCTTCTGCTGATCTTAATTACTTAACCTTCCTCAAATACCCGCTCATTACTTAGCTCAAAAACCTTTTTGAAGTGAACAGCCCACTCGTTGAGGGTGCATTGGTCGATAGGCCGAGCCTACTCCTTGCCCCCTAAGTCGGAATTTCTTCCTGAAGCGGGCGCTGGAGGAAAGCAGCACCCCTGTTATTTTTGGAGCTCACGGCACTTTCAATCTCATTGGCTCTGTCGGCGACCCATTGAGACTTCAATTGCCTTACGCTCCTCCTCATGGAGCTTCTGGCCTTGCGGTATTCGTCCAGTGACTCTTTTGTCGGATTCAAGTGATACATTTTCCACAGCTTTCTCTTCAGCTGTACTTGGCCGAGGAGAGTCTCTCGGGTCTAGACGAACCATGCAGGTCCCCGGGTAGGTCGTTGTTCTCCCTTCACTTTATAAAGAGCTTTCCGCAACTTTAGGTCGATCTTCTCAATCTTAACCTCGGCAAGGTACTTTTCTCTAAAAGCGAGGTTCCCCGGGATGTATTTCACTTTCAGCTTTTCTTTCCGGTAGTCCGAACCACAATCAGCCGACATCAATACCCTCACGTCCATAGCCCTACCATAGCATGATTTATCAATGAGAAAATGGTCCAGGCCGTGATATTTCTTAATGACAGGGTGCTTCCATGTTACCTGGTGATGGCTTTTGTGTCGACACCAAGAAGCTTCAATCTTGAGCTTAAAATCTCTACACAAATTTATCAAAAACTCCCCGTTGCTCGAGTGCCGCCCCTCACTCAGCCTTAAATATGGGCCAAGAATTCCAAACTTTCGATTGAGCGCAGCTTCGTAACTGCCAATCCTACAGCTAAAATCTCCGGCTACCACCACTGCAAAGCCCCGATCTCGATATCTCCTGACGGCTGAAACCAGTCTAAACCTCGATGCACATTCAGCCTAAGAGTTTTCAACGGGGTAATAAGCACTCACTAGTGCCACGTTTTGACCTGATAGACTGAAAAAAGTACAGCCACTCTTGAGGAAATGGGTTCGAAAAAGACCCACTTCCTCATCGCGCTTTTAACGAAGAAGCCTACACCTTCCACTTGGCAATACCTATGGGTGGTCAAGAAGACGTAGTCACCCAAATCGAGCTCCTCCAGCTCCCATGCCCAGGTCTCCGTCACTGCACAAACAAACAACTTTAAACTGTCAAGTTCGCTCGCCACACTGAGCTTCCTTTCCAGGGTATTAACACTCCTGACATTCCAGCAACCAAATCTAAAGATCGTGTCGGGAGCAGAGGGTTTTAGTGCGCGAACAGCACTGGGACGCCCTAAACCCAAACTTTCAGTCGGACTGCTTTTCTCGCTAGGTGTCTGCCTCAATTAAGATTTTTTATGTGCGTTATTCGCAGTTTCACAACGGCCATTATGTGGTCCCGCGAGGCGCTGCCACCCAGCCAGGATTTGTGCATAGCGTTCATTTTTAGAAGGTCTTTTTATCTCTTCATCCGCCGGATTGACGGGAGCAGCGTCATGCGCGTCACTTGGGCAGAACCCCAGGGCCCCTAAACGCTTAATCGGGTCCTATAGCTATCACACCCAAGTCGCTTGCGTGCAGGTCCGTGATTAAGGGCTTCGAGCTACCAAACCCTGCCCCCGTCGATACTCGCATATCGCCGCAGCTACTTCGTTGCCGAGGCTCCCCATTGCAGGGGTCTGCCACGATTTAGACCCAAAACGTTAATAAAACAAGCCGGGGTCTAACACGCGGAACTATGCCCGAATAGTTATTGTAGGATAAAAAGTACAGAATCTAATAGGTGCAATTACCTGATAACTTACCGTCGTTGCTCTCTCCGGGATTGAGGACCAACCAGCGCACCAGTGACCCAAAGTCCGAGCAATGAGACGAGGCTAGCAATCAGATGGCCGTAACGTTTAAGACTAGAGAACTCAACTGGTGTAGTCTTAAAAAGCGGCCCCACTAGCAAGAAATCTCAGTCCCGGACTGGAACAACCAACTAACGGAAGACCGCATCAGTTTAGGGATTTTTCTGTTCAAGACGAGAACTTTCAACTAGTTAGTCTTAAGAAAAGCGAAATCAACGGGAGGAATTTTCAGTTCAGTCCAGAGCCCCCCGCTGATGGGCCTCTAAAAATGACCCTATCAGAAGGTATACTGGTTACAGACTAGAGCATCCTACCGACGGAGTCATAAAAAGCAACCCCACCAGCCTGGATTATTCGTCTCCGAGGAATACACACGAAAAATGCAACGCTTTATAGTATAGACTGGACTCGTGTACCCTTCCATCTTCCCTTTAGGTTTCAGATGCAACCATACTCCCCCTGGAACCCCAAAACTCAGGTAAGGTCGTTTACTGAGCACTGGCAAACAGCAAACATAACCGGTCGGCATCGTTTATGGTCAGAACTACGGCTGTATCTGATCGCCTTCGAACCTATGACTTTCGTTCTTGATTAATGAAAACTTTCTTGGCAAATGCTTTTGCAATCGTTCGTCTTGCGGCTTCCGGACAGGTTATGATGAATTTTCTAAGCGCTGTAAGTAAACTACCCAGAAAGAAATGAATGAATAAGCTTGTCACAAATTAGCGGTGGACTATGTAAAATGGAATCGAGATCACCATTAGATGGAAAGCAATGAATACTCTAATGGATCATAAAAAGATTTTCACTTTCATGCCAAACCACAATATTATGGAGCTGTCTTGATAAAGTTTTCGGAAGGATGAGACAGAGTACGAATGGGCAACTAAGAAACTAATGACTGCAAAGTCGGTTAACTTGTAACAGGAATGATAACAGCTTCAATGAACACATAAAAGATGAGCTCAAATACAACGATTCAGGATCGTTTAACTAACAGGCTTGGCCACGCTTGCTCCCCTAAATTCTGGGGTCGAAATAAATCGCCATCATCGATATACAAAGATTTGTCCTAATTTTTTTAGCCTCACGATGACACGCCGGCCCATATGCCAGAGTCAATCGAGATTTAGATTCAATTAAATAGCTAATGTTATTAAAATTACGGGAAAATATTGTTCAACACCTTCATGCATAGACCCATCTTTTAACTATTGTATTTAAGGGCTTGTTTTGCCGGCTATTGTATTTAAGAGCCGCTAGTTAATGTGTTGTATATAGTTTGAAATAAAATATCAGAAAAGAAAATCGTCATATCTAAATCATATTTCATATAGGGCTTAGAAATTAACAAAAAGGTTTAAACATATTCTTCCATATAGAATCGCAGAATTTATGGAACCATTTTATTAATTTTTTTAAGTTATAATTTTTTATTATGAAAAAGTGTTAAATATATAGACATTAAAAAAATATATAAGACCGAAATAATTATAAATAAAATAATAAATGAAATCCGGGGGAAACGAATTTTTCCCTTATACCTAAATTCCCCTGGTTAAGCAATTATTTCACCTAGGGCTTTTATCAACGCCTATTAAACTAAGGAATGAGGGTAGTGTAGTACGAGAAAAACCTACGAATGATTTTTTGAGCACGATCGTGATTAAATAGTGACGGGTTATGTGATCACGGGGGGGGGGGATTTGGTTCGATTCTTCCTCATCGGCTTCCTCTAAGAATTTGTTCTCCCAGAATCCTAAGTCAATATCGGTTTATTCAGGGGTGAGTTCAGGTACCTGAGAACCAATTGGTTTGTGTTAGTTTCTGAGTAGGGAGCGGGTGGTAACCAGATGCGGGATGGCCAATCCACTGGGTTTCGGTAGGTTGGCGTTCACTTTTGAAGTGCAGGTGTAGTAGGCGCGATAAGTCGTATTTGCTAATAAAGCCGCTTTTGATTCCCTCAATTATTAAGAAATTTGACCCTTCTTTTCTCTAAAGGTCACAATTATTTATATACACTTAGATCGTTAAGATGTGCTATAAAAAGCTTTAAAAGAATTACATTTTACTAATTAATAGGTCATATATAATTTGCAGACTATCACAAGAATTCAATTATTCATATAAAGTAAATTACCAATAATTTTATATTTGCATAAGTTGCATGGGGCGTGGGGGACTAGTTATTATAGGATTTGCCTTTAAACAAGTGCTCGCCAATCCCGCTAGCGGACTTTCTTTAAAAAGATGTAAAATATATCACATCGTGAATACAGCTGTCAGGCCTGGATAGCCGAGCGTCACCCCTCATCCAAATATCTAAAGAGGCTGACCACCTTTGTGTGACAAACAGCTATTGGGAAAATTTTTTCACCTCAAAAATTATAAAAGTTAAGGATATATTTTTTATATTAATTTTACTCATCTTCATCCGAAATAGTCGTAATTTTATCATTCTTGACATACAACAGTTATAAAGTAATTTGTAGGCACATTATGTCAATTGAAATTTAATGGCAGACAATAAATTTACGTGATTAAATGAGCTCTCAGGATTTGGTAATTGTTGATAGAGCAAAACAAATATAAAAATATTGAAATTTGCGAAATGCGCAAAATAAGAACCTTAATAGTGAAGCCAAAAAATGTTTTCTTCACATTTTTAAAAAGTTTATAAAAAAATATATAAAAATAAGCACATTTACTTTAAAATTTTCAAAAATTGCAGATAGAGCACTCCAATTTTCAGGTAGCGTTTTGGTACCTGACTTTCTGATCCCTGATTATTCACAACTCTTGCTCTGAATTGATCACAATGTTCTCTTTTCAAGATATCTTCCACTAAAACGTTATAGGAGTATCGTCTTCCTCGTCTTAATAACTCCACAATGCCATCTTGAGCTAATTTCATTTTTAACCCAAACGTGGTCATTTATGTCAAATTCCATTTCTTTCGCATGCCGATCATGATACATTTTCTGTTTCCTTATCGCCTTTTTTAACTTCGCTCTCGGGTCCGGTTTTACGAGATTAAAAATAGTCTTGATAGTCTCCCAAACATTTATTCAGCTGGGGCCTTACCTGTCGTTATATGCGGAACATTTCGGTGTCAATTTTTTGTCATTTTATTTAAGTCCATACGATCCCCAAAAATTAATCCAAATATGATCCTTATTAGACATAAAGGATTGGCCATTAATGATTGATGAATCTTTTTGCTCCATAAACAATGGTTAATGCTTTTCGATCATCTGAAGAATATGGTTGTTCCGCTTTATTTAATTTTCTTGATGCATATGCCATCGATATTTCTCTACCATTTTGTATATGACATAATTTGGCTCCTACGCCATTTTGTGACGCATTGACTTTCAACGTTACAGGTAAAGTACTATTGTATAGAATTAATATGTCATTTGTCGATAAGAGAATTTTGAGTATGCGCTAGCAAGCGGCATTTTTACAGAGAGAGAAGGGGGTGGGGAAGAGTATGAATAAACCAACAACAACAGAAAGATAGGCTAAAGACTTAAAGTGTTAGTAAGATCGAAAATCCTTGAAAGGAGAAAATTAATAAGTGAAAAGTTGATCCATATAACAGGGCGAAGCAATAGAATGTCATCAAAGGTCGATAACACAACAATACATCCATATCCATTCCCCGAACCCCAAAGCGTAATTAATTATCGCCCACTCATAATCGTTTTAAAAACGCCAGGCCGAGAATGTAAAATTATTGATAGGTAGGTAAAAGTCTTGAGTTATTTGCATCTGTCGATACTTTTTTTTAATTTTCCTCTGTGTCCATTTAAGTCCGCACCAACAACTAAGTTCTCTACCACGTTTTGATAGAGGTTTTAAGCTCCATTAAAAAACAATCTCTTTCCACCTTGGACCAACCACTTTGGAGCGTTGATATAATATCGAATTGAATCTCTAACATACAATGAGACCTTTATAATTAGATCAATAATTTTTTTAATTCGATAACGCTATATTAAAATCCCTTTTAATGACAACCATATCAGTATATTTTCTCATAAAAACAGAGCTTGTAGCCATCTGTATTTCGCTTTATAATATATATCTACAAAAAACAATTTAACTTTTAACATTTTTAAAACTTTGCTAATTTCCTGAGTTTGTTGTGTACTAAATGAGCCAAACATTATTATGAAAAATTTTGCCTTTAGCCGCTTTCGTTTGCTGTAAGAGCGTTACCCTTCGCTTCTCAGGCGTGTTTCAAATGTTCTCTCCAGGATTTGAAAGTAACTTCAAAGGTTAGATCTGATAAGGACACTCTGGAGATCGAGAAGACCTGCAGAAATCTTTAAAAAGTAGGGCGAGCAAGTCTTCATAATGGCTCAGCTTAGAATGAATAATTTCGATAATATTGCCTTTAACCTCACATTTTGAGAAGGAGTTGCTGTTGTCATAGTGGAAGGCGTATTCCCATCACATGCGCGTTTGGTCTATTATATACTGAAGTATAAGGTTGTTTTTTTGTTTCCGCATAAAAACTAACTAATGACCGCTGGATGGCCTTAATTTTTACCATCTCGCCTAAGCCCAAATTCCGTTTTTTTTGCCCGACGGATTACCTTTATAAATTTCTTTTTGCAAATTGTCTATCTCGTTGCTTTATAAGATAATTGCAAAATTAGCTAAATAATTCCCTACAAAATAGTAATGTTGCTTACTTATATCGTTAAAACAATCAAACTAGACTAAATAAGAACATATAACTTATAAAAACGTCAATGTGATCTAAATATTCAAATGAAATGTCGCAAATTGGTTTAACGTATATTTTGATAGCTTAAATGATAAAGGCAACTTTTTTGTTAAAATTTACATCAAGAGATATTACTTGCTATGCAATTTATTTTTATTTTTACTAACAACCTATCTCACATAAATAACCCTTAATTTGTTAATAAATTCTTTTCTATACATAGTATACATGAATATATTAGTCCTATGTGTTAAAAATTGCTACATCTACCTGTGTCAATTTCCTTTCCCCACAAGCACAACTCTCGCGTTGCCTTAATGATTTACGGTTTCTTATCTCGCTAACAATAATTAAATTACCCTATGCCCTCCCCTAAAAGGGCCTATGCCTCTACTGATATGGGTTCCTGTACCCCCCCCCCCCCCCTACAAAAGCCTATGCCTCTATTAATGTGGGTTCAAATCCCGGTGAGGGCAAATTCTTAATTGCTGGTTCGATACCCGGAGAGTGCCAAATTTTTTTATTTTATTTTTTTTAAATTAAATTATTATATTGTTCCTATTAATATCATTAATAATGTGACTTTTTGACAGTGTCCTGGCTACTGACCAATGTAAAAAATGACCATTGGCCAAAGTATAAATCAAAAAAAAAAATTTCGTTTTTAAATTGGTATATTAGGTTAACACTGACATTACCCTATGCCCTCCCCTACAAAGGCCTATGCCTCTACTGATATGGGTCCCTGTGCCCCTACAAAGGCATGCCTTTTAATTTACTGATGTGGGTTCGATACCCGGAGAGGGCAAATTTTTTTTTAATTTTTTTTATTTAATTAATATATTGTACTTGTTAATACCATTGATAATATGACTTTTTGACCGTGTCCTGGCTACTGACTAATAAAATGTGTAACTCAAAATTTTTTTTCGTTTTTTTTAAAATTAATATATTGTTTTTGTTAATATCATTATAATATGGCTTTTTGGCCGTCCGTTGGCTGCTGACCAATGAAAAAAAATGACCATTGGCCAAAGTGTGAATCGAAAATTTTTTTTCGTTTTTATTCGTCTCTTATGTATTTATATCCTTTTTGACCGTGTCCTGGCTACTGACCAATGAAAAATATGATCATTGGTCAAATTGTGATTCGAAATTTTTTTTCTCGTTTTTTTTCGTCTCTTATGTATTTATATCATTTTTGACCGTGTCCTGGCTACTTACCAATAAAAAAAATGTTCATTGGCCAAAGTATAAATTGAATTTTTTTTTTCGTCTCTTTATGTATATATATCCTTTTTGACCGTGTCCTGGCTACTGATCATTTAAAAAAATGACCATTAGCCAAAGTGTCGCAAATTTTTTTTCTATATTTTAAATATAGGCTATTTGGCCGTTTGCTGGCCACTGACCAATAAAAAAATGACTACTGGCCAAAGTGAGATTAAGATCAAATTTTTTCTTTAGCTTATAATTATTGGCCAGTATTTGGCAGTCTGCTGGTTACTGACCAATGGAAAAAATGACCACTGGCCAAAGTGAGATTAAAATCGATTTTTTTTATATTTTATAGGCTAGTTATTTGGCTGTCTGCTAACCATTATAAAAAATGACCACTGGCCAAAGAGATGGAAAAAATGACCAATGGCCAAGGTCTGTTTTCGTTTTTTCAATATCTTGTTTATACCATACTTATGCGCATGATCTGAATAGAGTCTCTTATCATAATTCAAATTATGGGTCGCCACACCAAATTGTTTAAATTTATACAGTATCAAAAAAACTCTAAATAAAAGTTGTACGTTTTGGAAGGATGACCATTGGCTTTTCCAAGGTCATACCCTCTATTTCCGTTCCTTTCGTCATTTTGATTAATTTAGAAGTTGATAAATAAGAATGAATGATAGAAATCCTATTCCTCAATAATAGCAGGTTTTACAAAATTTTAACTTTTAAAAATTTGTATAATTAATAATCTTGCATTTTATACCCTCCTATAGACATTCTCGCCTCTTCCCAATGCTAAGTTTATAAGGAGTATAGATGAGTTTCGTTCCCCTTCCCTCCTGCACCTCCCTCCCCCCTTCCCACGAGGGCCGAAGGCCCGAGTTTGATTATACGATTAAATTTCATTTTTATGGCATCGCCTCGGTTGTTTGAGACATTTTTAGTGTGACAATTTTTAAAAATGTCTCGCAATTATATGACAAATGTCGACAATAAAATTTTTTAGACAATGGGTATAGCACCAATCTCCAAAATTATTGCACTCCTGGTGTATAAGGGCTTTTTAATTGCTAATGGGTTCGCTTGGTTGTCCGTCCCTTCGTTCGTCCGTCCAACTTGTAATTTTTTAATAATTGTCCTGGAATCATATACCGTTTTAATGGCGCTGTAAAAGACTTTTATTTCGCTTTTGCACATAGACTAGCTAATGACCGCTGGTTGGCTTTAATTTTTTCGACCTCGCTCGAGCCCAATATCCATTATTGTTGTTGTGCTCGACTGATTAGCTTTATACATGCAACTTGCCTAGGTTGTTGCTATATATCGGATAATTGCAAAACTGGCTAAATAATTCCCAACAAATTATGATGACCGTTGCTTACTTCTACTTCATCTGACCCCGGCCAGAGGCCAAAATTTTGGTGTATTTGCTGTTTTGAGAATTTCTTGTGACAATTTCTCTAGGTTGTTGCTTTTTAACGGATGTTTGCAAAACTTTTTAAATAATTTCCAGCAAATTAATGATGATGCTTACCTGACCCCGGCCACAGGCCAAAATTCTGGTTAATTGCTATATATATTTTCTGCTATGTGAACTTCCTTTGCTAATTTGTCTAGTTGGTTGCATAATAACGGATGATTGCGAAAATTTTCCAATAATTCCCTGCAAATTAATGATGTCCTTAGCTTACTTCTACTTTATCTGACCCCATCCAAACGCCAAAATCTATTTTTATTTTTGTGCCTGCACGTTTTGGCATTTATGGTATCGCTTCAAATATACAAAAATAATAATTTATTGGGTTGAAAATATTTTTTTATCAAAAAGATTTTTAAATAAATGAAGAGGACCTGGACATGTCCTGACCCTTTGAATTCCAGCCTTAGTTATTACTTAAACTATTAGTGATTGCATTTAACCATAAATTGCATAGCAATAATTACATTTTTTTTAATGTTCAAAAAATATCGTATTAGCCACTTTCAAGTTAGATGTGCACAGTTTAAAAAGCGTACATATAGACATAGGCGTAGCCAGGGGGGACGGTGGGGGGAATGACAAAAAAAAATTTTCCAAGCAAAAACCTTTAAAAATTAAAAAAATATGTTTTGCCCCCCTCCCCTTAATTGAACTTTTAAACGTTTCGCCCCCCCCCCCTAATCCAAAACCTGGCTAGGCCCAAGCATAGAGATGTAGTCGCTTACGTGTTTACTGACTTAATAAGATAAAAAATCATGCAAGCAATGCCTCCCAACGTTTTATGAAAATTTGTTGATAAATAGATGGCCCTATAATCAAAAATACAATTTAAATATTTAAATCATTTGTATATTAATAATTTTTCAATATTTTTTTTTAATAATAATCGCAAAGTCTTTTTCCTTCTTTTAAGTTTGTTAATTTTTAAAAGCATCCTGAAAAGAGGAAAATTTTTTAAATAAAATATATAATTTATATTTAAATTTATTACAATAAAAAAATAAGATTTTTTTAGGTTAACCTAACCGCAGGTTTCAAGTTAGGTGTATTATTGACCTGGCGGTTTTTTAGATGTTGGGAAAACATAACCTAGGTTTTGATAATCACTAGTTGAGTGGAGTAGATAACCTAAAAATTTACAAGTTTAAAAAATTAAGGTAAACTCGTAGAATTAAAATACATCGCATCTGACCTTGGTCTTTGAGGTATGGCCCAAATTATTTTAAATTTTTATAACATAGTGGGATTTGGATATTGAGTGGTATTTCGCATATGAGATATTATAACCGATGTTGTATATTTTTTATATTCAGTTTTCTAAGCGAGGTTTCACGTACAGCTAACTATTGGTCAGTATAAAAAACATTTAGTAGCGGTTTAGAAATGATTAGCGCCATCTGCGTTTAGCATCGTTATAACTCAAATTGTTAGCGAGATAAAGAACCGTAAATCATTAAGTCAACGCGAGAGTTTTGGGGAAAGGAAAATGACAGAGGTAGATGTAGCAATTTTTAACACATATGACTAATATATTCATGTATACCATTATAGGTACTAAAGAAACAAATTATTGGTTATTTGTGTGAGATAGGTTGTTAGTAAAAATAAATTGCATAGCAATTAATATCTCTTGATGCAAGTTTTAACAAAAAGTTGCCTTTATCATTTTAAGCTATCAAAATACACGTTAAACCAATTTCCCACATTTTATTTGAATATTTAAATTACACTTTACTTCGACGCGGGTACAATAATGAGGGGGGGGGGGGTTTGGAAGGGAAATAAGGTTGGTGCGTTTTGCGGCGATACATTTGTTCTCACTGTTTACAGTAAATGTTAAGTAAAGTATACAGCAAGGGAAAATGTTCTTCCACGTTAAGTGTTGGGTAAAAATAATGTGGTGATAAACGCTCTGTAAAGCGTTTTGGGTCTTTATAATTCTTCAAGAATTTTACATCTGGCACTCACTGCCTGGGTTGTCTTTTTGAGCTATTTCCGAGCCATTTATTAATACATAATCCATCACTTTTAGGATTCTGGATTCCTTCGGTAATATTTTTGCTGCTATGCTCTCGTCCATTTGAAGGATTTTGGATATTTTTGATGACATTCTATTGCTTTGCCCTGTTTTATAGATCAACCTTTTAATTACCTCTTTCCCTCCAAGGATTTTTCGATTTTTAAAAACACTTTTATGTCTTTAGCCTATCTTTCTGTTGTGGTTGGTTTTTATGCTCTTCCTCCCCTTCTCTCTCTGCAAAAATGCCGCTTGCTAGCGCATACTCAAGTCAAGATTCTATTATCGACAAATGACGCATTTATTCCATACAATAGTAGTTTATCTGTAACGTTGACAGTGAATGCATCACAAAAAGACGTAGGAGCTCCATTATGTCATATATAAAATGATAGACAAATATCGGTGGCATATGCATCGAGAAAATTAAATAAAGCGGGATAACAATATTCTTCAAACGTTTAAGAAGCATTAACCATTGTTTATGGAGAAAAAAATTCCATCAATCATTTATCGCCGATCCTTTATGTTAATTACGGATCATAAACCTCTGGGAACAAATATTTGGGAATCGTATGGACTTAAATCTAATGACAAATAATCGACTAATCAGATGAGCTCTGTTTTTAACTGGATATCATAACACTACCTACGACGGTCCCAAGTCCGTGTGCAAAAAGTGGAGGGTTGGCGTCAGGTCGGAAACCGGCTATAAAAACCAACTCTAAAATTATGATAGTTTCAAACAAGATTTTACAAGAAAAGGCTAAGGCGTCCTCCACAAACGACGCGCACTGCATACCCCGCCCGTGCAATGTGAAAAATACACTAGGGTCACTGCCCAACTCACAACGAAGGCGGTTAATGAAATTAACTGTTGAAAGAATGCGTATAACGTGTTTGAATGTGGGAACGTTGACGGGGAAAAGCATCGAGGTCGCACAAATGCTAAAAAGAAGAAATGTACACATCGCCTGCCTACAAGAGATGAGGTGGAAAGGAACCAAAGCTAGGGAGTTAGGATAAGGTTATAAACTATTCTACAGTGAGTCACAAAATCATAGAACGTTTTAAGAGAATCGTTCAAGGACAAGGTGGTGGAAGTTAAGCGTTTTTGCAGATCAAGGGGGCCTCCTAACAGTTATGTGCGCGTATGCTCTCCAAATCGGGTGTATGGAATCAGAGAAAGACATCTTCTTCGATTCATTGGAAAAGGAAATACAAGGAATAGGACAGGAAGAATGCCTAATTATTGGGGTGGATTTCAACACTTACTTAGGAAGATCGCCTCGGGTACGCAATCATGGAGGCTATGGGCATGGTCTGAAGAACAAAGCAAGTATCCCAAGCATATGACATGGCGATCGTTAACACCTATTTTCAAAAATGCGAAGATCATATTTAGAAGTGAGAAGCATTTTGTCAAATTGACTATTGGCTTGTACGGCGAAAAGACTTATGGAGTATCAAGCCTTGCAAAGTAATACCTGGAGAAGAAATTGCCAGGCAACATCGTCCCCTTGTTATGGATCTTGACAGAAGAGTATTTCCCGAAAGAAGAAAGGTCTCTGAACCTCGAATTTGATACGAAAGGCTAAATGATAAAACGAAAAATACCACCAAAAAGCCTCCTCACTCTTGGGTGGAAGGAAGTTGCAAAGACATAGACGACGATTGGGAGACGCTGTCTAAGGAAATAAAGGAAACAGCGATTCCTGTTCTAAGACAGACCAAAGGAGCCAAATCTATGAATAGGGAACTATTATGGTGGGATAAATCAATTAAGGATTGCATCGAAAAAACTATAGAGACGGTGGCATAAATCAAAATGTCGGCAGGTTATTTAGTGTACAGGGAGGCAAATAGAGCCGCAAAAAGGCCGTTGTAATAGCGAAGAATGCCGCGGACACCGAGATGACATACAAACAGGACCATAAAGTGGACGATAGGTAGGTAGGTATAAGATAAGGAAGAAGAAAAGTAGGAATATGGGTGTTCTTAAAATAGACAAAAACGAGATATTCGAGCCGAAGGAAGTGATGGAATGGTGGAAAGGATATTTTTAGAAACTTATGAATATTGCAAATGACGAAGCCTTCCCGAAATTGAACTATACATAAGTATGGTCGAACTCTTTCAGGAGGATGAAGTTAGGACACAGATGAACAAGATGCAAAAATAAAAAGCTAATGGTCCAGATGGAATACCTATGGAAGCATTGCTCAGATGCCGGTAAAAAGGAGTCACCACAAGGACGAACCTCTTTAACAAAATATTGGTAGAAGAGCGAATTCCTCTTCAATGGAAAGCCAGCACGATAGAGAAAACATATCCCTTTTGGGATCACCTAGGCGGTGAAAAATCTCTTTTAAATTTTCTTCATAAAAACCTCGAAATTTTAAAATCTAAAACGGAACTTTTAAAATGCTTGCCTGCACATCATTCTTTTTACATAATCAAAAACTATTTTAACATTTCAAAGATTAATCATTGTTTTCGCTCATCTGGTGCATTTTTACATCCAGAAGTTTTAAAGTCGTACGAAGGCTTTTTATAAACTTTATTAGAAAAAATTTTAAATTTAAAATTTAACACTAATAATTGGGTTCAGGCATCCCTTCCAACCAAATCTGGAGGATTGGGAATTCCTCCTCCCGGCAGCATATCGCTAGCTGCTTTTATTTCCTCTTTTAAGTCGGTCCAAAACTTAATTTTTAATCTCACAAAACATGATTCCGACCCTCTGCTAACTCAAGCCTTAGAGCTTTGGAATTGGAATATCACACCCGAGACCGTTCAACCTCAAAGTACGAGACAAAAGGATTGGGATTCTGGACTCGTATCGTGCTCCGTTGATTACCTATCGAGCAGCGACGATAGCCAGCATTACAACCTTAGGTCCCTCGCTTTTGATGGTTCCGGTCACGAGTGGCTTGAAGCCTATCCCAGCAAACTTTTGGGAATGCTGCTTGAAGACTTTGAGCTATCATATTCCATAGCTTTAAGGTTGGGGATCAGCTACAGCAGAAATTCAATTGTCGAAACTGTCTTTTCACTGTAGACGAATATGCTAGGCACCCTCTACACTGCCTAGCAAACAAATATAAATATGTTAGGCACACTAAAGCGAATTTATTAATTCAAGCTGCCCTCAAAAAGGCAAAAATCCCCTCAATTCTTGAGCCGTCAGATCCCTCTCTTGAGGGTAGGATGCGCCCTGACGGCTCTTCTCTAGTCCCCTGGCAAAATGGCCTATCCCTCAAATGGGATTTTACTTGTATTGACCCATTTGCCCCTTCCCATTTTAATTACGACCCTATCGCTACAGCAGAAGGGCGTAAAACTACCAAGTACTCTGCCCTTTTGGCATCCAATATTTTTATCCCTGTCGTTGCCTCGTGCTCCGACAGGCAATGGGGTTTTTTAAAGAAGTCGGAAAACGCTCACCGAAATTAAAATTTCTGCATCCTTTTTACTCAGGCAACAACTAGGGATTCTTGTTGTACGATACAACTTTTAATCCTTCGCCGACTCATGGCCCGTTTTAGAAGATAATGATATAGATCTTTGTATTTAACCAATATGTCTTTCTTTATTTATATACTTCGCTTATTTATGTAACCTTGTTTCGTGAAAATAAACTTTTTAACCAAAAAAAAAAAAATTATACCCTCATTTAAAGGCAAAGGAGACCTTCAAGACTATGGCAATTACAGAGGTACCAAGCTAACTTGCCACTCCTTGAAGCTTATGGAAAGAATCTTAGTAACAAGGCCGAAAAACGAGGTGGAAATATCGGCGAATCAATTCGGTTTTGTGGCCGGCAAATCTACAATCGACCCAATCTTCGCACTAAGACAAATAATGGATAAGTATGGTGAAAAGATGAAAGACCTACATATGGTCTTTATCGACTTGGAGAAAGCTTATGACACGGTCCCCCGCGATTTAATATGGTGGTGCCTGAGAAAACAAAATATCCCTGACGCATATATACTGCTTATGAAAAATATATATGAAGCCTCAAAATCTTGCTTTAGGACGACAGTTGGAGACTCTAAATCTTATTGGATTACATCAAAGATCTGCTTTAAGTCTCTTTTTATTTAATATAATTATAGACACGATAACGAGTGACATTCAAAAGCCATCGCCATAGTGTATGCTATATGCCGATGATATAGTACTCTGCGAGGAAACAAGGGAGAAAGTATTCGAAGAAGCCGAAAAGTGGTCAAAACGCTTAGCTGGATATGGTTTAAAGGTCAACGATCGAAAAACGGTATACATGGAAATGAACGGTACAAGCACCCCATCGCTGGATGACCATCTAAAGTACCCCAAAGTAGACAGGTTTACATACCTCGGCTCGATGCTACATCAAGAGGGAGGTTGCACAACAGATGTCAATGCCCGGATCCAAAAAGGATGGCTTAAATGGCGAGTATATCCGGTGTAGTGTGCGACAAGAAAATGCCAATATGGTTGAAGAGCAAAGCTTACAAATCCATCGTAAGACCGGTGTTACTCTATGGAAGTGAAACATGGGCATTAAACACCACGGAAGAAAGCTATTAAAAGCCACAGAGATGAGAATGATACGGTGGAGCTTGGGGTATATAAAGCTCGACCATATGACGAATGACTTATTCATGACAAAAATGGGTATTCAACCTATGGCGGACATGATTAACGAAAATCGGCTAAGGTGGTATGTGCATATATTAAGAAGGGACACGGATGACGTAAATCGAAGTACTGGACATGGAGGTACAGGGGAAGAGAGGAAGAGGACGCCCACTTATCACGTGGAAAGGGCAAGTCGATGAAGTTGTGAAAACTAAAGAGATTACCCAAGACATGTCATTCACCCGGTCAAGATGGAGAAACTTATCAAAACAACCCCCAAGAATGTGGGACCAAATAACTGATAAAAAAAAAGAAGATCATTACAACATTCAATACAGTAGAGGAAAGGATAATATGGTAGATGCTTTATCCAGGTTGCCTATTAAAGTAGATAACTACTAAGATCTGATTAAAATATCTTTGATAAACGAACTTCTTTTGTCCGCAGACACACTGAAATCGGAATTAGAATCTGAAATAAAAGAAATAATATTCTAAATCAAACGTGATTGGACATTGGATCCGCATATGATCAGAAAGGATTTTAAAACTTTCTGGATACGAAGAAACGAAATATCTTACGAAGAGGGAATTCTGCTTATGGGGACCGTTTGATTATTCCAGAAAAATCGCGTAAGACGGTATAATGTAACTCATAAAGGGTATCCTGGTATTTCAGGCATGAAAAACCAACTAAGATTTTATGCTTGGTGGTAGTGTTGTAAAAACCAAGGGTTTCTATTGGTCGCCTGCAAGCGTTGACGTTTATTTTCACCCAGCCTTATCAGTGTTAGGTGAATTTTCTTGGGAGAGCTTTGGCGTTTGGCGTTTTTGTAAAAAAGACCTAAAGCGTTCTGGGTGAATGTTTCGGGGTGACCTTTGGCGTTTAGGTTTGGGTGTATTAAACACCTAAAGGGTGTGGGTGGATAATATTATTAACCTTTTGGTTTGGTTTTGGTCGTTTGGGATGGGGCATGCAAATATATCAATTTTAGGTAATAAACTTTTAATTTAAGAAAATAAAAATAGTTATATCATGACGTCACTGAGTTTAAACTTTTCCCATTGTGACGTCATAATGAAAAGTATTATAATTTATAATCTAATCTCTAGTAAATAATAGTTAATTATTATGCTTTGCTTATGCTGCATTATAGAAGTAATGTTTTATTTATGAAAAAAAGATGGCTAAAATCCGTTTAATGATTTTAAAAATTATTTTTTAGACATGCCAAAAATTTTATAAAAATTTATAAAAGGTGGGAAATTTCGCTTTGTAGAATCTTCTATATAGATGTCTAAAATCTGTTTAATGCTTTCAAAATTTATTTTTTAGACATGCCAAAAATTTTATGAAAATTTATTTAAATATATATTTTTGAATTTTCTGCCTCAGCCAGGTGGTAACAATTTTTTTGAACATTTTAATATGGTTTAACTTTAATGTAGAAGTTTAGGTAATTAACCTTTAATTTAACACTTCGTAGGTCGGGTGGGGTAATAATGACCCCAAGCCGTTTAAAAATGATGTACAAAATAAATTAGTTTGCTCTAATTATAGGCATAAAATTTAAACCATTTGATCAAATAGGCAAATTAATATATTAATGAACGTATAAAAGTTGAAATATTATCCTTGCAAATTTTGACAAATTTATATTATAAAATATCTAAGTTATAGCTATTTAAAGTTTGGGGTAATTCTAATTATTACCCCAAATACCATCCGTGTTAGCATTTTTGACCCAACCTCTCAAGTGTTGAGAAAATAAATAAGGCATTTCCAAAAAGCATATCATGCTATTCTGTTGACTTAGACCTCGCGTTTACAATGCTTATAAGGATCATAAAAAATATATAGCTACCATATGTGCTCGGACGCATAAGCTCTGTCATAAAGAGGGGTAAAATGCTGAGATTAAGGAATATTAATTAGCTTGTTTACAACTTTACAACTAAGCTTAGCAATACGCTGGGAAAAACCCAGCCAGCCGTTTTTACAACACTACTACAAATATAAAATAAAAGGGACATTATATAACTAATATGTCTTTATCTTTTACAAGAGCCGAGGAATTCAAAATATATTTGAAATTAAATTTTGTGATTAATCGCAATTAATCTGCTTAGCAAATGTGTAAATTATAAAGTTAAACCATATTAAAATGTTCAAAAAAATTGTTACCACCTGGCTGAGGCAAAAAATTCAAAAATATATATTTAAATAAATTTTCATAAAATTTTTGGCATGTCTAAAAAATAAATTTTGAAATCATTAAACAGATTTTAGCCATCTATATAGAAGATTCTACAAAGCGAAATTTACCACCTTTTATAAATTTTTATAAAATTTTTGGCATGTCTAAAAAATAAATTTTGAAATCATTAAACAGATTTTAGCCATCTATATAGAAGATTCTATAAAGCGAAATTTCACCACCTTTTATAAATTTTTATAAAATTTTTGGCATGTCTAAAAAATAAATTTTGAAATCATTAAACAGATTTTAGCCATCTTTATAGAATATTCTATAAAGCGAAATTTCCCACCTTTTATAAATTTTTATAAAATTTTTGGCATGTCTAAAAAATAAATTTTGAAATCATTAAACAGATTTTAGCCATCTTAGAATATTCTATAAAGCGAAATTTCCCAACTTTTATAGATTTTTATAAAATTTTTGGCATGTCTAAAAAATAAATTTTGAAATCATTAAACAGATTTTAGCCATCTATATAGAAGATTCTACAAAGCGAAATTTCCCACCTTTTATAAATTTTTATAAAATTTTTGGCATGTCTAAAAAATAATTTTTAAAATCATTAAACGGATTTTAGCCATCTTTTTTTCATAAATAAAACATTACTTCTATAATGCAGCATAAGCAAAGCATAATAATTAACTATTATTTACTAGAGATTAGATTATAAATTATAATACTTTTCATTATGACGTCACAATGGGAAAAGTTTAAACTCAGTGACGTCATGCATGATATAACTATTTTTATTTCTTAAATTAAAAGTTTATTACCTAAAATTGATATATTTGCATGCCCCATCCCAAACGACCAAAACCAACCAAAAGGTTAATAATATTATCCACCCACACCCTTTAGGTGTTTAATACACCCAAACCTAAACGCCAAAGGTCACCCCGAAACATTCACCCAGAACGCTTTAGGTCTTTTTTACAAAAACGCCAAACGCCAAAGCTCTCCCAAGAAAATTCACCTAACACTGATAAGGCTGGGTGAAAATAAACGTCAACAACTAAGCTTAGCAATACGCTGGGAAAAACCAGCCAGCCGTTTTTGCAACACTACTTGATGGCCGTCGATTGATATGGGTGCATGAATAAATAAGTGTGAAGGATATCAGGAAAACAGACCCAATATACAAAAGGTTATGTTGTATTTTTGGAACATCCTCAGTGATTTCTGGTAAAGAATTCTTATTGACATTGCAGGACCTTTGGAAGGACAGTGGTGGTTTATAGCAATCGATGCGTTATCAAAATGGATGGAAGTCGTTGTAGTAGATTCAATAAAGTCTAACACGGTCTTACGGCAGCTGAAATGTTGGTTTGACCGATAACGGCCCACAGTTTGTATCTCGGGAATTTGAGGATTTTTGTAAAGCGAATGGGATTTCTCACATTACAACGGCAACGTATTATCTGAAATCAAACGGGATGGTTGAGAGGGTTATTCGTACACTTAAAAGTCGATATTAATCGGGCGTAAGACTGAACGAAATAAGGAATTGTGTTTGCTTCAAATTGTTATGACACCGAAATATTCCGCATATTGTGATCAATTCAGAGCTAGAGTTGTGAACAATCAAGGATCAGAAAGTCAGGTACCAACTCGCTACCTGTAAATTGGAGTGCTCTATCTTCAATACGAATCCGCGCTTGAGGGCAATGTTGCTAAATAATTAAAGAAATTAAACCTTTAAAAAATTTAAATTAAATGTGCTTTTCGGTACATTTTTATATATTTTTTTATAAAATTTTTAAAAATGTGAAGAAAATATTTTTTGGCTTCACTATTAAAGTTCTTATTTTGCGCATTTCGCTTTAGATTTGTTTTGCTCTATCAACAATTACCAAATCCCGAGAGCTCATTTAATCACGTAAATTTATTGTCTGCCATTAAATTTCAATTGACATAATCTGCCTATAAATTACTTTATAACCGTTGTATGTCAAAGAATGATAAAATAACAACTATTTCGGATGAAGATGAGTAAAAATAATATAAAAAATATATCCCTAACTTTTATAATTTTTGAGGTGAAAAAAATTTCCAATAGCTGTTTATCACACAAAGGTGGTCAGCTTCTTTAGATATTTGGATGAGGGGTGACGCTCGGCTATCCAGGCCTGACAGCTGTGTTCACGATGTGATATCTTTTACATCTTTTTAAAGAAAGTCCGCTAGCGGGATTGGCGAGCACTTGTTTAAAGGCAAATCCTATATTAACTAGTCCCCCACGCCCCATGCAAATTATGCAAATATAAAATTATTGGTAATTTAATTTACTTTTAATTGCTATACAATTTATGGGCTCGTTTTTGATTGTCCGTTGTCCGTTGTGCGTTGTCCGTTACCCTTCAAGTTATTGGCGCCAGCTTTGTGACCTGGAGGTGTCGGCTTCAAGCCAGGAAGTGGACGAATTTTTTTATAATTTTTTAAATTAAATTAATATTTTGTTCTTGTTAATACCATTGATAATATGACTTTTTGACCGTCCGCTGGTTACTGACAGATGAAATATATTGATTTTCTAAACATAAATCACAACTTTTAATTGCTATGTAATTTATGGTATTATTTCATTATCTATATAAATAACATAAAAACTTCTACTATTTTAAAACCAGCATGGTTTGTCGAGTTATAGCGCCGGCTTGTAAACAGATCCCTTTTCTGATGTGGGTTCGAATCCCGGAGAGGGCAAAATTTTTATTTTTTTTTAATTAAATTAATATATTGTTCCAGTTAATAACATTAATGATTTGACTTTTTGGCCGTCGGCTGGCTACTGACTAATGAAAAAAATGACCATTGGCCAAATAAATCGAACTTTTTTTCCGTTTTGAATTGGTTAACATTGATAATTATTTTATGCCCTCCCCTACAAGGGCCTATGCCTCTATTGATATGGGTCCCTGTGCCCCTACAAAAGGCCTATGCCTCTACTGATGTGGGTTCGAATCCCGGAGAGGGCAAAATTTTTATTTTTTTTAAATTAAATTAATATTTTGTTCAATACCATTGATAATATGACTTTTTGATCGTCCGCAGGCTACTGACCAATGGAAAAAATGACCATTTGCCAAATAAATCGAAATTTTTTTGGTTAACATTGATAATTACCCTATGCCCTCCCCTACAAGGGCCTATAATTAATTAACTAATTATTTTGCATTTAATAACCCCCTATAGGCATTCTCGCCCCTTCCCACCTTTCTCGCCCATAAATTGCATAGCAAATATGCTACGTTTATACGGAGTATAGAAGAGTTCCCCCTTCCCTTGTCCCCTTCCCTTCCCCTACTCCCATTCCTCTCTTCCCCTTCCCACAAGGGCCGAAGGCCCGAGTTTTATTATGAATAATTGAATTCTTGTGATAGGTTGCAAATTATATATGACCTATTAATTAGTAAAATGTAATTCTTTTAAAGGTTTTATAGCACATCTTAACCATCTAAGTGTATATAAATAATTGAGACTTTTAGAGAAAAGAAGGGTCAAATTTCTTAATAATTGAGGGAATCAAAAGCGGCTTTATTAGCAAATACGACTTATCGCGCCTAAAGCACCTGCATTTCAAAAGTGAACGCCAACCTATCAAAACCCAGTGGATTGGCCATCCCGCATCTGGTTACCACCCGCTACCTACTCAGAAACTAACACAAACCAATTGTTTCTCAGGTACCTGAACTCACCCCTGAATAAACCGATATCGACTTAGGATTCTGGGAGAACGAATTCTTAGAGGAAGCCGATGAGGAAGAATCGAACCAAATCCCCCCCCCCCCGTGATCACATAACCCGTCACTATTTAATCACGATCGTGCTCAAAAAATCATTCGTAGGTTTTTCTCGTACTACACTAGCCTCATTCCTTAGTTCCCTCCTGAAACTTCTTAAAATTTGTTTTTACATATCACGCTCGCGCACTCACACTTTATAATTCTTATTTTCGCTCGCTTAATAGGCGTTGATAAAAGCCCTAGGTGAGACAATTGCTTAACCAGGGGAATCTAGGTATAAGGGAAAAATCCGTTTCCCCCGGATTTCATTTATTATTTTATTTATAATTGATTCGGTTTATATACTTTTTAATGTCTATATATTTAACACTTTTCCATAATAAAAAATTATAACTTAAAAAAATTAATAAAATGGTTCCATAAATTCTGCGATTCTATATGGAGAAATATGTTTAAACCTTTTTGTTAATTTCTATGCCCTATATGAAATATGATTTAGATATGACGATTTTCTTTTCTGATATTTTATTTCAAACTATATACTACACATTAACTAGCGGCTCTTAAATACAATAGCCGGCAAAACAAGCCCTTAAATACAATAGTTGAAATCAAAGATGGGTCTATGCATGAAGGTGTTTTAAACAATATTTTCCCGTAATTTTAATAACATTAGCTATTTAATTGATTCTAAATCTCGATTGACTCTAACATATAGGCCGGCGTGTCATCGTGAAGGTAAAAAAATTAGGACAAATCTTTGTATATCGATATGGCATATTTTTTGAATATAATGTACGTATCGCGTGATGGCGACTTATTTCGACACCAGAATTTACTGGGAGCAAGCGTGGCCAAGCCTGCTAGTTACACGATCCAGAATCATTGTATTTGAGCTCATCTTTTATGTTTTCATTAAAGCTGTCATCATTCCTGCTACAATTTAACCGACTTTGCAGTAATTAATTTCTTAGTTGGCCATACTCTGTCTCATCCTTCCGAAAACTTTATCAATACAGCTCCATAATATTGTGGTTTGGCATAAAGTGAAAATCTTTTTATGATCCATTAGAGTCATTGCTTTCCATCTAATGGTGATCTTGATTCCATTTTCCATAGTCCACCGCTAATTTGTGACAAGCTTAATCATTCATTCCCTGGGTAGTTTACTTACAGCGCTTGGAAAATTCTTCATAACGTATCCGGAAGCCGCAAGACGAACGACTGCGAAAGCATTTGCCATGAAAGTTTTTATTAATCAAGAACGAAAGTCAGAGGTTCGAAGGCGATCAGATACAGCCGTAGTTCTGACCATAAACGATGCCAACTGGTTATGTTTGCTGTTTGCCAGTGCTCAGTAAACGACCTTGCGATACCTGAGTTTTGGGAGGGGGGGGACTATGGTTGCAAAGCTGAAACCTAAAGGGAAGATGGAAGGGTACGGAGCCCGAGACTATAGAGCGTTGCATTTTTCGTGTGTATTCGACTATATGCTACTCTGTAATTCTCGCCCTTTAAAAACCCTCTATGTCTTTGAGATTCGGGTTTCTTGGCATTTGAGGAGGCACATCGGAGGCAATCGTGTGAGGCCGCTAGAGATGACACTTGACGACCGGTTTCCCATGTACGATAGCGAAAACATTTTTAAAGAATGCTTTCTTTGCCAAGCGAACTGTGACTTCTCGGAGACGAATAATCCAGGCTGGTGGGGTCGCTTTTTAAGACTCCGTCGGTAGGATGCTCTAGTCTGTAACCAGTATACCTTCTGATTGGGCCACTAGAGATTTCATACGAAATAAAAAATAGCAATAAATCGGACACAGCGAGGGGCTCTGGACGGAACTAAAAATTCTCCCGGTGATGTCGCTTTTCTTAAGACCAACTAGTTAGGAGTTCTCGTCTTGAACCGAAAAATCCCTAAACTGATGCGGTCAATTTTTAAGACTCCGTTAGTTGGTTGTTCCAGTGCGGGACTGAGATACCTTGCTGGTGGGGCCGCTTTTTAAGACTCCGTCAATTGGGTTCGCTAGTCTTAAACGTTACGGCCATCTGATTGCTAGCCTCGTCTCATTGCTTGGACTTTGTGTGACTGGTGCGCTGGTTGGTCCTTAGTCCCGGAGAGAGCAACGACGGTAAGTTATCAAGTAATTGCGCCTATTAGATTCTGTACTTTTTATCCTACCATAACTATTTGGATTGCATAGTTCCGAGAGTTAGACCCCGGCTTGTTTCATACGTTTTGGGTCTAAATGGCGGCAGACCCCTGCAATGGGGAGCCTCGGCAACGGAGTAGCTGCGGCGAGTGGCGACGGGGGCTGTGTTTGGTAGCTCGAAGCCCTTAGTCACGGACCTGCACGCAAGCGACTTGAGTGTGATAGCCATAGGACCCTATCAAGCGTTTAGGGGTCCTGGGGTTCTGCCCAAGTGACGCGCATGACGCTGCTCCCGTCAATCCGGCTAATGAAGGGATAAAAGGACCTTCTAAAAATGCGAACGCTATGCACAAATTCTGGCTGGGTGGCGGCGCCTGGCGGGACCACGTAATGGCCGTTGTTAAACTGCGAATAACACACATAAAAAATCAGGCAGACACCTAGCGAGAGCACTCGGGCATTGGAAAAGAAGTCCGCCGTTGAAAGTTTGGGTTTAGGAGGTCCCAGCGCTGTTCGCGCACTAAAACCCTCTGCTCCGGGCACGACCCTTATATTGGGTTGCTGGAATGTCAGGAGTGTTAATGCCCTGAAAAGGAAGCTCAGTGTGGCGAGCGAACTTGACAGTTTAAAGGTGTGTGTTTGTGCAGTAACGGAGACCTGGGCATGGGAGCTGGAGGAACTCGATTTGGGAGACTACGGCTTTCTGAACTCCGGCCCCACCCCTGGGTATTGCCAAGTGGAAGGTGTAGGCTTCTTTGTTAAAAGCGTGACGAGGAAGTGGGTCACTTTCGATCCCATATCCTCAAGAGTGGTTGTACTTTTTTTCAGTCTATCAGGTCAAAACGTGGCACTAGTGAGTGCTTATTCCCCCGTTGAAAACTCTGAGGCCGAGTGTCCACCGAGGTTTTACGAGGATCTGGTTTCAGCCGTCAAGAGATAACGAGATTGGGGCTTTGCGGTGGTGGTCGCCGGAGATTTTACCGGCAGGATTCGCAGTTATGAAGCTGCGCTCAATCAAAAGCTTGGAATTCTTGGCCCATATTTAAGGCTGAGTGAGGGGCGGCACTCGAGCAACGGGGATCCTTTAATAAAAATGTGTAGAGATTTCAAGCTCGAGATTGGAGCTTCTTGGTTTCGACACAAAAGCCACCACCAGGTAACCTGGAAGCACCCTGTCACTAAGAAATATCACTGCCTGGACCATTTTCTCCTTGATAAGTCATGCTATGGTGGGACGTGAGAGTATTGACGTCGGCTGATTGTGGTTCGGACTACCGGAATAAAAAGCTGAAAGTCAAATACCTCGCGGGGAACCTCGTTTTTAGAGAAGAGTACCTTGCCGAGGTTGAGAAGTGCTTGTCCGACGATGACAGGACGATTGAGCAGCTCGACCAAAAGTTGCGGAAAGCTCTTGATAAAGCGAAGGGATTCAACGACCTACCCGGGGACCTGCATGGTTCGTCAAGAACCGAAAGACGCTACTCGGCCAAGTACAGCGAGAAAGCTGTGGAGAATGTATCGCTGACAAAAGAGTCACTGGACGTTTACCGCAACTCCAGAAATCCATGAGGAGGAGCGTAAGGCAATTAAAGTCTCAATGGGTCGCCGACAGAGCCAATGAGATTGAAAGTGCCGTGAGCTCCGGAAATAACAGGGGTGCTACCCTCCTCCAGCGCGCGCTTCAGGAAGAAATTCTGACTGAGAGGGCAAGGAGGAGAACTCGGCCTATCGACCAGTGCACCCTCAACGAGTGGGCTGTCCACTTCAAAAAGGGTTTTGAGCCATGTAATGAGAGGGTATTTGAGGAAGGTTAAGTAATCAAGATCAGCATAAGGTTTCATGCGCGTGGGCCGCCGACTCTGAGGGAGGTTGTGGGTTCCACTCGGAGGATACTTAATGGTAAGTCGCCAGGGTCGGATGGCTTAACCGGTGAGTACTATAAGTATGCGAGTCCAGCTGGGCTTCGCGCGCTTCACTAACTCTATAGCCTGGCCGGAGGCTAATAGTCAGGTGGCTTTTCCTAGTGTGTAAGTCGAGAGTGATCCCGCTGTACAAAGGTAAGGAGCCGAAAGATGATCCTAGTTGCCACAGGGCCGTCTCCCTACTTGATGTCAGTGGAAAAATCCTAACGGGTGTCGTAACACGTAGACTCGAGTATTAGCGAGGCAGTACTTCCACCGAGCCAGCACGGCTTTAGGCAGTATCATTCCACTTGCGAACTCATTCACGTTGTGGGGAGAATCATCGAAAGCTCGAATAAGCAAAACCAGGTTGGTTATTTACTTCGTTGACATCGAAGAAGCGTTTGATTCGGTACCGAGATCCGCCCTTTACCAAGTCTTAGACCAATATGGGTGTCCAACTCGTCTCAAGGAGGTCATTAGGAAGTTTCACGAAGAAAACCAATCCGTGCTCTCCATGGGCGGGAAGCTTTCCGACCCTTACCCGTTGAATCTTGGGGTCCGGCAAGGATGCCGCATGGCGCCTCTGCTTTTTAACCTGTTCTTCAACGCTTGTCTAGATTCTATTGATCCGAGCGTGGTACCTGGGGTCACCCTGGGTCCCAGAAAATGGTTTTTCGGGTGGATAGCTGGGGAACTCCATAATGGGTTTCACTTCGCGAGGGGTGAATTTGAGGTGTAGGCTTAACTTAACGCTCCTAGAGTCATACTAGAGCGCTTCTCGATAAAAATCTTGGCTAGCAAGACTAAGTTCATGGTAATCGAAGACAACGAGGGAATATCCCGAGGAGAGGAAGGAAGCGTCTTTCTCGGCTTTAAACCTATAGAGAAAAATACGTCCTTCCAATACCTCGGATCGATAATCGCCAATGACGGCACTATTGAGGAGAAGGTCAAGCACTAAATGGTCGGGGCTTCGGCTGTGTTGAACAAGATGCTCCCCATTGGAGTGATGGGAGCTTGAGCCGACGTTCGAAGAGAGTCCTATTTTCATCGGTAGTTCTGCCTAGTTTACTTTTTGGTTGCGAAACTTGGAGCCGTCGCAACAAATTTTTAATAATCTGTAAACGTGCCTGGCTATCTGGTAATGGCACATAAATCCTTTTAACAAAACGCCTCCTAGCAGCTTCATCTAGTTTATGAGGCCTGTATAATGTATATAATAAACATATATTACCCATTATAAACTCAGTTATCAAGCCAATCATCCCCAAAATCCTTACCGGCTACTAATCTTATTTGTACTTAACTTAAAGCATTTTTTACAATGATACGAAAAAAAATTAAGTTTAGGCATATCATAACTTTACAAAAAAATTCATCTATTCTAATATAATTTAAAAGGAATAAACAACAATAAAAATAAAACAATTCAAAATTGGAAATAATTGTAGAAATTAAATTTGTGAGATATGAGAAATTTTTACATGACAAAAAGTTAAAATGTCTAGTAATTAATACAAAATACAAATTTCCTAAATTAATTATGCTGAAAAAAGCTACTAACGGATCATAAATACTCATCAAACTTATCCTTGATTTAAATATATTATCATATAATCAACTCGTGTGCTTTTCACTAAATATTAATTTAATGAGTGAAAAGGCGCTCGATCGGAGTGGCTAATTAATTGATAAAAATTGTTTTAATCTCGAAATATTATCGTGAATTTTAGGAAAAGATTCTTATTAATTGCTATGCAATTTATGGGCTCGTTTTTTGTTGTCCGTCCGTTGTCCGTCCGTTGTCCGTTGTCCACCAAGTTATGGCGCCAGCTTTATGACCTGGAGGTCTTGAGTTCAAGCCAGCGGACGGTCAAAAAGTCATATTATCAATGTTATTAACAAGAACAAAATATTAATTTAATTTAAAAAAAAATAAAAAACTGTACTTATAAGTGTTTATTAATATAATCCATGCAGGTAAATTTAAAATCTCTTCTTCACTCTGCTGGTGATAATATAAAGGGTTTAATTAAAGTATTTTCTCAATTAGTGTTTTCCTCTAATCGGTTTCGAGTCTAGTTTGTTTTGAAAATTGGATATAGAATTATCGCGCTAACATTTTCCATATTAAATAAATAGGGAAATTTAAAAAATTAAATTAAATAATATGTATATTTGCACTTTTTAATAATCCCTCTAACTAGGCATCTTTCAAAGGTTGACACCCATGGGCGTAGCCAGCATTGGAAATATAGGGGGACAGTAATGATTTAGGGAGGAGCAAAATGATCATTTTTTGAAATTTTTGCCATAAATTTAATAAATTTTAACAAACTTTTGGGTTTAGAGGCGGCCAGCCGCCCCTCCCTGCCCCCTCCCCCGGCTACGCCCATGTTGACACTAATTAAGGGTACCAATTTGGTTCATTAGAATAGGAATACAAAATGAGATTTAAAGACTTACAATATCATATTTTATACCAATGGGGAAAAGCCTAAAGTCACCTCAGTGGTTTGTCATATATACTTAATTGATAAATACAAGATATTGTTCATGATGCAGATATAACAGTTTTTTTCTAAAAATATAAGCCTAACAATTTCCGCAAGCACCAATAAGGTTTGTAAAGAATGATTAACTTAATATTGGATAAACACTTTTATTGCATGTTCAGATTAAGAAGATGTTTTAATAAAACCCTTCCAAAATTTTTATAAAAAATCATATTTCAAAATAGATTTTAACTCAAAATATAACAACCTTTATTTAACCCATAGAGTCATGGTAATAAAATTATTGTAATCAATTTAATTTTAATAGTGATTACAAAAAAAAAATATCATGAAAATGTTGACCCAGTTTATATTATAAATTTAAAAGTTCCTTATCTCGATTGATGCTTTCAAATAAATAGAGCGAATATATTGTAACTCATTTTATGCGAAATTTACAATTATTTGGTGCAAAACGTAATCACCTAACCCGTTTAAATTGTATGAGATTTAATTTAACACAAATATATTTTACAAAAGTATAATATGATGCTTGAAATATTTTATGAGCAATAGAAAAAGAGTAACAATAATAAATTTCCCTAATAAATTTCTATATTAATTTACATGCATTGACTTATTTGCCCCCTTAATTTTAGTTATGCCCTCATGCCCTCGCCGAAGAACGCAAGCTCAAACGCATTTTATTGAAACAATTAAGAGCAATTCTTTGATTTATTAACGGTGGATTTTTATTGCCGCACACTAAAGCATGATGCATGCTCATTCAAATGGCACAGATCTACGCGCGCGTTTATCTTTTAATTACCGTACACAAGAGAATGCAATGCAAGCTCACCATGAATGCAAGCTAACCCAAAAAGATCTAACCAGCGAGAAAAACTATTTAAAAAAGGTTTAAAGCATTTTGGAAAAAATATATTATTGTGGTGAAGAATTAATTTATTTGGAATTTTGGTGAGAACCATTGAGATCGAACCGGGCTCGTGCAAATAAATAGCCATTTTACTAGGTTCTAGGTATGGGAGGGTAAAGGTAGCAAACTAACTTTATTTTCTAAATAGTAAGACTGTAATTGTTTATTTTAACTTTTTTGCTTAGACCATATAACAACTATCTTATCTTCAACCATGGATACATAGGTGGATAGAAAAATATCTGAGTTATGAGGGATGAGTTCCTCTAAAACTTATATGGAATTAATGATTCCCTGCTATGCCACTTTGGCGTTTTTTAAATGATAAGAAAGATCCCCCGAGCCTAAATGTTCGCTGTGTTTTACAATGCGACGAAAAACTCTAATTCGAAATATAACTTATTCAGAAGCGTGCCCTTTGTCCCTTGATTAACAAGAATAGTTTTTTAATATAGTACTTTATTCGATTTTATCTTTTCCAACCTTTTAGCAATTTAAAGTATTAAAGTTATTAATAGAAGGGGTTCACCTGCCCTGCCATTTCCCTAACTAATTCAATTTGTTTCCTTTTCACTAAAGCATAAACTAAACTCCATACAAAGTAAAATAGTAATCTTATATATAAAAATGAAACTATGTATGTATGTTTGTGTGTTTGTTTGATTGTGTTTGTTTGTATCTATGCCACCACCAAATTTGGAAAACTAACAGACCGATTTGGCTCAAAATTTCACAGTTTATTCCCCATACTCTGGAGCATGTTTTAAAATTTGTTTGAGCCAAATCGGTCCAGTAGTTTTTGAGGGGTCACGTTCTTTGGTTTTATACATTTTGGCACTTAATAAAGACGTCCCTCAAAAACTACTAGACCGACTTGGCTCAAAATTTCACAGTTTATTCCCCATACTTCGGAGCATGTTTTAAGATTTGTTTGAGCCAAATCGGTCCAGTAGTTTTTGAGGGGTCACGTTTTTTGTTTTATACGTTGGTTAATACGTTTTGACACTTAATAAAGACGTCCCTCAAAAACTACTCGACCGATTTGGCTCAAAATTTCATACTTTATTCCCCATACTTCGGAGCATGTTTTAAGATTTGTTTGAGCCAAATCGGTCCAGTAGTTTTTGAGGGGTCACGTTTTTTTGTTTTATACGTTGGTTTATACGTTTTGACACTTAATAAAGACGTCCCTCAAAAACTACTGGACCGATTTCGCTTAAAATTTCATACTTTATTCCCTATACTCCGGAGTATGTTTTAAAATTTGTTCAAGCCAAATCGGTCCAGTAGTTTTTGAGGGGTTAATAAGTTTTAATATGCTCTTTACCAATTAATTACATTATGCTTTTTATTCCATATGATAAAAGATGCTTTTCCGTGTAAATTATATTATTGGATAAACTTATTTGGGTTATATCTATACTGCGTTATGAATATTTTGTTTTTAGTCAATTATTCATAAAGTGTAAGTCTACAGTCATTAGATACACTTAAAAAGTTTCTAGAACAAATAGATTCTCTACACTTATTTGATACCGAATTTATAACCAATATTTCTATTTAACTAATATGAAAAACGGAAGTAATTCAAATCAATTTAAAGCTAACATTCAAGCGTTGGAAGCTTTTTCAAAGGTATTTTTATTGACGTGGAGAGGAGGGATGGCGGGCGCATAAAGGATTTATTTTCATCGTTTATGTAAGTTTAAAAAAATGTAAAAAGTAGAACATATAGATATTAATTGGTAGTTTTTTTCTTATTTAAATTTTTTATTTTTTTTAATATTTTTAATAGGGCAAAACAACGTTTGCCGGGTCAGCTAGTTTAAGCTAAATCAGAATTTAAAGTATTTTAAAAAACATTGTTTTATTTACCTATTCGTTGCGCCCACAACTAGAATCCTTTTATTCGGTTCGTTTAATGATGTAATCCCATCCATACGAGCAAAAAATTCTGTTTTGATCCTTCTGGAAAGTTCATGTTCATGTAGACCAGGGGAATTTAATAATGAGTCCACCTCGTCTATGAATATTACGGAGGGCTGCCTTTTGGCGACTTCAAACAAAGCTCTGACAAATTTTTCTGCATCTCCATACCATTTGGAAGCTATAACCGATGGGGTTATGCTAAAAAAAGTGGTTTGGAGTTGCTCGCTATACATTTTCCTAATTTAAATGGTAATTAATTAACATAACAAAACAATTAAAACTTTAACACTGATCAAATAAAAACCGTTATTTTATCAAGCATCATTGAAAAATTGCTGTGGGGTAGAAAGATTGTCTAGATTTTAAATAATATAGATAGTCATAATGTTTGAAGGGTAATTTGTACATAAGCGTAGCTAGCTAGCATGGTAGCCAGATTTTGGATTGGGGGGGGGGCAAAACGTTTAAAAGTTTATTTAGGGGGGGGGGGGGCAAAACGTAAAATTTTCTAATTTTTAAGGGTTTTTACATTGAAATTTTTTTTTCCTCTCGCCATCCTTGGCTACGCCCATGGTAGCCAGCATTGGAATTAGAGGGGGGAATTATAATTAGGGGGCGGAGCAAAATGATAATTTTAGAAATTATAGTCATAATTTTAATAAATCTCAACAAATTTTGCATTTAGAGGGGGCAGCCGCCCCTCGTTCCTTCCCCCCTTGGCTACGCCCATAGGTCATATAAGTAATATAATTTCGAAATTATATTTAAAGGATGGTCCTTAATTAAAAAAACGAAAATTTATAATATAAATATAATAAAAAACTATTTTAAAGTTCAAAATAGAGGCGTAACTAAAAGGGGTGCAAATTAAAACTGATAATAATAAAATTGCCACACGTGCGGTGTAATATCTATGACACGTAGAAAAATTTTACTAATTATATAAACTTACGCGCGCCATCTAATAAAGTACAATTCGTGTCTGAGTTTAATAGTAGATTCACTTTAATTAGAAATAACGGGCTATGCTTATACCTTTGAAGGAGGTTTCGAATTTTGTGTTAGTTTCTATCGATATATTTTATCGTAAATTAGAATCTAATACCTATATTATTTTTTTAAATATTACTTTTTAGGTTTTCTATGAAATCACAATCTAATTAAATGAAATATATTAACCCAATAAAAAAATATATATGCATTTATAAGGTTAAAAATATATATTACATAGTTGGCTGTCTGTTAGACCATCTATAATAAATTTTTAGGTTATATATAAAATTTGGCCAATGGTCATTTTTTTCATTGGTAAGCAGCCAGGACACGGTAAAAGTGGATATAAATTCATAAGTCAAAAAAAACGAAAAAAAAAAATTTCGAATCACATTTTGGCCAATGGTCATTTTTTCCATCGGTCAGGAGCCAGCGGACGGCCAAAAAGTCATAATAGCAATGGTAGTAACAGGAACAATCATAATAGTCAAAAAAAACGAAAAAATAAACTCGGATTCACATTTTGGCCAATGGTCATTTTTTTCCATTGGTCAGCAGCCAGCACACGGTAAAAGTGGATATAAATTCACAAGAGTAAAAAAAACGAAAAAAAAATTTTCGAATCACATTTTGGCCAATGGTCATTTTTTTCCATTGGTCAGCAGCCAGGACACAATAAAAGTGGATATAAATTCATAATAGTCAAAAAAAACGAAATAAAAGTTTTCGAATCACATTTTGGCCAATGGTCATTTTATTCCATTGGTCAGCAGCCAGCGGACGGCCAAAAAGTCATAATAGCAATGGTAGGAACAGGAACAATCATAATAGTCAAAAAAAACGAAAAAAATAATTTCGATTCACATTTTGGCCAATGGTCATTTTTTCCATCGGTCAGGAGCCAGCGGACGGCCAAAAAGTCATAATAGCAATGGTAGTAACAGGAACAATCATAATAGTCAAAAAAAACGAAAAAATAAACTCGGATGCACATTTTGGCCAATGGTCATTTTTTTCATTGGTCAGCAGCCAACGGACGGCCAAAAAGTCTTATTATCAATGATAGTAACAAGAACAATCATAAAAGTCAAAAAAAACTCCGGGATTCTAACCCAAAAACTAGTTAAATTGCATAGCAATTAAAAGTAAACAACTTTTATTTATGTTTATTATATAACATTGGTCAGCAGCCAGCGGACGGCCAAAAAGTCATAATAGCAATGGTAGAAACAGGAACAATTATAGTAGTCAAAAAAAACGAAAAAAATGATCTCGATTCACATTTTGGCCAATGGTCATTTTTTTCATTGGTCAGCAGCCAGCGGACGGCCAAAAATTCTTATTATCAATGATAGTAACAAGAACAATCATAAGAGTCAAAAAAAACTCCGGGATTCCAACCCCAAAACTAGTTAAATTGCATAGCAATTAAAAAGTAAACAACTTTTATTTATGTTTATTTATAACTAGTTAAATTGCATAGCATTAAAAGTAAACAACTTTTATATTTATTATATAACCAAAACTAGTTAAATTGCATAGCAATTAAAAGTAAACAACTTTTATTTATGTTAATTATATAACTAGTTAAATTGCATAGCACAACTTTTATCTATGTTTATTATATAATAGATAATTTAACAAATCTTATATATAACACACCGAGGGAGATAGAGATGAGGGGTGGGGCACCTCTTATGCATAGCAATTAAAAATAACACAGCGAGGGAGATAGAGATGAGGGGTGGGGCACCTCTTTCTCATCCATTAATTTAAAAAAGCGATAACCTAATATACCCAATGCAAATAGATAGGGTAACGGACGACGGACGACGGACGACGGACGACGGACGACGGACGACGGACGACGGACGGACACCAAAAAACGATCCCATAAATTGCATAGCAATTAATATATATTTGATTGTGAATATAGTTAAATTATTCAAATACGATATGATGCTTTCTATGGCCGGGCGGAAAAATTACTTAAAATCTAAACTTAGAAAGAATCGAGAAAAAAGTTTGCAGTATAGATATTTTAAAATACTTTTTAATTTGGATGTTATCATATTAAAATTCAAAAAATATATAGAAGACAAGAATAGGGAGAGGCAGTTAATAGAATTTAAAAAAAATGAATTTTTAAAAATTAAAAATGTACTATATTTTTTTTGAATATAAGCCTCGGGAAGGCTAGGCCTGTATAAAGAGCAACGAAATTTTATAAAATAATAATAATAAATTAAAAGGTTTAACTTTATTTTAAATATAAAATAAATTATTAAATAAACCTAGCAAAGTCTTCCCAGTCCCTGGTGGTCCAAAGAGCAATAATCCAGCTGGAGGCTTTCGTAAGCCAGTGAATATGTCTGGCCTCAACATCGGCCATACTATTATTTCCTATATAATGAATAATAAACATAATAGACCTAACAGGAGTAATATAAAAAAAGAATTACTTAATGGAACTTTAAAAGCTAAAAAATAAATTAAAATTTGATCACCCACACATTAATAAACACTATCTCACCTTGATAAGGGATTTTACAAAATCCAGCCCACCTATGTCATCCCATGTTACATTAATATCTTTTATAATTTCATTTTTAACCAGTTCCTTCATTTCATCCAACTGAGAATAGGGGTTCGTGGCCTGATTCATGGTCTACCTACCAATAGATTGAGTCTTTTAAATTTTAATCCGTTAGATGAATTAAATTGCATAGCAATTAAAAATAAATGAATATTCAACAATCAGTTTTATATTAAGGAAGAGCGATCAACAAACCTCAGTAACTATTATTGCTATGCAATTTTTTTATAGCGACCCTATTAATAAACCTACCCATAAAACTCAAGGACAAGTGACATTTGAGGGAATATATTAAGATGAAGTTTTATATCAGTTTAAAAGCTAATGTTTCATGGCAATAGTTATAAAAAAAACTCGGGCCTTCGGCCCTCGTGGGAAGGGGGAGAAGGGAAGAGGGGAAGGGAAGGGGGGACGAGTCATCTGTACTTCGTATAAATGATCATATTTGCTATGCAATTTATGGGCGAGAAAGGTGGGAAGGGGCGAGAATGCCTATAGGGGGGTATTAAATGCTTAATGATTAATTAATTATTTATACAAATTTTCCATTTATAGGCAAAATTTAATATAGGCAAAATGTAATATAGGCAAGGGTTATGGTTAGATTTAGTGTTTGCATCCAGTTGCGTATTACATTAGTTTTTATGGCCTTTAGTGATTATGGGTCTAACAAACATTATATTATAAAACATCACAATGTTAAGAGTTTGCAGAATTGTTGGGAAAATTTTTTTGTTGAATTTGAACAATTTTTAATTAAAAAAAATCAAAAATTTAGCCAATGGTCATTTTTTCTCCATTGGTCAGTACCAACAGATACTCTATAAGTCAATGATAGCCAAAAAAACGGAAAAAAAAATTTTGATGCACATTTTGGCCAATGGTCATTTTTTTCCATTGGTCAGCAGCCAGGACACGGTAAAAGTGGATATAAATTCATAATAGTCAAAAAAAACGGGAAAAAAATTTTCGAATCACATTTTGGCCAATGGTCATTTTATTCCATTGGTCAGCAGCCAGCGGACGGCCAAAAAGTCATAATAGCAATGGTAGGAACAGGAACAATCATAATAGTCAAAAAAAACGAAAAAAAATTTTTGAATCACATTTTGGCCAATGGTCATTTTTTCCATCGGTCAGGCGCCAGCGGACGGCCAAAAATTCTTATTATCAATGATAGTAACAAGAACAATCATAAGAGTCAAAAAAAACTCCGGGATTCTAACCCAAAAACTAGTTAAATTGCATAGCATTTAAATTAAACAACTTTTATTTATGTTTATTATATAACACTGGTCAGCAGCCAGCGGACGGCCAAAAAGTCATAATAGCAATGGTAGGAACAGGAACAATCATAATAGTAAAAAAAACGAAAAAAATAATTTCGATTGACATTTTGGTGGTCATTTTTTCCATCGGTCAGGAGCCAGCGGAGGCCAAAAATTCTTATTATCAATGATAGTAACAAGAACAATCATAAGAGTCAAAAACTCCGGGATTCTAACTAAAAAACTAGTTAAATTGCATAGCAATTAAAAGTAAACAACTTTTATTTATGTTTATTATATAACTTGTTAAATTGCATAGCATTAAAAGTAAACAACTTTTATCTATGTTTATTATATAATAGATAATTTAACAAATCTTATATATAACACACCGAGGGAGATAGAGATGAGGGGTGGGGCACCTCTTATGCATTAATTTAAAAAATAACACAGCGAGGGAGATAGAGATGAGGGGTGGGGCACCTCTTTCTCATGCATTAATTTAAAAAAGCGATAACCTAATATACCCAATGCAAATAGATAGGGAGGATACAACGGACGGACGGACACCAAAAAACGAGCCCATAAATTGCATAGCAATTAAAATTGTAAAATAAATAATTGATTTTCGGAAATTTAAAGCATTTGAGAAGTATTTAATCATGCGAGAATTTATAAACATTCTTAATTATAAAATTTTTAAATATAGTTTCAGTAGTATTTGAAGATTCTAGTTTGTTGGTGCATCTTTAAATGATGGATTTTGAGTCCTAACTGAATTTAACTATGCCGCAAATATGTTAAAAAATTAACTAAAAATTAATTGCTAGGCTATGCAATTTAGTGATTAAACATACCGATTCATTTTTTAAATATCAAAGTTTAAACTTAAAATGGTGATATTCCATGTCAATCATACTGTTCAACTAATTCCATTTTCCGTTCACATTAATTCAATAAATATTCGGGGAAAAAGTTTATTTAAGTTCAAGTCTATATATTACAACAGTGACTTTTACAAGTTCAGCTTAAACTAGCTTGGAAATGTTTTTTGTTTTGGCGTATATATAAATATTTAATGCTTTTTTGTTTTGGCGTATTCATAAATATTTAATTTTTTGGCTTTTTTTCTACAATAAAAAACTTTGGATATTCCACTTCTTAAATCACTTATTACTCGCTTGAATGTTATAATGGGGAATAATTTTTACTGATCATACGACTAAATTTCATTTTTATGACATCGCCTCGGTTGATTAAGACATTTTTAAATGAGTGTGACAATTTTTAAAAATGTCTCGCAATTATATGACAAATGTCGACAATAAAATTTTTTTAGGCAATTGGTATAGCATCAATCTCCAAAATTATTGCACTCCTGGTGTATAAAGGCTTTTTAATGGCTATGCAATTTATGGGCTCGCTTTTGGTTGTCCGTCCCTCCGTCCTTCCGTCCAACTTGTAATTGTTCAATAATTTCAGTGGAAACATAGGATTTTTAATGGGTGTAGCTTATGCTTCTGTAAAAGACTTTTATTTGGCTGTTGCACATAGACTAGCTAATGACCGCTGGTTGGCTTTAATTTTTTCGACCTCGCTCGAGCCCAATATCCATTATTGTTGTTGTGCTCGACTGATTAACTTTATACACAAATTTCTTTGGGCAGCTTGCCTAGGCTGTTGATATATATAGGATAATTGCAAAACTGGCTAAATGATTCCCAACAAATTATGATGAGATGACCGTTGCTTACTTCTACTTTATCTGACCCCGGCCAGAGGCCAAAACTTTGGTTAATAGCTATTTATATTTGCTGTTTTGTGAATTTCTTGTGACATTTCTCTAGGTTGCTGCTTTTTAACGGATGATTGCAAAACTGTGTAAATAATTTACTGCAAATTTATTACAAATTAATGATGATGCTTATCTGACCCCGCCCAAAGGCCGAAATTCTGATTAATTGCTATGTAAATTTTCTGCTATGTGAACTTCCTTTGCTAATTGTCTAGTTGGTTGCTTAATAACGGATGATTGCGAAAATGTTCTAATAACTCTCTGCAAATTAATGATGCCCGTAGCTCACTTCTACTTTATCTGACCCCATCCAAACGCCAAAATCCATTTTTATTTTTGTGCCTGCACGTTTTGGCAATTATGGTATCGCTCAAATATATCAAAATAATAATTTATTGGGTTGAAAATATTTTTTTATCATAAAGATTTTTAAATAAATGAAGAGGACCTGGACATGTTCCTGACCCTTTGAATTCCAGCCTTAGTTATTACTTAAACTATTAGTGATTGCATTTAACCATAAATCGCATAGCAATAATTACATTTTATTTAATGTTCAAAAAATATCGTATTAGCCACTTTCAGTTAGATATGCACAGTATAAAAGGCGTACATATAGACATGGGCGTAGCCAGCGGTGGGGGGGGGAGGTGACAAAAAAAAATTTCCAAGCAAAAACCCTTAAAAATTAAAAAAAATATGTTTTGCCCCCACCCCCCTAATTGAATTTCTAAACGTTTCGCCCCCGCCCCCTCATCCAAAACCTGGTTAGGAGGCCCATGCATATGAATCTGGTAGTTTACGTGTTTAGTGACTTAATAAGATAAAATTCATGCATGCAATGCATCGCAACGTTTAATGCAAATTTGTTGATATATATGGCCCTATTATCAAAAATACAATTTAAATCATTTTTATATTAATAATTTCTCAATATTTTTTTTCCTTCTTTTAAATTTGTGAATCTTTAAAAAATTAGACACATACTGAAAAGAGGAAAAATTTTAAATAAAATATATAATTTATATTTAAATTTATCATTATAAAAAAGAAGATTTTTCTAGGTTAACATACCCCAGCTTTCAAATTTGGTGTATTATTGACTTAACGTTTTTAAGATTGATTTTTGGGTTGGGAAAACCTAACTTAATTACCAATTGAGTGGAGTAGATAACGTAAAAGTTTACAAGTTTAAAAAAATTAAGGTAAACTGGTAGAAATTGAAATACATCGCATCTGACCTTGGTCTATGGGGTATGGCCGCCCAAATTATTTAAAATTTTTATAACATAGTGGTTTTGGGTATTCAGCGGTATCTCGCATATGAGATATTATAACCTAAGTTGTATATTTTGTATCTTCAATTCTCTAAGCGAGGTTTCACGTATAGCTAACTATTGGTCAGTGTAAAAAACATTTAGTAGCGGTTAGAAATGATTAGCGCCATCTGCGTGTAACATCGTTATAACTCAAATTGTTAGCGAGATAAGAAACCGTAAATCATTAAGTCAACGCGAGAGTTTAGGGGAAAGGAAAATGACAGAGGTAGATGTAGCAATTTTTAATACGTACAACTAATATATTCATGTATACCATGTATACTAAAGAAACAAACTATTGGTTATTTGTGTGAGATAGGTTGTTAGTAAAAAAATACGCCCTTCGGGCGTAACTGGGGGCTTCGCCCCCAGACCCCCTTGGGGGCTTCGCCCCCAAACCTCCTGCTGGGGGCTCTGACCCCAAACCCCCGTTGGGAACTACGCCCCCAAACCTCCATCTCCTGGGGGCTCCGCCCCCAAACCCCCGGGAAAGGGGGAGAAGTGAAGGGAGGGCGACTCATCTATTCTCCGTATAAATGTAACATATTTGCTATGCAATTTATGGGCAAGAAAGGTGGGAAGAGGCGAGAATGCCTAAATTGCTAGGGTTTCCCCCTTGACTACTCCCATGCTAGTTACACAACATTAAACTCCACTTTTTTGTAAAAATAAAATAAAATTCATTTAAATTTAAAACCTCAATTTTACTCGCCATTTTATAACGTATGTTTATGTGGTAAAAATTTGAAGAAAAAAAAGATAGCATTTTTTTAACCCTCCATCGTACCTATGGGGTCTGACAGACCCCACGAAAGTTACACCACTTAAACAGTTTAAGATTTAGAGATCTGGTTTTTTTAGAGTTTTCCTAAATATACAAAAGCTACATTCCCTGAAAATAAAATTTAAAAACTTACTTTTGGTTAATGTAAAATATTATTAAATAGGATAATTGCTAGGGTGGCTTATAATAAATTAAAAATTTTTACATAGAAATTAATGGGAAATAATAAAAAAAAATGCTTACGCCAAAACTATCAGCGACATGCAATAGCTCCGCTATTGTCTGTTACGACCGCGCATCTAAAACTGTCACAGGTATCATAAGGATATCTCAAAAAATTTACATGTGCTAAATTGTTCCATTGGTCAGTACCAAAAGACAATCTATTAATACATACGAGGTAAAAAAAAACACAAATAAAAATTTTCGATTCACATTTTGGCCAATGGTTCTTTTTTCCATCGGTCAGCAGCCAACGGACGGTCAAAAAGTCATATTATCAGTGGTAGTAACAGGAACAATCATAATAGTCGAAAAAAAACGGAAAAAATATACTTGGATTCACATTTTGGCCAATGGTCATTTTTTTCATTGGTCACTACCAGCAGATACTCTATAAGTCAATGGTAGCCAAAAAAACGAGGGAAAAAATTTTGCTTTACACTTTGGCCAAATGGTCATTTTTTTCCAGTGGTCAGTAGCCAGAGGACGGCCAAAAAATCATATTATCAATGGTAGTAACAAAAACAATCATAAGAGGCAAAAAAAACGGGGAAAAAATTTTCGATTCACACTTGGCCAATGGTCATTTTTTCCAGTGGTCAGCAGCCAGCTGACGGCCAAAAAGTCATATTATCAATGGTAGTAACAGGAACAATCATAAGAGTCAAAAAAAACGGAAAAAAAATTTCGCTTCACTCTTTCGGACCCTGGTCATTTTTTTCCAGTGGTCAGTAGCCAGCGGACGGCCAAAAAGTCTTATTATCAATGGTAGTAACAGGAACAATCATAATAGTCAAAAAAAACGGAGAAGAAAATTTTTGATTCACATTTTGGCCAATAGTCATTTTTTTTCATCGGTCAGTAGCCTGCGGACGACCAAAAAGTCTTATTATCAATGGTAGTAACAAGAACAATCATAATAGTCAAAAAAAACGAAAAAAAAACTTGGATTCACATTTTGGCCAACGGTCATTTTTTCCATCGGTCAGTAGCCTGCGGATGACCAAAAAGTCATAATAGCATTGGTAGTAACAGGAACAATCATAAGAGTCAAAAAAAGGAAAAAATAAACTTGGATTCACATTTTGGCCAATGGTCATTTTTTTCCAGTGGTCAGCAGCCAGCGGACGACCAAAAAGTCTTATTATCAATGGTAATAACAGTAACAATAATAATATTCATAAAAAAACCGGGATTCGAACCCAAAAACTGGTTAAATTAACAAAAATTAAAAGTAAACAAAAAAGACATTCGGTGCAAGATTCGGTGCAAGACATACACGTTCGGTACGGACGCCGAATGGCGGACAAACAAAATGGAAAGTGAGCCCATAAATTGCATAGCAATTAATAAATTGCATAGCAATTGATATCTCTTGATGCAAGTTTTAACAAAAAAGTTGCCTGTGGTAGTTGGTAATTTTTACGCCTATTAATATGAGTTTAGAGCGTAAGTAAAAGATTTAGTTATTGCGGCAGCCGTGGTTAGGTAGTTAACACTTTGGCTAGCCTATGCTATTGAGATAGCGCCGAGAATAAAATGTAATGTATCTTGTTATGTAAATAGACGTGCACTAATTTGATGCAGACGTCGAACGGTCGGCATCCCTCATGGCTCATGCAAATTGAGAGGTGCATCGACAAGATTTAAATAGCCAGAATTTGACCATGATATAATCAGTTATTTAATTTGTTATTTAGTCCTGCGGGAGGAGATATTTATCTTGCGTTCAAGACACGTTTGTCCTGACGGGGGGAGATGTTTATTTCTCAATTTAGACACGTGGGTCCAGCGGCAATTATCTAACAAGAGCCAGACGTTCCTTTAATCCGATACCTTCCTTTCGCCGTAGAGAATCGTATTCTTCTCTTCTTCTCTGCTAGTAACTGCGATTGTCCACGAAGTAACAAATGGCCCTAACTCAATACCTTATATGTCAACCGTTGACGTCCCTCATTCTAACCGATTGGTTACGCGAACACCGCTTCTCCCGGCCAGCGTCCATTCCATACTTTTATATATATCGAGAAACTTTATCTGATTATTGACTTATATTGTATAACCCAATCGTACAATTTGACTTATTAAAATAAAGGATTCAAACGAGAAGTTGCGTTTATAAAATTTTTTATCATTTTAAGCTATCAAAATACACGTTAAACCAATTTGCCACATTCTATTTGAATATTTCGATTACATTTCATACGCTATATGTTGTTTTTTAGCCTAGTTTGATTGTTTTAACGATCTAAGTAAGCAGGTCATCTCTAATTTGTAGGGAATTAATTAGCTAATTTCGTAATCATCTGTTATAAGGCAACAAGCTAGACAAGTTGCAAAAATAAATTTATAAAGGTAATCAGTCGGGCAAAAAATAATATGGAATTTGGGCGAAGTGGGAAAAATTAAAGCCATCCAGCGGTCATTGGTTAGTCTTTATGCTAAAACAAACGGACTAATAACGATTTTAAACATTTTAAAGTCAAATTTGTTTTATATAAAAAAGCATCAAAATCACAACCTTATACTTATATAATGGACCAAACGCGCATGTGATGGGAATACGCCTTCCACTATAGCAACAGCAACTCCTTCTCAATTTATGAGGTTAAAGGCAATATTATTGAAATTATTCATTCTAAGCTGAGCCATTATGAAAACCTGCTCGCCCTACTTTTTAAAGATTTCTGCAGGTCTTCTCGATCTCCAGAGTGTCCTTATCAGATCTAACCTTTGGGGTTACTTTCAAATCCTGGAGAATATTTGAAACACGCTTGAGAAGGGAAGGGTAACGTTCTTACAGCAAACAAAAGCGGCCAAAGAAAAAATTTCATAATAATGTTTGGCTCATTTAGTACACAACAAACTCAGGAAATTAGCAAAGTTTTAAAAAAGTTAAAAGTTAAATTGCTTCTTGTAGATATATATTTTAAAGCGAAATGCAGATGGCTACAAGCTCAGTTTTTATGAGAAAATATACTGATATGGTTGTCATTAAAAGGGATTTTAATATAGCGTTATCGAATTAAAAAAATTATTGATCTAATTATAAAGGTCTCGTATGTTAGAGATTTAATTCGATATTATATCTACGCTCCAAAGTGGTTGGTCCAAAGTGGAAAGAGATTGTTTTTTAATGGAACTTAAAAACGCTCTATCGAAACGTGGTAGAGAACTTAGTTGTTGGTGCGGACTTAAATGGACAAAGAGGAATATTAAAAAAAAAAGTATTAACAGATTTGCAAATAACTCAAGTCTTTAACCTATCTATCAATAATTTTACGTTCTCGGCTTGCCGGTTTTAAAACGATTATGAGTGGGCGATATTTAATTACGCTTTGGGGTTCGGGGAATAGGTGTGGATCTATTGTTGTGTTATCGACCTTGATGACATTTGCTTTGCCCTGTTATATGGATCAACTTTATACTTATTAACCCTCTCCTTCCAGGGATTTTTGATCTTACTAACATTTTTAAGTCTTTAGCCTATCTTTCTGTTGTTGTTGGTTTATTCATGCTCTTCCCCACCTACCTCTCTCTCTGTGAAAATGCCGCTTGCTAGCGCATACTCAAAATTCTATTATCGACAAATGACCCATTAATTCCATACAATAGTACTTTACCTGTAACGTTAATGGCGTAAGCCAAATTATGTCATATGCGTAACTGGGGGATTTGCCCCCAGACCCCCCAAACCCCCATCTCCTGGGGCCTCCGCCCCCAGACCCCCGTTTAGCCAATGACAGCCCCTGTTTTTTATTAATTGCTATGCAATTTATGTTTTTATTAATTTTTTATTATTTTTTTAATTACTATTTTTTTACTTATCTTTGCTTAACATCATCATACCCCTTTTATTACTCTTTTATACTACGTATAAACAAAGCATATTTGCTATGCAATTTATGTTGGGATTGCATAGCAAGTAAAAATTAATTGCCAAAAGCTAAATAAACTCGCCTTGACTCAATCTATAGCTATAAAGTTTTATCTTTTACTTAGGTTAACCCTGTACTAAATTATTGGCGTCAAAGAAAGTAGCATAAAACCCAGAAATTACTAACCAAAATGAATAGGCATATTATATAAATTGGGATAATTGCTAGGAGCTTAAAATCAATTAAAATTTGCATAGCAATTAATAATACAGTAATAAAAATTAACAATTAATAAAATTTAAAAAAGGCTTACGACGAAACTAGCAGCGACATGCAATAGCTCCGCTATTGCCTGTTACGACTGCGCATCACAAAATGTCACAATGAGGGACATGCAATAGCTCCGCTATTGCTTGTTACTACCGCGCATCTAAAAATGTCACAGGTATCGTAAGTATATCCCAAAAATTTGCAGGTGCTAAATTATTCCATTGGTCAGCAGCCACGACACGGTAAAAGTGGATATAAATACAAAAGAGTCAAAAAGAACGAAAAAATTTTTTTTGCCAATGGTCATTTTTTCCATTGGTCAGCAGCCAGGATACGGTAAAAGTGGATATAAATATATAAGAGTCAAAAAAACATGGAATTGCTCAATTTTGAACTCAGAAAGGTAGAATATTTTGATTGATGCTATAAATTATGATAAACATGTAATTAATATCACAAAACTTATGAAAATCTGAACTCCCATTTTTCTTTTTGAAATATCAATGTCCCAACTTGTTTTATCGCCTAACATATACACTAGAATACAATTAATTTATAATGATTATTTATTAAACGAATGATTAAAATGCATAAAAAACATTATTTTACAAACATGATTATAAAAATTAGAGTTTTTGAAAAAATAATCAAATTTTCTCCTTTCAATTTCGCACAATATTGCCACAACCGTTATTGGCCTTAAAATCAAAATTGCTTGATAATACAGACAGACTCATTTTAATTAATAGTGGATTTTTTAATATTTTGCAGAAGATGATAATAACCACATGTAGGAGTGCAGCAATTAACTTAAAAGTATACTCTAATAAGTGCCATTTATAGGCAATTTTAATTAGAGATTAATTTGATTTTATATAATATATATACCTATCTTTTTTAGCATGTGACCCGAAAATGATAGACATATAGGGTTTTGTCCATTTTTGTGAGATAATATTTTGTTGCCATTTAAAACCATTAAAATCAATTTTACAATATTAACTTTTTTTCAACTTTCGGGTCGGGTCGGGTCGAGTTCGGGTTAAAAAATTTAAAATGCTTTCGGGTCGGGTCGGGTTCGGGTTGAAGAATTTAAAACGCATTCGAGTCGGGTTCGGGTTGAAAAAATTCAAATGCTTTGGGGTCGGGTCGGGTTCGGGTTAAAAAAAAGTGACTTTGCAGGGCTCTAGCATGGGCATAGCCAGGCCCCCTACGCCCAAATTGTCCGTTTTACCTAATGTAGAAGAGCCTAGGTGTAAGGCTAAAGGAAAACTACACGGGCCCAGGGGCGCTGGCGAAGTCCAGGAGTCTAGCTAGGTAGTTTTGTATTAATGCTTCATTGGTTTATTGTGGTGATTAGCCAGGATTTTCTCAATGGGGGCCCGGGGGGGGGGAATTTCATAATTTTTTTTATTGTATTTAAAAGTTCGGCCCACGGGCCTGATAAAGCCACTGCAGTATGATTAAATTTATGGTGAGCCCCAGGACAAAATTCGAGCAATTCAGGCATAGTAAAAATTTTATATAGTGTACTATTGTTTTGTATTATTTGGTCACCTTTTTATTTGATTGAATTTAGTAATTGTGTTTCTTATCTAAAAATACGAGAATTAGATAAATAAATTTTCGAAAATTTAACGAAAATATTTCTAAAAACTTAAAAACTCATTATTTTTAATTCAAATAAACCTTAATGGACTTAATTAAAATCTTGAGATAAAAATTTTGCCTCTTGACAAACCGAGGTTTAGATTTAACATCTAAATCATAAAAATACCTCTAGGTTTCGCTAATAAAAAAACTGGTTCGTCAACTCGTTAATAGTGTTTCTTAATTTCTAAGTTGCAATGTTATCTGCTAGTCCAATCACCTGTTAAATGTCAAAACTTCTTTTGCAATTTATTGCAAAGTAAGGATCTATAGCAGAAATATTTATAAAGATAATGGGAAGGCCAGGTCATCTTCTGGGGACGATATTCAATCGAGTTTTTTTGTCAAATAAAAAAGTGAATTTGAAAAAACTTATTGAAAATCTAATTTAAAATAATTTTTTTTAATTAATTAGAAGTGACCTCTTATGCAATTAAAATTACTCTTAATTCATCTAATTTTTTTTTCTATCGATAGAAGTATATTTCTAAATAATTATGTATGTTATAAATGATTTATTTATTAATCGAATTTTTTGTTTAATATTTGCTAGGGGAAGATTCCCGCATTCCCCCGCTCCTTCCCTTCCCCCACCTTTTATTACATTTATTGTCTTGAGCATATTTTTGTCAAATATTTAATCCCAAAAGAGAAAGTATACGTAAAATTAAAGTATTTATAAGTGTCCTAGTCTTTCATGCAGCTATAAATACTCTCAATTCATATTTTTATATTAAAAGTAAACTCTTAAATTTTTGCTTCTGTGGTTTCGTAAACTTTAAAATTTTTGCTTCTGTGGTTTCGCGAATAGGGAAACCAGCGGTTTATGGTCGGTAAAGTTTTTCAATTTACGACTAATAAAATATTCACAACATTTACTTAACGCAAACACTTCGGCTAGAGCCTCATTTTCTATAACCGAATTTAAATTGCATTAAATCTAGTTAATACTTTATACATTCGACATTTTTAATTATATCATGGCCCAAACACTATAGAAAATTAGTTTTGCAGCTCTGTCGCTGATTTACGCGAAAAATATAATATAGGCCGCTCCACATTTTTAATAACATGGAAGAGCATGCTACCTAGGCCGTTATTTGAAGCATCAACCGCCAACCCCGCCGGGAGGTCATGGTTAAACAAACGAAAACTGGATTACTACCTAACAGTTTTTTTAAAGTTTAAAACGATGCTTGTTCCATATCCGTCCATACGAAACGCACGATAACCCTAGTTAACCTATGTAAGGGCGCCGCCACCTCAGAACAATGTGGTATAAACTTGCGATAATAATAAAGGCCATTACTTCCTTTTTACTAACGAGCGCCCTTAATTCATAATCGCTGCCACTATTACCCGAAGGACATCCTTCCCCATGCAAGAACATGCCCTAAAAATGTAACTTTAGTTGCCCCGATCTTGCATTTCTTCATGGTCAAACGGTCCTTTCTCCTGGATGCGTATTAACATCGATTCTAAATTAATTTCGTGTTCATGCATTTTACTGCCTACAATAATTCATCGTCTAGATAATAGAACACACCGCTCAAACCTTGAAAAACTGAAACCATAGTTTTTTGAAACACCGCCGCTGAAATACTCAACAACGGCAACCGACTAAACACAAAACCCTGATGGGATATTAATCGTCATTAACCATGCTAAACGAGCATTTAACATGATCTGTAGGTACGCTGACCCCAAATCTAGTTTCGTAAAAAATAGTGCAGTATTAAGGTTCGCTAAAATTTCTTGAACCCGCGGCATTGGGTACTTAATTTCCACCAACCACGATTAAGCGTTGCCCGATAATCGATACATAGACGCAATGTTCCATCGGCCTTTTCACTGGAACCAGGGGAGTCGCCCACTCACTATAATCTATCGGCGTAATTATGCCCTGGTCCGCCCAGTCACGAAGAACGGAGTTTACATCCTCGCGGTACAAATATAACACGTCTGCTCGGGCAAAACTTGCGACAAGCCCCACCCTTAAGTAAAACATCATGTTCGTAACCTTTCAAACACCCCAAACCTTCGGTAAAAACCAAATATACCGCGCAACCAACGTGGGCCATTTTAACTGCCATCCGCCCAGATCTTCGATACAATTTAAACCACCAAAAGGCGACACGACGCCGAGCGTTGTCGTTTTAGAACTCACGGTTAGCTGAATATTCAAAATTTGAGCCTTCCTCGCTGCACTAACATTCAAGTTTCGTGCCATTAAACAATCAGGGGTACACCAAACTGTCACACAGACCAAACCAACTAACATGTGGGCCAATTAACTCTAACCATAGCCAAAAAATTTGGTTTACAAAATAAGATGCGAGCACATAGAGTATTTCTTCAAATTTTTATTTAACCTTACTTTTATGATTTAATATTTTTTACCCCTAAAAAATTAAAATAATAAAATATATTGCATAAGCGAATATAGTGATAAGGTGCGAATAAGATTGTACCTAGGTATTTCTTTGTATAATATCGGTGGGTTTGGATTGATAAAGTAAGTAGAGGGAATAAAACGCGATATTTCTCTTCATTTAAACTTTATATTGCATAATTAAATTTATTTCTTAAAAACTTGCTTAAGACAAATTTTAATTCTATCGATAAATTAATTTTCCAACTAATATTTTTAATACTAAAATTATCCATAATTCGACCGGAGGTCCGAGCCTGGCCCGAATTGACTAAAGCAAACAGATCTTTTATAAAATATGATATAAATAACCTCAATTTGATATTTAATAATTATCTTCGTACACCATACATAATATAGCTTCCAAGCTTCAGCTTTTTTCCCCTCTCTTATAATGTTTTGTTCTAAATTGCAAATATTGTTCCATTTTATAAATATATTCATATTAGCTGTTACTTTAAAATAAAATAAGAAAATATTATAAAAAGTTTTTAACTTGGAACTGTAATATAGAATATTTTTTATAAAGTTAGATTTCGATTCGTATTCAAACTAAAAGCTGATCATTTCAAAAGCCAAGCAAATCTAATTGAGTATCCTAACCCTAACCCTTACCCTAACAACCCTGACCCCACAAGACATCAAGCATTTTATATTAGCTTATGAAATGAACAGCTTTTAGTTTGAACAGAAACGTAGATTTCCAGTTAGAAAGTATTTGCTGAATAAATTGTAGCCAGTGGAAATGAAAATTTTATTTTTAACTTACCCTTGTTGTAAATTAAGAATAATAACAATTTAATGCATTATGTATTTATATGGTAAAATAATTTTCAAAAATTTTAAAATAAATGTTTAAGATTTAATATTTGAAAAGTCGGGCTTGGGCTCGGGTCGGGCCAAAAATAAAAGGTCATTCGGGCCGGGATTGGGCAAAATATAAACTGAGACGTCGGGCCCGGGTCGGGCAAAAAATTTCATTTTGCAGGGCTCTAGCTATAATACCCTTATTGCGTTCCATTTCACTCTACCTACTTGTTTAAATCAAACCCACCGATTTTATACAAAGAAATACACAATAATGGATGAATATACAATATATAGTAAGATTGTACTCGTGGGCGTAACTGGGGGGGGGGGGGGGGGGGCTCTCTAAATGGAAAAAAAAAATATAAGCACCCTAAAAATTTGAAAAAATTTGTTTTGCCCCCCTGCCTTTGATTAAACTTAACTTTAATTAATATTTAATTCAATTATTTTTTTAAAATTAAATAACAATATGATATTAATAGTTTTGTTTGTGTAGTTATTCATTTATTTCATTTGCTATCAAATTGAAATTCAAATGGATATTAGTAAAATTTGTCGCACATCAAATTGTAAGCTTATTTTTTTAGATATATAAATAATTTAAAAAAAGTATTCATGAATATGATAATTTACATTGTAAAAAAAGCATAGCATTTGAAAATTTACAGCAGGACCTTATGAAAGTGAGGATAAATTTTGTGATCTTAATTTTGACTTAATGAAGGTTTAATTTAATATCACTTACACGCATTAGATTTAGAACTTTAGTCTTTTCAGTTTTAATAATTTAGCAAAAGCTTATTTCAGAAAATTTCATGTGTTTGGCCCAATAATTTTTAAGATATAAGCATGGGCGTAGCCAGCATTGGGATTAGAGGGGGCAATAATAATTTTAGCCATAATTTAACAAAATTCTGGATTTAAAGGGGGGGGGGGGGGCAGCCGCCCCTCCCTGCCCCCCCTCCCGCTAGTTACACCCATGAATATGAGCGTTTGGGGTTTCATAAACCCCATAAGGTCAGTTAAGAAAAAAATTTAAATTTTTTCTATATTTTTTTCTATAAAAAATAGAAATTTACGCAGGTATATAACATGCAATATGAATTGCTACGTATGATTTTATTTTTATAGTCATTGAAAATTTTGTGGGGCTATTTTTAGTAATTTTTGTAGTAAGCTGATATTAATACACTTCAATTTAGGATTGCCTTTATCATATATATATCTAATATATAAAATTCTTGTGTCACGGTGTTTGTAGTTAAACTCCTCCGAAGCGGCTTGACCGATTTTTATGAAAATTTCTGCGAATATTTGGTAGGTCTTTCTTTTTTTTGGATGCATCAGGTGCAGGCAAAATATTTCTCATTTCAATAATTCTTGCCGAGATTTGATACAAAAATGGCATCGCATTGGCCGTGTCATTAAAATATTAATGAAAATTCGAAGTCAGCATTTTTGAATGGCAAGTTCCGAGGTGCACATGTATGCTGCCCCACAAATGTGCCGATTGAATTCAAACGCATTAAATTTCCAATAATGTTTGCATTCGCAATGACAATCAATAAGGCGCGAGGCCAAACGATGTCTATTTGTAGCTTAGATTTTGCCACACGATGCTTTTCTCATGGACAGCTATATGTGGCATGGTCTCGCGTGGGTAAACTATCCAGTTTGTTTGTGTTGACTAGTGTTGTAACAACGGCTAAGTTTTGTTTGACGATCTTTGGTTTTAGTCGACTAAACGTGAACAAACCAAAAGTTTTTTGGTCTATTTTTCTTAGTCGACCTTAAAACTGGTTTGAAACACACCAGAGTCGACCATTAGTCTTAGTAAAAACAAGGGTCGACCAACCAAAACCCAGCCGTTTTTACAACACTAGTGTTGACTAAAGACGGACTACCCAAAAATATTATATACTTTATCGCACTAGAGATTGATGATGAATTATTTAATCGTCATAATATGATGTATATATAGCTATCAAAAAGGATTTTATAAAGTATAAAATTAATATATGATTTGTGTATTGTCATTTCATAGGCCAACATTGTCACAATCCATTCTTATTTCAATCATACCACATACCCATACACTGATATTATTTTCTAGAAATAAGCTGCCTTAAATTCTTTGATATATTTCCTATTGATAGGTACCAACTATTTAGCCAAATAAAAACTAAACAACTCTTGGCCGGGCTCAGTTAGTACAATATATTTCAAACAAGCCTAACAAATATGGTCTCAAAATTTATTCTCTTGTGGTTGCAAAAACTTTCTATACATATAATTTAGAATTTTATGCAGGTTTTAAGCCAGAGTCTTTTAAAGTAAGAAACAAGCCAGAGGGATTGAGATTCTAGACCGCCCAGTTGATTGCCTCTTTCGAACAATGAAGATAGTCTGCATTGATGGTTCGTACCACGAGTGGCATGAAACCTATCCCAGTAAACTTCTAGGAATGCTGCTTAAAAATTCTGAGCTTTCATGTTCCATTGCTTTAAGGTAGGAATTAGCTAAACTAAAGACTTTTCTTGTCGGAATTGTCTTACTTTAGTAGACGAATATGCCAGGCACCCTATACATTTACACAAACAAACTTAAATATATAAGGCACAACAAAGCCAATTTATTAATTCAAGCTGCCCTTAAAACCACAAAATATTCCACCCTTTTGGCATCCAATATTTTTATCTCTGTTGCCACATGCTGCTTCCTTCGGTAAAGGCCAAGGTTTAAAAAAATGTGGAAAACGTTCTCCAAAATCTAAGTTTTCCACGCCTTTTTTCTCATGCTACAACTTGAGATTTTTATTGTACAATACAACTTCAAATTCTTTGCCCACTCTTGACCTATTTAGACGACAATGATATATATTTTTGTATTTTACTAATATGGCTTTTTTGTATTACGCTTATATAAGTGACTTTGTTTCATAAAAATAAACTTTTTAACACTTCAAAATAAAAATTAATGCCTTTATAATTTGCTAGAGGTTAATTCTCAGCAACAATAAAATAAATTTACTATCTACTTTGAATAGCTTCAATAATATTTTAAACACAATAAACTATAAATATCCTGACAACACACATTTAAAAAATTCATTAGAATCTTTTCTCTCTAATACTTTAAACAATGACTGTCCTTCAAAAGTTGACAAATGTAAATTAAAAAAAGAAAAAGAAGCCTTTTTAATTGTCAAATCAATAAAGTCTAATAGTAATATAAGAATATGCAAAGCAGATAAAGGAGGACAGCTAGTAGTAATGAATACAGAAGATTATAACAAAAAAATGCTTGATATTTTAAAAGATAATAGTTTGTTCAAGGAGTTAAAAAAGAATCCTACTAATGTCCGGGAAAAAAAGCTACAAAGCTTTTTATTAAACTTATCTAAAAATAATATAATAAGTTCTTCTTTATATTGGAAGTTAAGACCCTCCACTTCCCGCACTCCTCAAATTTATGGGTTACCCAAAATTCATAAACCCTCAATTCCATTAAGACCAATAGTATCTTCATATAATTCCTACAACTTTAATGTTAGTCAGTACCTAATATCAATTTTACAACCATATGTTGATTCACCCTTAATTCTTAAAAACTCTTTAGATTTGATTAATCGCTTGAAAAGCTTCCCTTTACCAGATTCATTTTCACTTGTAAGTTTTGACATCCAATCACTATTTACAAACATTCCTCTAGACCATGCCATAAATTATTGCTTGAAACTTTATGACAAAATTCAACAACCCCCCTTTACCAAAACTATCTTTAAAGATTTATTAAATTTTTGCACAACAAATAACTTTCAGTTTAATAACATTAATTATGATCAAATTGATGGTACTGCTATGGGTAATCCCCTTGCTCCAATTATTTCTAACATATTCCTTAACGAACTAGAATCCTACATACAAACTTCCAGTTTATTCCCCCCTTTTTATGCCAGATACGTTGATGATATTTTATGTATTTGGCCTCATAACCTAACCACTGACTTAAACGACTTCTTAAATGTGTTGAATTCATTTCATAAAAAGATAATCTTTACAGTGGAAATAGAAACCAACAAACAGTTACCATTTTTAGATGTAACCCTCCACAACCTAAATGACAAAATTATCACAACAGTTTATCGTAAACCAACTGACTCTTCTCAATTTATACCATGGCACAGCCACTCCCCCTCATCTTTTAAAATCAACACTTTTAGGATGATGGTTAAAAGAGCTATAACTCATTGCTCTCTAGAATCTGATAGAGACATTGAAATGGATAATATAACACAAAGATTTTTAGAGCTAAATTATCCCCTTGATTTGCTCACAAACATTAAAAATAAATTTTTAAAATTCCCTAAAATGTCAACTAATGTAGACTCCACTCCTAATACAGATCATTATATCTCTATTCCATTTCACACTAATCTTAGTAATAATTTCCTAAAAGAAATCAAAAAGATTTTACATGTTCACAAAATAGACAATTTCAAGTTTTCTCAGAAAACCACATCCAACCTATTCTCATTAATTAAGCCCATTAATAACATTACAGATAAAAATCTTGTTTCTAATTTAATTTATAAAATCTCCTGCGCCGATTGCGACCAATTTTACGTTGGAGAAACTAAAAGAACCTTAGCACAAAGAATTCAAGAACACAAGGCCCCGTTAACAAGATGCGCAACACACTCCGCCGTGGCCGAACACTCGCTAACCAATCAACATAGCATTGATTGGGACAACCCGACCGTTCTTTACAAAGCACGATTCAACCAAGAAAGGAAATTCGTAGAAAGCGTCCTGATCGATCGCCTCAAGCCGAAAATCAACGACCAACCCGGCCAATTTCGAAGCTACAAGCACACCCATCCTCACCTACCTTTATAATTTCATAACAGATAATACTCTAATTTTAATTAATATATTCTCCTGTGTCGATTACCATCAATTTTTAGACTTGGAGAGACAAAAACAACAACAAAAAAAAAAAAGAACACCGACACAAAGCTCCAAAAATGCGCGACCTACTCCGCCTTACCCTAAGCCTAACTATCGTTAAAGATTCAACATGGCAGATTGGATAACTCGACTGCCATTCACATAGCGTGATACAACAAAGGAATTTCGTAGAAAGCGTTTTAATCGACCGCGTCAAGCCCAAAAAACAAACAAACAAAATCAACGACCATCCAATTTCATTACCACAAGCCCATACATCCACACATATTTTTATATTATTCACTATGTCTACCTACCCGTTCAATACTCAAAACTATAATTTGTTAAGCACAGTTATTATATTTATATATTAAATAACTCTGTTCCCCCCTTTTCTCTTATTATTTAGCTATTTACTTTTTTCGCACCTTTTTCCTATCTCCATATGTATCTACTCTATTCTTATAAAAAACATCCATCCCTACAATCGCTATTGTTAATTTCTCGCTATAACCAGTTTTTGTAATTTTTTTTTTTTTTTTGTATCTATATCATCGTTGTTATAATCACTTTACTTCATTTTTATTTTTTGAGACTTCATCTTCTCCTTTTTTTTTTTTTTTTTTCCTGAAGATGGACTACAAGTGTCCGAAATATTGCGTTCCATTTCCCTCTACCTACGCTATCAATCCAAATCCACCGTATTTATACAATGAAATTTTAATTAACATTGTTTAACAAAACAAAATTTTCAAAGAATAGATTCATCTAAATTAAGACTTTTAGTGAAAACTAAAAATTAAAAAAAATAAGGCTAAAAGCTTATTTTTAAAATACATTATAGGCAATCGTAATGGTGGAGATGAATAAACTTCAAGTCAGAGTGCATTTGAAGCATATACTGCCATCTAGCGGATAAATATATTTGAAATGTATGATGATATTATGTATTACTATATCTTATTAAATATGTATGTTATTAATTAAAATAGTAGATTTATTTTTACATTTTATTGAAAAATAATTAATTTACTATTGTATTTAACAACTAATATAACATTGAACATATAGTAAACCATACAAAATTTAAAATACATTTATATATAAGATAGGGTCGACTTCTAAAACAAAACTCTAGGACCTAGCTAGAGCTCTACGCGATAGAAAAGCAGGCTGGTTGTTACTGGCTGATTGCTAGACTTTGTCGCAAGAAAGGCAGGCGATGCTAAAGCTAGCTTAGCGATGCTAGCCTTTAGATTTTTTAATAGGGTTGCTTGCAACCTACACAATACAATAAATACTAAAGTCAAGTGCTTAAAATTCCTTCAGGAATACAATTTACCCCCCCCCCCCCCTTCTTTCCCTTAATAATAGTTATTTTGTACATTGAATCACATTGATTTGTGTTCATTTTTATTACAACATCTGGTTAATTTCATTGTTGAACTTATAAGTATATCTTTTTCCGTCCTTAAGCCGTTAACAATTCGTTCAAATAATAATTGACTTGACATAGTTAACAGCCCTAATTTTTATAGACACTATATTTTATAAAAAAAAAACCAATTTATGTTAATGTAAACTCCTTACCATGGTCTTGTATCAATAAGTAAAAAAAGTGGAAAGTTCAATCGCTAATTAATTTCAGTCAAAATTTAATAAATCAAGCTATTTTTGGCTAAATAAATTAATCCTAGAATAATTATCAAGGATATCATTTTAGGTAGCCATACTAACGTCATTAATTCAATGCTTATTTAATTGTTATTAATTGAGGATTAAAGAATTAGGAATCCAATTTATATTGGTACAATTCCACAAATTGATTTATTCAAACAAATATAAATAATTGTGTCTCTTAAAAAACCATGTTAAATTATATTTTGTTAATTTAATTGCGACTTGTATTTATAAATCTATCCCATGACAATCACAAAAAATTTCTATAAGAAAGAAAATCTGTATTTAAATTTGTAAATGTAATTCACTTGAAATATCTAAATATTTTCCAAATATTTACAACACTTATTTTTCAATAGCTCAGTGGTAGAGCATTCGACTGCAGATCGAGAGGTCCCCGGTTCAAACCCGGGTGCCCCCTTTCTTTACCTTTCGCTCCGTTTAGTTATAGTGCGTTTTATATTTTTTTAGTCGTGAATGTAATTTTTCATATATCATTTAATAAAAATATTTATAATTGAAAAAAAAAATTTATTTACTTTAATCATATCCACAAAATATGAAGAAAAAAAGAAACAAAAATTTAAACTTATCCGACAATAAACAAAAAGATCATTGACATGTAGGAAATGCTGGTGTTTGAAAAGCTAAATTAAATCAAAAACACTGTACAAATTTTCTAGTGTGAATATACATGAATTAATTGCAAAATGATGTCATAATTGTTTATTGACTAGGGCTTTTGGACTAACTGAACTGAATAGGCCCTGCCCCAAATCTTAAAGGATGTGGGGCTTTAAGTCTAACTGAGACGCTCGGGCAATAAAAAAATGAGACCTTAAAATACAAATACTTAATGGTACACTTAGATAAAAACTTTTTGAAATTTTAATTATTTAATCATTTTATTGTGTAGTTGCAAGCAACTTTTGAAAATTTTCTTATCTAATATTCATTTTAATGTGTATGCAAGCAACCCTATTAAAAAATCAAAAACTGTAGCTTTTTAACCCTGTATTGCATGGACTATGTTAGAATAATTTTTTTTAGTAAACTAGATTTTTTATTTCTCTCGATACTCGGGTGATTTCAGACAAACACTCCCCGTCATTCCACGTTCAACGTATGCTGATGAGATCAACGCTTGCTTAAAATCATCGTCACTGAGGCGTAATGTTTAAAAGTTAGAAGTGAAATTAAACATGCGCGTTCACATGCTTAAAGATCCATCCGCTGAAACATTCTCAAAACAACTGTTAGAAAATGGTGATGAAAAAGTTGCTTTGTATAAAAATACTGGATGCATAAAATTACCTTCGGATTTTTGCACAATCGTCGACTCAAAATGCTCTTATCGACCACATATTTCCAGGTCTATATACACAGTATAAAAATCTTGCCTAGATGTCCGAAAGAGCAATATTGTCAAAAATGTGGATGAAAATAATTTAAATTCTAAGATACAACAGTTGTTGCCAGGTGACTTGGTGTCATACAAATCTGTCGATACAGTTTGTGATGCTAACGAAGCTGTAAAGTGTCCAATGGATTTGTCAGGTATGCCACCACACCTTTTACAATTGAAGGTTGGATCTCTGGTAATTTTGCTTCGTAATTTAAACCCACCATGGCTGTGCAATGGCACACGATTAGTCATTAAAAAATTTATGAAAAATGTTATCGAAGTCACCATTTTGAATGGCAAGTTCCGAGGTGAAAATGTATTAATGCCACGAATCCCTATGATTCCCACAGATGTGCCTATTGAATTCAAAAGTATTCAATTTCCAATTAGATTGGCATTCGCAATGACAATTAATAAGGCTCAAGGTCAAACGATGTCTATTTGTGGCTTAAATTTGGGCACATCATACTTTTCCCACGGACAGCTATACGTGGCATGTTCTCGCGTGGGTAAAATATCCCGTTTGTTTGTGTTGGCTAAAGATGGACTAACCAAAAATATTGTATACTCCATCGCACTTAGAGATTGATGATGAATTATTTTTTAATCGTTATAATTCGATGTATATATAGGTATCAAAAATTATTTAAAAAAATATAAAGAATGAAATTAATAAATGATTAGTGTATTGTCATTTTATGGGCCAACATTGTCACAACACCTCATTCTTATTTTTATCATAACCACATACCCATACACTTATAGTATTTTCTAGAAATAATATATAAACAACGTTTGCCGGGTCAGCTAATATATATATACTAGCTGACCCGGCTAACGTTGTTTTGCTATATGTACATTCGTTAGTTATGTATTTTATAACATCTAAATTTAAAATTATTATATTGATAACAACATAATTAAACATAATTAAAGAATGTGTTAATATACTTACCTAAAACAAATCCCTGATCCGTTCTCCACCCCACCGTCTTTCGATTGGAAGATCTGGAAAAACATAATTTAGAGGATCATAGGCTATAAACAGGAGAAATATTGTTTATTTTATACATTTTTAGACGCTTACATAAACGATGAAAATAAATCCGTAATGCGCCCGCCATCCCTCCTCTCCACCCCACCGTCCTTCTATTGGAAGATCTGGAAAAACATAATTTAGATTAGATTATCATAGTCTATAAACATGAGAAATATTGTCTATTTTTACATTTTTATAGGATATCCGTCCCCATGTGTGATCGTATCGTTGGTGAAATCTTTAGGAAAACGTTTTGTACACTTTCCATCTAACATGCAAGGCGATGAAGGATTTAAAGCACCGCATGGGCCATGATTCATATTTTTGTTGACAATATCAAACAACAATTGATCAGTAGAAGGATTTGGTATTTCTGCGGATACTAAACTATCTATGTCTTCTGGGCGTATTTTGTCAATGAACCAAATTAAAATATGTGCATGAGGTAATCCACGCTTTTGCCACTCAACCGAATACATTTAACAACGTGCGGGGCCAAATATGTGTAATTTTGTAATAAAGTTAACGAAAGACCTTAATTTTTGTTTAAACACACGGGCTATTATGTCATGACGATGTATTGCATTTTGTCCTGGCAAGAGTAACGATGTAATTTCCTGCCATTTTGAGTTACATGTAAAGGTGATAAATAAACATGGTCGTCCGTATTCGCTACGTAAGCCATGGCATCCTGTATGTATTCTTGCATGTGACGCGGACTACCTACGTACGATGATGGTAGAATAATGGAGCTACCAATTTCGGCAGCGTCAGCGTTGGTAGCGATAGCGTCTCGCAGGTGGATGTATTCTTCAGCACGCAGCTTTTTCTGGTTATAAAGTAAGAAGTGTAAGCGCTCGCTCTCAATCTTCACATACAAATCCACAGTGAACTGCTGGCAAAGCTCTCGACAGCGTAGAATGATGTTGTCTTCACCGTTTCTAATCATCAAACGATAGGCATAATAATCCATCGAGCTCACTTTTTTGCTGGTTTCAGCTCCTGTGATATGATACATACAAAAGAATTAAAAATGAGTAGTCATGTTTTATGTTGTATAAAATACCATTTCGGGGATCCCGTTGTTTAGTGTTTATAAAATAACCGTCTTGCCCCTTCCAAAAAATGAGCGGATATTGGAGAGCGTCATAGGAACGGTGGGTATAAGGAATGACCTGTTATCATCTCTTTTTCGAATCACGATTTGGCGCGAAGCTGTACGGTCGCCAATCATGATTCCAGCAAAATCGTCAACAACAGGTGCATTAAATCTACGTATATGCTGTCCCGCAGGTGTTTTATCAGGATAGATGACAATAGCGTGTTTGTCACTTATTAATTTGGGCATGTGTGCTTCAAATAATTTTAACAATTCATTGTGCTCAGTCAACAGAACGTCCAGATCGCTGACGATGCGCCTGGCAAAAGGTGAATTAATGTGATTGTAGCCGCAACGTGCATCTACGCGATTGGCTAGTGCGCGTTCAGAGTCCTCACCACCCATAAAGTATATTTGTAAAAATTTATAGGAATCGTTTGGCATTGGCAGCAGTGAGCCAACTTTGTGAAAAACCTGGTATTTAATTTTGAAAGTTGAATTAAATAGCTGACCGTTTCCAGCATCAGTTTTAACTATTTCTGTTGCTCCGAACGATGTCATTTGGAAGCATGAATTAAATGTGCGAATTGACTTTAGGAATAGGCTAGAATCAGGATCCGTGCCAAATAGTAAGCCGTGCAATGGTTCAGGTGGTGCTTCAATTGCCGTTAGTTGTACTTTTCTTGATGCGCAACACATCCCTGGTGGCTCATTTTTAAATTTAAGTGCATGACAATGTGGACATTCCTTGTCTATAGTACCAATGACCACTCTGGAATGGGCGTAATATTCAACATCAGGCTCATACTGGAATGCTAGTCGAAGGAATGAAGCCGATTTAAATGCTCCATGTACTTGTAGACGTTGTAGGTCATTTTCTCTATGTGTGTTACTTACAAATCGGCGGGCTTGTTTTTTTAATCTTCTTTGTTGATTTCGTTCATATTGTGCCTCTTGCGATTGTGATTCACGTATTTGTGCCATCCTCACACGATTATCTGTGTTTTTTGTAGGATTTATTCGTCTGTTCCTTGAGATCTTATTTTTTTATTAATGCATTCTTTTTTGTGTGATGACCTAAATTGTTCCTTTTGCGTTTAGCTGGCATTGTTACCTATAAATAGGGTATGTTGAAAAAAAAATCTCTTTTAAATCATGCAAACAATTAACTGAGTGCTTATATATGCGATTGTTTTTTAATTTTTTTTACTAATTGAGAATTAATGTTTGATTAGTGGATAATAATTGCAAGTTTAATCGTTATTTTCACAATCATCCCAGAATAAATATATTTTTTGACCAAAATAATTGCACAAATACTATAAATCAATCTCATTTGATTTTGCTATAGATGACTTAAAAACTTAAATAATGATGGTACAAATTCAGAGGAGTTATAATTAGTAAATAAAAATATATTCTTAATAATGGTCTATTTGTGTTTTAAACATATCTTTAAATAAAATATGAAAATTATAACTAATATCATATGAATAATATGTTGCTTTATGTGTAGCTTAAGTATTAATAGATATGTAAATATTTTAATCATTAAAGGAATCATTAAATAGCATCCTAATTAGATTCTTAACAAAAATTTAAAACAACAAAATTGCAATTAAAATAATATATCATTTTTATTTATGTGCATTCATCTTAAAATTAGATTAAACTCATTGAAAAACTCATATTCTATTTAAAAAAATATTAACATTATTAGTGAATATCTTTAAATTTCTATGTTTTATGTTTAGATATACCTTATATTTCTATGTTTTTGTTTCAATTTAGTCTTTAAATTTGTATGTTTTCTGTTTCAATTCAATACATTCAAAACACGATAGATACGCAGTATACGTCATGAGGTGGCGTTTGAGTAACATTTTACTAAACGTCAAAACGTATAAAACTAAATAAATTGACCGTCTTGTGACTTAGAAATTTGGAATATAGTTAAAAACCTCGGCTCAGACGTACCAATCATTCGCAGAAATTTCCATCTAAATCGGTCCAGCCGTTTCGGAGGAGTTTAACCACACACACCGTTTCAGTGATTTTTATATATTAGATAATTTGAAATAACATATGTATAATTTCTGCTATTAAAAAATGCCTAGTTTCCATGCTTTACATAATTGTACCTATACCTTACTATATTGTAATTAAATAAAATTACGCTTGCTTGTTATTATGAACTTTTTACTTTTCAATTTGTTATAATTTCAATTATATACCAAAAGATGTATTTTTGCGTTAAATTAAATTATCATTATATTTTTTTATTTGAATATTTAAAATTGGTGTCTCATTTGTGTCATAGTGGACTGTGAAATAGAAGAGTTGAGTAAGATTCCACTTTTACGATACGCATGTATGTATAATGAGCAGTCTATTGGTCTATGATTGCAAGAGTGGCGAAAACACATATAAAATAAAGCAAGGGGTAATTTGCATGCAAACTAAGACGAGGGAAAAGGCGTTCCCTTTCAAAAGGTATAATTGATCACCCTTTTTTTCTCAACATGTGTGCGGGAAAAGTGTCAATAAGTGCAAAAGTAAAGATAAGCCCTATAAAAGCAATGATGTAAGACTTGGGCATAGTCCGAGCAGCCTGGGTCGGGCAATTGTATTTTATTCAATAAAAAACTTTTTGTCAAAAGTACTAAATCATTATTAAATTTTGCCGTTCACTATAATTCAAATCTTAGTTGCACCCCAAAAGATGTCATTTTTAATATATATATGACATAAGATATTGATTTTTAAAAGGATTTTTTTCAAACACTTAAAAAGTTTCAATAGATTTTTGATTTATAAAGTAATATTTTTATACTTTTTTACGGCCTGCCTAAACTATTTGTTTTCAAAGAAGATTAATTTTCTTTTTTAATTTAAATTTAATTTGTCAGGATGCCAAAGCGCTTCTCAAAATTCATTGGATATTTACGCACTTTATTTTATGTTCATCAAAATTTAACGATATGAAACTAATGTGCAATTATAATTGACATATAAGGTGATAAAAAAAATGATGAAAAAAATGTATTACAAAGTTATAATATGACTATTCATTACAAAATGTATCTAGAAGCTTTGACTTTACATAATTATTTAAATGGTAATATTTATTAAAAGACTTTTGCCATTTATAAAGAAGGCAATCAAAGGTATTCTTAAATTAATTTGAGTGGCCGAGCTATTAAAAATGCTTATAAACTCATTATTCTTCTTGACCCCTCTTATTGCTCTTTAATTAGTTATTAGAAATATTTAGAGAAGCAGCAAATCTTTACATTTTTTGAATCTAAGGCCAGTTATGAAATTCCCCCCCCCCCAAATCAGTTGTTTTGCCATGAATAAAGATTCCTTAATTTTATGTTACGTCGTTGCTATTAGATAAATGACATATCATTTAAAGATTTCCAAAAAGCTTTGGATAGGGTAAAACCTAGCGTATGCTCCAAGGAACTCGATCTATGTTGTATGGAATTCAACGTATGGTTGCCAAGAAAACATCATATAAATTGCTAACTATAAGAGATGTTCTGGTATTTTAAATTTAATTGTACTTATAAAAACTCATATAGAAATCGCCCCTTTTTGTATATTAAAGTAGTTTTTAGAATTCTCACCATATTATTATATTAAATTACTAATATATGAAATTAAACATATTTTAAATACGATAAAACGACTGTAATTCGCAAATGGCTGGCCTAAAGGGTTGGCGTGTTTAAGGTTCCCTGATGAGGATTGACAAACAAATAACGACATAATGATTGCTCGTCTAAATTGTGCAAAAATAATTATTATTTTGAAAAAATCAAGGACTTTGCGATAATATTATATGTTGCCTAACCTAGGATTATTTGAAGCCTTAACTCGACACATTTATAGATGTTTGCCTAGGAATATTATTAAATTTCGCCACATGTGCAGTTCGCCAGTTGTTCAAGAGCGAAGGAAATTCTATGTTATTCTTACAAATCTATAAATTAAAAGAAAATGTACAAGAGTATTGAGTATTATGATGATAGGGCCTGATTGGTAGTAACCAACCGCGAATCAAATAATAATAATAACTAAATTATATGCCATCTAGTCTAGGGCAATCTTTAAATATAGACATGGGCGTAGCCAGCTTAGAATTAGATAGGAGCAATAATTATTCAAGGAGGGGCAAAATCAAGGGCGTAGCCAGGTTTAGGATTAGGGGGAGGCAAAAAGTTCAAAAGTCCAATTAGGGGGGGGCGAAACCCTATTTTTTCCAATTTTTACAAAAATTTACATTGAAAAAAAAGAAAAATTCTCATTTAGGGGGGGGGGGGCGGCCGCCCCCCCCCCCCCCTGCCCCCCCCTGCCTACGCCCATGAATATAGACTAATTTTGTTAACTTATCTCTATTTTAGCATGTGACTCGACAATAATAACAGACATATAACGTTTCCACTCTTATTGGAGCTCATCGTATGCCATATGTAATTTTTTAGTCACATACTAATCGAGATAGGTCAAATTAGATTTAGTTCACGTTTATGGTGGTTAAACCGCTTTATAAAGTTAGGGAGTCAGGCAAGGAAGGTGTGGAAAAGGTCGTAGAATAGCTAAACTCAATAAATGATCTCAATAAGTAGTCGACAATCTGGATTAAGCCTGGAGAAGTGGATGGATACACAATTTTAGACGACTTATGAAATAAAATAAGGGAAAGGAATAACAAAGTAAGGGCATTTTGGTAAAAATGAAGAAGAAGTTAACCACCTTGTGTGACAAATAGGTATAGAAATATATGTGTATATTTGTTAAAAAAATATCAATAATGTGTCAAAGTTTTAAATAAATAATTATTTATAATTTTTAGATTGTTAAACAACTTTTAGTTGAGATGGGAGCCTCGTAAGGTAGCTTGATTAACAAATTGAATATAAACCCGGGCTCGGAGAAGGAATATTAAATGGAGGTCGGGTTGAATCTCATAAGTCATTTTAATATAAGGTTTTATCCGGGCGCACAATTAGAACCCTACACCGGCCTTTTCCCACAAATTTTAAAAATCTGTCTAATAATTTTTGAAATTTAAATTTTTTAGCAAAAACAGTATAAATATTAATTCAGACAATTTAAGTGACTTAAGTCGTGAACACCAGTGGTGTAACTAGTGGGGGCTGACCCCCCCCCCCCCAAGAGCAAAAACCGGGCCCCAAGGCTCCCCCCCCCCTCCCCAAGGGAAAAATCTTGGGCCTCTCGGCCCCTTAAGCAATTTTTTAATATTATCTTAATTTAAACAATATGATGATTATAATCATTTGCTTTTAATTATATAATTACAAATAAAGATGCCGTATAAAACAATAAAAGATGCAAAATTTGTAAAATTGTTGAGTCGACATTCCATTCTTTATAATAAAGCGAAAAATTTAGCTTTAAATTTTAATATTTCATCATTACCTTCTACGTATAAAATCAACAAAATTATGACATCTTTACTCTTTCAATTCTAATTCATTAATTGATGCCAGAGTTGATTTATATTATCCAATCATCGATAGAATAATAGCAGAATTAAACAGATTTTCGGAAATTAATTTTAATTATAGGTCTTTAGAAGGTTTAAACCCTTCATCCCCCTTTTTTGCGATAATTTTTTTTTATCAGAAGTAATTATACATTACGAATTAGAAATGCAAAATGCCGAAATAATAATGGCAAAAAAATTATGTAATATATTATAATTCTTTACCTTCGAATAAAATAAAATGCAATAATTTTTTTCACTTATTAAAATTTTATCTCAACAGGTTTCCAAATTTTATATTTTGATTGAAATAGTTTTAACTATCTCATAACTTCGTATTCATGCGGAAGGTCGTTCTCATTGCTAAAACGGATTAAAACTTACCTTCCACAATTGGACAAGATGGTTATTTTCCTTAGCTTTAATGATATTATTTAAATTCATTTGCAACATCGAGTAAAAGGCATAATGAACTACTATTAACTAATATTAATATTTAATGAAGAAATATCTAGGCTTTTAAACTCGTCTTAAACTTTTTAACACTTTCAAAATATAATAAAATAATTATATTAAATTCACGAAATTCCCAAACCTGCCTCAATTTATTTGTCCATCTCACATGCTTATTGTTTAACATATCTCGCATATTTTTATGTACCACATGCACATATGAAGCCAATGATTTTCGAAAAATAGCTTTCACACAATTTTTCCCGTTCTTTAGTGATGCTACATCATAAGTTTGAGCATCACATTATGCTTTAAAATTTGTATTAATAAAAAATTCCTGAATTTTATTGACGATTGTGAATTCATCAAAACTTTAAAGTGATAATCTTAAAAAAATTCTTTATGTGTGTCATTGTTTTTACTTTTGTATTACGCTTATGTATGTAACTTTGTTTCTTGAAAATAAACTTCTTAACCAATAAAAAAATGTACAGAAACATTAAGTTGTTCTGTGCATCACACCTCTAATTTCATCTAAAATTATTAAATAAAATTTTGATTTATTTAATTTTGACCGAATATTTTTAAAGATCATTTTAGCCTTTAAATTTATTGGTTCACTTTAATTTTTTGGTTGTCAAAAAATAAATCAATAATATCATCAGGGACAATAACTTTCAGATACTCATTCTCGCATTTGCAAATTTTGATTTCACTATTAAGTTTTTTTGTATTTTATGTTATAATTTCCTTTTGAGGATCTAACCTTAAAAAAGGCTTTAAACGTTGTCATTATTTTCCTGATATAAATGCTGCCTGAATATGCTGCCAATATCGCATATGTAAAATTAAGATTTGTTATAAATATAGCCAAGATTTTTTGAGGGTTGTGGCAATACAAGATTTGTTTAAAAACTTTGTTGTATAGTATTTTTTACTATTTGTATTTTTTTTTGTAATATCAAAGTTTTCTTGTCAATATCCACTTTCCACTTTGTGCTCTTACAAATTACACAAACTTACTCTACTATGTGAAATTTTTTATATTGTCTTGATATAATTGTCTCAACAACATTACTTTGTTTTATTTATGAATAAATTTTATTTATTTTATGCCCTATAAACATGAGGGATCTGAGACAGGGACTTAATAAAAACTTTAAACCAGTGTGGTCTTATAAGAAAAAATATACAAAGTAGTAGCGGAATTTTAAGTTTGACCATGGGCGTAGCTAGGTTTTGGATTAGGAAAGGGGGCAAAACACAATTTTTTTGTCGTCATTTAGGGGGTGTGCCGCCCCCCCCCTGGCTACGCCCATGAGTTTGACAACGTTTATAAGGGAAAAAATTTTCAATTGCGTTTGACCCTCTTCCACTTGTGTGAAATCAATGCTCGGCCCCACCCCCCAAAGGCAAAAAGGCTAGCTACGCGTACGCCACTGGTTAATACAAATTTTTTTTGCACAAATGTTTTCGCCTTCAAACACCTTAAATATCATTATTTTAAATCTCCATATGAACAACAATTATTTAAATTATTAATTTTTCTAAACAAAAAGGCTGTTGAGCTGAGTCTAATAATAATAAATTTTAGGCGTGGGTGGTTTTGGACAAATTTTAAAAAGTAATCTTGGGCGTTAGGCTCTGGTGATGAAAAGCCATTTTGCAAGACTCGGTATCGATTCAGATTTGATAAGTTGTTTGATTAAAAAAGAATAAACTTAAATATAGTTGATATTTTAAATTTGATATTTATTATATTATATAAGACTTAACTATGAATAAATTTTTCATGTTCAGCATAAAATTGAAAATTAGCAATAAACTGAACATTAACTCAACTTGGAAAAGTGATTTTCGTAAAATATAAATTTTAACTTGATATAGTTCTTTTTCCCCCAATATGACATGTTATCAAAAATATGAACGTAAATTAAACTATTAAATTTAACAATATGATAAACTTTATCCCTTAGTTAACGACAATTTGATTGACAAACAATATCGCCATATTAAATTTGGCTATTTTGATATTAAAAAAAAGAATTTTCAATCTATAGAAAATTGTTATAGACCTTCCTTTACCGCCTTTACCCCATCCTAAAGTTAGGTAATACTTATACTGTCACATGAGGTAATTAACAACGCTTATCCAAATTTTTTGTTTTATACATTGTATGTATTTATTTTATATTATCGTCAAATTTTCGGATTATTCATAAATCATAAATAAGCTTTTGTCATTAAAAAAAGGAAAAGCAGACGATTCTATTCCTAGTTTATTGACCTTTTACCCACCTTTTAAGTAAAAACATACGATTTTAATGCTGTCATACGAGCATAAAATCAATTATGGACCTTTCAAATTTCATGATTCATATTAATTAAGAGAAAGCAGACGATTCTATCGCTAGTTTATTGACCTTTAATCGACCTATAAGTAAAAGCAGGCGATTAGAATGTTGTCGTAAAAGCTCATAATTTAGTATTAACTCGTATCCAAATTTCTATCCTTGAGCCATCGAATCCTTTTCTGGAAGGAAGTCCTGATGGCTCCTCTCGAGTCCCTTGGCAAAAATGGCTTATCCCTTAAATGGGATTTTTTATTTATCGACTTTTTACCTTCTTCTCATTTTAACCACAACCCTATCGCCATCGCAGAATGATAAAATATTCGCCTCTTTGGGCATCCTAGGTTTTTATCTCACTTTCTACCATGGATTTCATTTAAAGAGTATGAAAACCATTCCCTTACAGCCTTGCAAAATGAAATTTTTTCTGCCCGAGCCCGGCCCGAGCCCGAACGATTTTTTTTTTGGCCCTACCCGAGCCCGACCCGATTTTTCAAATAGGAATTTTAAAAATTTATTTTAAAATATTTGTAAATGAATGCTTTAAATTGATATTACTCGTAATTTGCAACAAGGATAAGTTTAAAATATTCACTTGCTACAATTTATTTAGTTAATTAAAACTGGATATCTAACTATATTTAAAATATATTTTTTTTTATCTTACAGTTCCAAATAATTTTATTTCTAAAGGAAAAGCTACTATGAATATATTAAATAATAGAATAAGATTTGCAATTTAGGTCAAAATATTATAATAGCACGGGAAAAAAGGTGAAGCTTGGAAATTTTATGTATGGTGTACGAAGATATTTATTTGCTATCAAGTTGAGTTAAATTATATTTTATAAAAGATTAGTTTGCTAGAGTCAATTCGGGCTGGGCTCAGGCCTCTGAGCCCCGATTGTTTTACTAAATTCTGCCCGAGCCCGGCCCGAAACCCGATTGGGCCGGGCTTCGGGCGGCCCGTGCAGGGCTTTACCCATGACCAAGATTTTTCATGGATTTTTTACCTCCTTTTCCCTTAGGCATCAACTTGGGATTATTATTCAAAACACAACTTTTAGGCTTTTGCCGACTCTTAATCCTTTTTTAACGATAATTATATAAGAAACTAATATGTCTTTTTTGTTTTTTTGCTTATATATGTGACTTCGTCTTTGTATAAATAAACGTTTTAAATCAAAAAAAAACTCAAGAAAAAGCAGACGATTTAAGTTAATGAAATTTACTCCTTCCTAAAGGTTAAGTAAAAGCAGACGATTTTAATGCCCATGTTGTCATAGAAGTTCTTTATCAATTAGCAAATATTGAATGATCCAGGTTAATAAAGAAAAAGCAGACGATTTCATTCTTGCTATCTTGACTTTGCCCGAGCCATCCTGTACTCTTAGTAAGGTACAGGAGTAAGCCTGTAAGTATTAAAAAGGGGAAACTATGTTCAACCCGTTCACAATTTGTTTTTTGGATACATTAAATTTTTTCCCTCCTCATTTTTAATTCGCACGCGATACTTTAACACTTTTAAATTAACGCGATATACTTCATAAAAGCATAATATAAATCTTTTCGATCTCAAAGATATAATTATTTGTTTTAAACCTTGCCGCTAACCTTCTAAAATTTACACAATCTTGAAATTTTAATTAGTTGGTCTTCACCATAATGTGTTCTCGTATGGATGAATTGAAGAAAATGATTGAAAATGAAATCATAGAAGATATTAATACAACGTGGAATGATATAGGTGGCCTGGATTTTGTTAAATCCGTTATTAAGGTGATGATATGTATGTGTAATTTATCAATTTTAATTTATAGTGCTATTGGGTTGCATGCTAAATTTAGGGTTAATTATGTTTTGTATTTCACAACATTTTTTTATTAGTCATTTTCTCTTTAAAGCCAGAATAATTTTAAATATACTGAATTGACATTAATATATAGGAACTAATAATATGGCCAATGTTGAGGCCAGATATATTCACGGGCTTAAGAAAGCCTCCAGCTGGATTATTGCTCTTCGGACCACCCGGGACTGGGAAGACTTTGCTAGGTATATTAAGTTATTTTTTATTTCTAAATAAACTTAAAATTTATAATATTTGCTAATAGAATCACTATTAATTTAACTAATGCTTTATATAAATTTACCTCGGTCTCTACATATGAGTAGCCTGTTTATATACAAAAATAATTAAATAAAACTTTTTAATTCTGAAAATTTTAATTTCGCCTCTCCCTAAATCAGTATTCATACCCTTGTCATCTAATCTATTCTTTGACAACCCTCGCTGCCTTTTATAAATTTTTCTGTTGTTAAGCAATTTAATTAAACGTTTTAAATTTAATAATACTTTTACAATTATAGAATTCTTAAATGATTTTATTGACATTGAACAGTATCATCAACACTGCTTTTTCAATTCTTGCTAGTATACTATTTGAGTTATTTTTTCATCCAAATTTAGCTGGTGCACTCGAATTTGCACTAAAATTAAAAATTAATTTGTTGCAATCTTACCTAAATTTATATGAAATTATAATTATTTTTTTGTTTATTTAAATCGGTATACGCAGCTAATGAGTTGCAAAAAACGATTACCTACCATCGTAAAAATAAGCATAATTTTAGTGGTCTATTTGATAAATATTATTATAATTATATTTTTTTATTTTGCAAAATTTAGAAACATCCATTTTTTATCATTATCAAAATTTCGTTGAAATTTACAGCACATTTTTATTAAAGGGTTTTGGTAAGCAAACTCTTATTAATACTAGAGGCCTGCACGGGTCACCCGAAATCCGAATCGGGTCGGGTTTGGGTTAAAATTTTCGGGTCAGGTAGGGTTCGGGTTGAAAATTTTAGAATGCATTCGTGTCGGGTCGGGTTGGATTTATAGAGTCGGGTCAAAGGATATGAATCTTACATTACAAAATGAACGAAACGTATTTGTTAAATTAATCCTATTATCTATAATTTTTGTAAAACAATATCGAATTGTTTAACTAATTATAATCATTCATTCATATAATCAATTTCCTTTTCTATTTTTTTAATTCGTTTAATTTGGAGGCAAATTTAAATTTAAAGCTGAATCACGAAAGGTAAAATATTAACAAATGAGTATTTATTATTGTTTATAGTCTATAGAGTAAATTATAAATTCTACTACATAAAGATATAATTAAATATTCATTTACGAAGGTCAAATTTACGCCCCGAAATTGTAGACGCCACAATATTTACACATATAATTATAGTAAATCAATTTAATAAATTTATTAATCAAATTTTGTATGATCATTTCTGTCGAATAAATTTTTCATCCTCAAATTTTTCTACTTGGTTGAGTCCAGGTTAAAAATTTAAAAACGCTTTCGGGTCGGGTCGGGTTCGGATTGAAAATTTAAAACCGCTTTAGGGTCGGGTCGGGTTCGGGTTGAAATTTTAAAAACGCTTTCGGCTCGGGTCGAGTTCGGGTTGAAAAAAAGTGACTTTGCAGGCCTCTAGTTAATACCCACTAGTGTTGTAAACCTTTGGTTTTTTTGCATATCACCAGTAACTATTCTCATGACTTTTTTACTTATTAATAGCACAGCCCCATTCCTGCCCCCCCGCAACAATATTTACATAATTTTTTATAAATTAACGATTTGAAGTGAGATAGATCAAATGTATTATTATAATAATTAGTTAATATGCTACATAGGGAAATGCATAGCGAGCAACTCGAAAGCCACTTTTTTCAACATAACCTCATCTGCGATAGCTTCTAAATGGTATGGAGATTCAGAAATATTTGTCAGAGCTTTGTTTGAAGTCGCCCAGAGTAGGCAGCCTTCTGTAATATTCATCGACGAGGTGGATTCAATATTGAGTTCCCCTGGTCTAAATGAACATGAACTTTCCAGGAGGATAAAAACCGAATTTTTTGCCCGTATGGATGGTATTACGTCATTAAACGAACCGAATAAAAGGATATTAGTTGTGGGCGCAACGAATAGGTAAATAAAACCATGCTATCCTTGAACACCATGGGCGTAGCCAGGGGGTGGCAGGGAGAGGCGACTGCCCCCCCCCCCCAAATCTAAAAATTCTTTAAAATTTAATATAATTATGGCCAAAATTATAAAAAGTATCATTTTGCCCCTCCCTGAATCCTTACTGCCCCCCTCTAAATCCGATCCTGGCTACGCCCATGTTGAACACTTTAAATTCTAAATTATATTATAGTTTTTTATAATAATAATTAAATTAAGATTTATATAAATTTTCTTATTAGGTTTTAAATTGTGTTATGTAAAATGAGTTGTCATAAAAAATAAAGAATATTTTTACACCAAGGAATAGGAATCATAAATTTTTTATATTAGAGATTACATTTTATAGGATAACAAAAAACAATAAAAATTTAACAGTTTAAATATTAAAACTTTTAATCTTATATATTAACAAAAAACAATTAATTTTATATTAGTAATTTTGTAATCAATTAAACTTGGAATTTTTAAAGAACATAGCCCTTCCTTAAAAAACTTCGCATAAGCTAAGCATTTGGGGGGGGGGGTTGAATTAAAAAACATTGGATGCAAGCCGTGGGCCTATAAGCTTTCATTCTATACTTCTCAATGAATAAAGCTACCGGTGTGAGCATTATGGTCCGTTTCTTTTTATCCCTTTTTAATTGCATAGCCATTATACTCTTCTCTACCTAGTGTAGAAGAGCCTAGGTGTCCGGCTAAAAGAAAACTAGACTGGGCCCAGTAGCGCTGGCGAAGTCCAGGGGTTTAGCTAGGTAGTATTATATTCATTATTTAATTACTCACTGGTTTAATGGGGTGCTTTTATAAATTCAAGCGCCTTGCAAGAATCCCCTAAAGAGGGGGGGGGCGGTTAATTTTTTAAAATATTTTATTTAAATACAATAAAGATGAGAGATGAGAAAAGTTCGGGCTACGCTGCCGTAAAATTAGATTTTATGGAGGGCCCGGGCGGCCACCATAACAAGATTCAAGCAATAAAAACCTAATAAGATTTTTTATATAGTGTATTATATAGTTTTTGTGTAATTGGGCCCTTTTTATTTATTGTATACTAGCTGTGCCAGGCCAATCGTTGCTTTGGCTCAGTTCTTAAGTGGTTAAATAAGTATAACCAATTAATAAGACTTATCTAAAATGGGTCATATATGAAAAAAAATATAAAAAGCTTATAATAATGTATTGGTAATAAAGAGCTGTATGATGTAAAAAATGATGTAAATAGTAAAATAAAACCTGCAAGGGAAAGTTGATGGATAAAGGGTAAATCAAAAATAGGTCTTATCAAGAATAAGGTTATACACGTACAGCAGTATTATAGCTTCTTGTGAATGTCGTCAAATTTGGTTATAATACTTTGGCGTAGAAAAAAGGGGAGAAATGCTAAAAGAAATATAAAATTATAGATTTTAAAAGGTGATTATACACCAGTAAAATCAATGGGCTTTAATGGTAATTGCTAAAAGTTATGAGTGGATAAATAGAAATAATACTAAGTTTAATTATTCACGCAGAAAAGTAGTGAGGCGTTATAAAGAGGGTTGTAGGTTCGGGTAAGAGATGATTCGCAGCTTAAATTCTGCCTTAGAAAGGAACAAATTGCTATAATGCTTAAGGATAGACAATATTTTTGGTCATGTTATTTTCTGTGTAGATATAGAGATTTAGTGGATTACCTACGCGCGAACATGCAACATATAATTGTCCATGTGAGAAACAATCTGTTTCTAAATCGATCCACAAATTGCAAGGGACTGGCCTTGAGCTTTGTCAATGGTTATAACAAATGCGAGTTTGAAAGGAAATTGCAATCTTTTAAATTCAAAGGGCATATCTATTAAAATTAAAGGGATCCGTGGTATGAAGACATCTTCTCCCGTGAAAGGTCCAGTCAAGTATAAATAATCCGCTAGATGGCGGTAGAGACTACCAAAAAACAGGGTTTAAGCTGTCGCAGGTCGATAAAAAGTCTATATAAACCATCTAGGATGCTAGGGCAATAATCTGACCAAATTTGGTGGCAATCGGTCAAGAACTTAGGAGTTAAGCCGAAGAAAACGGAGTTACAGTTTTATATATATAGATATGTGAATTTTTGGTAGTTATAAGTAATTACCGAACTTCATAAAAATAGCAAAAAAGCACGAAACGTGGGAATATTTCTAAAAACGCGCGTTATATTTATTTAAGAAAATGATGATGTTTTACGGTATCGAGAATATTTATTTGTTACAGCTTTATATATTGTGGAAAAACGGGCGTAGTTGAGTAAAATATTGAGGCAAAAAAGATAAAGCTATCGTGGAAAAGAGTTTAAGACAATAAGTAGCACCTTAACGATAAATAAGTACAAAAAACGTAATATAAATATTCCGCTAGATGGCAGTATAGACTACCAAAAAACAGGGTTCCCGCTGTCGTAGGTTGATAAAAAGTATCTATAAATACAATGTTAAGGCAATAATCTGGCCAAATTTGGTGGCAATCGGTTGAAAACTCTAAAAGTTATTAGCGTTCGAAAAAAAGGGACTTAGATTTTTATATATATAGATAGATAATAATTAGTAATCCTGTTTCTTATTTAAAAATACGAGAATTAGATTTATAATATATGGAAAATTAAAAAAATTATTTCGAGAACTTTAAAGACTCATTATTGGACCGGGCTATTTGGGCAGCATGCATATTCCGCACTTGCCCAGGCTGAGCTGGCCCGGGCGGGAAATTTAGTTATAAAATCGGACCGAGCCGAGTTCGGGCAGAAAATTTTAACAAATCTGACCTCCTAATAGATGCAAATTATGAGTATAAAATATAAAACGTTATAAAAACTAGTCTTTATAAGACAAGGTTAATTCTTATTTTGCCCCGCGTTTTTCCTAATTTTTTGAGGTCGAAAATCCCTAAAGAATTGCCAATAATGCCGATCCATCCTTTGATGGATGGGCATACTATTTAAGAATTTTCAATCTTCTAAATATAAAAAATTTTGTTCGTGATGCTTGTGGTTTTGGAGAGAAAAACATTCTGTAGGCTGTTAGAGTGTCGAGAAATATGTCTCTTAAGTTGGAGACTCAGCCAATTTATACTCAACTCGTCTACTGCACAATTCATCTACTTCACAAAAATTATAATTTAAACATAATTATATAAGTATATCTATTATATATAACAATATAAAATATTGTAAATGCATATTAACTTATTATAAAGCAATTAATCTAACCCATGAAAGAAAATATATAGGTAGCAATAAAAAATTTGAACTTCATATATTATATGCTTAATATGAAAGAAAATATATATGTAGCAATAAAAAAAGTTAATCTTCATATATTATATGCTTAATATATGTTTTTGCAACCTTTTAAAGCGTTTATAACATGATTAAATATAAAATTATTATAAGCATGCTTTGCAAATTTGAACTACATTTTGATTAGTTGTAGATTCCGTGAGCGATAGACCAGAAGATAATACGGACTAAGCCATATTCCATAAACCATTTTAGTTGATTTTTGCGCCATCTATATCACTTCAGTAAAATTCAGCCAAATTTTTTTCTCAGTTTCTAGCACAATAATTGACGATTTACTTGTATAATAAAGGACTCGATCGATGAGATAAAAATTGTTAATTTGAATTTGAACAAACTTTAATGGATTTAGATGAAATATTATTGGTACGACAATTTTGCCTTTTGGCAATTTGAGGTTTAGATTTAACATCTAATACAAAAATTAGCTTTAGCTTTCGCCAATAAAAAAAACTTGTTCGTGAACTTTTTCTTAATTTCTGGTTGCAATTAAATCTACGAGTCAAACTACCTATTGATTGTCGAAACTTTCCCTGCAATTGTTTGCATAATAAAAATGTATCCCTGAAATATATATCAAGAAGCGAAAAGAAAATAAATATTCAGATTGCCAAAGAGAATACCCATAATTTATAAAATTGATACTTTTTAGGTGTGGGAAGGCAGGTCTTCTTGTGGGAAGGATGCTAAATCTTTGTCAAAAAAATAAGTGAATTTAGAAAGAATAAATTAATTATTAAATACCTGTGGCATATGTGGCATATGCCGATCTTTAATAAATACTAAATCATATAAGATTTTATTAAAATACACACGCACTGCAAAAACTACTATATGTTACACACACGCAACATTAATCAAGATCCGTATATGAAAGCTTATATTAAATGAATGTCAACTATATGTAAATCATGATGATTATTAATTTGGATATTGTATAATCATACATATCGTATACCTCGCTTACCAAGATATAATATTATTATTATCGATTATTATACATAGATCACTTTTCACGTTTACTTATTCATATATTATTATATTTTTCACTGGAATAGTTATGAACGAAAAAATGTAGCTTTAAAAAGAGTGAAGATAACAAACATTAGTTCGCGGTAGTTTAGAAACTAATAAACTAGCTTAAAATAAATTAAAAACGATTATAATTCCCGAACCGCGAAGATTCATTATTGGTGTCAGATCAAAGGAATTACGCCGATCTTTCGTAAAACGAATCCAACAAATGGAATTAAACAACTGGAGCCGAAAATTTTGGTTAAATTATGAAAATATTCCGTTCTTTAATTCACAAGGAAATGAACATCATTCGAGAGTGCAGGTCTCAGTAGTCCGAAAACAATGAAATTCAAACACACTTGAAGTACTTACATACAATAAATTTAAAAAATGTTATTTAACCCCTCATATCGTTTTTTGTTACTATAATTTAGCGGTTTACTTATGATTTTGATAAAATTAGGAAGGGACGGTGAGAGTAATGATAAAATGTAAAATGGCAAGGTACAGTCTAGGAATCAAAATAATGTTGATAATTGTAAAATGGATTGTATTAATGTTTTGAGAGAAATGCCAGAAATGTTTTTAAAAAATTGATACTACCAGACCGGTTATTTACAGGGCACTGAACTCAGATAATGAGTCAACCTTGGTTTTTGGGGCACTGAACTCAATTAATGAGTCAACCTCGGGTTTATGAGGAACGGGATTTTGCTAAAAATCCGTATCCTCGGTTTCGGTTAGTGGCGTCAATGGATATAAATTTGGAAGTTTGGCATATTAAAATTACAAATGTCGATAGGCATAAATTTAAATTATGGCAAAAGTATAAAGATAAATTATATTAAATTTGGATTAGAGTTAGAACATGTTTAATTGGTTGTTTGTTATACCTATGGTTTGTCAGGATTTTGTTAAATAATAAAAAAAATATAATATATAATAAGGTAAATCTCGACCTCTAACTTAATAAGTAATTTTCGATAAAGGGTGAGGTGTGGCATATGTGGCATATGCCGATCTATAATAAATACTAAATCATATCAGATTTTTTTAAAATACACACGCACTGCAAAAACTACTATATGACACGCAACATTAATCAAGATCCGTATATGAAAGCTTATATTAAATGAATGTCAACTATATGTAAATTATGATGATTATTAATTTGGATATTGGATAATCATATATATCGTATACCTCGCTTACCAAGATATTAATTGCTATGCAATTTATGGGCTCGTTTTTTGTTGTCCGTCCGTCCGTCCGTCCGTCCATCCCTATCTATTTGCATTGGGTATATTAGGTTATCGATTTTTTAAATTAATGCATGAGAAAGAGGTGCCCCACCCCTCATCTCTATCTCCCTCGGTGTGTTATATATAAGATTTGTTAAATTATCTATTATATAATAAACATAAATAAAAGTTGTTTACTTTTAATTGCTATGCAATTTAACTAGTTATATAATAAACATAAATAAAAGTTGTTTGCTTTTAATTGCTATGCAATTTAACTAGTTTTTGTTATATAATAAACATAGATAAAAGTTGATTACTTTTAATGCTATGCAATTTAACTAGTTATATAATAAACATAAATAAAAGTTGTTTACTTTTTAATTGCTAGCAATTTAACTAGTTTTGGGGCTAGAATCCCGGAGTTTTTTTGACTCTTATGATTGTTCTTGTTACTATCATTGATAATAAGAATTTTTGGCCGTTCGCTGGCTGCTGATTAATGAAAAAAATGACCATTGGCCAAAATGTGAATCGAAATTATTTTTTTCGTTTTTTTTTGACTATTATGATTGTTCCTGTTACTACCATTGCTATTATGACTTTTTGGCCGTCCGCTGGCTCCTGACCGATTGAAAAAATGACCATTGGCTAAAATGTGAATCGAAATTATTTTTTTCGTTTTTTTTTGACTATTATGATTGTTCCTGTTCCTACCATTGCTATTATAACTTTTTGGCTGTCCGCTGGCTGCTGACCAATGGAATAAAGTGACCATTGGCCAAAATGAGATTCGAAAACTTTTTTTTCGTTTTTTTTTTTGACTATTATGAATTATCCACTTTTACCGCGTCCTGGCTGCTGACCAATGGAAAAAAATGACCATTGGCCAAAATGTGATTCGAAAATTTTTTTGTCGTTTTTTTTACTCTTATGAATTTATATCCACTTTTACCGTGTGCTGGCTGCTGACCAATGGAAAAAAATGACCATTGGCCAAAGTGAGCATCAAATTTTTTTTTCCGTTTTTTGGCTATCAATGACTTATAGAGTATCTGTTGGTACTGACCAATAGAGAAAAAGTGACCATTGGCCAAATTTTTGATTTTTTTAATTAAAAATTGTTCAAATTCAACAAAAAATTTCTCCCAACAATTCTGCAAATTCTTAACATTGTGTTGTTTTATAATATAATGTTTGTTAGACCCATAATCACTAAAGGCCATAAAAACTAATGTAATACGCAACTAGATGCAAACACTAAATCTAACCCTAACCCTTGCCTATATTACATTTTGCCTATAATGGAAAATTTGTATAAATGATTAATTAATCATTAGGCATTTAATACCCCCCTATAGGCATTCTCGTTCCTTCCCACCTTTCTCGCCCATAAATTGCATAGCAAATATGATACATTTATACGAAGTACAGATGAGTCGTCCCCCCTTCCCTTCCCCTCTTCCCTTCCCTTCTCCCCCTTCCCACGAGGGCCGAAGGCCCAGTTTTAATATTATTATTATCGATTATTATATATAGATCACTTTTCACGTTTACTTATTCATATATTATTCTATTTTTCACTGGAATAGTTATGAACGAAAAAATGTAGCTTTAAAAAGAGTGAAGATAACAAACATTAGTTCGCGGTAGTTTAGAAATAAATAAATTAGTTTAAAATAAATACGATTATGATTCACGAACAGCGTATATTCATCAATACCTTTTATGTCAAATATCTAATTTTAAAAGAGAAAGTATATATAACTTTTAAAGATTTATACGAGTCTTTGTCATTTATGCAACTTTAAATAATTCCTAATAATTAATTTTTAATTAAAGAAAACTTTTTAAATTTTTGCTTGGCTACGACACTGTTTAAGCTACTTTTTTTAAAAAATATATGTCAATTATGCAGGCCTCAAAAACTAGATGAAGCTGCAAGGAGGCGTTTTGCTAAAAGACTTTATGTCCCATTACCCGAGAGCCAGGCACGTTTAAAGATTATAGAAAATTTGTTACGAAACCATAAGCATTCTTTGACACCGGAACAATTGAATGAACTAAGCGGTACTTTAAGCGAGGGTATATTTTATTAATTTTTTTAGAAATTTAATTTTTTTTACGATTTAAGGTTATTCTGGTGCCGATATGGCAGATTTGTGCAAGGATGCGTCTCTATGGCCCATTAGAACATTGCCTTCGGACAATCTCCTTACAGTTGACGTTAAAAATGTGATCCATTTTATAATTTAGTATAATACTTTAAAGCTTAGAAACTTCTACTCTAGCCACTATTTAGATTAGGCACCTACACGCAGGGCACGGGCTCTGTAAAAACTTGGCGGAGACAGAGCCTTCAATTTATAATTTAAACGGGCCTGGGCCGGGTCCGGGCTTATAAATTTTTCAAGCACAACAAGATTGTTGAGTTCTTAGGCCCGGCGGGCCAGATAGTGCCTGTCTTTGCTGGCCAATTAGGCCTAAGAGGCCCGTTAAAGGTCTCTATAGAATTATTATGGATCTCAATATTCTTCAACTCCCCTTCCGCGCTTCGACATGAATTTCGCATTCTTCCATGTCATAAATAGAGAGCCCATTTAACTTTGTTTTTTGCCTTAAATAACCGGTTTAATAATCAGTCATCTTTAATTTATTAAAAATAAGCCGATGGACATTTTTAGAATTAAGTAATGCACTTAATTCCCAACTTAAAATATATTATGTAAGACTCGGGCGTAGCCAGAGCAGGCTGGATGGAGCAACTGACCCACCCATTTCAATTTAAAGTATTACATTAAAAACGTATTTAGTTAAAACTATTCGCCCTTCCCTAGATTATTATCAGATTTTGCCAAATTTAAATCCCGGTCACGGTTATGATGAAAGCCCTAATAAAATCTTTAGTCTATATTCAAAAAGGTTTTAATGTTTAGGATCAGAATTTTATTTTAAAATGACATTAAGAGGACAGTGTACAGGTTAACCATGAATATGAGTGATACCTTTAACATTAAAGTACTGGTGTTGTTATGACACCTATTTTTCTAACCTCTTTAACTTAGGCCTTAAATATTTGCAAAAAAACTTTAAAATTTATAATCATTTTTTATTTTTAGGCCGGCCTATGTAAATCGCAAATGCTTATTTTCCCCTCCCCATCCATTTTCCCTTTTTTATTCCTTAAAAATTTGCCTAAATGTCGTTAAAAACTGAGTAATTAAAGGAGAAGTAGAAGGTTAAACAAACCATTGGCAGCAAATCGAATGTTCATAATAAACTCCCATTTTGCAGATTACTTCGTAGTAACATAAAGCAAAGGGTGTCAGCGTGGACGTAGCCAGATTTTTGGCTCTCAAACATTAGTTTCTATTGACTGCTGCTTTAATTGCATAGCAAATGAACTACGCCTCTACGAAGTGTAGAAGAAGGTTCAAAGCTTGACAAAATCTAGCCCGGTCTTAAGGGCTCAGAATGAAGTCAATGCCCGAAGGACTTATACTTTATTTTATTAAAATGGAATTTTTATAGCGAGATTTGGGTAACCTATATTGAAGACAGGCAGCAACGATCAGAGCTATAAAAGAGTTTTAAAAGGTCTATTACATAAGTCGCTCTCGTATTAAAAATTTGGGTCTAAAAACTTAATAGCTTATGAACTCACATTTTTTTTTGTTTTCTCATCCTAAAATATTAATATGCTCTTTACTCATTAATTAAAAAAGGTTATATAGCAAAGGCTCTTTTATCTAACGCACTTTTACTTTTTTAAAGATTTTTCTTTGAAGGTTTTATTTTAAAAAATTGATACCCGGGGTCCTTAATTTGGCGCCATATTAAACGATTGTATTTTTTATTAATTGTTCTACTACTAGATAAAAGATATATCAGTTGAAGATTTCAAGAAAGCCTTGGATAGGGTGAAACCCACCGTATGCTCCAAGGAACTTGATCAATATGTAGCATGGAATTTAACCTTTGGTTGCCAACAAAAAATCATATGAATTGCTAAAACTATATGATTGTTGAGGAGTTTAGATTTATAGTACTTAAATAAAGTATGTTATGATAAAAATCGCTACTTTATTTATTAAATTAGTATTTGGAAGTGTCCATTAGAGTAGGGAAGGGGGGGGGGGGGGGGTTTCGGGTTAGAACCCCCCCCCCCCCCCTTTGACAAAAAAAATGAACTTTTTTTTCAAATTATACGGAATTACTATTAATGGGAGTCTTGTGTGTGTTGCGCATATAGATATAATATATTATCATAATTAATTTGATAGTTAATTTTAGATGAAATCGACTAATTATAACATTATCTATAAAAAAAATTTATGCCGAGTTCGTGTTTTCTAATAAGAAGAAATTTAATTCTCAATTATTTCTCTAAAAAACTATCTCAACCTCTAAATTAAACGAGGAAAATGCTGATACAAGCCAAATTTTAGCAGTGGGACGGGCGGGACAGTTATTGGTTCTGGTGGAAAATTTAAGCCTAAAAGGCCAATGCAAGTGTTTAGTCTAAACAATGGCCCTAATTACAGAAAAATTGGCAAGAGCTCTTTGCAATTTGCGTCTCTGAATATATTATTAACGCATTTTTGACCAAAAACGCATCGTAGATATTGAATTTATATAATTATAATAAGATTTGTTGACAGAAAGTTCCCCCCCCCTTAATTAGATAGTTCTAACTAGTGGTGGGGAAACCTGAGGTTGTATAAACCTTAACCTCAAGGTTAGTTTAGGGTTGATTGACAACCTCAGGTTGTCAATCAACCTCAAACCTAACCTTAAGGTGAGGTTCGAGGTTTATAAGGACCTTAAGGTTTTTCATATAAAATAACCTTAAAACCTCAGGTCCACCTTGAGGTCACCTCGAGGATTCAACAAGTATGCTTCATTTTTTATATCTTAACTTTACGACTAAATTATAGTCTCTAACAAAAAAATTTTATTAAGTATATATATATATTAAAAATAGTTCAAACAAATTTATTTAAATAGCAAATTACGTATATAATCTATAAATTTTTACTCTCTAATAAATTATCATTTTATTTGATAGAAATAATGCATGTGTATTTAAAAATTGCTGCCATGTACATTGTGTTATATTTTTATCACAGTTTTAAAATTCCCTGCTTTTCTATGGTATTCTGTGAGATACACACCTTGTATTTTTTTAATAGTTCTTTTATGGACAAAAATGGATAATTGTATGAATTTTATGTATTTTAGGTTGTATAAATAGTAAGACGGCCGGGCGGCACCAAAAATAAATATAAATCTTAATTAAGAATTCCTCATAAACAGCATAAACTTCATATTTAAGTCAATCGAGATAAAATTTTTAAGCAATTTGATTTTTTTACTAAATCTATATAACGTGACGTGACAATCTCGAAAGGATGGCAATTAAATGCACAGTAATAAATTAAAAAATGCTCAGTAAAATGTGGCTCAGTATTTTATTAAAGTGCCCAGTTAAAAACTCAAAATTGATCAGTAAATTAACTTTAAATGCTCAGCTTTAAATTAATAATGCTCAGTATTTGTGTTAAAATGCAGTAATATAAATTCATAATTTGTGATATTAATTTATTTTGCGCTTACATTTTATAAATAATATTTTAATTGGTATACAATTTTTTTTTAAAAATAAGAACTTTGCCCCCTCCCTTTTTTGTCCCGTTGGTTTCCCCCCCCCCCCTTATTTTTTACCCTGTTTCTTACCTGGGGACAGGGGAGTAATTTGACCCCCACCCCCTTCCCCCCCCCCCTTTTTTACCCTCTTTATCACAAGGGGGAGGTGATTTGCCCCCCCCCCTTCCCAATTTTTTTACCTTCTTTCTCACCCGGGGGGGGGGGGTGATTTGGGCCCCCTTATTATTTGCCCTCTTCCCCCGGTGAGAAAGAGTAAACAAAGGCGGGTTAAAAGGGGGGGGGGGGTAAATCACCCCCCATTCCTCCCCCCTGGTGACAAAGAGGGTAAAAAACAAGGGAGGGGGAGAAACCTACGGGACAAAAAAAGGGAGGGGGGCAAAGTTCTTAATTTATTTTTAAAAAAATTGTATATACCAATTAAAATATTATATATAAAATGTGCAAAATAAATTAATATTTTAAACTATGAATTTATATTACTGAGCATTTTAACAAAAATACTGAGCATTATTAATTTAAAGCTGAGCATTTAAAGTTAATTTACTGATCAATTTTGAGTTTTTAACTGGGCACTTTAATAAAATACTGAGCCACATTTTACTGAGCATTTTTTAATTTATTACTGTGCATTTAAATACCATCCTTTTTTAATTATGATGTTTTTCGAGATTTGGTCATGTCACGTTATATAGATTTAGTAAATAAAATAAAATTGCTTAAAAATTTTATCACGATTGACTTAAATATGAAGTTTATGCTGCTTAAATGAGGAATTCTTAATTAAGGTATAAAAAAAGTATATTTATTTTTGGTGCCGCCCGGCCGTCTTACTATATATACAATCTAAAATACATAAAATTCATACAATTATCCGTTTTTGTCGATAAAAGAACTATTAAAAAATACAAAGTGTGTATGTCACAGAATACCATAGATAGGCAGGGAATTTTGAAATGTGTTATAAAAATATAACACAATGTAGATGGCAGCAATTATTAAATAGACATGCATTAATTCTATCAAATAAAATGATAATTTATTTGAGAGTAAAAATTTATAGATTATATACGTAATTTGCTATTTAAATAAATTTGTTTGAACTATTTTTAATATATATATATACTTAATAAGTTTTTTTGTTAGAGACTATAATTTAGTCGTAAAATTAAGATATAAAAAATGAAGCATACTTCTTGAAACCTCGAGGTGACCTCAAGGTGGACCTGAGGTTTTAAGGTTTTTTTATATGAAAAACCCGGAGGTCCTTATAAACCTCGAACCTCACCTTAAGGTTAGGTTTGAGGCTTAACCTAAACCTCACCTCAGGTTGACCTGAGGTCCACCTGACCTAAGGTTTTCCCCACCACTAGTTCTAACTTCGTCACTACTGTATATAAGCTTAATAAATTTATGTTTAATAGTACCATTTCTAAAAAATCTTTGGAAACCCCCCCCCCCCATGAGGCAATCCTGGCTACGCCTATGGAAGTGTCTTACATGATTCTATTGTCAGCTAACATCATTGTCCATAATACCTTCGCGTCGTCTACTTATAAACATCCCGCAGTTGTACAAATATTTCGAATAGAGAATTTTTCGCTGAACAATAATATGTTTAGTTTATCCCGTCCTCCCGTTTTTGTGCTAAATGTATTTAAAGGTACAGAAATGGCCTTCTTAACGTTTTTTCAAACTTCCCAAGTCATTTTTTTGTTTTGGTTTTAAATTTTTTATATAATTATATAGACCATTTATTAATCTATAGGTATATAATTTCATTTTTTCGTGTCCCCTTTACTTTTAGTTTTATCCGCGTTTACCCCCCCCCCCCCGCCGCATCCAAATTCCTCCTCCTATGCCTGGAAAAAGATGGTACATATTAATTACGCGATGTTTATTACCATTTCACTCTCTACCTCCATGCCCTCTACTTGTGTGCGTGATTAGATAGGTTTGAGTAAACGAGAGGAGAAATAGAGAGAGAAATTGTTGTGTTAGTTAGTTAGGGGCTAAGACAAATGAAAAGATTCAAAAAACAATATTTTGTTCAATATTTTATTAGCATGGTATAAAAAAATTACATTCACGACTAAAAACCTATACGCGCTATAGCTAAATGGATGGCATTGATCCGTGTATGAAAATCATGTTGGATTTAACGATTTCCATGGTGATTTTTTGACTGATAAAAAGGTACTCTTTCTAATCTAATGAGACGTTAGAGACCGCTTTTCCAATTTGTTTCAAGAGAGCGAGAGCTTCAGTGCCTAAATTTTCGATTGTGGTTGCCACTACGAGGATCAAATGGATTAAATTAAATGTAAAAGATCACACTTAGATGAGTTTAGAGGTGTGCACGAATCAAATTATTTCGATCCGAGGGGTTTTTGAAAAATTTTGTATTCGACCCGATCCGAGTTTTTTAAAATCTAAATCCGATCCGATCCGACATTTTTAAATTAACATTTTACGAACAGAACTTTTGTTGATGATTAAATTCAAAATACATAAAAATAAGGTATAGGAATTTTAATAGCCTGAAATACATATAAAATTTTATTTGACTAATTCCATTTAAAAATAATAAAGAATCTAAATTTTCTGGTTTAATTCGCGTTCTTCTTTCTTCTAATGTTCTTCCAGCCACCGAGAAATTTCTTTCCAAAGTGGTAGAGGTAGCAGGTATAGTTAAAATTTTATTTGACAGCTTATAAAGCCTTGGCAGGACTGTTTGATATGAAACCCACCATTTCAGCAAATCTTTTTTGAATCCTATTTGCTATCTTCATTTTTTAACGAAAGGCCAATTGAGATTTCATCGGGGGCTTTATCTTCTTCCTGTTCATCTTCCCATTGGTTAACTATTTTAAATAAATTAAATAATTTATTTTATGTAAAAATTATATATATGGAGATCTAAGAAGGCAAGCCATGATTACCCGGAATCAAGAGGGAAAGGAGCTACGCCTGTGCTTTAAGGAAAGGGGAGATTTTGATTGATGATTTTCGGAGTTGAGTTGAGATAGAAAGAGCAGCGTGTGCTAAAAAGGAAACGGGAGATGCTGATTTATCATTGACACTAGCTCCTTTCTCGCCAAACAAGAAAGTCTAGCTAACGATAGGGAAATACTGATAAATATATTAGGGTAAGTAAGGTGAGAGGTGGTATTGGGCATCAAAAATGGTAAATTAAAAAAAGAATGCAAAGATAATTATGAAAAGGTATACTAAAAATTATTAATTTAATTAATTAGAACTTATTATTGTTTATTTTAAATTTGAAAATCCGATCCGACTAAAATAAAATGTTGATCCAATCCGATCCGACTTCCAAAGTTTAAATGTTGATCCGATCCGATACGAGGTCGGACGGATCGGATCGGAAGTCGGATCGGATTGATCCGTGCACACCTCTAGATGAGTTAGCTGATATGTTTTAATAATTTTCCTCCTCCTTATTTAATATAATTATATTATCTCACATATCGCTAAAATAGCAATTTTGCGCGCCTCATATATTCATTATTTAAGTATACTCAACCCTAGGTAATCTTACAAGTTATATCATTAGAATCCTGACACTTTTACAATTATTTCGAGATAAAATAAGTTATTTTGGTAATTTAAATAGCAAGAGTGTTAGTCCAAAGTTCGGTTGTATACTAAATCACCACTCCCTTTGATTTATACCTAAATTAATTCAAGGGTCTGGTGGAGGGAATTAAATAAGTTATCATGATTTAATATAGGGTGGTAAAGTGGCGGGATGTATTAATGATATTTAGAAAATATAAATATATATAGCTCCCATGATCACAGTAATGGCTCACTGACAACTAATCAATAAATCGTCTTATGAATTTACAATAATTTTGACATTTTCTCTTATATTTACTTAAACTAAAATAACCTTTAGACTACGCGTGCCAATAATCTTGGTCGCTTCAATGTATTCGTACTTTATTACCTCTAATAACATATATATTATTAATATAAATATATGGATTTATGCTAACAAATTTGATAATCTTATTTTTTAATACAAATATGATAGTAAACATGTCTAAGTGTAATTTTTAACCCTAGGGTCCAACGCATTTGCTTTTTATATGGAAAATACAAATAGCATCTTACCAATTTCTGCGTCATGGCAAATACCTAGCTAAATATTTATCCCATTAAACCCGCCGGGCATCTCTTTCGTTTTGAGGGATAATATACTGTCAACTTGTCCAATTTCTTTTTAGACGCCATATAACTATTGAACTTGCGATCCAAAGAATAGGATACACATTTGGAAAATTACTCAGTCTATAGCGATTGGCTGGATTTGTAGGTTTTGTATACTTCTTATTATAATATATTGCAAACGTTATTTTCCTGTTTTATAATTTTCAGTATAAATATCTTAAATTTAAAATAAATTACCCTTAATATCCACTTGACTTATATCCGGTTATCAAATGTTTAAAATATATTAATGATGAAACTTCCAGTTCTGCTACTGAATTATATGAAGCTACAAATTATACTGATTTACTAAATTGTTATATATATACAGAAATTTTTGATATATATTTGAATAAATATTTTCTTCAACATATCCACGGTAAGTTGATTTTTATATGATGAAATCTCCAGTTCTGCTACTGATATATATGAAGAAACATTTACTGATTTGACTTATAATTAATTTTTTAATCATCATTTATGTTTATGAAGTTTTTGGCAATTACTACCTCAAATATATTTTGACCCCTTAATTACCAAAATGCAAATTATGTTATTGTGGGATATAAACTAAATTTTTGTAGACCTTTGCACAATCCATAAAATCCAAGGTTTATGGCCTTTGGAAACATTTTAGTTTTACGAATCTTGTATTGTTCCTCTATAATAACCTTAATTAAGTCAATTTATTCAATAAATTTAGGGAAACCTATTAAATCTTAAATATTATCTTGGTGCTACTGAAAGGTTATCTATTCAACCTCTAGTTAGAGAGATTCCATAAGTTTTCAGCACTTATAGCATCTATCAAATAACTTGCTGATTAATTACAATTTTACAAACCTTTTCCCTCAACTATTAAATTACTACCAATTCATAATGATTTTTAGTTTGAATATGTCAGGATTTTAATATAATTATTATTTTAATAATTTCTCCTAGAGTAGAAAGGCAAATTTTTAAATTAAATAATATTATTTAGTTAAAGGGGCAAATAAAATATTAAACAAATTATATTAATTAAAAATTTACCCAAAGTTATAGCATGGTAGTAGTTAATATTTGATCATACAAATACGATCAAAACATGTTACACAAAGGGTGATTGGAACATGAAAATTTATTAATATGCAATAAAACATGAAGACAATATTAAATATGTAAGTCTGTCAAGCAACTTATATGCTAATTTCCTTTTTAAAGTAATTAGTTAATGCACAGTAACTGGATATTTTCTATTAACTGTTCACAGAGGTCATACTTATTAAATTATTACTGCCTGAACCCAGCCCGTACTGATTTTGTATCTAAATACCTGCCAGAACCCTTTTAACCCTCAAGAGTACTTATAAAAGTCTCAATTCTGGGCATACTTATTGGATATATTAAACCCAATTCTTAAAATAATCACAAAAAATGTAATATAGAAACAATTCCCAAATTTTAAATATAGTTTATTAAGCCTCTTATATGTTTGTGGTAAAAAATAATTTGATTACAAATAGTAGCTTAAAATTATATACATTTTACTAAACCCAAAGAATATTTATAAAAGTCAAAATGCTATATCCATGGGCATAGCCAGCATTGGAATTAGAGGGGGAGGGGGCAATAATTATTTAGGTAGAGGCAAAAATAATTATTTTTTAAACCTCAATTTTAATAAATTTAACAATTTTTGGAATTTAGAAGTGGGCAATCCCCTCCCTGCCACCCCCCCCCCCTTGGCTACGCCCATGCTTGAATAATGATATCAAGTAAATAAATTTTCGTAAATTAAGCGATTTGTCAATAAACGATGTTTTTGTTAATATTATCGTTTAAAAAAAACAAAATGGCGTCCGATTTGCGATTAAGAAGTTTTGACTGTATTTGTATGTCAAAAAAGTAGTCTTAACCGTTAAATCTATCAAGGGAAAGATTCTCGCTTTTTAAAAACCTGTGCTCTACCCTTAATACAAAAATTTATTAAAACTACTACTATTGGGAAGGAGTTTTAAGTCAAGTGGAAGGGTGATTGCTAAAATGTTTGGGAACAAATAAGGTACTTCTATATTGACATTATATCAACACATTTTAATATGGTGGAAGACATTAAAAATTCCCAATAGATACAGAAGTTAAAATTTTGTATTTTATTGACACTAATTTGTAATTGCATGATGATTGAGGTATAGGAACATTAGAATGTGTATTGAGTATATGGGTGCATCATAAAAACGGGGACCATCCTATGTACATTTGGCATAGCAGATTTTCGTCGGTTGTTTGATGGATTAAATAGTCGACCTAATATTGATAATAAAATTAATATAAATTTTTAAATTTATCTAACGAAACAACTTAAATTTATTCCAAATGGTATTTGCTTCTCATACTAATTCTTTATTTTTAATCTATTTATTCAAGCCAAATGCATACGTCAGACATTTAATGTTTATACTTAAATTATAAATTATTGGAACTAGAGGAAGCAATAATGTTTTAGGGAGCGAGAAAATAATAATTTTGCATAAGCCATAGTTATTATAAATATTCAAGAAAAGATTTAAAGAGGGCGTCCGCCTTCCCTGGCTACGCCTATGAAGCCAGACTATTGGCCGTATTAATTAATTCCTTTATCATAATGTATATAAAGGCCGGCGTTGTAGTATATGCAAGTTAATAGCATTACGGGGTATATTTTGAAAAATTATCTAGGCTATCATATAATAACTAAATATTTTTAAATTTTATACCTGTCCACTGATTGATAGTGGTAAACTTCCAGCGCTAATAGGACTGGAATTCAGATTTGAAGAATTTCCTTCATCGGCAACAGGCTGTAGTTTGGTCTTGGTCCCCGGCACAATTATTGCAGGCACGGGCCTGGTTGTGCTCTTCAATTCACCCTTTCGATCGGCTAAGTTGGATTGGTGATATTGAACCACACCCTTAAGCCTGAGTTCTAAAATTTAAAAACACGATTTAATTAACCGAATTTCACAAATTTTATATTACAGTTACAATTTATATTTTTTCACAATTTCGAAATGCTTTTTGAAAAGCACATTCACAGAATTTATAGCCAATTAAAGCGAGAAAAATCGTAATTAGCTTACATTATTAAAAATTTGTAGGAATTTCAAAATCGATTGGCTAAAAAAATAATTTTAAAGCGATAACTTTTTGTTGACGAACTAAATATTTATTTAATTAAAAATTTAATCTTATCGATATATGCTTGTTAACGAGAAATTTCGGTTAAACTGGGAGACAAGCTTTGGTTGGTTGGTAAGTCAACAAAAAATGACCAGATACTGAGTTTAATACTAACCTTTGGCACATATATAAATTAATCAAATGATAAAACAGGCTTTAGCAATCAACTCACCTCACGTTTATGAAAATAAACAAAAATTCCGTTAATTTCAAAAGTTAAGCGCAACCGACCTATATTATTAACGTGAATTTGGGCTTTGTGATTGGTTATTTCGCCACCGGCGCTGCCATTAGATTGGTTGGGCCCCGCGTCACGTGAAGTATCCCTTTGACTAGGTTTAATATTGAAAAAACGGGGCATCGAAACGCTATTGGCTGCCCTCCCTTGAGCGCTACTCCATTCCAACAGGGGGTCGTATATGAAAGGCCTTAGTACACTCATTAGCAAGTTGCGCTGATCTGTCATGACCTAGCAAAAATAAGAGGTCGGTGGTTATTTAAAAAAGTTCGCTTTTTATGTCTATACAATTATTAGACTCAACCCCCGTCTAATATACGATTCAACTTCAAAGCGCCATAATTTTGTTTGTCCAAGTATGCGATTGACATGTCATGGAATCAACAATTTCAGTTTAAATACCATGTGAATATGCATTAGTAAGCTTAATTAAAGGATAAATATTTGTTTTACGAGCAAAAACACAAAAATAAGTAAAAAATGACGTGACGCTCGTATTAAGACGCCACTATGTTTTAACATGCATTCGCTTTTTAATCTAGATTCAAAATCGCGTATTAAGACACACCCTTAGAAATGTCCCATTCTTACACGTTATTACCCTTTTTATTGTGATATATTTTTTAATTCTTCAGAGGGAATAAAGACTGTATTTAACAACTTGTGAAATATGATTAAATCGTTATTTTGATTTTAGTCTTAGTTGAATTTTTCGATGTTTGGCTGGATTGATTAACAACTGATTAACCATAAACAACGATTTAAATATTTTTTAAAGAAAGTTACATAATTTAAAATTAGCAGGATTGGCAAAAAAGGTGTTATGCGTGCACTACTACTTTTCGAGCAGTGAACATGCATCGGAAATGAATGGGGAAAGAATTATAAAACATCAAACAAATTTAATCTGTTAATTTAGACCGAAAAATCGATTTGCCGTTCTAGTCTTAAAAAATAAATGTCACAAAATTAATAATGGTAGCGTTGAAATCATGATAAAAAGTTTTTTATCTAAATTTAGAATTAGGGTTTTATACTGTATTTTGACGCATTTTTTGAGAATCTAAATTTAAACTCGTGCTTTGCAGAGTATGATCTTTAACCGCAATATGCATACTATTAGTTCTAGGCCTCAAATAAATCTTAATATACCTGTAGGGTAACTTCACAAGCCACTCTGAAGGCACCTTCGTACCCTAGCGGGCCCATTGCATCTATCATATTGTGCGTCAAACGAAATTCCACACGTTCAGGGTATTCAAACGTCAATCCTAAATGCAAGAATCAATGAATATGATTTATAAAACAAATTTTTCCTCATTAATTTTTAAAACTTTTTCATCTATATACCAACAAGTAATATGGCTTCATATTTTATAATACTTGCAAATTACACGAACAACATTTTTAAAACAAGAACTCGAAAAAGTGTCCTGAAAAGTCGAGATTTTGCGATTTTAATTTGGCCTGACCAAAAAATCTTTAACATGTTTGTTATAATAGGCAATAACATTTTATAAATGTATAATAAATGAATGCAGTTATGCACATCCAATAGTACGTATCAAATAAAACATTTTTGGTAATTGAATTTCAACTTAATAGATACTCTGGCTACTACTAAACAGGTTTAATTAAAAGTTTATAAACATTAGTTGATTACCTTTATTGAAGAGACAATTGAAATCCACGTGTAAAATTTCACCGGTCAATCGATCTACAAGAATGTTTTCTCCGTGCCTATCTCCCAAGCCTAGAACATAACCCACCATACTCATCACAGCTAGCGTCCTCGCATATGATTGCTTAGCTATATACCTAATATTTCAAAAATTTATTTATTCCACGCCTAAAATTGCATTATTATAAGTTGTTTCACGGTATCTAGGTTAGTTTAAAAAAATATTTTTAGTATACTAAAAAACAATATACATCACCTTTTAAATCTACGTTGTATTTTCCAAAATGTATATATAATGACTTAACTTGTTTATTTAAATTACACTTACTCTTACAAATTAACTTTTTGACCAATCCATTTTTTTAAAAAGCACTTATTGCTTAGAAAATAAGTCTTTTTGAACCATTTCAAGAGGTCCAAAACGCTAACTAATTTCCCAGATTATAACCCAGAATCACCTTTATATAATTCAAAATTGACATGGTTATGGCGATTAAATATAAAAAACAGCTGAATTGGGGTCTTCATGACCCCCAAGTTTCAAAAATATTAAACTTTACCATGAAGTGGGGTCTGAGAAGGAACGCATAAACCATTCGTGAAACACGGGGGGCGAAAAAAAGGCTAACAATTTATCCTTGTAAACGCTGAGTTTTTTCTCTAGTGGCGCGTTGGCCGGCAATCTATATTCCAACATCTCTCGCCCCGTCATAACTTTTCCTTGTTCCTATGCGTAAAAAAAGTAGCAAGTTAAATTATTAACTTTAACATTTTTTATCTTCTTTAAAATAGTTTTTCTGTTTTCTACGCTTTTCTTCTTCTTTAATTCAGTCTTAGAAGTATTTTGCTAATATCCGCCAATACTGTCCGTCCTTATTTTTGTTTATGAACGATTTGTCACCATTTAAAGGTATAAATTAATCGTACATTCTTCTATTATATTTTTGTTTACATCTTTGAATAATACAATTTACATGTTAAAATTGCAAAAATTTTAGTTTCTTCGAATGAAAATGTTTTAAAAAACTCATTAATCACGGTAACAACAACACACACATTGTATTTATACACTCCTCAAACCTAGAAGCCTACCAACAGAATTCAAAATAATATAACATTTTTATAATACGAGCTGTTAAAACCAGATGTGTTCAACTGTTTATTTAAATTGTCGGATCTAAATTAAGTTTTCAAGTGGCCGAAACAACCTATCAAGTGAATAAAAAACAAAGGTTTGCAAGGTAAAAAAAACTTGGCAAAGTTGCAAAATGATCTAACACTCAGCATTTAATTTGTTCCTCATTATGTGTTTATAAAATAAATAATATAAGATAAAAATGCCAAACTTTGTATAAGTCTTGTAGGATGAGGCGGTATGCCTGCATATTAGGGACCCATTCAATCAGACCGCACTCCTCATTAATGGGTGTAACGGAGTATGTGCGTATCTTTAAATTCCTCTTCCTAGCATCGGGGTGACGGGACAAACAGGCGTTTACGAGAGAATTAAATTCCATCAATCTGAAATCTTTTCTCAAATCATCTTTCGGCTTACAAAGCATCGGATAAAACTTTCCTAACAAGGAATAAAATGATTTAAGGCAAAATAATTATATTTATTATAACGGTTCTCGCCCCAAATAAATGCCATTTAAAAATACCTACCGGACGGTCGACTCTAGTCTGCTTTAATTAAAAGAAGCCAAAAAACCTTTAATCTGTTTAGGTTTAGTTGACTAAAACCAAAAATCGACTAAACAAGACCCAGCCATTTTTACAACACTACTTTGAATAACAAAATTGCTTAAAATGCCCCAAACAAAAGGTAATAAATTTCATATAAATAAGTTTATTCATAAAGTAATTCACATTAAAGGAGCAATGCTAGAATCTTTTATCTTCTAAGAGGTTTTATAATTTAACTTATTTGTCCAAAGCAGCTTAGCTAGGTTTGAAAATATTATTATGGCGCTTACAAGTGTCTGAAAAACTTTTTAAGCCACACACGATCATGGCCGATTCCCAAATTAATTGCTAGTAAATGTTTAAAAATCAACATTTTTACATCTAAACCGCACAAAATCAAAATAAATATCTGTAATAACCGTTTGTAGCCCTAAAAATAATCTTTTTAGGGCGTTGCAGAGATGGAAGAACATCTATCTCATCCTCAATCCCGGCAATGTAAATTGCATTATCGCAAGGCTCATAACTAGCTGTGGCAGGGGGTCGATCACTTTTAAATCTTTTGCTAGGTTGGCCATCTTCAAAACTTCTATCATTGTCCTCGTCCGGGGTCCTAATGTAATCATCAGCGCGCGACATCATCTCGGATTGAAGGGGTATTATGATTCGACTGAAATTAGGATCTTCCAAAAATCTAAATTTCCATGTGAAGATGCAAGATTATTGTCTATTTAAAAAACCATTTGCATGTTTCATTAATTCTAAACATGTATTCAAAAGTCTTCTTATTAAAATGAAAAACGTAAACTTAGAAGCAAATGTTTTATTATAAGGGTGCATCCATAGATATAACAATAAAGGAAACATTTGCACCTCAAATACATCTAAAAATCTTATATATAACCGAATTGTAGTTAAAACTTCTAAAAATATTGTTTTGTCTTTCCTTAAATAATTAAAACTTCGCAATCCAAATACTGGTTCTTTAAGCTTCCCCGAGGCTGAGAAATTTAAGATGAAAAACCTTAATGCTATAAGTAGATGAGTAATATTACAATTTGTTCAAAAGTCTTTTATTATTTAGCCATAATTTAAGACAAAGTTTATACATGATTGTATGAGATTTAACCCATAAAAATATTATCAAGTTAATTTTAAAAAAAAACTAAGGCCTACATTTTTTAAAATTTATTTATTAAAACTGTTTCTATAAGATATTTAACTTTCAAAACGTAATTTTGATTGAAAAAAACAGCGGACAATATATAAAATAGAAAGCTTATCAACGCGCTACGTATAATAGGCAAGCGTATTAATTATATTAAATCCTAGATTATTTTTTACTTTTTAAATAATCGAAAGTTGGTAGACATGTACAAATTGGATGTCCCCGATTCCACTTCACGATTAGCCAGGTCGACCAAGGCGTCCGCCATCTTTAAAGCATCACCCAAAAACTTGTTCAAGTCCATTCCGACACCCGCACTTTCGAAGGTTCGGTCGCTGGCGGCCATCTTTATGGCACCAGAGAATATTTCGCGACATCTGGCGACGCGGGCGGCATGAGACGATTTCAGCACTGCCACGGTCATCCAAAATGCGCGTTGAGGATGTTTTACCGTGACGCGAATTAAGCAATCCCGAAGGCAAGCCCAAACCTATACACATTTTTACGAGATGTTATGCTTTAATTATTAAGAATTTGGTATTCGATTACTAAGAGATAAACCAATTCGTGTTTTCCACCTATATTAGATAACAAATGCTCGTTATTGTTTTTAAATTGTGGATTTGCATTTAATTAATTTAATAGTCTAAGAAGTTGATTTGTAGAAATCAATTTATAGCTTAATCAGACGTAGGATTTAACAGGTGATTAGGGGTGAGGAAAAATTAAAAAAGTCCATGTTAGTATAAATAACATTGTATAAAATATTTTGTGCTAATATTAAGATCGTAAATTTCTAAACATTTTAAACCCATGAGTTTGTAGAAGTTATTTACAATCTCGCGGAAGGGGGGGGGGGCGGCGTAGACCTTCAAAAAGTCCGACGGAAAAGAGGCATTCTCGAGTTTGCAAAAAACTTCTTCTATGTACGTCATCGGTCATCTGATCAACGCATTTGCTATGTTTGTACTTTTTAATAGCTCGATGGGTTGATTTGTTACATGTTAATCTCAAAAATGGCCTTTATAACTTCGTTAAAGAAAATAAAAAGTTATTTCAACCATCTGGGGATAAAATACCCTAAAATGACTACTAAACCCTTTACATCCACACCCTTAACTAATTTATATTTTAAATTAGTCCATCATGTTTTGTCAATTTTACTTGGGGGTGTCCGTGACAGATGCGCGATAGAAGTTGAGGATAAGCGGTCAAAAAAATTCCTGGGGCTAATGTTTCTAGGCCCAGAGTGCGGACGAGGTCATTTATGGTGGCCATATTGACTCGAATTTTTGAGAGGTCGGGAAGAGCGGGAGTTGGGACCGATGGTGCGGGACTTGATTTTTGTCGCCGACCGACACCATTTTGCTGAACCGTCCCCTTGAGAGTTTGGTTGGTGGCGGAGAGTTGACGCGTTTCGAGCTCGTTAGCTAGCGCCCCGAAATCCAACCATATCGTGAGTAACCTGGGCAGAGACTATGATACATTGGTATCTATTAAATAACCTTCCTTACAAGATAAAGTTTGTATTGTAATGTATTTTAAAAATATTTTTGTTTAGGAAATGATAAAGCTTAAAAAATTAGATTTTAGAACAAAATAGTTTTTAAAGTTTAATCATATCCAGACGATATGTTAAAAGACTTGCGAATTAAAACTATAAAGCTAATTTCATTTTGACTTTAAAAAATCTTCGGAGGTCCTGGAATTGTACTTTACTTCCTAAAGATTTATACTAGGTTCAAATTAAATATTTAAGTAACCAACGCCGACAAAAACTGTATGTCAGGAGAAAACGAATTGTTTTAAATTTTGTGGCTGGTATAATATCAATTTAAGATATTATCATAATTAGGCGTTAAAATTTTAAACCTTTTATTAAAACAATTATCAATGGACATTTTTTATTTGGTAAAAAAATACAATTAAATGACCAGAAACTTCCAAACAGTATGATTGGATGTTAAAATATATATTGAAAAATTGCTCATAAAATAAGGCATCAGTTTACATCATTAATATGTACTAATTGTTTTACCAATTCCTAGTAAAGCATAATAACCTCCCAATCTATTATTTAGCCCTCCTAAAACAATATTTTTTTTTTGCAATTTTATATATTAAAACAAAACTATACATAATTTCTACAAAACAATATGTATCAATATGAATGAATAATCATTAAGCGAGTATAAAGTATTTTTTAAATTCTACCTGGTACAAGAATTTATGACCCCATGTCAAAGCTAGTCCGTAATATTTTATGGCAAACAATGCCATTTCGGATTTTTGGTCGTCGTTTTCGAAATGTTGATAGAGCTTGTCGTAGTGCTGAGCCAAGTGAAAATACCCATTTTCCCAACATGGATTCACTTCTACAACCTAAAATTCATCGCACAAAATCACGAAAAGTTACACTTTGAAAATAAAGCTGTGAAAGCTTTATTACAGCAGGATTTTATAATGTACGTATTTTTATAGCGGTTCGATCTCCTTTTCGCAAACAAAATACAAAATTAGACATGATGTACTCGAGAGATGAAAAGCTTAATGCTTAAGTCGTTAAAATAATAAAAATGCTAAAAAATGTAAAAATTAATGAAATTATTAAACACAAGAAAAATAAGTAATGCGCGTATATTGTATCTTTTATGGGGTTTAAATTATATAATTTATTTATGGCAAATATTAACACAAACCAAAATTTATTAGGTTAAGGAATTTAAATATCTTTATTAAATTCAAAAGTAATAAACGAGCGGAGCCAAGGGGGGGAGGGCAGGGAGGGGCGGCTGCCCCCCTCCCCCTATAAATTAAAATTTTTTATTAAAATTATGGCTAAAATTTCAAATCATTTTGCCCCTCCCTAAATCATTATTGCCCCCTTCAACAAAGCCCAATGCTGGCTACGCCCATGGTAATATAAATAAAGCAGGGTTTTGGACTCTTCTCAAACAGGGGCCCAGCAACTCTGCTATAAATAGTTTTTTTATTTTATGTTGTGTGGGTGTTTGTGTTGTGGTAACCTTTTTATAAAATTTCAAGATGGCATGACTGTCGAGATGAGCCCCTTCCTCGGTAAATTGTCCCAATTTTAGTAGACTCTTTGCGAAAATTGCCTTTTGTTCATCGTTCAAGGTTGATAGAGAAACGAAATTGGTATCTCCAAGGTCCGCCGCTTGCTGGGCGTTGAGAGAAAAATGCTTCTCTAACCCTATATATAAAAACGGAAGGTAATAATTAGTTACAATCATTATACGTGACACTATCATATTAAACATACATGTATGATTTATATTTTGTCGAAGTTTTTTAATAAGAATTGTGATGATCAAAAATAATTTGACATGGGCGTAGCATTGGAATGAGAGGGAGGCAATAATGATTTAAAAAGAGGCGAAATGAATATTTTTAAAAATTTTGGCCATAATTTTAATAAATTTCAACACATTTTTGCATTTAGAGAGGGGAAGCCGCCCTTACCTGCCCCCCCCCCTTGGCTACGCTCATGATGAAAGAGTCTTTAAATTGCGTAGCGAGTCGGATAGCAACTACTTGAAAAATTGACATGGGATAAAACAAATATTACTGAGCAATCGTATCTTATTCGCCACATGAATAAAGCATGTAAATAAAACACTTTTAGACAATATAAAATAAGAAACATTCTCAATGGCGATAGAGATCATTGAATGCACAAAATTAAAAAAAAAATCATAAATTTTAAGCTTAGTTTTAACATGAGAAAATTAGAGTTCATATTGACACTAACCCATCCTTAGGGTAGCTATAGCTTGTTCGTTCATGCCTTTTTGTCGGTACCATTTGGCTTGTTCCACGTAAAATCGTGGCATGTTAAAAGATTCAGCGTTTAAGAGAAACGTTTGGGCAGTTTGGAGATAACCAGATTTTCGCGCTAATTTGGCACTTTGTAAGTATAAGTTTCCTAATAAAATGACTTTTTTTAATTTAACTGAACATAGCTATTTTATTTAAATTTTCTTGAGTGAAATACCCCTTGGTTCGAAATTTAAAATAAAATATGATCAGCTATGAATAGAGAGTATCTAAAGTCATTCAAAAAATTAGATTCTGTTTACTAATGTCAAAGTATTTTTGCAAAATATGCATTAAAACCGCATGAAAACGGGGTAAAACTCGTGCTAATTAATAACTCAAAGATGTTGGTGATTTTATCAATGGTCTAGTCAGAGTGATCAAGAATGTGGAAGGAAAGGGGTTTCAATATTTCGGGTCAAATGGACCTATTATGAAAAGGCAACAAATGTCTTAAATTATAGCAAATTCACCATTTAGCTTTTCTAGACAATTTACCTTTGATAATATGTTAATGTGATATTTAGTTTTCAAGGAGATTCAACCAATAAAATTATTTTCAAATATTGTTTCTAGACTACAAATAATAAAAGTATATCCCTTCAGCAAGCAATCCTTATTGTTCACAATTCTTACCCAGTCTAGAATGTAGTTTTTCGTTGAATTGGGGGTAAATTTGTTTAGCCAAGTCGAGCAATGAACGATGCAAACTCAAAATTTCTTCCCGAGCCTGAAACGTAGGTTGTGTGTTTTTCAAGCGTGTTTGACTGAGCTCTAGCAATTCTTCTATCGCTTTATCTGGCTCAAGCTTAGGATACTCTTTCCCTTTGTGCGAAGAGTACCTAAAGTCGTATCCTAGATAAACAAGAAAATATTTATCACCATATTATGAAGAATATATAAATAAGACATTTTGGTGTTAAAGGCAAAATAGGGGATGACTTTAGATGTGAAGTTCGTTCAGGAGGGCAATTAATTATCTATAATTGTCTTTATTCTGATTAGGCTGCAGAAATTTATAATACATTAAATAGTTCGGGCAGTAGTGATCAGAGGTCAGAAATGCCCGGCCCGGCGCGCTGCCCGGCCCGGACGGGCCCGGGGGGGCACGCTGATAAGATTCGGGCAATTCGGGCATGCCAAAAATTTTATCAAATTGATTTTCCTCGAAAAAAGAAAAATTCGCTTATTAACAATTTTGGGCCATAAAAAATTTGACTAGATTTTTTTCTATCGCTTAAATCCTTATCGTACGTTTATATAATGTCCTAAATCCTAATTTTAACTTCTTCAGAATTAAATTTTATTTTATTTCGAATAAATTAGTTTAACTGGTTTATCTCAAGATCAAAAATTTTTAATTTTCATATTATATTATAAAAGATTTGTTCTGATCAATATGCCATTATTTAATGCTTATTTTGTAATAGTGGTTAAAAGATTTTGGGATTGGATAATTTCTAGTCACGGGCAAGGCCGGGTTTGGGCAGAAAATTTTTAACAAATCCGACCTCTGTTTGCGACCTCACAAATTCGGGACTAACGGGCAAATTTAATATTTCGGGCCGGGCAATTCGGGCAGCTTTAACGATTCGGGTGGGCCCGGGCGGACACTTAGATGGGTTCGGGCGGGCTCGGGCGGGCAGATTAATTATAAAATCGGGCCGGGCCGGGTTCGGGCTGAAAAATTCTAACAATCTGACCTCTGGTAGTGATATCATAGCAAAGCACAAAAAAGTGGTATAAATGCATACACGAAATAAAGAGAAATTTGAGTACAACTTCTATGAGGCCAAAACTGGTAACTAATACACTAGGTCATGTAGAGATAAGAAATGATGGTAGGTCAGAAAGAAAATTGAAATGATAAATCTGGAGGGAAAAGGAAACAGAGGAAGATCAAAATCTTACGTGGAATCATAAAATAAAGCACGATATGAAAACACACAAAATAAATAATGATGTATGTATTTTAGAGAAAAATGGAAGCTAATGGTAAAAGGACTGACCACCAGTTAGGTGAAAAACAGTCATGAAAAATAAGATGGGAAAAACTTCAAAAGACGTAAAGCTCGCTTATTTTCAAACCTCTTTGGCCTTTTTAAAAAATTAATTATATTAAGCAAACCCCCCCCCCTTCAAAAAAATTGGGGGGGGGGGGGGGGGCAAAAGGTCTTTTAGGCACCATGCGCCTGTATGCTTATTGTTTAACAGCGTGTAACCTCTGAGTAGTTGGGCGGCGCATTCTATATCAGTTATGAGGTGTATCTTGAGCATCGTGTTATAATTTCGTTGGTAATAGTCGGCAAATTGAAGGGATTCAGAATTGACTTGAGACGATTGTAAACGGTTGGCTTGAGTTTCCCTCATGCCTTTTAGGTGTAATTCCAAGTCGGGCACAGACTTGTTTTGCCTTAGGTTGATCATGGCTTTTCCTAAATTACATATCCTTTTAGACACGTGAGAAAGTTAAAACTTACATTACATATATACACATGAGCGTAGCCAAGGGGGAGAAGGAGGAAGGAGCGGCTGCCCCCCTCTAAATCCAATTGCCTAAATCATTATTGCCCTCCTCTAATTCCTATGGTGGCTACGCCCATGTATATACATTTCTAAAGAGTAAAATTATTTTAAGATTATCGATAAGTATTTAATATAACACTGTGTCACTTACAAAAATCAAAAGCTTATTAGGATTAAATTTTAGAAGCATAATTAATGGATAATAAAATTCTACTTGTCATGATAAAAATTGAATAAATCATATATAAATTCAATTTACATAAGCAAAAAAAGAATATAACTTTTAATTTATTTTATTTTACCCAAATTATAATACCAATGAGAATCCACGTCAGAACATAGAGAAGAACCCCTGCTTTTCCAGGTACCATAAGTTGGAACATCCAAATAGTTACCTTTTACAGCCGCTTCCTCTTCGATTAAATCAATTTTACAAGCGTACAGCAGTCTTTCCAAATCGAGCTTGGTCTTGGCATTTTTATTAGATGATGATGTTGTGTGATCAGACTCGGGACAAAGGTTATCCAGATCGTCCCACCTGGTTTGGATAAAATTGCAAAATGACCAAATTGATTATTATTTAAAGTGGCAAACAACATATTAGTAGCTATCTTTCATTTTATGATTTGATATAGTTCATCAAAGGTCTAACTTTATATTTTGACATTTACTTGGCTGTCCTATGAGCTCTTTTTCATGTTAAAAAACATTTTTGAAATAATTAAAGTGACAAACTTATATTACACACCATATTTAATTTCATAATTTGATTTAATCTGTTATTATAAGCTGTAGTTCCAGTGGCATAGCCAGCATTGGAACTAAAGGGGGGGGGCAATAATGATTCAGGGAGGGGCAAAATGATTAATAAATTTCAAAAAAAAATTGGATTTAGAGGGCCCCGTGGCTACGCGCATGCTGTGGTCCCGAGAGCTTTTAAATTTTAAAAAACATTTTTGAAATAATTAAAGTGACACACTTATATTACACACCATATTTAATTTCATGATTAAATTTACTTTGCTATTATAAGCTTTAGCTATAGTTCTACCTGTTAAGGCGTCTCAGAGCTTCCATTTGGTAGGGAAGCATATCCTGTCTCCATTTTTGATGCCGATTGACTATGCCTTCGGAATAGGTAAAAGCGGTTTCTGATTGTTCCAAAGCCAGCAAGGACTTAACTCGGCTCACATAATGGCTTAAATTTTGGGGATCCGAGTTTATAGCTTTCTCAAAACAAGCGGCAGAATCCTGAAAGAAAGCTAAAAATTACTGCTTGAAGCATGGGCGTAGCCAGCATTGGAATTAGAGGAGGGGGTGGCTATAATGATTTAGGGAGGGGCAAAATGATCATTTTTTTAATATTTTAGCCATAATTTTAATAAATTTTAACAAAATTTTGGATTTAGAGGGGGCTGTCGCCCCTTTCTGCCACCCCTGGCTACGCCCATGACTTAAAGGTTAATTGTTAATCTTGATGTCAAAAATATAGGTACGGGTTATAACAAAAACTTGTCTTAATTTAAAATTTATCTAATAGTATTAGGGCATATTAATCGGTGATTGAAATGAAATTATTTATTCGAACATTTGTATTCATTGTATTAAAGTTGCAATTATAATAAAATTGATGCATAATAATTGACGACACATTATTAAGATTAATCAAAAATCGTAAAATATCTCCAAATTTATAGGGTATATAGAATTAAATATATAATACATTAAGCTTTCTTGACTCTAAACCCAAGTGTTCAGAATGAAAGAGCTTATCTGAAAGGAAAGCTAAAAGATATGCAATTATCTAAAAATGTAGAAAAGCATTAAACAATAAAATATTTAAAAAGAAATTGTGATATGGTTAAGGTTGATATGAATTAATCGTCTGCTTTATTGTTTACTATTCATTATTTCGCTTAGTTAATTGATAAAAAGGAATTTCAGCAAAAATAAAATATTAAAGATCAATGTTTATCGACAATTCCAATTTATTTGACTGTCAAGCTGCATTGTTAGCATTACTGTGGAGTTTGCAAAACAGTTTGGCCGTTGTAATAATCCATACCTTTTTTTTATAAAACAAAGACTTGGCATTCTTATTGCTAAATACAACTTAAAATCGTTTATGGCTACTTTTGAAAGAACATCAAGTCGATTTTATATTCTATGTTTTGTTAATATTTGACGCATTATGCATTATAAATTTTATGCGTTTTTCCTCTATTAGTGTCATGTTTCGTAATTTGTGATCACTAAACTTTAATTATTTGCAATATACCTACTGATTAGTAGGTTTGCTGCAAGATAAGGATATATAATAATCTTTCAGACCGCCACTCTTTAGCCCTAATGCTATTCTCGTGCCCATTCCGAACTTAGTTTTTACGAGCTCGGATTAATAATAAAAGCCAAACATGGCATGTAAAATACATATGCATATCGTGAAGGCTCTCGATAGTGACTTTTATATTTCATCCAGTATAATCTAAAAATTTATATGGTTAGAGGAGTGGGCGGCTATGTGCTAATTTTTAGTTAATAAGATATTGATACTTGTTTTATTTCTATTTAGCGCTAATAGATACTACACATTTTTAAAAAAACCAAGGGCGTAGCCAGCATTGGAATTAGAGGGGAAAAATCGTTATTTTTTGAACTTTTAACCCTAATTTTAATAATTCTTTGAATTTAGAGGGGGCAGCCGCCCATCCTTGCATGAAAATAACTATAAAGTATTTTAAAAGCCTATGGGATAAAGTTACTAACTGTACAACGAGTCGTGTTACATTACTTGATAATTTCCATGGACCCTGAGAGACATAATTTGTTCGGTGATTGAGGGTCGGTGTTGGCGCGTACGATTGACAGCGTTTACACCGGTTACGCCATCGGGCTCATTTAGGTCGGAATACAAATCAATCAAAAATTCGTATTGTTTATCAGTATCCAAAATACTGGTGGCAGTTTGAGATTCGATCGTGTTAAATGGCATGGCACGTGTACGTCTATATTGTATTTCGTAATACATCAAGGCCCTATGATGATCCTGTTAGATGATAAAATTAATTAACTAAGTTCATGTACGTAAATCCAAAAATCTTTAAAATTTAAGATAATTAAGGCTAAAAATATTAAATTATCATTTTGCCCTCCCTAAATTAAGGTCTACCCTCATCTTCTAATCCTGGCAACGCTCATGACTAAATTGATAGATAGTCCTAAAAAATAAACCCTAAAACAGCTTAGGAGTCTAATAATAACGAATTCTAACAAATTTAATTTTAAGGGTCTTACTAATCTTAAAGATTTATGTGTAACAAAGCAATGCTCAACTTATGGGTCTAAAGTAAGCTAACCTTAAAATATTGAAAATGACCTATTTACATCTATAAAAATTAACTTAAATTGCTTCAAAAATTACACAATAATGAGCGAATAAAAAGAGATTGGTTTAATAAAAGCCTTACTTTGATATGTTTAGAGGCGATGGCCATTTTTTCGTATGGTAATGCCTGCAGAAATGAATTGATAGCCACGTAATAGGGGTCTTTTAATTTAATGGTTTGGCAAAATTTAGGAGAACTTATTTCCATTCGGCTCTGTGCCTTGGCACGGGCGTTCTGCATGATTACCTACGTTATAACAAGGTAATATTTAGTAAAAATGTTTGTCTTGTTGATTAAAAGTATAAATTGGTATTGTACGTTGAGATGTTTAAGCTGCCATTTGTTGAAATAATCAAGGATGTAAAACATAGTTGCAAGACATTTATTCCTCAAGCCATTAGGTACACAGTTCGGTTGACTGGGCAGGTTGTGAGGGGACAAGTCATTTTTCGTATCCTCTTCGCTATAAGTGTTAAGCCCGGCAATTCCTGTGCTAGGGTTAAGGTTCGGAGATTCGGCCATTGAATCAGATTCAAAATGACCGCCGTTAATGCGAGGCATATCTATGAGAGTTTTAAATTCTTTCATCACGAGGCAATCTTGGGATGGGGCCGAGATGGTCTCGTGGAGAACGGAATTTAAAGCTACTGACGGCAGGAGGAATTCCGCTATGTGGGGTTCGTATTTAAACACATAACTGCAAACGTTAAATAGGCTATGCAAACGGCGAGGCTCTCCTTGCTCAGGCATGGTCGCCTTTCCTAATAGCCCGTTTGAGATGAGAGAACCGCACCAATTAACGAGCCATCGATCGAATGTGTTCCAACGATTAAAACCATTTTCTTTAGAAGCCAATCCGGACACCGATCCAAATAGAGGGCAAGGAACCGATTTGTAAGTTAAGGTATTGGCCATTTTGTAATGAGAATTCAAGAATGGACCTAAGGTATCGTGGATCCTAGGAGGCAAAGCCTTCGGTAAACTCCGCTCAACACCCATTGCGAATAGGGCTAAGAGCTCTTGGATGACGAAAGCGATGCAATCTTGCTTTCTCGCCTCGGAAGCGGACACGTAAGCTCTATCGAGTATTGTGAACAAATCTATCAAAAACTCATCACTATCCCATGTATAATAGGAATCTCGGGAGTTCATGAGGATAAATGTAGAATCGAGTGTAGAAGAATTAATATCGTCTATGTTAAGGTTTGCATTTTGCGTAAATCTACCGGGATCTAACGCACCCAAAGCGCCTAAACAGCAAATGGCCAAATCTTTGGGGCTCTGAGCTTGGAATTCGTTTTGTCTGGAAATAAAACCCAATGTTTCCTTGTGAACTATTAACCTAACTAAGTGAATGATGACCTGGTTAAGAACGAAGCTCAAACCTTTCTCCATCCCACTAACTTTTTCAGTATCAAATGTGCTTTTTTGAATAAGAGAAAAATTGGTTTTGAATAAAAATTGCAAAATGCTCAATACACGAATTTTAGTAGAAGTAGCGTCGGTGGCAAGCCCTTGACATAGGCAGGTGATAATTTGTTGAAGAGACAGCGTCAAACCTTCCATGGAAGTCAAAGAAACGATGTGGCTTGAATTAAGGACATCTTGAAAGGGTGTAGTTAAGTATGTGTACAAATTGATACTAAGAGGTATTCCAAGCTGCGGGGGGAATAGCCAATATTTTCTTAGCGTTCGATTTCCATTGTGTAGAAATGAGTTGAGTTTGTCATCGAGACACTGATATATAGGCTTAATGGCGTTTGTCACAGAATCGTCATTTTCATCAGATTTAAAGTATACTTCGTTGAGGGTTGATATGATGAGATCGGATAAATCGGGAAAGACAGAGTCGCTAAGGCACGTGATGAAGTTAATCCAAGCTTTGGTGCTTAATTTAACGTTTTCAATTGATTCGCTCGATGCGGATCGATAATGACGATTGCAAGCAATTTTTAACGTAGCCAGCATTTTAATTCGTTTGCTGGTAATTTCTTCTGATCCTACGAACTTTATAAAAGTCACCAGGTTCGTCATCTTTTTCTGGTATTCAGAAGAGGACAGAGGTAACTTGGAATCGATTGTGCGAAATTGAGTGTCGAAATAGTAGAGAATTCCCAAAAGGCGCGGTTTAACGAGCTCAACAATGAATTCATTCATATTAGAATGACTTAAAGGTTCGGTTTGACCATTTAGCTTGTATTTGGTTTCGTACTTGGCTAAAAGTAGAAGTCCCTCTCGGACGTTAGACTCGTGAGCTCCCAAGTTGGATAAGAGTTCATTGTATATATTTTGAACGTCTTGCATTATAAGCCGACCAAATTCAGTTTGGGTATGATGAGATATATAAGATGCCACACTGTCGACCAAGTTAGGTGCGTGGATCACGAAATAGGGGAAAATGATGTGCATGTTATCGACCATCAAGCGTCTCCAATCGAGTCCAACACATTTGGCCAACCATTGACAAGCGTCGAAAGACGTCGTGCTCAATTGAATGAGACTGATAGGCTTTATTTCGGAAGTTTGATTTCGCCCATTTTGGCGAACTGCACTTAAACGGAGCGCTGCAGGCAGCATCCATCGTAAGTTAGAGGTAAGGAATTGCTTGGAGTTGCTAAATCCCAAAAACTTGGCAAGGCGTTCGACACAGGCATTGGCGGCTCCCACATCTACGCCCACCATTTCCACAACCAGTTTGTTAAGGGGAAAGGCAATTGCTTGATAAAGTTCCCACGAGGTTACGCCTAATATTGACTTCGAAAAATTGAGCAATGCACGGGAAAATTTCGCGGATAATAGTGGGGGCAAAGTAAGCGCCCCTTCAAACAACATTGTCATTAATTTAACTTGACCATTGAACTGGGGATTAGGTTGGGTAATCAGACTTGACCCAAACAAGGCATTGTATAGAATCATAAATCCAATCATGCGGTTCAAGGATGTTATGAGCTGTTTAAAAGCGTTGCTGAGTTTAAAGCTTTCGTACGTGCGTAACAAGTCGGTGACTAAATTGTCCATTAATTCGATGCAGGAAGGCGAAAGTTGGGTAACTACCGGATTGATGTTATCGAGGAAATAATTTTTACTGATCAATTGAGCTAAAGCTTCCAAAATACCATGATCGAAGGTTACTAATTTGCAAATAGTTTCGGCAAGAGTTATATCTAGGGGTAGAGAGGCGAGAGTCGTGTAAACGAGTGGTGCATTTAGAGCTATAATCGGGACTTCCAAATTATCCTTCTTACACTTTAGGGAAAATATCCATTCTACCAATATAGCTACCATACGTTGTTGCTTGGCGTCAAGATTGGCGGTGTTAAGAGGAACGTTAAATTTGGTATATTTCAAGATATCGTCAATATCAAGTTTTAAAGCGAAACAATCCATATTTTCGAGTGTCTCAACTTTTTGAACGGCGCACAACACGAGAATACTATTGCACAATGAATTTAAAAAGCTCCATTTCGCATGGTCGTCGCTCGATTGGATTGATGCTACCCATACCTTGTCAGCCTCGTGGATAAACCTATCGACAAAAGATAACTTCGAAGTAGCTACAAAAAGTGGCAATAAGTTCAGAGCTTGCGCTTTAAGGCTAGCGGGGTAGGAGTTGCACATGATTTTGAACCAGATATCTGACTTTAAATTGGGCCGAAAAGTTTGCTCCTTAGTTGTGAGAACTAATAGTCGAAGTGTATAAGAGTGCTCGTCCATATGATAAGGTTTGAAGAGAACGTTTTTCGGTAAAGGGAACAAATTTAACTTTGATAAAGACTCAAACTCTGACGCGTCCATAAAATCGAGACAACAAGTGATTAATAACTCGTTCGAGACAAGATTTAAATCTTCGTCATTGTTTAGCCTCAACTTTATCAAGCACCCGGCACAAAAGTTCTCAATAACTAGATTAAGTTTTTGGGACAAAAGTAGGTTTTGGTTGGTCGTTTCTTGGCTTTTTAGGTATAAACATGTTTGTAACATAATTGGGTGCAACGGTTTAATTTTAGAGATTAAATATTTTTGTAAGAACGCGACGAAAGACGGTACAAGCGATGTATGACGCCTGAGTGCTGAAGCGGCTGTAAGAAAAGAATCAACTATATTACAAGCCATATTTAGCTGCGTCAGTTTATACTCAACGTTACCAAGGTCTACCGATTTGTTATCGAGGATAGCAATGCTAGTATCGAGCCCTCGTATTAAGGCTTGGGTCATGGGCAACGCCTCAAAATCATACTCTGCTCCAGAGGAGGTAATTTCGAAGTTAGCGTCTTTTAATAGATTTAACAATTGTCGCAAAGAATTTTCTACGTCGACGATATAAAAGAATTTCATAATAACCTTGACGCCACAATCTAAAGTGAGTATGGAGATGGCTATCAAAAAAATCGCTGCAATGGCGCAAATTTCGTTGTAACCTGATATCGATGACATAATTTCCAACATAGTGTAAATGTGCTGTTTGAGAAATGTCTCTCGTTCGTTAGCAGTTTCGTAAAGCACTGAGAGGGACACAATTTGTAACAAGATCGTAATAATTTCATTAAGATCCTCACCCTTTTTATAATGTTGGGCTAATTTTAGTACCAATTCTAATAATCCAGTCATATCTTTATGTTTAACACTACGTTTGGTAGTAGAAGCGGGATAATTTTCGACGGAGAGCAAGATCATTGTTGATTTTAGAAGAGATTTTAACGTGGTGGTAGTGTGCTTAAAATCATTATTGGTGCCAAAACTTTCATTGTGTCTAGATAGATTTACACCTTCACAAAGTATGGAACTCAATAACAAGGTAGCCCTTAGTGTAGGGGTAAGTAGGGATGGCCCGTATGTGTGAAGGAGTTGGGGATCGTTAACGAATATGTGCGTAAATTGGTTCGTTAGATGGCAAAGAGAGAGAGTTTCGAAACACAATTTACCGCTATAAGTAGGCAGCTTCTCATCTAAACGGCGAGCCAAACTTTCGACCAAAATTGATGTCGCATCTCTAAGTACGGGATCTAAAAGAGTGGAACTGCGAGTGGCGATTTCAATTATTAAACTGAACAATTTTAGGTGTAATTTGTAGTTATTTAACATTCCCTCCCCAAATTCCTCAAATTTCATGAGGCATGCTTGCCCCGATGATGCTGTAATGTATTGTAAGATGGGAAACTTTGTTACTAAGTCTGACATTGAGGTTTCATTTAATGTTATTGAAAGTTGTTGGAAAAATTGTTGAATATCTATTTGACTAGTGTATTTAGAAATTAGCCTATAAAATTGGAAAAACCAATGCCACAAATCACGAAACATAAACACGTCATGCATTCTAAGGATTTTGAATATTGATTTAAGTATGGCTTTAATTTTATTTTGCAGAGATTCATTTTTAAAATTAAATTCATAGGTTAAGAGGGCTAGAAGCTTAAAACCTAATGCTCTGTTGACCAATTGAATACCAGCCATGCGTTGAAATTTAGTTATTTCTAATGCTGGATCAATATCCCATTCTATAATATGGTTTGCATCATTGGAAATTGATTCTGGAAATTCATGCACACAATGCAGTACAAAGTCTAAATAATGATCATGAGACTGGTTTCCTTTATAGTCTTCAGTCAGATTTATTTTGGAGACCTTAATAACTTAATGAAAAGTTAAAATTTAACATTACTTTTTGGCAATCAGCAATCATATCATTAATAAGCATAAAAACAGTCTTCCATATGTTATCTTCTGAACTGGTGGGAGATTGGAAATCTAGATTATAATTATAGATTTAAAAATAGATGTGGTGATCAAATAGATTGCTCTAAGATTTATTTTAGATATTCTATCTAACAAACTCTAAATGATTGTTTAAGGCATATAATAAATATTTACATATTAACTGAATGTACAATGAAAAGAAGTAAAATGTGCTTACCCATATTGCTAAGAATTTGACGTGAAAATAATTTAATATATTTAACTAAAACCCTGTATGGGTTTCACATTTGAAATTCGCACATGCATGTATTAACAATGTGATTTTAACAGCTGACACAATCTGCCACACAGATTTTATATGTTAAATTTTTCTTCTGCCATCTTAAAAGTAAATATCTGTCATTATTTTTATATAATTTCATAATCTTGGCACAGTAATTTAAGCTTTTATAATTACTATTCTTTTATTTAAATATACTCTAGAGAGGTAATTGGAGTGCGAAGTGCCTCCGGGGATACGTTAATTACAGAAGTGTAGAAGTTAGTTGTAATGCCTCGACTGTCATCCAAATTAACGTTAATTGTTTGTAACTTATATATTCGTGCGATATACACGATTTAGACACTTACGAGTTTACACCCTGTCGTAACATGTTTTTGAATAATATCCACCGCACGCGAACAGTGGCGTCGTAAAGGAAGAACCTACGCGGCCATGCAGAAGTATAAATTAACGTATAACGTCGACGTTTTTTTAACACAATTTGAGCTTTTCTAAGGAGCCTAAATAAGCCTAAGACAGACGAGCATAAAGCGGCTGTACTATTAACCAGCCTCGATGGGGAGGCATTCCAATTAATATTAGAAGACTATAGACCCCAGGATTTGATAGGAATTACATATGAAGAAGCTAAGAATCTGCTTAGAAAATTATTCCAGTGGAATTCATGCGCGAGGGCAAAGAGCTATGAATTCTCAAAGGTTCGACAAGGCCAGGGGGAACGATAGACGCGTACGCAAATAGACTCCAGGCCGGAGCTAACAGCTGCAACTTCGGAAACGAGGAATTTTAGAACAGAATTGTTGACCAATTCTGTGGTATTCCCGCCACCTGGCCTCGAACCTTCTTTTAATTTCGTTTTATTTCTATTCTATTCCTACCCTATTTAATGTCTATTTTTATGCGCATCTATCTCCTTATGTATATTTCACTATCTTCTATATGTTTAATTACTGACGGCGATGCTTTGGAAATGAAGATATCGAGGAAGAGAAAAGCATCTATGCACCCTCGTTAGAAAGCCATCATTATTATTATTATTGTATCAAGAAAACACGCTATGTAAAAAATCATGACTTTTCTATTTTCATTTATTAAAACTATTATAGCGTAAAAAGAATTACTTTTCCACTTTTCGGTTTTCATACAATTATCATTAATTTATCCGAAAAGTGTAAGTAACTATTGTATGATTATTGTAAATTGAATTTCATGTGAAAAAACGAAGTAGTATCAATAATTAACATATTTTAGTAATCAGCTTATCTGATAGTGTCGGGTGATTAATTCATTTCATTAATTTATAGATATGATAAATTCATTATGGCAGAAAACGATATCAAATGGGACGAGAGCTGGCCTTAACGGCGAGACAATAAATGGAAGGCTAAGCACCTTCAAAACGTGTCCGAAGAGGCGTGGAGCGTAGTGGCGAGACGAGAAGCGTGACCTGGGTCGGTCTGGATTCCCAGTTTAAACCATGCTTTAGATGTGTTAACAGTAGATTTATATATTAATAACGAGTTGTTCCAATTTATCTTCGATACCGGCGCTACGGTATCGATAATACCGGCGCGAAGTTGGGCAAAGGAGATCCGGCGCAACAAAGATCCCGTCCCGACGGTGTACGCATAAGGCCACGAGGATATAAAGATCGTAGCCAAGGTGCAAGGCGATGTCCGAATGGGTAACACGAGGAAACAGCTGTTATTGTTAGCAGACCTAGCGGGACCTCCGTTGTGAGGGATCAATTGGATCCAAGAATTCGAGCCCGAAATTTGGCGAGGAATACGTTGGAACTCGAGAGCAGCGGCTGAACGGTTCGCGGTCAATTACGTGGAAAGACCGAAGGACACCACGTCCGCAAAGCAGCGCGTGATAAAGAAATGGGAGGGCCAGCGAAACGAGTTCCCAAAAGCAGCCAAGGGAATAAGGGTGGAAGTCACGTTAAAAAAGGGCATAGATCCCTTATTTATCCCCGCACGAAGGGTGCCGATGGCTTGAAAGAAAGAGTGGAAGAAGAACCGAATAAATGAGTCAGAGACGGGGTAATAGAACCAATTTCAAGATGGGCTAGTCCAGTGATACCCATAAAGAAAAGCGATGGGAGTCTACGATTATGCATCGATTATCGATTTACGATTAATAAATATGCACAAGGTTTATTGTACCCCTCACCCAAAATCGATGATTTGTTGAATAAACTCGATAACGCGTGTTGTTTTTCCAAGGTGGACCTAACTAATGCGTACCTACAGCTAGAGTTAGGTCCAGAGACGAGCCAACAATTGACGATCTCCACGCACAAAGGCTTATGTAAAGTTAACCGTATGCCTTTTGGTTTAAATTGTGCCGCGGCTCTTTTCCAATAAACAATGGATCAAATTTTAAAAGGCCTGGAAGGAGTAGCGGTATATCGACAATATACTAATTGCAGAAGAAACGGAAAATGTCCACAACGAGCGGCTAATTAAGGTACTTGAAACGTTACAAAGGTGGGGGTTCGTGCCAAACATATCAAGGAAGTAACATTTTTGGGATACTTAATAAGTAACAAGGGAATTCAAATCAACGATAATAAAGCCGAACTAGTCGCAATAAAAAAATTTAACAAACAAAAATGAAATAAAATTGTTTCTTGGGTTAACAGCAAATTTTTCAAAGTTCATAAAGAACTAGGCCCAAATCGTGCACCCGATTCAGAAACTCACGAAGAAAAACGTGACGTACCACTGGGGTGGAGAACAACAAGTTGCTTATGAAAGTCCGCGCTTGCGAAGGCCCCCGTGCTAGCATACTTTAATGGAGAATTGGAGACAGGCCTGGTGGTAGACGCCTCGGGTACAGGGTTAGGGGCTATGTTACAGCAACGAGTATCAGGTGAAAATTGGAGAGTGGTGGCCTATGCTTTAAGAGCTTTAAACAATAGCGAAAGCCGATATTCGAAGATTGAACGGGAGGCGCTGGCGGTGGTCTATGGGCTAAAAAAGCTCAATGAATATATACAAGGACGAAGCGTTGCTATTATGACGGATCATAGACCGCTAGTATATTTGACCAAAGCAAAAGTGGCAAGAAACAATGGTCACCACGATTAACTAGGTGGGCGCTCATGGTATCAGGTTACACGACAAGGTTTGTGTATAACAAGGGATCCAAAAAAGCTTTCGATTTCTTGTCCAGTAAACCGAACGAACACGCGTATGTTAGCGAGGAAATGTCAGAAAACTCTGCAAATCCATTTATATCATTAAAAGTGGTGAGAGAACACACCTTGGACGATCCAGAGCTACGTCAGGTAAAAGAGTATATAAGAGGTAAACAAGACACAATGGTCACTTATGGGCTAAAACGCTCTTACGAAAAACACCTGCCAAAGTTACAGGAGTCAAAAAACACTATCTTTTACAAAGGACAACGAATATTAATTCCGGCCAAGTTAAGAGGAGCCGTACTCCAAAGACAACATAGGGGCCACGTGGGGATCAAGCGAATGCAAGAAGTGGCGTGGCAGTATATATGGTGGCTTACTCTCGACGATGACTTACTGCAATTACACGGCCGCGGCGGCCAAGAAGGCACCGTTGATAGAGTGTCAACCTAGCCATAGACCGTGAGTTCAAGTACTGATCGATATCATGGGTCCTCTCAGGGGTAAGTCATACCTGGTTATGGTAAACAATAGCTCGAAATGGGTAGAGGTTTTTAAATTAGAAGACACCACATCGACCACCATTATAAAAAAAACTTGCCGAAACGTTTGCTTGATTTGGAAATCCACCATGTTTAATATCAGATAACGGCCCGCAATTCAAATGGCAGGATTTACAGAATTTTTGCAAGATGAGAGGGATTAATTAACAATGGACAGCCCCTTACCGTCCTGCGTCTAACGGTCTGGCTGAAAGGTACGTACGATTAATTAAAGAAGCCTTTATAAGAAACGAGTCGTAAGTAGGGCTAAGTAGATTTTTAGAATACTACAGATCTACAAAACACCCCACAACCATTAAAAGCCCAGTGGAGGTGATGCTTGTAATGTTATACAATTTGTGTTTATACACGTTATTTATAATATCGTTTAGTTCTATATACCTGGAGTATATAAATTATCATTACCAGATGTTATTTTAAAATAATAAACTATTTGCATATTGAGTATATTACAGTGGCGCGGTCGATAAACAAAAATCGAAGGAATACCTCAATATAAGGCAGGTGATAACATTAATACATATTTGTTCACCCTAGATAATATTTTTGAGTCTAAACATGTCCCAAAAGAAACTAGAACAAAAACTATATTGGGATGTATGGGCCAGAAACATGTGGAATTACTTATCAACTTTGTTTATCCAGTTAATATATCCTCATTGGAATATGAAGATTTAATCAAATTAATTAAGAAGGTATTCCTAACGAAATCAACCATATTCCAATCAAGACTAAATTTTATTCGTTGTGTAAAACAAGTAGATGAATCATTGATTGAATATGTCACTAGATTGAAAGCTTCTGCAGAATGTTGTCATTTTAAATTGTTGGATGAAAGATTGCGAGATCAATTTTTGCACGGACTGCATAATACACAATTGGAGATAGACGTTAGAGCTAGATGGCCGGATGCAGTAAAGCCTACAGGACTAGATGTGACCTTCAATGACATTTTTAACTTAGCAGAATCCATGCATCTTGCAAATTATGAAGTCAATTCTTCCTCAAATGAATTAAACAAAATTCAAAATTATATAAAACCAAATCCAATGTACTCCAATCAAAAGAATAGACAATCAATAAAACAATTTGCTACAAAGAAGGATGATCATCAACAATCATTCATAAGGAATTGCTAAAGATGTGGTAAGTCACATGCAATAAAGCAATGTCCAGCATTTTTAAAAGAATGTTCAATTTGTCATCATAAAGGACATTTTGCAAAAATGTGCAGGACCTCAAACAAAGTCAACCAGATTATTAATACAATTGGCAAACTTTATGACTTTAATCACCTTAAACCATACATCCATGTAAGGATAAATCAGAAAAATTTCAAGATGTTATAAGATACTGGCTCATCAGTATCATTAATCAACAAGAGTATCTACAACATGTTAAATTCACCTAAATTAACACCATGCCCCAAGATAAAAGCTTTTGGGAATAGTCCAGTTCCTATATGTGGAGAAACACAGGTCTATGTTAATTTAAACAATAAAACTTTAAAGTTAACAGCTATTGTAACTACGGTAGAAGATGATGCCATATTTGGGTTAAACTGGATGGAAGCCTTTCACCTACAACTTCCTCATCTAGTTAAAATTAATGCTATAGAAGAAAACCTCAAAACATAGAAGAGGAATTGGTTGAAAAGTATACGAATGTGTTCAGTGATGGCACTCGGTGTATTAAAGATTATGAGGTGAATCTTTTTGTAAAGGAAGAAGCCAGAGCCATAGCAGTGCCTGCACGAAGGGTTCCTTTCCCTTTAAGGAATAAAGTTGAAGAGGAAATCAGAAGATTATTGGACGAAGAGATAATTGAACATGTTGATCCTGCAACAACACCAATAACATGGGCAACTCCTATTGTAAATGTATTAAAATCAAATAAGTCCATTAGAATCTGCGGAGATTTTAGAGTGACTATTAACCCCTTCCTAACTTTAAAAAAACCATCTACTTCCGACATTTGACGATGTGATTCTGAAGATCGCAGGAGGGCAAAAATTTACAGTAATTGATTTACGGGATGCCTATCTTCAGATGAGGGTCGAAGAAAAGTCGCGACATTATCTCACTATTGCAACACATTTAGGTTATTATCGATATAAACGTCTTCCATTTGGACTTTCAATAGCGCCAAATTTATTCCAACGTTATATGGAAGAATTATTAGAGGGGATTCCCCATACTGGGGTACTTCTAGACGATATCATAGTTACAGGAGTAAATGAAAAGGATCACCTGAAAAATCTCAACGAGGTACTAAAAAGGGTACAGGACGCTGGTCTAAAAGCAAAGAAGGAAAAGGTTAAATTTTTCCAAAATTCCGTTAAATATTTGGGACATGTGATCGATGCAACAGGGATCCACCCAACTCAAGAGCGAGTGGAAGCCATTGTTAATTTTCAACAACCACAAAACAAAAAAGAACTACGTTCCTTTTAAGGACTAGTTAATTATCAGGAAAGGTTCATTTCAATGTTACACGAAAAATGCGCACCCTTGCATGCATTGACGGGCTCATCAATAGGTTGGAAATGGACGACTAAAGAGCAGAAGATTTTTAACGATGTTAAACTGATGCTTTCAACGTCAAATACTTTGGTACCGTATTCAACCTCATTGCCGTTATACCTAACGGTAGATGCTTCTGAAACTGGTATAGGTGCTGTACTATCACACTTATATGCGGACGGGTCCGAAAGAGCTATTGCGTACGCGTCCAGGACGTTAAGCGAGTCCGAAAAACGATACTCTACAATTGATCGGGAAGCGCGAGCTATTGTGTTCGGTGTTCAGAAATTCGATCAATACGTACGGGGTCAAAAATTTGTATTGATGACGGATCACAAACCTCTAGAGAGATTATTCGGGAATCATCGGGATTTACCGAAAGTGATCAATAATTGATTAATTCGATGGGCTTTATTTTTAAATGGATATCAATACGACATAAAATACCGATCAGGAAAAAACAATCAATGCGCTGATGCATTGTCAAGACTGCCAGATCCAAAATACCTTGAAACGGATCAGATCAATCACGTAGGATTACTTATGTTAGATGAATTAAAGTTAGATTATGAAATGCTAAAAACATCTATTAAACAAGATCCTTTTTGTCGTGAATTAATTTCAGCGATTAACCGTGAATGGCGGTTTGATTTAAAAAAATGCCGTTTTGACATGAAAACGTACTACAATCGAAGGGAGGAACTGTCATTTGAAGATGGATTATTATTGTGTGGAAATCGGTTAATAATACCGAGGAACCTACAAAATTTAGTTTTAAAAATGTTACACCAAGGACACCCCGGTATTACAGGAATGCTTAATTTAGCCCGATATTATGTTTGGTGGCCCGGAATGGACAAGAGTATTGATTTGTTTGTAAAGGAATGTGACGGTTGTCAAGAAGGCCGACAAGCCGAACAAGAAGTTCCCTTATATTCTTGGTCCGTACCTGACCGTCCCTGGGATCGAGTTCATATAGATATTGCCGGACCTGTCGAAGGAAATTATTGGTTGGTTTTAATTGATGCATTATCGAAATGGGTGGAGGTAGCCACACTATCGTCGATTAAAGGACCACAAATTGTGAGGCAGTTACGAAATTGGTTTTGCAGGTTCGGTATTCCCTTGCAAATAGTATCGGACAATGGACCACAATTTGTCGGTGAAGAATTCACAAAATTTTGTAACAACAACAACATTAAGCACGTAACATCCACTCCATATCACCCCAAAACAAATGGATTAGCTGAGAGAATGATCCGAACGCTAAAATCAAGATACTGGGCAGCCAGAAAATCAGGGGGAGAGAAAGAATTATGCCTTCAACAAATAATTATGACATACAGGAATACATCTCAGGCAACCACGGGTAAAGCTCCGGCGGAATTGTTGTTGGGAAGAAGAGTAAGGACAGCGTTGGACCTTATTCGACCAGATCCGAAAGAAAAGTGGAAGGAGAGATTAGCTAAACAAAAGAGCTATCATGACCGAAAAGCATGTTATAGGGAATTTAATCTTGGAGATCCAATATGGATCCGGAATGAAATTAAAGCGGGTTGGTACCAAGGATTTATCATAGAACGTAAATGTCCATATTCATATAATGTTCGCACTGATAAAGGAATTAAACAGAAACACGCAAATCAGTTAAAATTCAGGATGCAATCCCAGTTCGTCGAAACTAACCATACTAGTCTGGAACCGAATGTTGAAAAAGTTGCAAGTTCGAATACTAGTCTGGAAACGAATGTTGAAAAAGTTGCAAGTCCGATTCCGTTAAGGCGATAGACCAGAAAGCGAAATCCTCCGTTACGTTATCATGAAGAGTTTTAGCTTTTGAAAGTGGGAAGAAATGTAATGTTATACAATTTGTGTTTATACACGTTATTTATAATATCGTTTAGTTCTATATACCTGGAGTATATAAATTATCATTACCAGATGTTATTTTAAAATAATAAACTATTTGCATATTGAGTATATTACAATGCTTAAAAGGCTTATGCGAACCGAATGGAGGGTATTGAGGAAAACCGTACCACAACAATGGTTTGAGACCGGGAACCCGCGTATGTTCAAAGTAGGAGACATGGTTTGGGTAGGCATGTTTTTGGGACCAAGCAAATGGGTAGAAAGCACGATAAAAGCCAAGCACGGTAGTCGTTCCTACGATGTATGGGCACAGGGAAGAAAGCACCACCTACACGTGGATCAAGTAAGGAAACGGAAAATCATGATAGGACTACACTGGGACAAGAGAACGGGTGGCCGCAAAGGATATCATCAGAAGGGGAAGCGGGAACAAGTGCTCCAAGAAAACAAATGCCAAACCGGGGAACAAGTGCTACAAGGGAACTCAAAACCAGTCAATAACGCCTAGAGAAGAACCTAGATACCCGCAGCGTAGTCGGAAACCGCGAGCATTCCTTAAGGATTTTCTCTGTGAAAAGGGGGGAACTGTAGAGAGGTAATTGGAGTGCGAAGTGCCTCGGGGGATACGTTAATTACCGAAGTGTAGAAGTTAGTGGTAATGCCTCGAGTGTCAATCAAATTATCGTTAACTGTTTGTAACTTATATATTCGTGCGATATACACGTGCGAGTTTATATCCTTAACGTGTTTTGCGAACAGATACAAAAATATTAAGTTTAAATTTATACGGTTTTGGGCTTTATAAATTAAAAATGTATAAGAATAATAATTATCAATCCTATGAGCTTCAGACATATAAAATTTTTATATATTCTTACCTAAAATATAAATAAATATTTATTATTATTTTCAGGTTTACTTTTATGCTTTAATTTGATAAATCCTTTACACTTAGGATCAAAATGACCAATTTGTATAAGACCAACAAAATCTAAATCCTCAAATACTACTATTTAGGACATCAACAGCTTTACATTAGAAGTATATTAATCCATGGGCGTAGCCAGCATTGGAATTAGAGGGCGGCAAAAATGTTTTAGGGAGAAGCAAATTGATGATTTTTTAAATTTTAGCCATAATTTAAATAAATTTCAACATTGAATTTAGAGAGAGGCAGCCGTGCCTACCTGTCCCCCTTCTTTGCAACGCCTATGTCATTATCCTAAGTCCCTTTAATTTAAATGAGCGATGCAATTTTCACTACCTATATTTGTTGAAAGATTTGTCATGGTCAGGTTATTGTTAAATGCAAGCTTTAGACTTGATGATAGAATTTATGCCATCCGGAAGGAACTATTTTTATTTAGCCATTTCATATTAGTCTACAATTAGAAAAAACTAAGGTAGGCTTCGTAGTATTTGCTCGATTTTTTACCTAATTTTAATTTATTTGTGTGTTTATCAAGATTATACCCAGAATTAAACGCAAATCTAGCAAATGTTACATTTAATTTGTCATTTATAAATGAGCTTCACAATCAAAACAAATTGATTAAAACAATAATATTATCTGATCTTGGGAATAGAATGCTTTAAAATATACAGTATTTAAATAGGTTGCATAAAAATTTAAATATTTAAAATATTTATGCAAAAACACCAAATAACTAGTTATAAATGATTGGAAATTAAACTAAGTCTTATTTATTTTTGTGGCATCCTCCACCCCCTTACGCCTCACCCCCCGTACGTGTGTGTTATCCAGAGCTGTTAAGAACTAGTTCATTTTGAACTAGTTCATAGAACTAGTTCATTTTTTTCTGAACTTAGAACTGAACTAGTTACCTTCCCAAAAATTTGAACTGTGAACTTGAACTAGTTCATTTTTTTAAGATTGAACTTGAACTAGTTATTTTTTTTCTAATTCTGAACTTGAACTTGAACTATACAATGTAATTGAACTAGTTCATCACAAATATATTATTTAAAATAAATTTATAAGCCGAGTGTATATGCGTCAACAATTTGACGTGCATGGTCTTGTCGGTAATCATACAGACACACAGTAACCGCAAATTTTTGATTTTAAAAACACAAAATTTTTTAGAAAAGATGGATACCATTTCTGAAGTAGATAATAGGAACGATGCAGCTCAATCTACCTTTTTACCTTGGCCTTCAATGGAAGAATACTTCAAATATGTATCTTCAGATAAAGATTCATTTAAAGTTAAGTGCAAACTATGCACTAAAGTTGTGGCGGCTTCAAGAACCTCAACAGCCAATTTATGGAGACATATAAAGGTAATAAGAATAACGTATTATAATTTATAATATAAAATCTAGCTGTCTCACTATCAAAAACATGATGAGATTAAGAAGGCTGTCAAGAATAAGGCTGGAAAAAGTTGTGAAGCTAACAAAAAGTTAACACAGACCTTAATTGACAGGCCTTTAAACCAAAATTCCCCAATGGCCATTATCAAATATATAATCAATGGTAATCAACCATTTTCGCTATGTGATGATGAGCACTTCAATGAATTGTTGAGGGCTTTTAATCCAAAAGCAAAAACAATTTGTAGGCAAACACTCACAGGGAAGGTGATGAAATTTGCTGCAAAGATGAAAGATACAGTTAGAACAAAGTTAATGGCACCCAAGTATGTATGTACAACTGCAGATTGTTGGACAGCATTTAATAAGTACTTATTAATTTCTCTAAAATTGTCAATTTATTTTTTTTGTTAGGTCATTTATTGGGGTAACAGCTCATTGGATAGACGATGAGAGTCTTAAAAGAGTTGATGCAGTTCTAGCCTGCAAATGTTTAGAGGGGAGGCACTCTTTTGATGTTATATGCAAATCCCTTACTCAAATTTACAAAGAGTACCATATTCAAAACAAAAATATCTGTACAATTACTGACAACGGATCTAATTTCGTTAAAGCATTCAGGTACTATTTATATAATTCTTCTTTCCTAACTTTTATATAGGATTTTTAATGAAAATGATGAGATGCAGGAGGAAGTAGTATCTCTTAAGGATATACTTGATCGGGCTGGTTTAGAGGGACATAATCAAAATGATTATGATTATCTACCCAAACATAAGAGATGTGCTTGTCACACCCTAAATCTGATTGCTACAAGTGATGTTAACAAGCTTTTGAAAAACAATAATGCGTTTACTAAATTATATAATTCTTCATTCTGTAAGTGCCAGGCACTTTGGAACCTCAATAGCAGATCCACATTATCGGCACAAACCATACGTAACCGTTTTGGGTGTAATATACCCTACCCTGTAGTAACTAGATGGAATTCAACATTTGATTCCATCTCTGTTATAATAAAAATGATTCAAAATAAGCCTAGTGATTTTCATACTCTCTGTGATGAATTGAGGCTTGAAAGGCTTTCTTTGGAAGAATCAAATTTTTTACAGGAATATCACTTAGTGAGTCATTATTTTAAATTTATTTAATTTTTTTAAGGTAATGGAGCCACTTGCTAAGGCCCTTGAAATTTTGCAGGGGCAAACATACATGTATATGGCTTATTATACACCTACCATAAGCCAGATTCAGTTATGTCTGCAGAATATGGTAAACTTAAAATGGGCTCAACCATTAAAAGATGCTATTTTGAAAGGAATAAACATCAGGTATCAAATATAAATGGATTCTAATATATAAATCATATGGTTTTAAGATTTCCTGATCTCTATGATGAGGAAAATATTATTGCAGCTGTCCTGCATCCAATTTTTAAGACAGACTGGGCTTGGATCCGGTCACCAGAAAATGTGGAGGAAAGGTCCAGAATCTTAAAAGCAATAAATTTACTAGTGCCTCAAACAACTGAAAATATGGAGGTGCATGATACACAGAATGGTTTAGATTTTTTTGATATAATACGTGAGAATTCTAATAAAGAAACAATTGAAGACTATATTAAATTAAATAATACCTCATTCGATGTATTCGATGAATTTCCCAATCTAAAGCAAATTTTTATAAAATTTAATGTTTGCCTCCCATCTAGTGCTCCAGTTGAAAGGCTTTTCAGTCTGGGAAAGCTTATATTTGGAGATAAACGTACTTGTTTATTAAACGATAATTTTGAGAACAATATTTTATTAAAGTCCAATGGACATCTACTTTCACATGATTTTTATTGTAAATTTTAATTGTATATTGTTTGTAATAAAGATTTTAAACATTGTATAGTTGATGATTTTGTTATATATGAATATTTCCTTAAATTAGATTTTCAAATATATAATAAACTATGAAATTTATTTAAAATTTTGGATAGCTCTCAAAAAAACTGATTTTAATTTAGGAATCATTGCCTAAATTAAAACTTTATCATATTTAAAAAAATGAACTGAACTTTGAACTGAACTTTAACTAGTTATTTTTGTAAAATTGAACTATTAACTTAAACTAGTTACATTTTTTCCTACATGAACTTGAACTTGAACTAGTTACTTTTGAAAAAAAAATGAACTTGAACTAATGATTTTTTCAAATTGAACTATGAACTTGAACTAGTTCGTAACATAGATGAACTTTAACAGCTCTGTATCCGATAATTTATATATTCGTCCCCCCCCCCACACATACACACATACGCGTAATTTTTACTCCTGTTTATGATGAGTCACGATTGTTAGTATCCTAGAGATAAAAATAGTAAAATCGATTTTTATTGCCTTTCTTACTCATATCTAATATATAAAATTCTCGTGTCACGGTGTGCGTAGTTAAACCCCTCCGAAACGGCGTGACCGATTTCTATGAAAATTTCTGTGTATATTTGGTAGATCTGAGATTAGGTTTAAACTATTCTTTAAACCCCTAAGTGATAAGGCGGTCATGTTTTTATGTTTTATACGTTTTGACACTTAATGAAATGTCAATCAAACGCAACCTTATGACGTCAAACAGGGATAAAATTCAACAATGTAAATAATCTTTTATATACATAAAGGGCTGAAGTATTCTATTTATTAAAAGTATTCTATTTATAACATATCAGCTATTCAAATGAGTGGTAAATGCGTGGATTAGCACATGATTACAATTTGATTTAGTTCATCGACAAAATCCCTCCTGAAGACATCGATAGTTTAATTTATGCAGAAATTCCAAATCCGTGTACTGATAAATTATTGTTTGATATTGTTACTACAAACATAATCATGGCCCATGTGGATATTTTAATCCATCATCGAGTATATACAGTGAATCCAAGGCAGACTGAGTTCTCTTAACTGCGACTGTTGTTGGTTAATGGCACCGGCTCATTGTCATTTTACGATATATGTAAAGTATGGACAACAGTATCTAGCGTATAAAGATGCATGCCTTACATTAGGTTTGCCAGAAGACGACAACCATTGGGACAGTATTCTTATGGAAGCAGTATAAACTGTACCGGAACACAAATTCGTATACTATTCGCTATAGTGTTGACTGCATGTTTCCCACCGAGCACAAACGTTGGCTTGACCGATTTTTATGAAAATTTCTGTGATTATTTGGTAGGTATGAGAATAGGGTTTAAACTTTATTTTAAATCTCTAGGTGATAAGACGGCCAAGTTTTTTTGTTTCATGCGTTTTGACACTTAATAAAATGTCAATCAAACGCAACCTCATGACGTCATACAGGGATCTGTAAAATGCAACAATGTAAATAATCTTTCATGTATAAAAAGGGTATCGTGTCACGTTTGTAGTTAGACTCCTCCGAAAAGGCTTGACCGATTTTTATGAAAATTTCTGTGAATATTTGGTAGGTCTGAGAATAGGTTTTAGACTTTATTTTAAATCTCTATGTGATAAGACGGTCGAGTATTATTGTTTTATCCGTTTTGACACTTAATAAAATTTTATTCATACGCAACTTTATGACGTCATACAGGGATACTGTAATGCAACAATGTAAATAATTTTTCGTATATAAAATGGCTGAAGTATTCTTCTCATAAAAATACCATATATCATGGGCGTAGCCACCATCGGAATTTAAGGGGGGGCAAAAATGATTTAGGGAACAGGTAAAATAATATTTTTTGATAATAATTTAGCCAATATTTTTATAAGCTTCAAAAAGTTTTTAGATTTATAAGGGACAGCCAAAAGGGTCGAAAACGGTCATTTTCGCAACTTTGAATCGAAATATCTAAAAAACTTGACGTATAGAAAAAAAACGAAAAACATATTTGTGTTCACCACAAAAAACTCTGTCGGAATATGTTGACCGTTTCCCGGTTATTTACACAAGACCATTATTTGTTGACTAGTGTAATTATTACTCGCAGGCGCTTAAATAAATAAATAAAAATTTTCTGAGTTGGTTTTAATTTTTCGGTATTTTTAAATTATAATTATCGCCATCCTGACAGAACAGAATTCCTTTTAACGCAATGAGGATTTATTAATTTTGAAACATGCCATTTTTTATATTAAATATTAAACATTTCTGTTTAGAAAAAATTAAATTGCACTTTTCATAAAATATTTGTTTGCATTCAAATTTTTATATATACTAATCAATAGCGTATTAATTTATTTCTATTTTAGACCTAAAGCCTTTACCCTTCCGCCACCCCACTCATATAAATTTGTTTATGAAGCTAAGTTTTTGATATTTTTGACAGCCGGAGAGTGTGGAAATCAGGGCTTTAAAAATTTGTAAGAATTGATAATTTGTATTTTAATATTATTGAGATATAAAAATCGTAATTAAAACTTCGTAGGTTTGGTGAGGTAATAATGACCCCAAGCCTTTTAAAAATGCTGTAAAATTTTTGGGGGTCGCTCTAATTTTTTTTTTTTTTTAAATTGACATGCTTTATTAAAATAAAGTATTAAATATAAAGTGGAATTAATACAAAGATACAAGAACGAAAATATTTATAAAAAAAATGATTAAAACACATTCTCCGTTCCTTCATCTTTAAGAATGGGCATTGAATCCATCAAAGAATAAAAATTGGATTTAGCAATCGCAATGGCAATTGATTGTCTAAGTAAGAAACTATTCGATATTTTAGAAAGTGGCGAGCGTTTATTGAGTTCTTTAAAAAAATTTAATGCGCTCTTTTCGAACGTCCCTGAGCACGACGAGACGATAGGAATAAAAACGGAGGTTTCCGATAAAGCTGAGTATTTTAAGGATTTGCGATGCTCTGCCGATCCTAGGGGGTCGTGAGTATCGTTGGAGGGGGCAAACAGGTCAATACAGGTGTAGTCCCATTTTAAGAAAAGGCTTTTGTCCCATGGGATAAGTGACGAACCGTCAGGACGCATCCGCCCTTCGAGAGAGGGATCTGACGGTTCAAGGATGGAGGGAACTTTTGCCCGCTTGAGGGCAGCTTGAAGCAGTGTATTTATTTTTTGGTGCCTACTATGCCGGCTTTTGTTAAATTTACAATGCAGAGGGTGACGCGCTTCCTCATCTACAAGTGAATTACAAAGCCGGCAGGGGTATGGGGACGTGTATTTACAGCCCAAGCGGAGGGCTATGTTGAAGGACAGGGTAGGATTCTCTAAAAACATTCCCGAAAACTTACTAGGGTAAGCTTCAAGCCATTCATGACCAGATTGGTCGAAAGCCAATGACCTAAGGTTGGCCAATGACCTAAGATTGCAATGCTGTTTGGCGTCGCATGTCGAGAGAAGGTAGCAACGGACCGCGACACCAAACTTCCATCCAAATCTTTTTGGGCATATGACTGTGGAATGTCAACTCCTAAATTGACATTCTCATTCCATAGAGATAAGGCTTGATTGATAGAGGGGTTGAGTGAGAAAGGGACAAGGTCGTTAATAGATTGTTTAAAAGAAAGGGAGGAGGAAATAAAGGCGTCTGAGGAAATCGCGGTTGGGGAACGAATACCTAGACCGCCGGATTTTGTGGGAAGAGTGGCTTGAAGCCAAGTATTCGTGTTAAAAGAAATTTTTAAAATTAATTCAAGTGTGGATTTAAAAAAGTGTTCATAATTGTGTAAGACATCTTTAAATAAAAAAGCTTGCGTGGAGCGGAAGCAGAATAAAATTTTGCTAATGTTGTAATAATTTTTTATAATGTAAAAGGAATGATGAGAGGGCATAGATTTAAAAATGTCTAATTTGGTTTTTAAAGAAGAAAGGTTTTTGTCTAAAAGTTTTTGAGGCACTCAGGGCCCCCGATAGGTGCGCCTAAAACATACATATTGTCTTTATTAATTTTGGCAAAGTCAAAAAACTTGGGTGAATATTATCCAAGTCAGAATATATTTTACTTTTAGAGGCATTTAAACATAAGTTTAAATTGGGGAAAAAAGCATGTATTACATCTGGTGCTTGGACTAGGTTGTCAGGGGTGCCAACAAGAGTGGCGTCATCTAGATACCAGATATTAAGGGTGAGTTTACAATGTTTGTTATTTTCGTTAATTAGGTGATTTATAGCCAAGCAGAATAAAGGGGGGCCTAGGGGTCACCTTGTTGGATTCCTTCTTCGGATTCAAGGAAGAATTCTCCAAATATCAAAAGCGAAGGACATCCGTAACTTGAAATGATGTAGTTGGTGGGGGAAATAGCTTGATAAAATCGTTAATGAAGGCTGTGCGGCGAATGCTATTGAAAGCATTTTTAAAATCCAGTTTTATAAAGGAGTCACGTTCCAGGGCTAAGCGTGCGGCATGGGTAGCTATCTCGCACCTTCCTTTGACCCCAAAGCCTAGTTAATGCGGAATTAAAGTAGGGGACAATATGGGTTTGATCGCCGAACAAATTAATTTAGAAATAATTCTTCGAAAGACACCGCCGATAGCGATAGGCCTGGCTGAATTGTCGGCCTTTCTTATAGCTAAAAGCTTAGCTCAAAGACTATGGGTATTATTTCTTTAGGTATACTCCCATTGACTAAAATGTTACAAAATTTGGTGAGTAAGTCTAGTAAGATGGAGGAGTTATTATTACAATTGTTATAAGATCTTTTAAAAAAATTGGTTTTATGCCGTCGAGACCACCTGCAGAATCCATAGGAAAGGATAAGATGGCATCTCGAATGTCTGATGACTTAAAAGCAATATCTGAAGGTTGCGAGGGCGATAGGTAAGTTGACGATAGACTCTGGGGATGCTTGAGAACCACTTCTTCATATGATTTTTGTGAAGGACTCAAAAATGAATTGTCCTCTTCAAGGTATCTCATTGCACTCTTGATGTTTAATGAGTGAATTTTCCTAGAGATTATATTCGCTTTTTGTTTGGGGGTTATATTGGGATTCCTTTCTATCCATGTTATATGCTGGAGGGCTGTTTTGACTGTCAAAATTTAAAACTGATTGTTTAATATTATGAGTGATATTTGCTTCCTTGTCTTGAGGAATGGATAAAATTTAATAAGAGAATTTAAATAATTTTTCTCAATAGGATAGGTTCTGAGGGAGAGAAATAATATAAAATTTAAACCACTCGATCAAATAGCCAAATTAATATATTAATGAACGTATAAGAGTTGAAATATTATTCTTGCAAATTTTGACAAGTTTTTATTATAAAATATGGAAGTTATAGCTATTTAAAGTTTGATGTAAGTATAACCCCAAATACCATCCGTGTTAGCATTTTTGACTTTACCAACGAAGTGTTAAAGTCACTGTAAATCATTGGCGTACGCAAGGGTATGCTGTAAGGTTGTAACACTACCCATGAGTTTCAAATAATGAAATTTTTATATTGTATTTGCACACAAATATTACTGAATACTGATAATTATAATTTATAAATTATTTTTGTGGAAGTGTCATTAAGTTTTTCGTTGCTTTTTATATTTTATATGTTCAAAATTTATAAATTTTATTCGAAATTTAAATTTTAGATAAATATCTCCCCTCACATCCTTTTTCCGAAATTTTAATATGAAGAAACGCCAACAATATCCTTCCATTTATAACTACTTCCCTAAAAAAATTAACTTTTCAAAGGAGAAAAGTAAAATTATTAAAATTCACTCTAGATTCTAGAATATGATTTAAAAAATGTTAGTACTAATTCAGTAGGAGAAGAAGAGGAACATAGAGATCAGGATGAGGGTGATAAATAAATCATATAAGCTAAATATAGATTCTAGAATCTATTTCTATAGAAAAAGATTGTATTAATTCTGTAAGACTAAGAATACAAGAAAAAGAGGATAATCAAACACCAAGAGATCAAGGTAATTTACTCTTTGTTAAAACTCACTCTCTAGAATTTTTTTTAGAAAATAATCAAACCCTAACTTTTCTAGATACTGCCAGTGTGTAGTCTAAAATAGATATTAGTGAGGATAACATTCAAAATATATTAAATACTTATGCTTTTAGATGACCATGACATAGGCAATTATATTTACTCAAATTTGATTGGGATGGAGAAATTTAGAGTTTTTAAATTAATCTGGCAACCTGGGGAAAGCTTCGAGGTCCCCAAATCTGGACCTCGTAATTTAAAATTTCAATATCAGTGGTTTAAACAATGGTCATGGTTATGTTATTCCAAAAAGCTTAAAGTAGCTTTTTGTAAGTATTGTGTACTTGCAGGGAAAAAAGAGGCTTCGGGGCATGTTGTCTGCATGTTAGACCTTTTGAACTAGGAATAGTAATGGAAAAATCATGATTTTTTGCAAATGTTGAAACACTGGTAAAAATAGTTTGAAACCCCTCTTCTGAATTTATACGCAATTCTTATGGCTTCTTCAAATTCATAAAATCTTTTGACAGCATTATGCCTTTGGGTCCACCTTGTTTGTGTTGTTAATTTAGCTTTTCGCCAATGTCACTTTTACATTGTTATTGAATATAAATAAATATTTGTTGAATTTTTGTTTTTAGTATTTTATTATTTTTACGCTATTGTCACTTTAAACTTTTAGGAAAAAAAACATTTTTATCCAAAAAAAATATTTACAAAAAAAATTTCACCTGTAAAATTTTCTAACACTACCCATGAGTAAATCCTAGTTACGCCTATGCTGTAAATAGATTTGGCGTACTATAAAATGCATATCTCGTTAGTTTGTAAATGATGTCATCAAATGTTAAGTCGTCAAATGAGAGCAATGATTGTTTAAATGAATGCTCATTACACGTGATGAATTTTGCAAATGGCAATATACCTTCATTAATGAATAATGATTTGTTTAACAATGTACCACCAAATTATTTATCAAATCACCAACCGTGGGAGAACGCTATGCCCACACCAAACCTGATTCCGTTAGCTTATGCCAGCCCTCGAGGAATGATGAATTGGCAAATATCTCCGCAAGGTTACCAGGTACCACTTGCCGGGCAATCTAATATCGCTATGAGGGGATTTACACAATTCTGTTTCTCGCCCTATTCCTCCTACCAACCACAACCACCCCCTCCCTTTATACAGCAGGATCCATATAACATAAGCTCCAATTTACAACAAAAAACGACTTTTGATAAATACCAAGGCTATCTTCCACAACAAGCAACTCAGTCTCCAGGTATGCGACAGATGGCTGGCAACTTACATGGCGTTTTGCAAAAGGTATCTATAATTGATGACGACGTTATTAACGACGTATCTACTGTGTCTAAAAATTGCGTAGAATGGGCTGATAGAATGAAGGTCTCGTCAAAAAATCTCAAAAAACTGGCAGATAAAATTGAGGAAAAGAGAAAGATGGCTGTGCAAGATTTGACAGAGATGCAGAGGGGACGAAAACCGACTCGAATATATCAGCTAATTGACGACGCCTTGCCAAAAGTTGAACGTCACAAAGGTAGAGCCGGTGTTGGCGCCAAAGATAGTCAATGTAAAAAAAGGAAAAAATCAGATCTACTTTCGACTGGACAGCTTCCATAATTTTTTTCAACTTAGTAAAATTAAACATCCGTGCACTGAAATTGGTAAAATGCATCAAAATAAATATATCTGCCCAGCATCTTCGATTGCAGTCATGCTAGAGTTATTTAACCTCGATAATGACCTTCTTTGTTAATCAGAATAATTACTTAATTAATTTTTTTGGTTGAACAATTTGTCTAGTCTATAAAACGTATAAAAAGGTTAGGCATTTTAAATCAGGCGCGACCCGGGCCTGAAATTTAGCATCTTTAATAACAAGGCTCGGGCCCGGCCCAGGCCCGGAATTTTAATTAGTGCAGAAATTAATTGAACTCATTTTTGGTAAAATTTTATATTAAAAATAAGACCCACATAATAAAATTATAAATCGATAACGGAACTATTTTAATGCAAAAAAACACAGGCATCAAAAATTTCCGCGTTTTGTTCTCCGCCTTCGTATGCGGCCCGCTGATAAATATCACTTCTCACTCGAGGCAGATGAAGCAGGTGTCGAAAAATTCTTACAATCAAAGGAGCTAAGCGCTAGAAATTGACCACTGTGGTCTTACACCATTCCAATAATTCTATATTTTTATCGTTGATCTTTAACTTTATGTGTCAACTTCATTTTCATCTACATCTTCCTCCATAGAAGATGTTTCATACCACGAAATAAAATCGTGAAACGATGTACCACCTAATATGAGATCTTTTTTGATTTTTGCATGGTTTGTAAGTTTTGTTGAAGGTGGCTTGCATAGGTAATTGTCCACATTTTTAAATGTTTCTTTTTCTGGACTTCTTTGCAGCATTTATGCTTTTGAAAGTGAGTGTTCCCTATAAGCACTATTAAAACTAACATAAATAATTACCTGATGAGCAAGAATTATATTATAACACATGCACTTCTTACAAAAAATAAAATCTATTTTCTATTCATATTGTCAAACCCATATAGAAATCTTTTCCACACTGCACTCTTTCCTCTAAGATTTTCTTTGATTTTATAAAATTCTTTCTATTTTCAGCTATTAGCAGTATAGATTTATTTGTTCCATACTCAATTGTATGTATACTAGAAAAATAATGTTATTTAAATGCTCATTAATAAATTAAAAATGCTCAGTAAAATGTGCTCATTAGTTTATTAATGTGCACAGTTAAAAATTCAAAATTGTTCAATAAATTAACTTTAAAATGCTCAGATTTAAATTTATAATGATCAGTAATTTTACCAATATTCTCAGTAATTGAAATTCATAATTTTCGATTGTAATTTCCTTTGCGCTTATATTTTATAAATCATATTTTAATTGATATACAATTTGTATATTTTATTACATATCAACAAAAAAGTCTTTTTCTACACAGTATTATGAGTGCATGGTTACTAATATAGAAAAAGTTAATGTGTTTTAGTCGACGAAAACATACCATAGGTTGTGTTCTTGAAAGTGAACCGTTAGGTTGTCACAATTTTGATAATAGACCAAAGATTATAGTGATTTATTCGTCGACCTTTGATTTGGTTTAGGGGACAATAAAAATTTTCATAATACTTTTATGCATCTTACCCAGAAATTTTTATAAAAATTTACTTAGCTCTAAAAGTAAGAATAAGAATTTATTTAGCTCTATCAGCGACAATTATAACCATCAAGTTAGGTTGACAAATCTAATTTTTATGTTTAAACTAATTTTATGACACCTTAACACATCGATTTTCGTTAAAAGACTTTATTTAGCTCCCGCCCGTGCAGGTCTCCAATTCTGACACATTATGGAATGTTATTCTAATGCTTAGTAAAAAATACAAAGTGCCCAGTAAACTGTCCCTGAGGTCACATTTGTTAAAATTTTTCTGTCCGAACTCCGCCCGCTCCTATTTTATAATTAAGTTGCTCGCCAGGGCCCGCTTGAACCTTTTTAAGTGTTCGCTTGGCCATACCCGAATCATTTTAGCTGCCCGATTTTCTGCCCTAAAATGATGATTTTTTTCAATTATAGTAATAATTTTGCAATATTTTTCAAAAAATTTGAATTTGATTGGGGTTTTATTTGGATAAAAACTAAGATTTACAAATAATATAAAAGATATGCAAATTATGGGATCACTTTCATTTGTTTACTGTCAAGTCACCCCACGTTTATCGCGTTTTTTTTTTGATTTTCCTCTCTTCGCTGAGTCGGCGAAGGAAAATTTCAGCCTCTTGCCCTATTTGTTGCTCCACTTTGTTTAATTTAACGGTGCCTCACTATTAATTGCCGCGTTTACGTTTTTGCCCCGATATGCCTATGTCAAATCGACGTCATATTTCGTCGTGTTTACCACTGCGACCGCTTGGGATTTCGATTAAGCCATCTTGAAAACGATACCCGGTGGAATCTTTCCCACGTCTCACCGCACCCCCCCCCCCCCATCACAAGGACCTATGACTCCACTGATATCGAATCTCGGTGAGGGCAAAAATATTTTTCAAGCCTATTTGAACACCTGTTGCATTTGCCTTATTTAAACTTACATTGTAAAATTTCGGCGCCCCCGCCCCTTGTGGGGCTTATGTCTCCACTAATATGAGTTCGAACCTCCGTGAGGATAAATTTTTTTGCTTTTATTATTAACCTAAATTTTGCATTGATAATATATTGTTCCCGTTAATAACATAAATATTTGGCCGTCTGCTGGCTACTGACCAACGGAAATAACATGTGGCCAAAGTGTGATTGGGAATTTTTTTAAAACATTTTTTCCCTTATATAATATAGGCTTTTTGGTCGTCTGCTGACGAATAGAAAAAATGACCACTGGCCAAAGTGTGAATCGATTTTTTTAAATATTTGGCTCTTATGTATTTATAGGTTTTTGACCGTCTGCTGACTTCTAACCAATAGAAAAAAATGACCATTGTCCAAAGTGTGAATAGAAATATTTTTCCTATACTTTGCTGTTATATAAATATAGCTATTTGGTTGTCTGCTGACCAATAGAAAAAATGATTACTGGCCAAAGTGTGCATCAAAAAAATTTTCTTTATATTTTGCCCTTATATAATTATAGGCTATTTGGTCCTCTGCTGGCTGCTGACCAGTAAAAAAAATGGCCATTGGCCAAAGTGTGAATCCAAATTTTTTCCTATATATTGCCGTTAGTGTTTTGATCTCGTCTCGGTCTCTAAAACAAAATATCGTCTCGTTTCGGGAGCGATTATGAAAATCTCGATCTCGTATGGGTCTATTAGAAAAATCTCGGTCTCGTCTCGACTTTAAAAAAAAATATATAGACGGATTAAAATTTTCTCATGTTTTATTAAAAATATTAAATAAGTGTTAAAAAATCCAAATGGCAAATTTTTTTAATTTTAATAAAACTTTAATACACAAACTTTATAAAGATTTAGCGGGACACCACATCTCATTGGCAAAATAAAGATATGAATTATTTCATAAAGATAACATTTCTAGTGATGCGGAATACCCGATAAAAATCTAAGTCTCGTCTCGGAATATGAAAAATTGTGTCGAGTTTAATATGAGAATTTAGAACTCGAGACGAGACGAGATTTTATAGTCGAGATCTCGACTTTAAATTTTTTTTATTGGCCATCATAATCATATATAAATTTATCTTATATTTCTATTTTGGATAATCTACATTTAGGATGTTCAATGTAAATTAATATAATTGGGATTCCTTTGATATTAAAAATTTTACACATCAAAGTTTAATCAATATTAAATATATATCCGCGTAAAATTTGAATTTTTGCTGTGTCCCTTAGGGTTGCTAAATAATTAATTAATATATTTATTACATATTTAAACCCTGAGCGTTAATATAATATGAACATACAAACATGACAAAGAACATCTAGCGGCATTATATCGCCCAAACGCAAATTTAACCGCCATTTCAAATCATTTAATACAACAAGTTTTAAAAACAATTTGAAAATTACCATTTTAATTAATACCGAAACTTATTTTGAAAGAAAAACTAAGAGGAGGAGGGGGGGGCAAATCACCCCCCCCCCCCTCCCTGGGTATAAAAGAGGGTAGAAAAAGAGGAGGAGGGCAAACCAACGGGACAAAAAAAAGAGGTGCAAAGTAAGTATATATTTTTAATTTTTTTATCACCATTTTAGGATAAATATATGATTGAAAAAATATTGATTAGCATAAATTATTAAAATCATTATAATTAATTAGCATTATATGCCAGCTGCCAACTATACTAGTACGCTATAATTAAATTTGCTAAAAACCATGTTTAGTTTTTAACAACCCAGCTCGATACTACGATTTATATCAAGCAACTCTGCCAAATGACTCAACCAGCAGCCATAGCATCTTTACTGCCAGTGCTAGTAACCGGATTATTAAGCAGCATGTGCTCGTTATGCTGATGGTAATGGTAGGAGATATGTGCCTATTACCAAGGTTAACACAATACAAGCACAACCATCTCGAGCGTTTAAACATCACTAGATTTAAGTTACTGGCGGCAAACACGTGCTGTGGTGTAATGCCTATCGACTGGTGAGCCATAAAATAAGATCTCCTGAGCATCGCGCAAAGCAGAATTGCATGTGAATGTAATGAATAGGTTTGGACGACCGTAGTTAGAAACATACGCAATTGAATCTTGAGCCTATTCATGTATATGATGCGGACTTCCGGTGTATAAAGAGGGCAAAATAAATGGTTTCCTAACGTTAATTGTATTAGCGTCGTTAAAAACTGCATCTTGCAATTGAACATATTCTTCTGAGCGAAGTTTGGTCTGAATTTAACGGATGTAGAGCAGACGTTCCGATTTTTGACATACATATCTGCGATGTATTGGTGGAACAATTGGCGGCATTTTCCAAATCTAATCTTCTATAATGTATTTATATTGTAAAAATCAAAATTAAGTTGATAAATTATAATGGATTAAGAACAATGAACGCCCGCTATTTAAAACAAAGGTTAGGGGCATCGCAAAAAGACCTAGCACTAAGGAGGCCTTTTTGTGATTGACTCTAATGGTGGTTAGAGCACAACTTGTGTTTTCTACTTTCACCACCTTAAGTCGGAACAGCGGGCCTGTTATTTTTATTAATTTGCGCTTGAGACTATCTTATGAAAATATGTTTTAGAAATAAATTTAAAAATGTTTGCACCGCATGTGATGATCTGGGGTCGGATTTTTGAAATTTGTCTGCCCCGAACCCGGCTAGTTAAATTAATCCTTTGGTTCCTCCCGATCCCTTTTAGGTGTTAGCCGGGCCGTGCCTAAATAAATACAGCTGCCCGAAACCCCGGCTGGAAGTGATGATACTTTTTTGTAATAGTTCTGTTATATTTTTAAAAAAATTTTAATTTGATAATTTATTATTTTAGATAATAAATAAGATTGATAGATATTATATATTAAAGAACAAAAAAATTTACGTAGCCCAAATTGTTATATTACCCCCGGGACCCTTCAAAAAATCTAAATTTAGGACAGTTGACAGGCCGCCATGGGTTACTCGTGCCCTGCCGGATCCGACTGTTCTGGTCTCTGAGATAAAATTAGATACTCAGGGTGTACTAAATGTATGTCTCTATCGGAACACGACCACGTAATAAAACGTGTACATGATCAAGGTAACTGATATCATAAGTTCAAAACTAATTGATAATGTTAGGTACGTTAGCGTGTCATTTTCATTATAAAGTTAATATTATTTCCAAGAAAATCTCTCAAAATTGAAAAAAGTTATTCTAATATTTTATATAAACGATAAAAATATAAGATACAACCCAAAGGTAAGACTGTCTTAGTGACCTATGAATGGAAACACATTAACAAATATCTATTGTCTGAAATAAAACTAATTTTGAGTTGCTGAGTGGCACTTATAAGAAATTAAAAAAAACTTATATATTTTAAGTAAAATGCGTTATTTTGTACTCAACCCCATAAAGTTTTTGTGTGATATAAGCATAGACTACATAGACTGTTCATGTCATATGATAAAATGCGCAACGTTAAATCCACCATTTTGAATTTAACTATATCTCCATGTATTTCTGTTTACCCCGTTAAAAAATGAATTTGCCTTCCTCATAAGTTAATAAATAAAAAAAAATGTCAATAAATGATTTTTTAATAAAATGCAGATGGCACTAAATCGCTTTAACATTACATCATCACAATATTTTTTGAATTGTGTAAATGATAGATATTGCTCTTTTAATGTTTAACTAGTTCAATATTTTTTATTACGTTTTAAAATACTTTAATGAAACATTAACCACTATAATCTATATGTTCTACCCTTGTTTGTGAACATTTTTATATGGCACGGACACTTATTAAAAGTTGACGAGAACTCTGTCTTTTCTATGGATATAGGCCCATATAATATAATAAAAGCTTCTCATCAAAATTCAATTAACTACAATGAATCTTTATATTGCGGTTGGCAGGTGAACTGTAATCACTGAATTTTATTAGCGATTTTGCACGAAATTAAATTATAGTAGATTTTATTTATAAAAAACTATTTTATGACTAGTATATTTTAAAACATTAAAGAGGTTTTATTAATAGGATCATTTAATTTTTGGATGTAAAAGTATTTTTAACAAAATTGTAAATGTGCAATTTATCGAAAACACAAAAACTTGTATGTTCCTATTTCAATAACAATCCTACTTCTAGTGATGTTTTACGTTGTAATGTGTGCAACCACTAATTATGTTATAAATATGAGGAGTATCCACTCCTTTGTTTGATTTTATAACTTATAAAAAACTCGTCATGAATTTTTTAGAAATGAATTGATGGCGGTTATATTAGAGGGCTAATATTTATTTAAACATTATTTATTTTTGCCAATGTTAATAAAAATTACCTACTAGCTTGATTTTGTAAATGTGTTTGTAAAAGTATTTGAGTAATATAATGGGTTCGCCATATAAATATTTTTTATTTATACAATAATTTAATAAATTAGAGGGAAAATCTCGAAAATATTTAAAAAATTATAGTAAAGACGTGTCGATACTTTTCGTCGAGACTAAACCGAAATTTTTCTAGACTAAGACGCAACGAGATACGAGCTCCACAAACAAATAGCAACTGATTTCCAACCTTATTTAATATATCTTTCTAAATTTTAGTTTGGATATTAAATTATTATCCTTCACACAACTTGTAAGTCGATATATTGTTATTTATTTAATATGTGCAGGGCAATCATCAATTATGGTAGTCGGTTAGGCACGCAATGGGGATTTATATTTTATACTATTATTTTTGACGCGTTACACAATTCATGTCTCAAACCTTTTTGGGCGGCTTAAACATTATAAGTTTATATCATGATGATTTTTACCATCTTTTGTTAATTAAAATTTAACTAATACCACAATTAAAAATGTGGAAAATTTAATTTGTTTAAAAATTATATCGATTTCTAACCATTAATATTATCTCTTCAGGAAAATCACTTTTTGGGCGATTGTGAAAGTTCATATTTTACACATCCGTTAGTTTCTTTAATTAGATTTTATTGATTTTTAATTATGTCTTACCTTTGCCTTAAAAAAAATTAATTTCCCCCTATTAAATTTTTGAACAATCATTATATAACAATTGACTGTAAATTTTGCTTTGAAAATGTATATTTCATGAGAAAATGCCTTTGTTAGGTGGAAATCCCACTCAAAATTGCGAGCACATAACTTCGAGACTTTATGTTGACGAAATTATAAGATGCAAACATTTCAGTTTTGTCTTTCCTAACAACACACTCCTTCTGATACATTGTCGTTACATCCCTTTGCTCATCGCATTGAGTAGTATGGGAAATATATGCACAATTATCTATTTAACTTCGATATATTTTAAAACGAGGTATTTAAACAATGTTTGCTCTAGCTTGGTGGCCTATTGGAATAGGATACGAAATAAGCTTTGTAAAACAGAAGTAGCGCCATGCGTCAACTCGCAATTCACTATAACGACAACTGGTCAGGAAATCCCCATTCCCAGTCGAGGTCTTGTAGTAGGTAAGGGCATTCACGACCCTGCTGAAGCACATCAAAAGACTGAAAGTAATCGGAGAGCGCATATATTGATACTCATCATATATGCTATTACTAATATCTTATTGGTACTTTTTATAGCCATAAATACGACGATCGATTGCATAGCTAATGATCCATTTATTCGGACTACCGAAATGACATTTAATTTAGGACCTTGGAATCGTAACACAACATTTATTTTTCCTCAGATTTCGACCCTCAGAGATTTTATACTTCCGTCTACCTTAGAAGACAATGAAAACAGCAGGAATGCCCTCAGGGATGGCACTTATCAGGTTACCATGAATCGCCTCGTCGTAGAGTTACTCCAACGTTCAAGTGGAGCCTTTAGAATTTATCTCAGTTACAACTGGAACCAATACATGGCAAGTGGATACGTTCCGTGCCTATATATCCTCGCAAACACAAGTTTCGTCATGACTTTTTTGTATGCGCTAAATCGTTTTATTAACACGTTCTATGACTCCGAATACGAATATTGGTGCAGCAATGCAAAGTTGAGAGGAACCATAGCGTTAGCTATTGTATTTAACGTACTTTTGTACTTTCCTATGACATTTGATTATCGATTGGTGTCCATCATAGTTTTGTCACCTTGGGCCAGGAGTCGAAATACCTTTGTATTTGCCCAATCCAGCAACGCACAAAATCCATATAAATACTATTCTTACGTTAAAAGAATCCTAGGCCCTAAATGGATGACGAGTTGGACCCTTTACGAAGTGCTACGGGAATCGTTATCAAAATATATACCATTGTTCATAATGGTGTATTTCATGATTAAATTGATATTATATTTATGGCAGACCCATAAACGTTTAATGGCAATAAGAAATAATGACCATCTTGGGGGAAACGTGCGTCCCGTTATGCCGCTGCAGATACTGGAAAGGAATGAACCGGAAATTTTAGCTATACCAGGAACTTCAAGAAATCAAGGTCAAAGTGTTAACCAAGGTCTAGGAAAAGTTGTCAACGAAATGTCGTACATAATTTTTTTGGCAATTTTTATCTTACAAGCAGTGTTATGGCTTGTGCCTTTAAGTTTGTTACAAATAACCTATAAAATATGGCGTACTAATATTAAGCATATGGATGTATTAGAGTATATATATTCATTCCATCAGATCGTCTTGCTCGCATATACTGTCTTACCTTTTTACGTCGTGGCCTTTATTGAGGTTATGGTGTTGTGTATCGAAAAAATCAAAACATGTATGTAAAACTCATTCTCATCTATAATGTCTTTTTATCGTTTAGATTATTTGATTTTATTTTATCTAAATATTAAGTTAATTCACTGTTAGAACTAATTATCGATATTGTATTTGTGAGACATATGTTAAAATGTATATTATTTAAAAGTCCTAAAAGAATTAATCATAAAAAACGATCGTTTTTTCCATTTAGACTCGAAATAAGATTTCACAAGTTTATTTCAAAATTTTTCAAATGGTTTAAATAAATCTATTATTTTAATGTGTAAATAATGCAAGCAATATTAATTGCTATGTATTAACAGTTTATGTATGATTTTATTAAATTTGCGTTATGTTAAAGAGCATTAAAACAGGACTAACTGCTCGAAGATTGTGAGCGGAAAACGAATTTGTGGTCAATCGAGGTAACACCAATAATTAATATATTGGTAGTAGGTGTTCTGCGTTGTTTTAACGCGCAGTCTTTGCTCATTACAAGAGGTCATGTAGGTGTTGCTGATGTTGTGGTTGTGTTGAATTTTTAAAATTATAAAATCTGGTATAAAATATAACGAAAGTCATTATAAATAATTAAGTTGGTCAGTTACGTTGCACAACTATAAAATATAAAATTTGATCTAAAATATTTTTTTTCATAAAATATCTGCGGGGGGGATTGGGGGGGATTTCCGGTTCCCCCCCCCCATTTACGCCACTGGATTACGGCCATGCAGAGCAGTGGACAATTTGGGTGTCAGCAGATGTTGCAATTGCTGAATATGATAGGAGTGTAGTAGGGCGTCGAGGTTGGTATCGTAGAAGCAACCATGTACAGTTGCATTATTTTAACTAAGATACACATGACGCTGGTGTGGTAGGGCAGCAGCCAGCCGTGTTTTATAAGAGCTGTCAATCAATCATTTTGACTGACATATTTTTTACTAAAAGTCCATTTTCGCTATTTTTACGTGTTTTGTTTATTGTTTTTAATAAATTAGAAAGTAGACTAGCATATTACAGTCAAAACCGTTTAATTGCAAAGCCTTGGGCCTTATTTCGCGATTAAACGATGGAAATAAAAGTGTATGTACATTATATTAATATTCATTTCTTACGCTTCGCAATAAAGCGATATTTTATATAATTATCTGGTTGATTTAAGGACTCGAAAATGTTGGTGAATATCCGATATTGTACTATTAAGCGATTGGTCAATAAACGATGTTTTTGTTAATATTATCGTTTAAAAAAAAAAAATGGCGGTTACTCCGCGATTAAAAGATTTTCGCGATAATCCGATTCGCGATTAAGAAGTTTCGACTGTATTTACTTTTTTGGTTTTATTATTGCTATATAATTTATTAAAACATTATATGTATTTTTGTAAATTTTGTCATTTTGACTGACATATTTTTTACTAAAGGTCCATCGCTATTTTTACGTGTTATGTTTATTGTTTTTAATAAATTAAGTTTAGACTAGTGTAGTATTCTTAACTACAATGTAGTATATCAACTACTCAGAAATCGCTGAAGCTTTTTATTAATATGCAAAATCAACTAAAACATGTGATGATGAAAAAACGTGTATATTCCCACTAGGAACAACGAACTTAAACGTATATATAAATACAAGTATAAATCTATGATATTACATTTCTCCCTATTTTAAAAGTTAAATTCATCGATCGTACCGGTGGTTTTGATATTCTTGTTGAACGTCGCAATATAGGGGGACTTTCAACTCCTTCTATGTTTTGTTCCAAACCTGTTGTCGCAGTCTCTAAACTTGGCATAAACTGTGATCGCAGCCTAAACTTCATTTGATCAGCATGTTTTCTTTTAATTCCACCGTCTGTCCGGACATTATACGAATAGTGGCCCTTCCGTTCTACAATAATACCTTTGTACCATCCCGGCTTAATTTCGTTGCGAATCCATACTGGATCTCCAACATCAAATTCCCTAAAACGTACATTTTGATCGTGATATGTTTTCTGCTTCCATATCTTCTCCCTTATTACGTTTCTTAAATCTGGCTTTATTAAATCTAGTGCGGTTTGTAATCTCCTTCCTAAAAATAATTCGGATGGGGTTTTTCCCGTCGTCGCTTGAGGAGAGTTTCTGTATTTTATCAAGACCTGTTGGAGACAAAGTTCTTTGTTCCAAGTCTGTTTTCTCGCCGCATAATATCTTGTTTTTAACGTCCTTATCATCCTTTCGGCCTGCCCATTGGTTTTAGGATGATATGGAGTCGATTTTATGTGAGTAATATTATTTGAAACACAGAATTTGAAAAATTCTTGTCCAGCAAATTGTGGTCCATTGTCTGACACAATCTGCGTCGGAATTCCAAATCTACAGAACCAATTCCGTAGATGATTGATTACGGCCGATGTTTTTGTCGAAGTTACCGTTGCTACCTCAACCCATTTTGAGAATGAGTCTATTAATACTAACCACCATTTTCCTTCTATTGGACCAGCTATATCAATGTGCACACGGTCCCACACACGATCAGGTAAATTCCATGGATAGAGCGGTACCTGCTTTTCTGGAGGTCGCACTTCTTAACATCCTTCGCATGATTTTACATGTCTGTCAATGTCTTCATCCATTCTCGGCCAATAAACATAATAGCGACAAACATTTCGCATCCCAGTAATTCCAGGATGTCCTTGATGTAAAATCCGAAGAACCAAATTCTGTAAAGATTTCGGAATGATCAACCTATTTCCTTGAAATAGTAGTCCACTTTCGTATGAAATTTCTTCACGTTTATTGAAATATCCTTTTATATCTAACTGAAATTTGGACATGTCAATGCGCCAATTGCGCTCAATAGCACGAATTAATTCTAGACAACTACGATCTGTCTTTATTGCATTTTTAATCATTTCTCTATTCAGTGTTAAGTCCTCGATCATTAATAACCCAATATTGTTTATATTTGTATCGTCACCATCTTCGTGAGTAGTCAATCTAGACAGAGCATCTGCACATTGATTGTTTTTACCCATACGATATTTAATTTCATATTGATATGAATTTAATAGTAAAGCCCACCGTACCAGCCTGTTATTAACGATTTTGGGTAGATCCCTTTTACAACCGAAAATTCTTTCTAACGGTTTGTGGTCCGTTGTTAACGTAAATTTTCGTCCTCTGAGATACTGATTAAATTTCTCAACTCCAAAAATTATGGCTCTAGCTTCACGGTCAATCGTCGAATAATGTTTTTCTGATTGGCTCAACGTTCTAGAAGCATAAGCTATGGGTCTTTCAGATTTGTCGGGAAAAACATGAGATATCACGGCGCCTACACCTGTCTCGGACGCATCAACTGCAAGATTAACTGGTAACGTTGTACTATACGGTACTAAGGTGTCAGTAGATGAAAGCATCAACTTAACTTCATCAAAAAATTTTTGTTCCTGAATTGTCCATCTCCACATTATGGTAGAACCAGTTAAGGCATGTAGTGGAGCACATTTTTCGTGTAATCGAGGAATAAACCGTTCCTGATAATTTACAAGACCTAAAAATGAGCGTAGCTCCTTTTTATTTTCTGGTATCTTGAAATTCTTAATTGACTCAATGCGTTCTTCTGTAGGGTGGATACCTGTCGAATCAATTTTATGTCCTAGATAGATAACTGAGTTTTGGAACAATTTGACTTTTTCCTTTTTTGCTTTCAGCCCAGCATTTTGTATTCTTGTTAGGACCTCGTTTAGATTTTTCAAATGGTCATCTTGATTTAACCCCGTGACTATAATATCATCTAACAGTACCCCAGTGTGCGGAATTCCATTTAATAAGTTTTCCATATATCGTTGAAAAAGATTTGGTGCCGTCGCTAAACCAAATGGCAAACGTTTGTACCTAAAATGACCAACATGCGTAGCAATTGTTAACAATTGTCTACTCTCTTCATCTACCATCATTTGTAAATACGCGTCGCGTAGATCTATCACTGTATATTTCTCACCACCAGCTATTTTTGTAATTAGATCATCAAATGTTGGCAGCATATGATCATTGGTACTAAGGTAGGGGTTCAAAGTAACTCTGAAATCCCCACAGATTCGAATAGAACCATTCCCTTTAACAACATTTACCGTTGGTGTGATCCATTTAACTTCACTTAAAGATGGGTCCACTCGTTCAATAATGTTTTCGTCCTCTAACCTTTTTAATTCCAATTCTACTTTTTTCCTTAACGGAAACGGTACCCTTCGGGGTTGAAATGATATTGGCTGGCTTTCATCTTTTAAAAATATTTTGACTTTATAATTCTTAATAACTCCGGGGCCATCGCTAAATATAGTTGGATACCGAGTAAGTAATAGGGAATCTAATTCATGTTGTATTTTGTTTATTGAAACCTCACCCGGCAGGTCAAGGTCAAACGCTTTTATCCAGTCAAGGCCAAAAATTGCCCCTTCGTTTGCTGTTGTAACCACTACAGGTAATGTCAAAACTTTTAGACCAAGTTGAACTGTAACTTTAGTTTTTCCTAAGATTGGTATTGGATGGTATCCAAAAGATCTTAATTTTGGGCATCAAGAGTTGGATTCTGAATCAAATTATAAATTTCTTGGTTTATAATTGAGACTGCTGCTCCTGTGTCGAAAAGCATCTTGCATAGTTTTTGGTTGATACAAACCTTGATATAGGGTTTCTTCATCCCCAAACTTGTATAATTTTTTACGTGTAAGGTATTTATCATATAGACAGATCCTGTATGACAAAATCTTGCAAAGTGTCCCCTTCTGTGGCATTTGTAGCACTCTTTATTAAATGCTGGGCACTTGTTAACTTCATGCACCCTTCCACATCTCTCACATCTTTTAGTAGATGTTGATCCTTGGTGGAGAAATTTCTTTGTGGTGACATGTCTAAATTTTGGCTTAGACTTTTGATATATTGCATCTATTTCATGAGTTACTACTTCATTTCTTGCTAATTCCATTGCTTCAGCAATTTTATACAAATCTTCAAACCTAATTGCATTTCCTTCAGGATCAACTGCATCTGGCCATCTTGTTCTAACTTCAATTTCAAAAGTTTTATTCTGTATTCCATGCAAAAATTGATCCCTCAACCTTTCATTAAGTTGTATAGAAAAGTCACATTCTTCTGCAATTTGTTTCAATTTTGTTGCATAATCTTTTATTGACTCTCCATCATTTTTTAGGCAACGAATAAACATTAATCTATTTTGAAAAATGGTATTTTTTACAGTAAATACCTTTCTGATGATTTGAATCAATTTATTGTATTTTAGTTTAGTAATATCCTTTGGGTATACAAAAGTTCTTATCTTCTCGATGTGAGATAAGCCCATATACGCTAAAATCAGCGTGGTGGCTTTCTTATCCAAATTTTCAATATTCCTGGCCCTAAAAATATTTTCAATGGTAAATTTATAAGAATCAATCTTATCTGTGCCATTGTAGCAAGGAATTATGTCCATGGCCAAAGAATAAATGTAGTACCGCGCCAATAAATGTAGTATTCTTAACTACAATGTAGTATATCAACTACTCAGAAATCGCTGAAGCTTTTTATTAATATGCAAAATCAACTAAAACATGTGATGATGAAAAAACGTGTATATTCCCACTAGGAACAACGAACTTAAACGTATATATAAATACAAGTATAAATCTATGATATTACAACTAGCATATTATTTCCTTTTGTGTTATTATTATTGCTATTTGATAAAACTGGAATCTACTTTAGGTTGGTTTCTCCCCCCTTCCCCATAAAAATAAACATTTGTAAAAACAGACTAATCATTATAAGTTTTATTCAAAATTATGCTAAAGACCATCATTAATGTAATCAAAATGGTTGGCATAATGCGTAATGTAGATACCAAATTTTGAAGTATTATTTAAACGTGGGGAATATAAGGCCCAACATTTTAGTACACATTATATACATAAATTGTAACATCAAAAATGGTCGCGACTATGAACAGGTCGATTACCGATGACCATGTTCCAAAGGTTTGTTTGTTGGTACCAATAAAATGATCGAATATATTACGATAAGGATAAACTAATGGCAACAAAAATGTAGTGTCAATAAAATTTAAACGATGAAAAACAAATTATCGAATCACAAATGGTAATCTTGATCTTTGTAAATTGCCCAACTTAGCACCGATAAAAACAATTTCCATCAGGATGTTTATTATATCAAATGGCGGACATAATCTTTTAGAAATCGGTTTAGATTCTGACATTTTTTTTGAGAACTCCAATCCTTTCCCACGATGGGCACCTATGCTCTCCCCACAATCATGTCGGAAGTGCCATTGTAGAACATATTAAAAATTTCGCGTTTTTCGCATTCGTCCACAATAACCCTTAAAACCTTTTCTATTAAACAAAGATTTTTTTAGAATTTTAGTCATTTAGTTCTAATAATACGCCTCAGCAAAAATTTAATTTTTTTTCTTTTGATCAATTAATTATTGAACGGATTAAAGGTTTCTATAGCATAAAAGACTAAGTAACCTATAAGTACTTTTAATAAAGTTTATATATATATTCTCTGTTTTGTATTTAATCTACAAATAAAGCCTTTAATCATTAAATTTCAATTTCACTTGTTCATTTGCTAAGAAAACAACTCGATTGAGCATATTCTCCTCAAGATTACCTGCTCCCACACCTAAGTAAGAAGCAAATTTATAGATTATAGAGGATACTTTTCGGCAGTCTGAATATTTGATTTCAGCCAGGTTTTGGATTAGGAGGGGGGGGGGCAAAACGTTTAAAAGTTCGACTAGAGGGGGGGGGGGGGCAAAACATAAATTTTTTTAATATGTCAACGTTTTTGGATTGAAATTTTTTTTCTCTCGTAATTTAGGGGGGGGGGGGGGCAGGCGCCTCCCCCCTGCCCCCCCCCCCTGGCTACGCCCATGAAAATATTAGAAGCTAATAATTTAAAAAGAAAATGACCATTAACTTTTCTATAATATAAACAAAGATTTTTTTAGATTTTCAGTCATTTAAAATATTTATCTCTAATGATATAATAGAAGCTAATAATTTAAAAAAAAATAGTTTTTTTAACTCTCACTTCAGGACCATGCCTTATGATTTTCTTATAATACAAACATGGGCGTAGCCAGGTTTTGGATTAGGGAGGGGGGGGGGGCGAAACGTTCAAAATTTCAATTAGGGGGGGGGCAAAACATATTTTTTTTAATTTTTAAGGCTTTTTGCAATGGAAATTTTTTTCGCCATTCCCCCCCCCCTGGCTACGCCCAAGAATACAAACAATCATTCTCCAATTTGAATGATTTAGTCTTTTGCATAAAATGAAAGCGATTATTTTTAACAAAACTTTCTGGAATGTATCCGCTTTTCAAATTCAATTATAGTTTGGAAATCGTATTTGGACATTTAATATGGTAGAAAAAATTTAATCGACAAAAAAATTAATAAAGTTTTTTATGAGTTAATAGTTTAAGAGGTTGGATATGAAGAGAACAATACAAAATTTAATATGCAAAATGATAACGTGGTTTTTTGGGTAGTTAAAGTTTAGTATAAGGGAGGAATGATTTATTGCCTACTTAAGAACAATATCTTAGTAGTAACACTATGAACGCTGGGTATTATTAACACGAGCTAAAATTCTCTCAAAAATCTCATTAATCACGCCTCTACTCAATCCCATTGGAGGGAGAGAGTGTGAAAAGCCATTAATCATCCCTTTACCAAATCTAAAGGGGTGTTTGGAAAAACCACGCTGGTTGCCACCCTTCACCGGTGTAATATCCATTTCCACAACGCTCAAAAAATCGACATGCCAATTAAAAATTTTTCTTAAATTTTGAAATTAAATTTCTATGGGCTAAGACAAACGTCAATCAACAGATGTTTTTAGTTACTAACCTATAAAATCACAAAAAATATTGATTATAATTCAACCATGGTTTACAAGATTAATTAAAATTTATCATATTTGTAATTAAAATTTTTCATATTTAGCATTCTGCATTTACTTCTTTTGGTTTTTGAGCTTGAGCTGATGATCATTGATCTATGTTTATAATTCCTTTTAAATGGCTGATTTAATTTATAAAGTCAATATTGTATTTGGTACATTTAATAACCTAAGCGATATTTGAGTGAGTATTTAAATACATTAGCTAATGATCATTATATCTGATCTATGTTTATAAACCTATCCTTTTAATTGTAACTTTGGTAAAGCTAATTGATGAACTCAATATTGTATTTGGTATATTTATAATAACCTAAGGGATATCTGTTGAGCTTGAGCTAATGATCATTATATCTGATCTATGTTTATAAGCCTATCCTTTTAATTGTAATTTTGGTAAAGCTAAATGATAAACTCAATATTGTATTTGGTACAATAATAACCTAAGGAATAGCTGAGTTAGTACTTGAATACATTGAGCAATTGAGCTTGAGCTAATGATCATTATATCTAATCTATGTTTATAAGCCTATCCTATTAATTATTTTTATTGTCTATAAGCTTAAAACTAAGGTAAAGTTTATAACTTAGACTAATAAAGTAAAAGATTTTTTAATAAGCTTCAAATGATTATGTGCATTTTTATACAAAACTAGAGATGAAAATACAAATGCTTGAGCTTGACTAAACTGATATTCATAATTTTCTTGATCTAACCTAAATTTATAAAATACATGTGAAAAAAAAGATTTGATAATATACTTAAATGGCTAAATTGATAGTTTGTTATGGATTCTCTAAATTTTAATTTATAATTTAGTTAATTATGCATAGTAATTCCTTGAAATATTTTAAAAGTCTTGTGTCGTCATTTTAGTGTCTTCAAAAAAAATACATGTTTTTGTGCCAAAACTAACCTATTGAGCTTTTAGGAAGATCACGTGATATGGCATATAACTCGTTATTATGCCATATTAACCAATAGGAATGTTCAACTGAGCGTCGTCGTTTTTTAAATGTCGACGTTTCAGATCATTACACCGGCACTAAAGCTAGTGTTCTGGGGAGGTAAGAAAAGCGGCTCCCTCAAAATACGCAGCCAATTTTGAGGAGGGGGTATTTAGAGTAAAATATAGAGAGGAGAGGGAAAGCGAAGAGTGTGCATATATATTGGTGGAGAGAGGCTAATATTCTTAAACTTAAATAAATTACGTCGATGAATGGTGAGCTTAATATTCAATTAACGCGTATCAGATAAGCCGTGAGCTATGTTCGATTACACGCGAACTAATATATCCAATTACTAATATATTTAATTAACGCAAACTGGTAAATCAATAGTCCCGACAAATCCGTTGTTGCAATCCAATTCAAAGATAGATCTTTGTTTTAAATATTATTTATTATTAACATTGTATTCAATTTAAAGAGAATACAGTAACAATAATTTGTAATAAAGTTGCTTTCGAAAAAAACTGTAGATTTTGGCCATTCTTCTGCCTAAATATATCTATCATAGACCTTTTAAATAATATTTGGTTAAATTCATTTAAATCAAATTTCAGGACTAGATACTTGGAGCTGGTTCCCTTAAACTGTGATAATTACAATGAATAATATAATAACTCATGTGAAAGGCGGAGAAAGGGATGTCGTTCAGGATGATAAGATGAAAATACGTTATGAATATACGTTAATGGTAAAGGAGTAGCGCAAATAAATAACAAAAGAGGAATTAGACACAACCGCTAAGGAAACACAGCTTTACACAAAAAGAGTGGATATGATAATGTAAGAAAAAAAATTAAAACATGTAGATATAATAAAACCATGTTATAAAAACTTTATTATAAATAAAGAGACAGTAACAATAGAATGAATAAATTTGATTAATGTTAAAAGGATTGAATAAAAAAGCCTCTATGAGCATTTGAAATGTTGGCGCATTAATTGTGGTTGAATGTTCAAAAACATTACTAATTATACTCATACTAGGTTGATTTAATACACCTATTACATCTGGGCTTAATCAAGATGTCAATCATGATATATAATGAATTTAAGGGTATAAGTTATTTTAAAGGAAATTTTAATTGTAAACCTTCATTATATATATCGTTTAAAAAGTTTACATTCATAAGTAGAAAAAAAATATTTTACTTTTCAAAAAATCAAACCACACTCAAAATTTTTGTTCTCTGGTTTTAGTATTCGTTAGGGAATAGTATTTATCGGTTGCATATATTCAACGGTAGGGCAATTTGATTGTAGCTATCTTAGTTTTGTGATTAGAGGCTGTGCTTAATTAAAAACAATAACTTTTAGCTTGATTCTTAAAATGCTTAGTATTATATATTGAAGTATATGTGGGCAGTTACGTTGCTGCCACCTTTTCTAAAAATATTTGGTAAATGCCCTCACACATAATCGGCTTAAACACCATTCTTTTACATAGCTCAATAGCAATTAATGTGAATTTTTTACAAGGTATATGCAATGTTGTACATTTTAAAATTAGCTATATTTTTAGTATATAAGCCATAGGCGGCTAGGATTATATAAGGGAGGGGGGATAATTAAAATTAAATGCATTGAGGATGGCCCATCTGCCCCGCTTTGCCTTTCCTTGGATATATCCATATACCGCGGCATAGCCAAGGGGGCGCCTCAGCAAAAATTTAAATTTTTTTCTTTTGATCAATTAATTATTTAACGAATTAGAGGTTTCTATAGCATAAAAGACTAAGTAACTTATAAACACTTTAAATAAAAGATTATATATATATTCTCTTTTGTATTTAATCTACAAATAAAGCCTTTAATCATTAAATTCCATTTTCACTTGTTCATTTGCTAAAAAAACAACTCGATTGAATATTCTCCTCAAGATTACCTGCTCCCATACCTAAGTAAGAAGCAAATTTATAGATTATAGAGGATACTTTTCGGCAGTCTGAATACTTGATTTCTCTTTCGTATCTTGAAAAATATTTCAGCTATGCATCCTTACTATTCAAATAATTGCAGAAAAAGAGTTTGACATACAACGGCTAGCAGATGACTTTGCAGCTCAGATGAATTTTATTAGAACATTTAGCTAAAGCTAATTCTTATGATTGTAATGTTAAATCTAAACCTTTCTTACTAATATTATACCTAAATCTATTGATTTAAATTAACAGTTTTTATCTCCTGAAACGAATCCTTCTTTATACTTAATGAATAGTTAAAAAAAATAAGCTCTAACTAATCAGAATTCTTGTTTCGGCAATATCCTTCAACTACTGTGCTAGAACTCAGAAATTATTTTTACTGCATTTTACTGAAGTGATTTAAATGACAAAACACCAACAAAAATAAGATAGTGTATGGCTTTATCTAAATCTTAAATGACCTGAGGCCCCAAAAATGTCCTCGACACTCTGACAGCTTACTGTTATTAAAACCGGTGCTTAATATAACCACTTGACTCCCCATAACCACATGCACCACTGAACAAAATTTTTTATGGCTAGGGGATTGAAAACCTATTAAATAGTATGTCCATCGATAGATGAATTGGCTTTATTAACAATTCATTGGAATGTTCCCACTAGAGGTAAATTTTTAGATAAAAAATTGCTGGGCTGTTGTATACTCATCCACCCCCTTACGTCCCACCCATGTGTGTTATCTAATATTATATTTTATATATAGGTCCCCCCCCCACACACATACACACATACGCGTAATTTTTACTCCTAACTGATGATTCACGATTGTTAGTATCTTAGAGATAAAAATAGATTAACGATTTAATATTGCCACTCTTACTCATATATATATTTTTTTGAGTAATCATCACTCGGAAAAATGTAAAACGAAATTAATATATTCTCTTCGCGGACGTTATAGCGGATTTTTTTCTCGTTAACTAAATAAATATTTTATTGAATATTTTAAGTTTTTAGCAAATAAATTCTTCGCCATCCTAACAGAACAGAATTTCTTTTAACTACTATAACTCCTTTATTTTTTCTTTGAGGATTTTTTATGGGCAAAAAAATTAACATTGTCTTACAATGACGCGATTTTATAGACAAAAGTTATATCTTTTTAGAGGTCTGATTTATTCAATTTTTCTACCGAATTCGGTCCGGTCTTTTTATAACTAAATTGCCGTCAAGGTCCTTCAAACCTTTTCAAGAGTCTGCTCAACCAGTTTAAAGCCAAAGTATCCGGCTAAAAATAATTATTTATTTAATTTATCAGCAATTTTGTTCTGTTTTCGAAAAAGAATTTAAGTCTCACTTTTAGATAAAAAACACAAATATTAAAAAATATACAATCAAATAAAATGAACAAATTGTACACAAAATAATATAATACACTATAGAAAATTTCTTATTAGGCCCGAATTGCTTGAATCTTTTCATGTTATGGCTCGCCATAAGCTTGTACGACAGTTGCCCTTTCTCATCTCTCATCTTTGTATTTAAAAAAATTAAAAAAATAAAATACTTCACCCCCCACCCTCCTGGAGAAAATTGTGGTTACGCGGCTGTCCATATTGTATGTATGTATTCATATAAATTTTTTCGTTTTTTCGTTTGTGGTCAGCATCCCATAACATCATCTGTATGAAAAAAATATTTGTAAGAGTTAAAGAGACAAATTATGAAAAAAAATATGGATTGTTTGTAAGCATGCTGAGCCAACTTTACAGCATATCATGGTAACTCTATTTAAATAGCCTATAAGTTAAAAATAGCATTACCCAAATACCTGAAGAATTGTCCGACGTATTGATTATCATAAATTTTGCACATATTTCTGACATTGAGGTAACTGAATATTATTGCCGTCATGTTTTTTAGACTAAAAGAATACATGCTTACTTGGAAACAGGGGGAAGCATATTATATTTTTTAAACAACGAAAGCTTGCAAAACTTTTACTTATTTGCCAAATATGGGGTTTCTTTTGCTGGCCAAAATAACACAGACGGTGTAGTCATTTCCTTATTGCCCGGAATAAAACACCCTAAAGAAGCTGTCATTTATTTTAACCAAGAATTGTAATTGCTTAAATTTTATTTTATATCAATTTAGAGATGAAGTCTTTAAATTGGGAGCAAATAGTGATGATAATTTACTTGATGAGATCAAGTAGGAGTCTTATTTATTCATTTTTAATATTTTTTGTAACAAAAATTGCACATAAATTATAAATTTCTGGATTCATTTTAATTATATATAATAGATCATCAATCATTTATCCATTTGGTCGTAGTCTTTCAATATCAAATCAAGCAAAATGTTTATTACATTCAGGCAAATATTGCTATCCTCAAAATGCTCCTTTATGCTCATTACATATCGATAAAGTATGAAATTTTATTATTTAAATAAATTTGTTTTCACTAAATGTACTAACTTTATTCTAGGAAAGCTATGGAAAATTTTGTGTCGTTGGATCATCATTGATGTGTCATGACAACTATATCAAATCAGCCCAAAATGAACCTTTTATTGTAAATAAAAATAATTACTTATTTATTAACTTATAAATTTAATTTTTTTAAATTTTATTCAGAATAAGTTGGTACTGTTTCTCATAGATGGAACTAATGCAAAAAGCCTTGCGCAAAAGCACATGGTTGGTAAAATATTTTTACTTTTAAAATTATTAAATATTGGACAGCTTTTACCTTCAACAACAGAAGATATCCCTGATATAGCCTCCCTTAGTGAAATGCCTAAATTGTGTGTTTCCTTTAATAACCTTAATGCCAATCAAGCTTTCAATTTAGATGAAGAGCCTTTGTTCAGTATAAATCCATGCAAAATGATTACTAATCTGATGAAGTAACCCAAGATAATTTATAATTTTTTAACTATCTTGTGATATGTTTTGCATCTATGAATTTGTAGAATTAATGCGATGAACTTTCTTCTTTTTTGTTTGAACTAGCATTTAATCACTTCTATTCAAAGTTGGGATATATATAATTAAATTACACAACCTTGAAGGGTTAGCTTATTTTTGATTTATCTAATTAAAATGAGTTAAATATATTTTAGGAGACAATTGCAATTGGGTCACTTTAAAATTACCTTGGCAAGCACCAAAAACATTGAAGTCTAAAATTATTATTTGTTTAAAGACAGTTGGTTTTTGCATAATAGAGTCATGCAAATTTTTGCTTTCCAACCAGGCCTTGCCTGAAAACTCAAATACGTTACTCAAATTTATGTTGTGAGCATATAATGGATAAAACCTAGATTTAAGCAAGGAAAGAGGCAGGAAGTTTAATGAATTGATGATTTTTTGAACTTTTAATCTTAATATTGCTAGGTATACAAAATTGAATTTTAAAAACAGGTGAGGGGTGGGGTTATTTTTGATTTGAAGTTATCTAGTTTTTCTTAGCCTTTTACGTCTACTTAAATTAACCCTATCTTGCTAAAAATTTTACATTTTGGAATTAATATTCGCCATTATTATGATTTTAGGAATTTATGGTTGAAATTTTAGAAATTTGGATATTATTCAATTTCTGTATGAACCATTCTATGACAAATAAAACGTATGATCGACCATGTCAGGTGTGAAAATTTTTTGGTGAGGGTTTAGGCTTCATATATTTTAGTAATTTTTTAAAATTGCAGGACCAATACTTTTTGAGTTATGGACGTTCAAAGGGCCAAAATCTTGGGCGCGTTTTATTAATTCTATTATTAACATTTTCCGTTAATATTTTGTGATCAAATTAAGAATAAATTATAAGAACCTATTTTGACCCCATATGAAATCACCAATTTCACAATTTTATGGCCCACTATCAAATTCCAATCGTGCTGCATACATTCGGAGCACGATGCGCAATAACTGGTTAACTGTTCATGGTACCTGATTGTTCATTACATAAGTAGCTTATTGTCTATGATGTACATGGGCCTATCCAGCATTGGAATTAGAGGGGGGGCATTAATGATTTAGGGAGGGGCAAATTGATTATTTTTTGAAATTTTGGCCATATTTTTAATAATTTTAACAATTATTTGGATTTAAAGGGGGGCAGCCTTCCATCCCTGCCCCCCTTGGCCACGCCCATGTCCTTGTAATTTATAAAGTTATTAAGCTTCAATTTTTTCGCAATAATTTACATTTTATTTTTGTTTTAGAATGTATGAAATGTGTAATGTAGAGCCAGGTGCATTGTCTCTCATAAAGCCGACCTACAAACAACTGTCTCTACCGTTAAAATTTGCCGTAAGTATATATTAAATTTTAAAATGTTAGAAGGTCTAAATTTTTATATACTTATTGTAGTGTGCATGGGTTTGGGCGTAGCCAGCATAGGAATTAGAAGGGGACAAAAATGATTTAGGTAGGGGCAAAATAAGATTTTTTTTGAAATTTTAGCAATAATTTAAATAAATTTTCAGTTTTTGGGTTTAGAGGGGGTCAGCCGCCCCTACCTGCCCTCCCCCTTTGGCTACGCCCATGGTAGTATTTCTTTCTAAATAATCATTTCTCATATTATCTGGTATAGTATTACACTTATATAGTTGCGTTGCATGTCTTAGTAACCATTGAACTTTATTGGTACATTTAGCTCCATTCCGTAAAATTTCCTGAACTAGTATTGGAGCCATCATTAGAAGCTCTTAAATCAATGCGGGAAACGGGGGATAAAGAAAGTGGCTAGAAAACTTAAAAAGATATTGTCAGCATGGAAGAGTTATAAATAAAGAGTTCAGCTTGTGCCATATAGAGCACATTTATAGATGAATGGAGTTGTACGATTGTAATTTGAATGTCACGAATATTAAACGATGGTCTTGTTTTGTGAATCTTTATCGGATTGTATTGTATAATCACGTCGTAATCATTTTATATGTTAAATTTGTTGCAGTAATACTATGTTTTATATGATTTAAAGAATTATTTCTTATGTGTCAAATGCTTCAAACGGTTATTTTTTCACGCCAATTAAATTTTGTTCAATTATTTACTAATTTCTCTTATACTTATCCGTTCGGCCCATTTATACAATTTTTATACAAATTAATAAAAAAAATTGGAATCTTTTGTGAGTTGCCTCCCATTTATTTCATTCATTTTAAGCGTGGACGGAGAATTTGTACTGACTGAAGAGCGCTTTCTGTTTTACATTTATGGCTTTGCTTTATAAATATTTGTACAAGGGTCCGGGGAAGTTTGGTCGCAAAATAAGGATTAGAGATCCTTGTTTCTAGCCATGGGCGTATCCAGCATTGGAATTAGATGGGGGCAATGATGATTTAGGGAGATGCAAGATGAACATTTTTTGGGATTTTAGCCATAATTTTAATAAATTTCAAACAAATTTGGAATTTAGAGGGGGCAGCCGCCCCTTCCCCCCCCCCCTTGGCTACGCTCATGCTCGTTTGGTATTGGCTTGCCTCGAGTTTTGCGAAGATAAGCAAATTGCTAAAGGGGTTTATGACGTTCAAACCTCTTGGTTCATCAGGGTTTAATATAAGGAAGGCATTTTACAGTAAAAGATACTAGTATTAGCATATAGTGTTGAATAACTATGAGTTGCCATGCAATTTATGGTTCGCCCCTTGCTTGGAAAAATGTCAGTCTGTGGTGTCCAACTTTCCTTCCAATAGAAAAATTAAAATTCTGGTAACATTGTATTACCAAAAAATAAAAATTTAGTTTGTTTGAATTTTCTTATAATTCAGCCCCAGCCCCTTAATCACGGTACGCTTTCGGGTCGGGTTCGGGTTGAAATTTTAAAAACGCTTTCGGGTGGGGTCGGGTTGAAATTTTAAAAACGCTTTCGGGTTGGGTTCGGGTTGAAAATTTTAAAACGCTTTCGGGTCGGGTACGGGTTGAAAAAAAGTGACTTTGCAAGCCTCTAGTAGTTATATAGAAAATTGAATGCCGAATGTCGCTTAAAATACACTACCAACCATAGACTGCCCATGTCATGTTCCATATGGCAAATTGTGTGTGAAATTTGCCTCCATTTTGTTGAACACTACCGTCCTATATCACATAATGGCGTTTTGCGCTGTGCCGTTTTGTTCGAACAGGAGAGGTAAAGAAAAATGGTTTTGATTCCATAAATAAGTAAGATATTACAAAATATATGATATTTTTAAAAAATAAGATGAGTAAAACATTTTAGGCCTGAAATGAAAGGAACACCTAAATTTTTTTAAAAATATCATATATTTTGTAATATTAATTGCTATGCAATTTATGGACTCACTTTCCATTTTCCGATGTCTTGTCACGCTCTTCGGTGCCTTGCACCGAAATGTCTTGCACCGAATGACGCTGTTATTTTTATTATTAATTGCTATTATTAATTTAACTAGTTTTTGGGTTCGAATCCCGGGGTTTTTTTTGACTCTTATGATTGTTCTTGTTACTACCATTGATAATAAGACTTTTTGGTCGTCCGTTGGGTGCTGACCAATGAAAAAAATGACCATTAGCCAAAATGTGAATCCAAGTTTTTTTTTCGTTTTTTTGACTATTATGATTGTTCCTGTTACTACCAATGCTATTATGACTTTTTGGCCGTCCGCTGGCTGCTGACCGATGGAAAAAATGACCATTGGCCAAAATGTGAATCGAAATTATTTTTTTCGTTTTTTTGGCTAACATTGACAAGTACCCTATGCCCTCTCCTAGCAGAATGCCTCTACTGATATGGGTCCCTGTGCCCCCCCTCCCTACAAAAGCCTATGCCTCTCCTGATGTGGGTTCGAATCCCGGAGAGGCCAAATTTTATTTTTATTTTTTTTTGTTTAAATTAATATATTGTTCTTGTTAATACCATTGATAATAAGACTTTTTGGCCATCCGTTGACTGCTGACCAATGGAATGAAATGACCATTGGCCAAAATGTGAATCGCAACTATTTTTTTCGTTTTTTTTTACTATTATGATTGTTCTTATTAATACCATTGATAATATCGCTTTTTGGCCGTCCGTTAGCTGCTGACCAATGGAAAAAATGACTATTAGCCAAAATGTGAATCAAAATTTTTTTTTTCGGTTTTTTTTTACTTTTATGAATTTATATCTACTTTTACCGTGTCCTGGCTGCTGACCAATGGAAAAAATGACCATTGGCCAAAATGTAATCGAAAATTTTTTTTCGTTTTTTTTGACTCTTATGAATTTATATCCTTTTTTACCGTATCCTGGCTGCTGACCAATGAAAAAATGACCATTGGCCAAACTGTGAAACGAAGTTTTTTTTTCGTTTTTTGACTCTTATGTATTTATAGACTGTCCGCTGCCTGCTGACCAATGCAGAAAAATGACCTTTGGCCAAAATTTGGTTGAAAAAGTTTTAATTTATCACCTGTAAATTTTTTGAGATATCCTTACAATACCTGTGTTTTTGTAGGTATATATTTTTTTTCAAACTACATTAATTGGTAATTTATGATAAAATAAAAAACCTAATTTTTAAATTCTTATAATTGCTACTTAGCAATGAAAAAAATGACCATTAGCCAATTGTGATCGAAATTTTAATTTTCGCTTTTGAATTGGTTAACATCGATAATTACCCTATGCCCTCCCCTACAAGGGCCTATACCTCTACTTATATGGTTCCCTGTGCCCCTACAAAAGCCTATGCCTCTATTAATGTGGGTTCGACTCCCGGAGAGTGCAAAATATTTGTATAAATAATTAACTAATCATTTTGCATTTAATACCCCCCTATAGGCATTCTCGCCCCTTTCCACCTTTCTCGCCCATAAACTGCATAGCAAATATGCTACTTTTATACAGAGTATAGAAGAGTTTGCCCTTCCCTTCCCCCCTTCCCTTCCCCCCCCCCCCTCCCCCTTCCCACGAGGGCCAAAGGCCCGAGTTCTTACTTATTTATGGAATCAAAACCTTTTTTCTTTACCTCTCCTGTTCGAACAAAACGGCACAGCGCAAAACGCCATTATGTGATATAGGACGGTAGTGTTCATCAAAATGGCCGAAAAAACACACACATTTTATACCGTGATGAGCAGTCTATGCTACCAACATTTCCATCTAAACTTTTTTCTAGAAAATTGATGGCTGATTATGTGTGGACTTTGTTTCGTAAAGGAAAACAAACATAACTTATAAGCGGAAATCGCCATTAAATTTTTTCCATTAAACTATTGTAAATTTTATTACAAGTTTGTACCTTGCTTATCAATAAAAAATAAATATCCCCTCATACTATACTATAAATTAATTTTGGTAAAAAATTTAACTTTTAAGGGTTTTTGTATTAATATTTTTATTATTTAGGGGGGTGCGGCCGTTCCCCCCTGCCCCCCCCCCCTTAGCTGCGCCCATGCCGTGCTGCAAAAAAATAAATACCGCAAAAAATGGTTATGAAGTAATTTGCATAGGCGAATATTAGAGCCCTGAAAAGTCATTTTTTTCAACCCGAACCCGACTTGATCCGAAAGTAAAAAAATTGATTGGTGTAAAATTGATTTTGATGGTTTTAAATGGCAGCAAAATGTTATCTCAAAATAAGGCAACATTTAAAAACATGTTTGCCAGAAGTTAAAGCATTAGAAAAAAGTAGATCCTAAATGAGAAAAGTTTTTTTAATATATTTCAAGTATCCCACTTAACAAGCCATTCATTATCTTCAGGGCACCCGGTCAAAGTAGCAGAAAATAGCAGCCAAATTGATCAGATCAAGCAAGATTGGTCAGGAGGGTTAGGGTTAGTGTTTTAGGTTGGCGTTTTAGGTTAGGGTTAGGGTTATTTGCACATAAAATTCCCTCCCCATTTGAGATTTAATTCTAATATATTGATAATCTAAAAAAATATTTTTCTGCTACTTTTTCATCATTCTGCTACTTTGACCCCGATTCATCTTCAGTAGGCACCATGAAAAATGTAGACATTCTTAAACTTTTGCTATATTAAAATGAGTCTGTCTTTATTATCAAGCAATTTTGATTTTAAAGCTAATAATGGGGTTGTGCGGAAATGAAAGGAGAATATTTGATCATTTTTTTTAAACTCTAATTTTTTAAATCATGTTTTTTATACATTTTAATTCGTTTAATAAATAATTATGAAAATTTTATTTTATTCTAATGAATATGTTAGATGGTAAAGCAAGTTGAGACATCAATATTTAAAAAAGATAAATGGGAGTTCACAAAATCGTTAAAAGTCTTGTGATTTATATGTTTATTATAATTTATAGCATTAAGATATTTTACCTTTCTAAAATTTAAATTGCGCAAATCGATATTTTAGAAATAACTTAAAAGAAATTCATAAATGTATGAGATAAATTAATCATATGTTTCGATATTAATTATAAAATATAATATATAATAATGACATTAATTTAAACAATATATCTATTATGAAATTTAAGATTCATAACCTTCAACCCGGACCTTACCCAAGTTTGAAATTTTTCGACCCGACCGACCTTAAAGCATTTTAAAATTTTTAACCCGAACCCAACCCGACCCTAAGGCATTTAAAAATTTTCAACCTGAACCCTACCCGACTTCGGGTCGGGTTTCGGGTCACCCGTGCAGGTATAATATTGGAGTCAGCGAACGTTGTAAAATAGCGAAGTCAAATGTCAATCAAGCGTCATATATTATTTTCATTAAAATTGTTTAAATAGTTCTTATTGGCGGATAAAAACGTCAATCATCAATAATATTATGTTATTTAACATTACGATTTTAATCATATTATATATCATAAATAAATTAAGAACTTTGCCCCCCCCCCCTTATTTTTTACCCTCTGTCTCACCAGGGGGGGGGGGGGGTGTTTTGCCCCCACCCCCTTATTTTTTACCCTCTTTCTCACCAGAGGGGGGGGGGGGGGGGGGTTTTGCCCCCCCCCCCAATTATTTTTTATTCTCTTTCTCACCAGAGGGGAGATGGGGGCCCCCCCTTATTTTTTATCCTCTTTCTCACCAGAGGGGAGATGGGCCCCCCCCCCCTTATTTTTGACCCTCTTTCTTACCAGAGGGGAGGGGGGTCTTTTGCCTCCCCCCTATTTTTTATCCTATTTCTTACCAGAGGGAAGGGGGGGGGGGGGTGTTTTGCCCCCCCCCCTACTTTTTACCCTCTTTCTCACTAGAGGGGGGAGGGGGGGGGGGGGGGGGTTTGCCTCCCCCCTTATTCTTTATCCTATTTATTACCAGAGGGGGGGTTTTGCCTCCCCCCCCCCCCTTATTTTTTATTTTCTTTCTCACCAGAGGGGAGATGGGGGCCCCCCCTCATTTTTATCCTCTTTCTCACCACAGGAGAGATGGGGGGGGCCCTTATTTTTGACCCTCTTTCTTACCAGAAAGGAGGGGGGTCTTTTGCCCCCCCTATTTTTTATCCTATTTCTTACCAGAGGGGAGGAAAACACCCCCGCTTATTTTTTATCCTCTTTCTCACCAAAGGGGAGATGGGGGGGGGGGGGGGGAGGGGGGGGGGGGGGGGGGGGGGGGGGGGGGTGTTTTGCCCCCCCCCTTATTTTTGACCCTCTTTCTTACCAGAGGAGAGGGGGGTCTTTTGCCCCCCCCGCCTATTTTTTATCCTATTTATTACCAGAGGGGAGGGGGGGGGGGGTCTTCTGCACCCCTTATTTTTTATCCTTCTTTTTCACTTGTGCCCCCCCCCCTGGTAAGAAAAAGGGTAAAAAATAGGGGGGGGGGCAAATCACCCCCCTCCCCTCTGGTGAGAAAAAGGATAAAAAATAAGGGGGGGGCAAAACACCCCCCTACCCCCTGGTGAGAAAGAGGGTAAAAAATCGTGGGGGGGGGGGGCAAATCACTCCTCCCCCCCCCCTGGTGAGAAAGAGGGTAAAAAATAATGGAAGGGGGCAAATCACCCCCTACCATTTGGTGAGAAAGAGGATAAAAAATAATGGGGGGGGGGGGGGGCAAATCACTTTTTTACCCCCTGGTGAGAATGAGGGTAAAAAATAATTGGGGGGGGGGGGGCAAATCACCCCCACCCGGGCCCCCCCCCCCCCCCCTCTGGTTAGAAAGAATATAAAAAATAATGGGGGGGGGGACAAATCACCCCCTACCCCCTGGTGAGAAAGAGGGTAAAAAATAATGGGGGGGGGGGGGGGGTAGGGGGCAAATCACCCCCTCTCCCCCCCCCCCCTGGTGAGAAAGAAGATAAAAAATAAGGGGGGGGGGGGGCAAATCACCCCCTACCCTCTGGTGAGAAAGAGGATAAAAAATAATGGGGGGGGGGGGCAAATCACCCCCTACCCCCTCGTGAGAAAGAGGGTAAAAAATAATGGGGGGGGGGGCAAATCACCCCCCTCCCCCTGGCGAGAAAGAAAATAAAAAATAATGGGGGGGGAGGCAAATCACCCCCTACCCCCTGGTGAGAAAGAGGGTAAAAAATAATTGGGGGGGGGGGCAAATCACCCCCCCCCCCCTCTGGTGAGAAAGAGGGTAAAAAATAATGGGGGGGGGCAAATCACCCCCTACCCCCTGGTGAGAAAGAGGGTAAAAAATAATGGGGGGGGGGAAGCAAATCACCTCCCTCCCCCCCCCCCCCCCCCGAGAAAGAGGGTAAAAAATAATGGGGGGGGGCACCCCCCCTCCCCCTGGTGAGAAAGAGGGTAAAAAATAATATAATTATATTTAACTTAATATTTAATACAACACAATTAGCATCTAATCTCTACCTTACAAAATGTTATTAAGTTCAATATAATTATATCAATTTAAATGTATTAGTTATCTATCTTTATCTAATTCAAATATGGGATAATTGACGTTCAAATTTAAAAACGCTCTGGTATAACAATGGGATCGTCAATAACAATGCATTTTCCCAATCCCCACCCAATCCCCTGCTAGTAAAAAAAGACGTGATAAACGTCAAAACTCATTATTTCGTGTTTTTAACCAATAGCAATTCGTATAAGACGTTCGCTATTTTACAATCTTCGTCATTTCTGTACGCTACACCGGGCTCTACGAATATAGGAAGGGGTGAATAAGATAAATTGACACTTGACTAGCTCACAACCATTGACCCGCAGTGGTAGTAGTAAAGTGGTAGTAGTACAGTAGATAAACAACAACACTCACTTAATTCCTAGTGTTAAAGAGAAAGAGAAGAGAGAGAGACCTCAAGTCTGGGGTAATTTGTCAGTGTAAATATATAGGGATAAGTTAATTTTGTTTATAATATTAAAAGTTAATGTGATATGTTAAAAAAAACTTGCGAATACCTTCCTAACACTTTTATCTACGAATTAAATCTATTAAATAAAATTTTTACAGATTAATTTGCAAATTATTGACGTTTGAAATACGATACGCTAAAATCGGTGTTTTTGACAACTTGACAGCGAATATCTAAAAAACTTGACGTATAGGGAAAAAACTAAAACATATTTGTGTTCACAGTGAAAAACTCCACCAGAATCTGCAAACAGTTTGCCGGTTGATTTCACAGGTCCATTATTTGTTGACCAGTGTAATTAATGTAATACATGAACTTAATTAGTGATGCGGAAAACCCGAGAAGAATATTGGTCTCGTCTCGAAAACCTAGACGAAACAAGAATTTGAGAACTTGAAAATTTGAGTTGAGATCGAGACGAGATTTTGGACCTCAAGACGAGGCGAGATTTTATATTTAAGATCTCGGCTTAAAATTTTCTTTCATCACAATCATTTATAGTAAATTTAATTTCTATTTTGGATATTTCACATTTGGGATGTGGAAATTAATATAATTAGGCTTCTTTTAATATTGGATATTTTACACGCCCAAGTTAGGTTAATATTGAATCTATATCCTGGTAAAAGTTAAGTATAGATAATTTTATTCAATAAAAGATGAGTGGCTTGGGCCTTTAAATAATTGTTTGATAATTACGTATTTTTATTCTGAGCAATTATGCAATATCAACATACATGGGCCTAGCCAGCATTGGAATTAGAGGGGGGTAATAATGATTTAGGGAGGAGCAAAATAATTTTTTGAAGGTTTAGCCATAATTTTAATGAATTTCAACAAGTTTTTTGGATTTAGAGGGGGCAGCCGCCCCTCCCAGCCCTCCCTGCGCTACGCCCATGTCAACATTCAAACATGAGTTCTGATAAAGTAGTAAATATTACTAAAACATCCTAGATTTCGCAATAATTACATCATCCTGTATAATGTTATGATATTTTAATTTTCATTAAATGTTACGATTTTGCAAAACAATCTATATATATATATATATATATATATATAAATTCTCTACCGACTGCCACCAAATTTGGCCAGATCATTGCCTTAGCATCCTTTTACTTTTTATCGACCTGTGATAGCCGTAACCCTGTTTTTTGGTGGTGTATACTGCCATCTAGCGGACGAGGGATACAACTTTTATATACTTTTTTATCGTAATGGCAGGGCCAACTTACTCGCAGGCTCTCTTACTTTTCTAAGCCTGAAAAATGTTTCTATCCTTGCGAACCAAGCTCTGGAATTTTCAGCGTCAAAATTAGGGAGTTAAAAAATACGTCAGGTTCACCACTTTGGGGACGCTGTCCATTCTTAGTCTTTGCTTAAACTTTGTTGAATAGGAATTGGTTTATTTAAATGAAATATGAACACGAATAATGTTTCCTTTCTTACTTTTAGTACAATTTTTGTTAACACACATCTTATAAAACATTATCAATTTTGCCTAACTATTTAAATAGATATCTTTATTCTTTATATTTTTGGGAAACTCAGTTATTAATATTATAGTAGAGAAACATTCTCAGGTTTCTGTTTTTTTGGAAGCACCCAAAGTAATATTTGCATACTAGCATCTTATATGATGTATTATTTAAATATATATTTTTTCTTTTTTGTCAACAGGCCTTTACAAATAGCTGAAAGCAATTTATTAAGATCTACAGATGTTTTTTTCGTTTAATAATATCTAATGACATTTGTACAACCAATTTTGTGTATCTCCATAACATGTAAAACTGTTATTACCAAATTAAATTATTTTTTTTCTACAGACTTGGTATATCTTCCTTTTGTCCTACATGCGGCGCAAGAGATCAACAATAGGGCGTCGTACACGAGCTGCAAATCGGAAACTTCAAGTATCACAGACTTGATGAGTCCCCTTTGCGTTCACAATCGCCTTCTTCCGCTTCAATAATAGAGATTTCTCAACCAATTAACCAAGCCAATCAACGAGGTCGCGAGTTTGCTTCAGCAATTATTAAAAAGCCAATTTGGACAGGACGGCATAGGCTTAGCCAGCATTGAGAATAGAGGGGGGGGGGCAATAATGATTTAGGGAGGGGCAAAATGATCATTTTTTGGAATTTCGCCATTATTTTTAATTAATTTTAACAAATCTTTGGATTTAAAGGGGGCAGCCGCCTCTCCCTGCCTCACCCTCCCCCCTTGGTTGCGCCCATGCAGGACGGACAACCAAAAACGAGCTATAAATTTCATAGCTATTAATTAGTTTATATTGCAGTTATAATATAAAACGTTATATGAGTAATACATCTTCATCTTGCTCTTTTAAAAGCTAGGAAAAATAGATCTGAAATTAAAAACTCGGGCCTTCGGCCCTCGTGGGAAGGGGGAGAAGGGAAGGGAAGAGGGGAAGGGAAGGGGGGACGACTCATCTGTACTTCGTATAAATGTATCATATTTGCTATGCAATTTATGGGCGAGAAAGGTGGGAAGGGGCAAGAATGCCTATAGGGGGGTATTAAATGCCTAATGATTAATTAATTATTTATACAAATTTTCCATTTATAGGCAAAATGTAATATAGGCAAAATGTAATATAGACAAGGGTTAGGGTTAGATTTAGTGTTTGCATCTAGTTGCGTATTACATTAGTTTTTATGGCCTTTAGTGATTATGGGTCTAACAAACATTATATTATAAAACATCACAATGTTAAGAATTTGCAGAATTGTTGGGAGAAATTTTTTGTTGAATTTGAACAATTTTTAATTAAAAATATCAAAAATTTGGCCAATGGTCATTTTTCTCTATTGGTCAGTACCAACAGATACTCTATAAGTCAATGATAGCCAAAAAAACGGGAAAAAAAATTTTGATGCTCACTTTGGCCAATGGTCATTTTTTTCCATTGGTCAGCAGCCAGCACACGGTAAAAGTGGATATAAATTCATAAGAGTAAAAAAAACGAAAAAAAAATTTTCGAATCACATTTTGGCCAGTGGTCATTTTTTTCCATTGGTCACCAGCCAGGACACGGTAAAAGTGGATATAAATTCATAATAGTCAAAAAAAAACGAGAAAAAAAAATTTCGAATCACATTTTGGCCAATGGTCATTTTATTCCATTGGTCAGCAGCCAGCGGACGGCCAAAAAGTCATAATAGCAATGGTAGGAACAGGAACAATCATAATAGTCAAAAAAAAACAAAAAAAAATTCGAATCACATTTTGGCCAATGGTCATTTTTTCCATCGGTCAGGAGCCAGCGGACGGCCAAAAATTCTTATTATCAATGATAGTAACAAGAACAATCATAAGAGTCAAAAAAAACTCCGGGATTCTAACCCAAAAACTAGTTAAATTGCATAGCAATTAAAAGTAAACAACTTTTATTTATGTTTATTATATAACATTGGTCAGCAGCCAGCGGACGGCCAAAAAGTCATAATAGCAATGGTAGGAACAGGAACAATCATAATAGTCAAAAAAAACGAAAAAAATAATTTCGATTCACATTTTGGCCAATGGTCATTTTTTCCATCGGTCAGGAGCCAGCGGACGGCCAAAAATTCTTATTATCAATGTTAGTAACAAGAACAATCATAAGAGTCAAAAAAAACTCCGGGATTCTAACTAAAAAACTAGTTAAATTGCATAGCTATTAAAAGTAAACAACCTAAAAAACTAGTTAAATTGCATAGCTATTAAAATTAAACAACTTTTATTTATGTTAATTATATAATAGATAATTTAACAAATCCTATAAATAACACAGCGAGGAAGATAGAGATGAGGGGTGGGGCACCTCTTTCTCATGCATTCATTTAAAAAATCGATAACCTAATATACCCAATGCAAATAGATAGGGATGGACGGACGGACGGACAGACGGACGGACAGACGGACGGACGGACGGACGGACAACAAAAAACGAGCCCATAAATTGCATAGCAATGCGATTAAAATTGCTATCGTCTAATATAACCATACTACACTCTTTGTCTATCTAACACCAAATGCCCTTATTACCGAATTTTTTCCATACATAGAGGATAAAAAACTTATTAACTTATTTTAAAAATTGTATGTCAAAAAATCGATTAAATGATTTAGCAAATTCAAAGCATATGAAATGCTTCAATCTCAGGTCAAGCCCTAGATAGCAATTGCTGGGCAAAAGTTATCAAATGATTATTTTATGATAAGATTTTATATTCTACATACAGAATTTATATCTTGATCATGGGTCATATTTGTCTAAATCTGCCCAAACAAGGCCCGATTTTATAACTTAATTGCCGGCCCTGGCCAGCCCGATCCTCCCTAATTTTTTACCCTCTTTCTCACCCGGGGGGGGGGAGGCATGGGGGGTGTTTTGCCCCCCCCCCCTAATTTTTTATCCTCTTTCTGATGCCGGGGATGGGGGGGGGGGGGGCAGGGGGTGTTTTGCCCCCCCCCCTAATTTTTTACCCTCTTTCTCACCCGGGGGGGGGGCATGGGGGGTGTTTTGCTCCCGCCCCTAATTTTTTATACTCTTTCTGATGCCGAGGAGAGGGGGGGCAGGGGGTGTTTTGCCCCCCCTAATTTTTTACCCCACCCGGGGGGGGGGGGGTGTTTTGCCCCCTCCCCATTATTTTTTATTCTCTTTTTCACCCGGGGGGGGGGGGGGTGTTTTGCCCCCTCCCCATTATTTTTTGTTCTCTTTCTCACCCGGGGGGGGGGGGGTGTTTTGCCCCCTCTTCATTATTTTTTTATTCTCTTTCTCACCCGGGGAGGGGGGGGGGGGGTGTTTTGCCCCCTCTCCATTGTTTTTTACCCTCTTTCTCACCCGGGGGGGGGGGGGTGTTTTGCCCCCTCCCAATTATTTTTTAACCTCTTTCTCACCGGGGGGGGCATGGGGGGTGTTTTGCCCCCCCCCCTAATTTTTCACCCTCTTTCTGATGCGGGGGAGAGGGGGGGGGCTCTTCTTTCTGATGCCGGGGAGTGGAAGAGGCAAGTGGTGTTTTGCCCCCACCCCCCCCCCCCCCATTATTTTTTACCCTCACCCTTTGCCCCCCCCCCCTATTTTTTACCCTCTTTGTCACCCGGGGGGGGGGCTGGAAAGCCGTTTTTAACCCTTTCAAAATATTTTTATGAATTTTTGCGGTTACAGTGGTGACAAATGTCATAATCAACATTTTTTATTGAATTTTTTTTTTTAATTGACTATCACCCCCTCCCCCCCCTCTCCTTGGCATCAGAAAGAGGGTGAAAAATTAACTCCCCCCCCCCTCTCCCCCGCATCAGAAAGAGGGTAAAAAATTAGGGGGGGGGCAAAACACCCCCCATGCCCCCCCCCTCCCGGGTGAGAAAGAGGGTAAAAAATTAGGGGGGGGGGGCGCAAAACACCCCCTGCCCCCCCCCTCCTATCCCCGGCATCAGAGAGAAGATAAAAAATTAGGGGGGGGGCAAAACACCCCCCATGCCCCCCCTCCCCGGGTGAGAAAGAGGGTAAAAAACTAAAAAATCATGGGGGGGCAAAACACCCCCCATGCCCCCCCCCCTGGTGAGAAAGAGGGTAAAAAATTAGGGGGGGGGGCAAAACACCCCCTGCCCCCCCCCCTATCCCCGGCATCAGAAAGAGGATAAAAAATTAGGGGGGGGGGCAAAACACCCCCCATGCCCCCCCCTATCCCCGGTATCAGAAAGGGGATAAAAAAATTAGGGGGGGGGGGCAAAACACCCCGCATGCCCCCCCTATCCCCGGTATCAGAAAGGGGATAAAAAATTAGGGGGGGGGGGGCAAAACACCCCCCATGCCCCCCCCCCCGGGTGAGAAAAAGAATAAAAAATTAGGGGGGGGGGCAAAACACCCCCCATGCCCCCCCCCCCCCCGGGTGAGAAAGAGGGTAAAAAATTAGGGGGGGGGGCAAAACACCCCCATGCCCCGCCCCCCGGGTGAGAAAGAGGGTAAAAAATAGAGAGTATATATAGAATCCCATTATAACGTTGAATGCTAATGTATCTTCAAGATGGCGGTAAAACTAGCATCACTTTTTCGGTACGTGTGTACGTATAATGAGCAGTCTATCTAGTCTATGATTTAGAGAGCTACCCAAACTGCCCTGCCCGAAATGATGATTTTTACACTTTTCGTACTTATTTTGTTATATTTTGGACAAGTGTTGATTTTCTATTTTTTTGGGGTAAGAAATAAGATTCATTATTATCATTTAAAAATCAAATGAAAAAATGACAAAATATTACAAAGAATTACACTATATAAAAAATCTCATTAAGCGCGAATCGCCCTAATCTTGGAATGGTGCCCGCTCCAGGCTACTGAAAATTTAAATTTACGACAGTTGCCTGCCTGTTCCGTAGGCCGAGCGGGCCCGGCAGAGATCAGGACTTTTCTGGTCTTTGATCCTTATTAAATTATAAATAAAAATGTTATAAAAAATTTTCGGCCAGTTTCGCCCCTTTAGAAAATCCTAGCTATGCGCTTGAGTTTAATTAAATATTTTGACACTTAAAAATTAAAAAGTTTGTCACCTTTTTGAGTACCTTTATTGACTACAACATACTTATATTCTAAATATATTTTTCATACCGTTATTATATAATAAAAAATTTAGAGAGGGTAGGAAAAAGCTTAAGATACCCTTAGCTTAGAAACCTTATCATGGACTGAATTAAATTATTTAAAGAAACAATCATTTGTTTTTTTAGCATTGTGCTCAGTCTATTATCAATCGTTTTTAGATTTTATATGATAGTTTTCCGTCATAATTTCTATCAACAGTATTCTAAGGTAGAGCCCCGCATAATAAAAAAATTTTGGCCCGAGCCAGATCTCTCACCGACCCCATTTTCAAATCAACTTTTTTATATGTTTTTAAAAATTATTTAACCATCTAAATATAATGCATTAGATTGTTATTACTCGTAATTTACAACTAGGATAGGATAAGATTAAAAGAAAAAATCAATTTTCACTCGTTACAATTTATTCAGCTGACAATTTAAAACTAAAATCTAACTTTGTAAAATAATTTTAAAGTTACAAATAAAAAACTTTTCTCAAATATTTACCTATCTTATTTCTAAAGTTCTAACAGCTACTGTGAATCTATTTAAATACTAGAATAAGGTTTGCAATTGAGGTCAGTTATATTATAATGGGGAAAAAGCTGAGGTTTGGAAGCTAGATTATGTACGATGTGCGAAGAAATGTCGAGTTGAGTTTATTTATATCATATTTTATATAAGATTAGTTTACTTTGGTTCAATTCGGGTCGGGCTCGAGCTTCGGGTCGGGCCGCCTCATCAGGCCCAACCCTGGCCCATGGCCCGATTATTTTACTAAATTCATTTATTTTAAGGCCTTTTTAAATTTTTCTAAGTATTATTAAGCCCGCGTTCACAATACTTTTGCAATGTTGCATTTCTTCTTGCTTTCAGATGATTCTAACCCTGCTAAATCTTTTTTAAGCATTTATTATCAGGCTTAGGGTGTAAAAAATACATTATAGATAGTACGGTGTTTCGTCCTATTAAAACACATCGTTGGATAAATTGGATTATAACACTGGGAAACATATAGCCCCGGTCTCCTTTAATAAATTAATAACATCACTTAGAGGTTATTTTTCCTTTAATAAAATTGTTCTGCATTGTAGTATAACAAGTTTATTCAGCTTAATATTATTTATTTTATTATAAAGACAATTTTGCTTTTTCTACTTCATTTTTCAGTAGTTTTATGCGGGCTATTAATTCCTTTTTGTGCCTCTTCAATTGAGCATTACGGTTCTTTAATTTTAAAACGTTTAAATCGGACATCACACTGTCGCTGCCTTCGTTTAAATCCACATTTATACTCCGTTCAATCTTTTCATCACTTTTTCTCACTTCCTCTTTATTGACAAAATTATTTTTAACTTGGTTATTTTGGATCTTGTTGAAAAGTTTATTCACTATTTTTTGCAAGTCCTCACGATCTTCCCGTCTTCGCTCGAAGTACTGCTCTTGTAAGATCTTTTCTCTCAAAACATTTTCCCTTTCGTTTAAGTTTGAAAGTTTTCTTCTCAAATTCTTTTCCCAAAAACTATCACCTCTTTTATTTCCTCTCGGTATAATTAAGTTTTGAACGAATGGTACTACAGTTAATGCCATTAAATTAGGATTATTTTGATTTTGACAATTGGTCGTTGTATCAATCCCATAGGAATCTGTTGTAACTAGAGTAACGAATTATATTAAATACAAAATTAAAAATTGTTCAAAAATCGACTAAAATTCTATATTTAAGGTTCAAATTTACTTAAATTTCCATATTTGTAGTCGAGCAAATTCGATAGGTGGCGGTCACTCGGCGTACCCATTAATAATTTTTTGACGTTTTTTTTTAACGTGATGATAGATTTGTGTTTTCCATCTTCTCCAATCCCATCCTTGCCTTTTACCGCCTTCATGTGATTGACTTGAAAAAAATTAGTTTTATCACCGTCAAATTTAGCTTCTATTAATCCTATACCATTTTGGTTTTGCCCTTGGGTGCGGCCCTCATTTATCAGCTTCAAGCTACCTTTATAAATGGTCAGAACCTTTTTGAGTATCCTGTAGAGACCTTTTTCATCTTGAAAGCCAGCGTAGAAATCCAATTGAACCAATACTTTTCTCACCAGTCTAGGATCTACTTCTTTTAGCACTTGCGTATAAACCGCTTTGGACGTAACCATCCGCAATATGGATTCCACATCGGCCGAACAGTAACAATTTATACGGGACCAGGGTCTTAAATGTTCCATCTCACAACATTTCCACTCCCTTAACCCTTTTACAAAAGTAAATAACTCCTTCTTCCCTTCTATATCGTTATCCTCAACGTTGTGCCAGTTTAAGGCAAGCAAAACTTGAAGTTGAGCCTGTATCCTAGACGCCAGCAATATTGAGGGCTGACTTTGGAAAAAATCTCTTAGCGTCCGACCGCTGAGTCGATAATTACTAATATTAATTTTTTCTGTCAGAGTCACAGGCTCAATAGCCTCTCTAGAGTAAGGCTTAAATTCTAGAGGATTATTCGTGATAACTGAAACTGCCATTTTCGTAGTTGAGTGATTATGTTTACCGATTAAATTCCAAAAAGCCCCCATTTTGCCATGCTCGAAAGACGTGCTGTTTTCTTGATAGGGAAAAGATAAGGGGTAGTTTAATCCAAATTTGCCTCGATTTCTAACGTTGAGTACCTTATCGCCGGTAGAATTTTCAAAGTCTACATCATATACCATATCCACGTACTGTTGATTAACGGGTTGGCCTACAACAATCTTTGTGGTGTTGGGATGGATCATGTGAGCAAAATAATTCCCAATTTTCGAGTTCGCCCACATGCTGCCATTATTCACGTTAAATAAATCAAAATTGTGAACTATACTAACGTGCATCATGATGGTAAAGTATTGATAAAGTGGTAATATATGCTGGTAACACCTCGAAATATCATTCATAGATTACTAACAATAGTTTCGCAGGATTTTTTTGATTGTTGATTATATATTACAAAATAGAAGATAATTTATACTTTATCATATAAGTAACGGAATTTAAATCTATGGCGTTTGACAAAATCGCCTATTAAAAAAAGACGTCTAACCCCAAGCATTTTAAAAATTTAAAAAATCCATTGATAAAACAACCTAAACATAATATAAAAATATATCAAAACAGATAAAAAAAAAATACTAAAATTTGCGTTAACCTATATCAGGCTAGCATATTGTTCTATAAAACATTAAGAAGGTATTTAAGACCTTTTAAAACTCATAAAATATTGAAGCTAATTTCAAACCCTTGCCGATAGCTGCACTTATCGATGACTAATGATGTTATCCGGCTATGACATATATAGATTAAATTTTCTTAATTTATTATTTATATTCTTTAATTTGTTTTAATAATGTACTTAATTTAAATAAAGCATTCTTTTCGAAAAAGGCTGAAAAGCTAAAACAAAAGTTTAAAGTTCTAATTTTAGTGCTGTAAATGAACGCGTTCAAATTTTGAACGCGTTCATGAACGGCGTTCTTTTATTTTTTGGTGAACTTTGAACGTGAACGCGTTCCTTTTTTTGATGAACGCGTTCGAATTTAACATTCGTCCAATTTTAAAAAACCTTTTTTATTTTTATTTATTTGAAAATTAATGTAAATCCGAATTTTTAACAAAAAAGTCTTATATTTTTTAATCAGCTGTTTTTCCTGTTTCCTATTACTAATTCCAAAATACTTTTAACATGGTGGCCCGTCAACTCGCCGAAAACAATCTCGCCGAAAATAACGTCCCCCAGCTAAAAAAGGTCCCCAAATTTGTGATTGGTTGATGGGTTAGAGTTAATAAGCTGGATGACATTTTTCGCACTAATCAGAAAATGTCCCCTGTTTCGGCGAGTTGATAGGGCACCTTTTAACATACTATAACGTGCAAAAGAAGATAATATTAAAGTTAATTAATTTGATATTATTAGTTATATTTTAATTTATAGAATATGGACAATCATAATATTATATCGTCGTCAATTATCAAGGATGCTTATAAGACCTGTTGTTACAAGATGGAATTCATATTATAATTCCTTAAAATTAATAGACTCATTAAAAGATAAACCTCATTTATTTGACAAAGTATTTGACATGGGAGGATTAGCTAAGCTTACAACCAATGATAAAATATTTTTGGAAGAATACTGTACTGTAAGTCCTAATATAATTTTTAAGGATAAATATTATAATAAATTTTAAATATTAAAATAGATCAGGAAACCTGTTGCTACCGCTCTCACTATTTTAGAAAGTAAGGAAAATATGCATTAGGGCTATTTAATTCCAACAATAACAATAGTTATTTTGAAATTAAAAAAATTACTAGCCTAAAATATGGTCAACCATTGATTGACGCTGTATGATTAATAAAAGGTAATAAACATAAAATTAATTACATATCTTTTCTTTTTTTAAAGATTTCAACATATATATGAAGATCACTCTTCTTTCGGCCATTATATAATACATCCAATGTTTAAGCTTCAATGGCCTTGGATTAAACTTCGAGAAAATGAACCTTTTAAGAATAAACTTTTAGTGTTATTGAAAAAAGGGATTGAAACCCCTAGAATTGATAAAAGAGCTGTCAATTCCGAGATATCATTTTTTGACGAGGAAGTAGGGGGCGGATTGGAGGATGATATCTTGTCGCAATTTTTTGAAGCGAGGGACAAAACAATAAATGTTTTTAATAAATTTCCCCCTTTAAAAAATTTGTTTATTAAGCATAATACTCCAATCCCCTCATCTGCCCCTATGGAGCGGGTTTTTAGTATAGCTAATGCTGTATTAACTGCCAAGCGTTCCTGCTTATCAGACGACAATTTTGAAAAAGAATTATTATTAAAAATCAATAAGAAAATGATTTATAATTATATTGTCGAAATAAAACTATTATTTTTTATCATGGCTATTTATTGGATAAAAAAATATAAAAAATTTATTTATATTAAATTAAATTTTTATTATAAAATTTTGAACTAACGTGAACGCGTTCCTTTTTTTTAACGAACGTAAACGCGTTCAATTTTTGTCAATGAACGTTGAACGCGTTCGATTTTTTACAAATGTTTACAGCAGTACTAATTAGTAATTCAAAACACAGAGATAACTAAATATGCTAAACAAAATAACATCATTCAAATATAACATTTTCTCAGAACACACGAATTTAAAATTTAGTTGTAACCTTAATAATATACTTATATAACTACCTTTTTAACAAAATAACAACGCGTCATGAATCACAATATTTCAATAAATCCATTTACGGGCCAAGTAAATAAATAATTATGTACAGACAAAATTTATTATCGAAAATTTTCCATAAACAATTCATAACGAATTCATTCTACGTAGTAAATGGAGCAGCAGGAGTTGCAACCGGGTTTGGGGACTGCTTCTTGATACTTGAAGATATAAACTGTGCGGAAAAAATAATAATAAATTTAATAATTGTACAGAATAATTACGCTTTTATATGTAGTATGATATAAACCATGTGATAAAATTTATGAATCTTAAATTTATATATTTAATTATAAAAATAAACTAATTGTCAGGTCTAAATTTATAAGCTCATCATTTCCTAAAATTTATTAACACAGTTTCATGAGAATAATGACAGGGGCGAAAATCTTGAAATAACAAATTCAGGAGGGCCCTTTAAATAAATTTGGGAATGATCTTATTATATATAATATTAAATTAGGTGTAATATTAACCTAGGCCCTACATAATAATGTTTTTCTTTGATCCTAAAATCTTTATTAATAGTTGTACCTAATGAAATGGAAAAAAGATTATTAAAATCGTAATTTATATAATAAATAATTCAAAATTCAATTTACCAAGAAATTCCATTAACAATTTCTGGTCCCTTCAGAGCCCTTAAATTCTTTTTAGGATTTATAGATTTTAAATTACGGTACACAATCTCCTCATTCTGTTTCTGCCTTATAATCAAAAAATACATCTTCAGCCCTGTTTAAAAGTCATTAAAGTAGTGCTTATTTTTAAACATTTGGCTGAAATATCTTAAGGTCCCATTAATTTGGGTTTTACAAGCAAATATTTAGGGTGGGGCAACTGTAAAAATTCAGGCATGGCCTGGCGGAACTTTATTAAGGTTAGACCAAAGATGGAGGACAATTTAATTATAAAATGGCATCGGGGCTGGCTGGATTTAAATTTTAGGGATATTTGACTTATGGCACAGGTGGTTATTTAAATGCTAATTTAGAGGGTTATGTTAAATATTCTTAAGCAAAAAAATTAACTCTAAATATTTTTCCTGCTTCACCTCCTTGTTTCAATATTAAT